>OX411560.1:13982403-14620599 GCA_948146395.1 Fragum whitleyi
GAGAGAGAGAGAGAGAGAGAGAAGAGAGAGAGAGAGAGCGAGGATGGCACATTTCGTTTTGGGTTATGTCATTTGTCTGCTGGTGTCGCTGTGAAAAATTTGATATACCTAAAACTTGAAACCTGAAAAAAGAAGTTTTGATGAAAACCCTGTGTTTATCTTGGTTTGGCAGCGGCTTTAGAATGACGTATTTTCTTGAAAATATAATTATTTTACCATTTCAACATTTATCCTCTTGCATTCAAACAAGAAACTACAAAAAGAAAGTATGTTCGTGTGAACGTCTATTTTTTTCTATTTCCTTTTTTTTTCTTTTTGTATTGTTTTGATTTATCGGTCTGTTGTTGTTATTTGTATTTGTTTTTCATTAAAATAATGGTCGAACCAAAAATGATCTTAAGATATAGGACGATATCGTCCTATATCTTAAGATTATCTTCGGTCCGACCATTATCTTATTGAAATCAACAACAACAAACAAAAACCTAAAAATCAAAACAAATCAAAACAATTCCTATCAAATCATTAAATGTATTACTAACGGGCGCGTGAAAACTAAGAACTATCCTAAAATTATTTCAATTTAATCAGACACCATCATTTTTACCTGTTTTTATTGTATGGCAGTATTTTCTTGGTTTGGTTTAAACCCATTTATTTTACATCGATTTGGAAACAAGTTCTTACAACTTAGATAAATCCCTTTCGATTCTGCTTCCTGGTAAATTCACCAGTACTCGCGCCGAATGTGTGGGCCATTGAAAGAACCAAGATCGATAGCCGCTCCTGGGAATCGAACTCAGGACCTTTGGGGCAAGAGGCCGACGATCTATCTCTAGACCATGGACACCACACCACACAAGTATCTTCTACATATAGAACTGTATATCTAAGAGCACAAATTTGGTTTAGAAATCTTTAACACCCTTTCAGTAAAAATGACAATGCCCTAAAAAATCTTAAGCCCATCAATCACTCAATTAAGTCATAATAGCTTACCACTGGGTTGGGAAATTTGAGTAGCAAAACAGAAGGAGCGGGAAAGTATCTTGTAATTTTTATGACAGATTTGTAATGAGTGTTTTATGTAACCTTCAAAAAATTGAAACGGAGGTTGAAAATGTTGGTGTTTAAAGTCAGTGCCGCTTTTTTAATTAAACTGTCTAAAATCTAAGTTCTCCCTAATCGGATATTGAGCTTATATTTCCAATGTCCATAAAGTCTACCTAACCTGTCGGTCAAAAAAGACATGGACTGCTAATAAAAAGAAGAAAAAATAACTACTACAACACAAATCGCTTCAGGCGTAGTGAGCCGGGTCGAGACGCTCATACCCATTCTTTTAATATTTTTTTTAGTCTTTGTCCTACTTTATCATCCAATCAAAACGCTGGATTTTTAAAATTGTTGGTGGTTTATTTTCCATAACTACCCAGCTAAGGTTTATTTTGATCATTATTTCATTTAAACGTCAATGTTTATTTGTTATACCACGCATGCGTACATACTAAAATCTACCCCCTCATGAATATGCAACGAGCACGTGAAAAGTAAAGGAGATAATCGTAATACACTTGCATATGTTGCATTACCCATATTGAACACCGACTTGGACCTGGTTGGGCGTGACATTGCATGTCGATTTTGTTTGCATGTGGTTTAAAACCCAATTTCAACCTTATGGCAGTTATATAGCAATGGCTGGTGCACCTACCCATGGTTGATTCGCTTACTCAACATTTATAAACTTATTTGCTTCTGTATGTAGCGAGTAACTTTTTTATAGTTTTATTAATAAAATGTCTATGTCTAAACAGATTAGTACTATATTATAGGTGTATTTTCAAAACTGAGCTCTGACGTAGGCGTTTAGTCCATTAACATAGGTATATCGGGTATGTTTTAAAAGCATATTTATCGTGATCACTCCTTTTCAACTTTGAAAGTACATGACTCAGTAAACCTTAAGATCTAAGACAAGCAATACATTTCATTTGAAAACGGTCATTTGTTTCTTTTTAAGCCAGGGATACTTTCAGTATACTGGCTTTTTGCTGCCGGGCGGGATGGAAATTGTTGACCTCTTCGTCGCCAAAATCAAAAAAGTAGTACCTCGTGTGCACAGACCGAAAAACGCCAATTACTGTATCATTTTGGCTTTAACTTGACTGCCATTTTAGTTAAACCAAAATAACGACAAGACAATTCTTTTTGTTCCGTAAAAACTAACGTTTCTGATTCGATATTCGATGAAATATTACGAAATAACCCTCCTCATTTGACCTCAGCTTAACAGTGATTCGATGTTATTCATAGCAACTAATTAAAAATGTTCAAAACCCTAATTGAATATTTTCAAAATACTTTATTTTTTACAAAACTGTTTATTCATTTAGATTGTGTTTTGAAAAATGAAGATTTGTAAGTTTTTTTTAATGATTTGCGATAGTCGAGTTATGGTTACAGAAATGAATAAGGTATTCACCCTTTGAGTGCAGAAGACGTCGTGGTTGTGGGAGTACGATAGTTGCCCCAAACTGTTTTATCTCGGGATGGTGATATTGTAGGTTTGAAACCCGCTACTACCGCCTTTTTTAATTTTGCTATTGTTTGGAAGCTACGCAATTTTTGTAAAAGAAATCATTTGATATTGAAAACAAGATTATGTCTACCTATATTTTTCAGAAGTAATTTTGGGTCATTTGACTGCCTAGCCGCGTATTTTGATATCATCCAACATTTTCCTTTTACCTTTTGGAGTTAGAGAGTCTATTTGATGACCAGGTTGGAAGAACTCCCTTCGCCTCTCAACAAACATCATCACATTCGTCGACATTACAGTACGGGGAATCTGATGATAGTGAAAGTGGTGACGAGGGTGAATATCAAGATACGCAGCCGAAAGCGGACGACATGGCAAGACGGCAAGGGCGTAACTCCAATTACACAATTTACGCAAGTGCATAAAAGAATAAATCATCTGTTGAAAAAACCCATGATGAATGACCATAACATCGAAACTGCAGCTTATTCAAGTTGTAGTTACGATGTTGTGATTATTCACCAACGCTCAAATCATAAAAAGGGAGCAGACGGAGGGCATTCATCTTTTGTCACAGTCCACATATCGCTTTTATCCTATATTCTTTAATCATCGCCTTCTGAGTGCGTATAAATTTCAGAGTTCTAGATACGCCTATGAGACGGTACTTGGTCTCACGAGACTCTGGAGATGAAGATGTATAGGACAATAACACTGATACTTTGTATGTTGAGCACATTATTGAAGAAGATCCTGATATTTGACAACAGATTGTACCGTTAAATCATCCTAAATTCAGGGATGGTGTTTTGTTATTATGTCCAAGCGCAACATCGAAAGGTTTTGTAATTTTTCTTTCGGCTAATGCAAAATGCTATTTTTATGATACTTTACTCTTGATTTATTTATTCTAATAATGATCACTTACACATAGTTAACTACTTGTACAGCTACGAACATGTGAAGTTGACATGCTGAATGATATTGGAATGATTTCGGAATGACGTAGAATGAGTGCGTGGAGCAATTGTGAATGAATTTAAAGGGACGTAATTCAATATTTCTAATTTTGTTTAAGATGAAAAAAAAGAAATATATATTACCTCCCTTTAAAACAAAATGCATACATTTTTTTATAAAAAAAGATTTTCTATGTCTTCACGAAACAATCGATCGCTAACGAAATTCAGTTGTTGGGGTTTTTCTAGCGATATTATTTTAAATGTAGTTGTTGAACTTATCTTTTTAGTGATTGGGAGTGTTCTTGAATGGTAAGAGTGAGTGTTTTGAATGAATGATATTTCTAATTGTATTACTACAGAATGATGATCTAATATCCTTGATCTTTACACTCTTGTGGAACGTCGAAAACCTTCGGGTCACTGATTTCAGGGTGAATGTTGAAATATCTGAAAACAAATAAAATACACATATCTTAGGTACAAATAGACGCAAAAAAGGGAGTCGTAACTAACATGGTAGCATGGGTTCAAATTCCTACCGCGCCACCTGTCACTTTGGGAAGTATTTTAGAGGTTATAGCCAGCTGCTATCTTAAAGAACCAAGGAAGGCGAATTGATTTACCTTTACCTATCTGAGAAAGAAATTTTCTGAATACATGTGCACGTGTATTTCTTCACTTGCAAAAGCGATAAACTATGGCGCGCGAACGGGGTCAAAAGTCAAGATAGCGCTATACCCACAAAATAATGGAGGTATACCCATAAAAATGAGGGTATACCTACATATTTTCATCGGTATACCGATAAAAATGGAGCTACACCTACAAATTGGGGGTAAACCGCCATAATTATTACCGGTATACCTACAATATTAAGCGGTACACCGGTATTATTATGGGTTTACCTATAATAATGAGGGTATACCTATAATTTTTCCGACAACCAATCAGAGAAGGCGTTTTATACAGCATTTTCTATCACAGTCACGGGCGTTTTTCGGAAGTATTTCGGAATGAAAAAACTCAAACTTATCAAAGAATAATGTAAATATTTTATAATTGAGTTAGTAGAATATCATAAAATAATGATTGAGTACTTATTTTGTTTTCCTACCTTTTACACATTTTTTTTATAATTCATTAGTGTTCCCGTGACGTCACACGCACTTGTTATGTTATCCGATTCAAGTTTAACTTTATAAAATAAAGATATAAATAGGCGATTTTTTCGTGATAATTCTAGTGTCAAAAAAGGGATAGATTTGAAAGATTCCTGTTTGAAAACAAACAATATGTAAAAATAAACAAACAAAACAAAAGATCCATTATGTATATAATTGCTATGAATAACATAAAGTACCGATTTTTTTTTAAATGAGCCATTTATCCACTTATTTCACATCTTTTTAAATCAACGATCACTTCTAAATTAACTGACTATGGAAATTTTATCCTATAGGAGCAAATATGTGTGAAACAAAAATATAATAGCATTGATTGGACAATTAAAGTCTGACCAATTTCCTGTGTATACCTGTCATCGAGTTTTATGACACTCGATGTTTCAATAGCTTACCTTAAACATTACTGTAGAAATGAATAAATGATTAAATATCTAAACTTTACTAAACTTTATTGGTAAATCGGCAAGTTGCCTTTGACCATTTACAATATATAATTACAAGAAGTATGGTCAAGACAGAATTCATAAATAAATGTTACAATATATTCTAAATATCAAGGAAAACAATGTATTAATTCTGAAAATAGACTACTGGGAAGAAGCAGCTACTGTGTTTAGAACTTCGTCTCTTAATTTCAAAGCCTGTGTAATAAATGAAGATAGTTGTATAATATCTTGTGTCCTTTTTGATTTCATTAGTGAGATAAACTTAGCTACGCTCGGCCAGCTTACTCTGATTCCAAATCTCGATCTGAGATCAGAGTAAACCGGACAGCACAAAAGGAAGTGATATTCAGATTCGGTCATACCTTGTGAACAACATTTACAAATACGGTCACTTCTGTTGATGCCCGTGTATCGTCCTGATTCTATTTCTAACTGATGGGAACTTAAACGAAACCTAGTCATTTCATGTCGTTTTTTGTCATTTTTAATCAAACCTAAATATTTTTCAAATTCATAATCTGATTTATAAAGTTTATAGTAATCCATTTTAGGTTGATTTGTTAATTTTTCGCTCCATGTTTGTAGATATTGGTCTTTAATTCTTTGTTCTAAAATCTGAAAATGATTAGAAAGCGGGTTGAGATCAATAAATTCATTATTAAATCCAAGATTTTCTAAAATATTCTTGACGGAAGCATAATACGATTTTTTCATAGAATTCGAATTGCTTTCAAATAGCACGGATTGTTCTAGATATACTTCATGCATCATCGACCCTGCATTTCGTTTCATTTTTAACCAGTACTTGATTGATCTTATTTTACATAGAACTGCGAGTGGAAATCGACCAAGCTCACCTAAAACCGCGGCATTGGATGTTTGTTGCTTTACCCCGAGAATTTGTTTACAAAATTTAAAGTGCAGTTTATCAACCTCTGGTGTATCATATACTCCCCAAACCTCTGAATTATATAAAATAATTGGTACAACAAGGGAGTCAAACAATTTCAATTTGGTTTTAACATCTAATTGTATGCGACTAAAAATAGATAATAGTCCACTCAATGCACGTAAAGCTTGGTCATTCAAAGTTTTAACCACATTTCTTAAATTTCCAGTACAGTGGAAATTAACTCCTAGATAACAAAAATTGTCAACAACATCTATGATCTCGTCACCTATTGTCCAATTTCTGTTATTTTGACTTTTAAACCTTTCGAAAATACAAATTTTTGTTTTCTTTGTGTTTATTTTCAGACCCCATTTCCGAGAATAAGATTGAATAGCATTTAATTGATTTTGAAGGCTAATAGGATTCGTCGTAAACAGGGCTATATCATCCGCAAACAGTAATAAGAACACATTTAGTAGTCGAAGATCAGACTCTACTAAGTTGTTGACGTCGACAATATCTCTGACGTCATTAATAAAGAGTAGGAAGAGCAAAGGCGAAAGTGGCTCACCTTGCTTAAGACCTAGCGTGACGTCATAAAAATCCGAGTAGGAGTTATTAGATGATTAAATATCAACAGGGCTGTTAGATAACTTTATCTATTAAAAAAATAAAAAAAGACGTTATATATTTACACATAAATAAAAAGATCATAAAATCAATCGGAATGATTGATCGATAGATAATTCTTTTTATTAATCGGTATTTGAAGACAATTCGAAGACATTGAGATTACTACAACCTTTTTTATTTATTTATTTATTATTATTATCAGTATTATTTTTTTCGATTAGTGCGAAATTCAATGTAGTAAAAAATGCCAGAAAGAAATGTGCCGAAGGTAAAAATATCAGATATATGTTTCACTAGATTGGTAATCAAAATGACATTTATGTAATTCAATTTATTTGTATCCCTTGCATTTTTAGTTGCTTGGACACTGGTTTCATTCCCCAATGAGAACAACTTTTAGTACGCAGTAATTGTCTATGCGCCCGTAAAGCCATTACTTCATGGAACTGTATAACTGTAGAAAAATATTTTATTTGATCATTTAATATCATATGTAATAAGATATGAAGAGAATATTTCTTTGAATTTATGGAGGTATTGAGAGATTGTCTTTTTAATTTATTGAGGCATGGCACCAAAACTACTATCACTTTACGTATGAATCAGCTTCGAGATTTCATACAAAATGATTTTGTTTTTAGTTTCATACCCAAATATTTCATATCCCAATAAATTTTAAAAACAATTTATATGATTTTTAAAGTTAAATACATGTCCCTGTTAGGTTGTCTAGTTCGATAATGATAACGAAAAGAAAAATATTCACTATGATGATTAAAAAGGAAATTGAATAAGTCTAATTTCAATACCCCAATAAGAAAAAAATGAATAAATAAAAAATATCACAAAAAGGATGAATCATTTAGCGCTCAATATTTTTGACATTTCCAGATGTATCTATACGAAGTTTTTTTCATGTGATTGTACGAAAAAATAATATTTTAAAAATGTGAAACGATTTATGCTAATAATTTTGATAATAAAACGCTGCAGCGAAACATTTTGAATACTGGCTATAAAATTCGCGCAATGTAGAAATTATGTCCACACAGTTTTTCACTGTTTATTTTGTTGTATATTGCGTATTATTATTTTGGACCACATTATCGAAAACTAGAAAAAAAATTATCTTTATTTTGAAATTTTACAAAATTTTATCAATTACTGGTAAAGATATTGAGAAAACTTTCTGAAATTTCACGCCGATTTTTCGCTAAAATTTGACGTTTTACAACTTTTGAATTGTTAAATAAATCTCTATCAATTGATTCTTATTTCTCTGACAAACGTCTTAGTTCATATTTTAAGTTAACGAACCTTGTCGCGCAAACATATATATTCTCAACATTTTTCACGAACTATTTTACGAATTTTAAGGGTCTAAAGGAAATCCACTTACACATAATTTGTTACGTTTTACAGACGTAATTTTAGAGTTTGCGTGGCAAAGAAGCTTAATTTAACGAGAATTTGATTTCCTTAAGTTCACGTAACGAATATTCTACAAAAATATGCCTTCTTGTTGTTCATTTGGTATAAAGAGCATAAAAATCGACTCACAGGTTTGGGAGAAAAAGCAGATTGAACTTGACGGGAGACGTACGATTTCAAATGTTATGCATTGCCATGCGCGACGTCTCAGTAAAAGGGGAAATTCAAAAGCAATCCGTATTGGAATATACAAAAATATTTGGCTAAAGGCTAAGTGTATAAATACTTATAGAAACTGTCTCCTTTCCTCACAAACTTTGGTAAATGTCAAAATAACTGAATCTCGAAAGTAACCTCTCGTGTGGACAATGAGTTAATTAAGAAAAAATAATAATTATTACGAAAGTAAATGGTCACATATAACTTTATGTCCTCTCATAATAGATGTTTTGTCAAAAAGATCCTACTTTGAAAATATAGTGGCCATATCCTTCGTGGTCAAACCGTCATGACCAAAACGCCCTAGCCAAAAGACCCTAGCAAAAACGTCCATGGGCAAAACGCAGGTACATTCATTGAACAATGAAATAAATTGTCTTATATGATATGTACCAGTATCTTATTATTTTGGCTTCTAAGAAACGCATGCAAATCTAGCAACACTCATTATAAAATGAAATTGCGGAGAATTTTTGGTTTGAAATATTTCGAAAATGTATCAAAACTTCCATTCATTGTATTATGTCGGATTCATTATGTATACAAATGAAAACAATGTTGAAAATAAATAGGTGCATTGATAAATATTAAGAAAAGGTTTGTTTATTCATTCATTTAATATAAAGCACGAGTTAAACTAGCTGTCTGCAACGGGGTACGGACAAAACCCCACCAGGACATAACCCCACCAGGACAAAACCCCATCGGACAAAACTCCACCAGGAAAAAAACCCATCATTATATTTGGCAAGTAGGACAAAACCCCACTACTTTTTCATATGAATATATTGAGTGGAATCTATAGTGATTCAATTATATTTTCATACAATTAATGTTTTTAATAATTTCATCAAACTCATTTAAATAGTTTGTTTTCTTCAGATTTTGACTCCTTCTTTACTTTGTTAAAACAGTGATTGTGAAAAATTCCAGTTACTTATTTAATAGTTATTTCCTTTAAACTATAAAACAGTAAACCTCTTGTTTTGTAGTTGGTTTAATATCTGACAAAGATAAGCGTTACGCGCAGACTGTAAATCTAAAGGTACCAGGTTCAATTCAAAATGAAGGAATCATCATTTCCGACTTTTTGCCCCCCCCCACCAATGGGATGATGATCGTAATCATGCGGCTTGAAAAGGACGTAATGGTAGTTCTGGTGTGAGGAATATTATCAATTCATTATTAGGTGCTCCAGTCATATAAAACCGGTGTAAAAATCTCATTCAAACAAAGAAACAAATCACTTAAAGGTTTTTTTTGCTTCCTTTTTAACTTTATATTTATAAGGTACATTCTAATTGTCCTTTGCAATACTCTTAAAAATGGAATTGTGTGGTAAAGGAATAACAGAATTAAATGAATAAAAAATATACTTTTAAATAGCACTTACACTTTCAACTCTTACACTTAATATGTATTGGTGGGGTTTTGTCTGGTGAGGTTTTGTACCGGTGGGTTTTGTCCTGGCGGGGTTTTGTCCTACATTTGTCTGCAACACATTTGAATTCTCAAATATTGCGTTGAAGATAGAACAACATGTAATTCTAACGTTATATACATGTACATATAATTAACTTTTTATCTCCATCTTAACCCGATTAAATTTCCAAGTGTGAGAATAATGAATATACAAACTAATTTTCTATAAGGGTGTAAAATCAGGTGAAAAGCCAGAATGTAAAAAAAAGTCAATCAAAAATACGGACATACGGACGGATAAAAAGATGGACCAAAAGACCGAAAATTAAGTAAGAAAACCCACTGAATGTCACGCAGTTGTTAACACCACTATTCCCCCACAAAACCTAAAGCCTAGGTTACATTTGCCACGGTCGCCGTACGATATCGAAGTTTACCATTTCTTGTATGATATGTTTGACATCGTACGATTTTATTTTCTACGGCGTATGTGTTCACAAAATCGTGCGGGGTCCGCACGGATTTTCATAAAACTGTTACAAGAATCATTGGGGTGCCCGTACGGCGATCTCAAGTTAATCGTGCGATCACCGCACGAAGTCCGTGCGATTTATCAATTATTTGCACTGTTAACCTTGCAGCCGACGTACGATCATCGTACGGTACCCACGCGGGGATCGTACAATGATCCGTCAAAGACTTATAGGCAAAACATCGCACGGTCGCCGTGCGATGACCGCGCGGCGATCGTGTGATGCCTCTACGACGTGTCCACAGGGCACGGTCTCCGCGCGGTCTTGCGATTTTGTTAAAAAAAAACGTGTATTACTTTTTTTTCATACAAAATCGCAAGTGTCCATGGCACCTGTTAAACCGTGGGATGATCGCACGGACACCGTAAGCCGCCGCACGGGCACCGGCGAGGATACGGGCGCCGTTCGGGCCCCGTAAGCTTAATGTAACTAGGTTTAATTCCCGTCTCTACAATGGTTAGAAGTACATAGTTCTGTAAGTTACACAAAGAAGCATTCTGACACACATTCTTATTAAAAAATTAATATTCGTGGATTTTCGGACTCGAATCCTCGTTCTTTACCTTGCCAACTAAGAAGAGATCATGACCTATTAACAATATGTATGCACACAAGACCATTAAGATCTTGCGTGTTAGACAAATGGATACATCATACATTTACTGAGTAATAGTCATTAGTCATTTAGGACTAACATTCGAACTTTAATTTATTGAAACTTTAATGCCGAAATTAGCAATGAGCGTGGGATACGAAAGCGCTCGCTAACTTAACCAAACAATTTACCTTTTCGCAAGTTGCTCGATCCGGGGCGCTCGTGTTATTCTGCGAGGTGACACTCACGGCAAACTAAGTTGGCTGGGATGAATTAAATCCTGTCGATTATGAGAAAAATATAGGCTATTTTCACTATTCAAATCATCTTGCTGACTAGCTACTTATCATTTTCGGAAAGCGAGAGCCTACAATATCCTTAACGCAGGAGCTATCGTTTCAATATCCTTGAAGCAGGACTGCTTAAATCTGGTATACTGCATGTGCAGATCCATATTTTTTTCAGATGTCAATTTGAAAATGAAGTTATATACAGTATTTACCAAAAGGCCAGCAAAATGACGCCACAACAGCTGAAACAAAGCTGTAGTTAGAAATATATTGCCCACCTAGTATTGAATTGAATGAGTGGAAGGGTCGAGTTTTGAATGTAATTACAGTGGGGGGGGGGGGGGGGGGGGGTAATACAAAATCGCCAATTTCGGCAACCTTTACAAAGTTAGTTTTTTATTTCCTCCCTGTAGGAAAAATCTTCATTGATCATTCATCTTTAAAACTAACACCATCTCGTATAAAAGTGGAATGATTTGATCGATTTGAATAAAATGTTGATCGTTTTGAATGATTTCGAAGTTTGTTTGAATGATTTCGGAGCGTTTTCGAGTGATCGGAAAGAGTCTTTGGAATGTTTGGATCGCCACTGAATGAGGATTGAGTGTAAATTTCACGATGTTATTAACTGTAATTAACTAACATCTAAAATGCCTAACTAATACTTTTTTATTGTTGCTATGCTCTATAGTAAAGGAGTAGGCGGGGTACACTAACTGACTGTCTGTCTGTATATGTACACACCGTAGTATCAATCACTTCATTTATATGCCGTAAAAATGTTCCCGCATTTTGTGATATGTTAAATTTTTAATAAAGTCCCTTTCCTCTCTTTATTTACTCAAACGCAAAAGAAACTAGGCATTGTGTTTGTCAACATGTCAAATTTTCAGCTATTCATTTTCGCTTGCGATGTATTTTGAACTACAAAAAAGAACTACACAATTGATTGCGTATCCAGTACGACCTCTCAAGGCACAAATCTAATTTACAGTGATGAATGGACAGTACTTTGCAAGGATCAAATTTTGAATCAAATAAATATCTGATAGATTTCTGTGCAAATACCGATAGCCTAATGCAACACTTTTGTATAAAAAATAAATGGTACTGAATGGTACAGCGTTGCCCTTAAACAGAAATAGAAGTATAACTGGTCAAGATCCGGCCTGAACTTATGACCTCCCAGTTTAGTAACAACATCAATACCACCTGCACTAAACTTCCGCATGCATGATGTTTATTAATACATTTTCTTAAATCTGAACTTCGCGAGTTTAAAACGCATATGTCAACTAATAATAGGGATTAAAAGGAATATCTAATGAGTGCCGGGTCATTGTAGATCAATAATATACTCTTCAAAAAAAAGTTCTTTGACATCGATTAAAAATCGATTTTTTCATATAAAAAATAAATTCTTCGATGGAAGTTGATTGTTTTGTAAACAGTAATTGTATTTCAAGAAATTCACGCATATTGTGATGAATACTCGATCGCGTTTCTGCATAACGACGTCAACGTCTAATTAAACAAAATCTTTTCTTCTCACATAGCACATGAAATTTCAGATTCAATGGATAGTGCTGAAAGTTCTTCATTGTGCTGAATGAAATGCCACTCCTAAATTGTCTTTGGAATCAAACGTCTTTGCACAGATTTGAAATGAAATATGGTTAAATGTACGAAGGAACAACGACATGATGCTAAAGGTCGCATTAAGGCAGGATTCATTAGACAAAAGCCGTTGTAAATGACTTTACTGTTTCGGGACACACTTTCTCCCACCTATAACATCACTTTAAAGCGACTCACTGCTTTATGAGCTAGGTAAGTCTGTCGCGTTAAAACAACGTTCGTCCAGCACGTTAAATATCGCAACGACAGTTTTTTCACTGCTGGTACCGTAACCTCAAAGAACTTCTTAGTCTCTTGACGGCGTAAAAGCTCCGGATTAAAAATTGTAGAGTTAGATTCAAGAGGCTAGACCTGCGACACTTTGGACCTAACGGTCTTAATCGACGTCACCATTTCAAATCTTTGATTCTGATTTCATTTAGTGGAAAGAAGGCGGAGCTTCACATTCTTTGACTTACTTAAAATATATGAACTTATTTTTTGTCTTAATTAAAATATGTATTCAATGCCAAAGAACTTTTTGAAGAGTATATATGACCTAAACCTAAACAAATTTGGTACCAAAGTTTGGATAATTTAATAATTTACAATATGGGATGGTTCGTTTGGAAACCAAAGATTGTATCGATATGTGATATCTATTAAACTGCGAAGGGGTCAAAATAAAAAAATACAATCTGGTTTCGAACGAACTGAAATGAGGTTTCAGACCCTGCAAAGGATGGATATGAAACAATTTCATTAATACCGGGTATGTCCTACATGTTGCGTATTACCAGTACAATACGACGTCTCATTGGGTTGACGCAGCGTTATACGACCAACGGAGCAATGCGGTTCCATTCGACCCGCAAAGCCCAAAACTCCTGCAAAAATGTTAACATTTATGCCCAGTGCAGATGAGCAGCGCGATGACGTTGCGTCACTATACTTCAAACGTAAGGTCGTCTGGCTCGCATTGAAACGTCGCAGTAACGTCGGGCTTTTTTTTGAATATCAGTCATATTTTTGTTTAATTTTAAAATAAAATCGCTGTATAGGCTAAAACAGCACATTATTGTACACCATTTTAAAGCGTTTGAATAGATCTATCCTATAGACACTAAATTCTGATACCCATGGCTGTGAATGAAAAAAAATCGAGTTTATTATATAAAAAAAAAATCGCCAAAAAGCGCATGTAACGCGTAACATGCTTCTCTTTCAATACATGTTCAAAATGACATAAAATAGCGGATACACTCTTATCACAATGAAACTTTACGCACAAATACATAGACAACTGGTCCTAATGCAGTGTCTATTTGAAAGTCTCAGATAAAATTTTGCGAAAATCTCTTCAAGTAAATAAAATAGCGGAAAGTGTAACGCTGCTAAAATTGAAGCAAAAATAACGGCTGAAAAATTTCAACGTAAAGATAATCATACAAAATAAAGTAAACTGTCAAATCTAAACACATTTAAAAAAAATGGTCAGATTTTCATTTTTTCAGTCTGAATTTGGTTTATTTTCGTGTCTTGATTAAATACAATATTATCGCGTTAATAAGTCTGAAATAATGTCACGCTTTCTCATTTTAATGACGTTTTACGTTGCGTGTTTCGAGTTTTATTGATTTTTTTTGAAAATACTGGCCAAAAAAATTAAATACTAACCGGAATAAATTGAATAAAAAATTCTCCTCGGTTAGGATGAGTTAATAGTATAGCAAGACCAACAATATCAAGTTTTTTACCTATTTTCAAATATCTTTTTAGTTTGTCAAAAATTAAAAGCTTTTGTTTATATAAAATTTGTTTTGTTTCGTTACTACAGAGATTCTTCACCCTGAAAATATTTGGTACGCCATTAAACATGATAGTTATTCACATTTTTAATCACCTCTTTTGATATAATTCAAAATATGGCATATAGTTGTTTCAAATGAAACGCGTTTGTTTTTTCTCTAATTTTACGCTGCAAAAATAACGTCTAATTACGTTACGCTATATAGCCTCAGTTCGCTGCGACGTCTCATTGACCTACGGACATGACGAAGTCGTCTTAGAACGGTGTCCCTGCTTACACCGTAACCTAGCTGTAGCAGAAGCCGTCTGGAACTGGTATCTAGCGTGCGTCAATTCAAAATGACGGTCTAATCTGGTTTCAGTAACCCAGGCCTGCCACTTCGAGGCCGATCTGCAACTGTGCCTGTTTGCCGGAACCTTGCATACAGTTTATTGATAGTGATTTTGTTGCAACTAAAGGCACGGACAATATCGGCAGCAGTGGTACCTGATGTTCAGATATCCGCGGCATAGCAAGTTTTGATTTCTCTTAATTGGCCGCCGTCACAGCGCATTTGGTAGCGCGTCGGACTGTCAATCTAGAGGTCACGGGTTCCATCTACGACTGTGGTACTCACCCTTTTTTTTTATACGATAGGGGCTCGCCGGGATTAGGCCATTGAGCCATTTATGTCGGCATTGTACCGACATGTTAGTACATGAAGAACATTACTCTCCTGATATGCTTATGGTCATCAATATATGAGGACTCTAAGGGGGTATTGTATTATTGGAGACCACTCTCACCACTGTACAGCATAGCTTCCTTTGGTTAAATACAATGTCTGACACCTGGGTCAAGGAAGATCTTCTTTGGCTCAGTGGTTAGCGCATTGGACTTGCAATCCAATTACTTCAATATTACTTATCCGCGTGGGTTCGACACCGGCTCACGTCGGTTATTTTCAGCTATGCTTAAGTTGCAGACAGTTTGTTATAAGAGTACTTACAAGAGTGGTTGTGCAGAGACAAATCTACAACAAAGGGTATTCCTCTGGGCGCGTTAGTAAGAACGTCAAATGCGATTAATTATTATTAACTCGTCTTTAAACATTCTGCATTTAGTCTTATACATATCTCTGACAAACCAACATGCCGGAATTATTGTTAAACCGTCAAACATCAACAATTTGTACAATAACTGTATATGCATGACCTTCCCATTAAATACGTGCACCAGCAGCAGGGTCTTTGATAAAGGAAACAAGAGGCCAATAATGGCCTGATACCGATTTACTGACTTTTTGAAAAGCTTATGTCTTGATAAGAATAGAAAAAAGTACCTTTAAATCAGATCCATTAAAAGAGGAGAGGTTGTGTTGACAAGGAAACGTAACCATTGATAAATGAAGAGGCCCCATTTTCTATTATGCAGTAAAATCCCCAGACCACACCAATATGTACATGGTCTCATGATTCAGAACACTAAGTGAACTTTTCATTAACTTCCATGAATACAGGAAGGAGCAGTGTTAACAATGAATATACGTAAATATACTGAGTCCCATAAGAAAGTGAGCACTTTCACTTTTTCTATTTCTATTGTTATTTACAAAGTCGGATGAAAATTATTGAGTATATTGCTACCATACTTAAGTCAAGACCTTTTGAAATTAAAAATCAAATCAGATTTGGATAATGTATCGCATGCTGCATACGCACAGACAGAACCTATATTGTTGAAATTTGACCTCCTTACAACTTTTTTCTTTGGTAAGAGCTATGTGTTGATGTTGTATTATAGAGTTTTAGAAGCCATTCCAAGCCAATTCCAAACAACAGTTTTAATTTGTATGCAGACGTTACGTGTACGTCAACGTTAGACATTGCTACGTTGTTAGGCCAGTTACTCTTCGTTGAATGGTGCTAACGCGTTCTTTGTCATCTTAATTAGCTTATCAAAGGCCTTAAAGAATGATGACCTCGATTTCTATTGGAATATGAATGCCTAATAAATTTTAATGACATTCTAAATCTGACAAGGTTCAATTTTGTTCAACGACGTTAATTGGTAGTCAAACACGCGTTTGCATCACGAATAATTGTATTGAAGATGTAATTTTATGCTTAGGTAAGCCGCAAAGATTCAATTGAAAGCATTTTCAGACCAATCACTCGTCAAATGCGAGATGCACATGGAAAACATTCAAAATCAAATGTCTCAATTCCGCAGAAGATATTTGCTAATCACACGATGTTTGCTTTCAAATAGCGTCTGTACATACTCTTGGGGATAGTCATCCAGCATTTCGTGACGATATATTGTGTAATCTCAGAGAAATTTAAAATTCAAAAGCACACTTTCTTTTGGAACTAAGTATATATGTAAAGTCTCCATTTATCCTGGCACGGCATATAACTAATCAGCCACGAATGCACATGGTCGCTGAAAAGGAAATATTCTGCGAAAGTTTATCGTGAATGAATCCATTTATAAAAGAGGAGATTTTCTTTGCCTGGTTAAGCAGGCCATAGGAAACAATTCAGAGTCCTGGAAATTGGAGAAGATAATCGAGTCAAAAACCAAACAACGTGTGTACTACGTAAGTCTTGTGCTCACGCGCACGCAAAAAATAGGTCTAGAATACGTCATCGATTTTTGTGCGACATGAAGTGCTTTGTGTGTTCAATGCAGTGCTTGCATATCACTTCGCTGTTGTATCGGTCGTAGTAATCTATACCTTGGAAATTAGTTGTTTTTGGCAGACTCAGCCCTTTTTAGTGAGCATTCCGTTCGACATTTTTCCTTTGAAGTGATTTCGGAATGTAGCATTACATCCCTATAGGTTAATGAACCCTTGGTTTCCCTCGACTTAACAAGCCTTGCTAAAAAGATTGAAAATTTGGAGTGCATGCCTTCAAATGTCACATTGCCTCTATATAAACCAGGCCTTCAGCGCTTTTAGCGCTTTGATTTTAACAAGGGTGATAACATTTAGATCCCCTTATTTTACGCAGACCACATCAATATGCCCATTGTCACGTGATGCAGAATACTAAGAAAAATTTTCATCAACTTCCATGCATGAAGACGTGTGAACAAGAATTCTGAAATTTTAGTTTAAATTATAGGCATCTTTTCTCGTGTTGCTCTTTCAATCAGAAATATTTTAAAAGGCAGCAATCACTGTGATTATACAATCATTCTGTGAAAGTTTGAAGGCAATCAGATAAAAACTGCAGGCTCTAGACTGCTATAGAGGATTTTCTTATTAAATTGTTCAAGACCAAATGACGCTTCACAGATTGGACTCTCTTTCGAAAGGAACCATCCTTGTTATGGTACAATCATTCTGATCAAGTTTGAAGCAATCGGGTGAAAACTGCGGACTCAAACGTTTACTTTAAGCATAAACAAGAATTGTATAATTAAATTTTCAATTGGCCCCTTTTCCTCCGACGCTTGAGAGATCGGGCCCATTTTGGAAAGGAACCATCATTGTATTGGTACAATCGTTCTGAGTATGTTTGAGGTCAATTGGTTGAAAACTGTGGACTGGAGTGTTAACGAAGAATTTCTAGTTTAATTTTCATTGTGCCCATTTTTCCGTGACGCTTGACGGACCTGGCCTATCTTCGCAATGAACCAGTCTTGCTCTAGTACATTCTTTCTGAGCAAGTTTGAAGACAATCGGATGAAAACTGTGGACATTAGAACGTTTACGAGGATTTTTAACTAAATTTTCATCAGGTCCCTTTTCCCGTGAGACTTGACGGATCGGGCCCATTTTCGAAAGGAACGGTCCTTGTTATGGCATAATCATTCTGAGCAACTTTGAAGAAAATCGAACTTTAGTGCGTTAAAAAAAATTCATAAGGCTCCTTTTTTCCCTACGATGTTAGACAGATCTGACCCATTTTCGAAAAGAACAATCCTTGTGATTATCCAATCATTCTGACCAAGATAATAAGACAATAGTCTCTAGAGCGTTAACAAGCAAAAGTTAACAGATGGACAGCCTGACGGACGGAAAACCAGTATCGCAATAGCTCTTCTGTTCTGACATTTGGTCAGTGGAGATAAGACCGGAAATCAATTTGGCAAGGTCATAATTTCAATTCCAGAAGACTATTCTTTAACGAACTTTCTATTCTTTACGAGGCTCGACCTATTCAAGTATCTTGGTGAATATGAAAAAAAATCTTTCATACACATCAGGATTCGACCCAGTTTTCGACCCTCGTTGAACCACGTTCGAACTTGTCCGAGATAACATCATTACACTCATAATGATCACATTCAGTTTATCGGACAGAAATTTTTAATACAAGGTAAATGTTGACGACACCTGTCGCACGACGGACATCACCCTAACCACAATAGCTCACCGTGAGGACTTCGTGCTTAGTTGAGCTAAAAGGACAGTAATAAGATTTCCGTTATGCTAAGGGCTTGTTTGTCTGTAAATCACGTCGACAATTGGCTCGTCTAAACTGACAATTTACATCAAAATTTCAGAACAGAACTGCCGAGCCCGTCTAACTCAATCGGTAATGTTAAAGTCACATAAAAATCGGCGATAGCGACACGATGGCGCAATTTTTCATCGGCCGATGAGTTAAAAATAGATATAAGATAGAAATACAATAGTTGCACGTAAAAACTTTACCAAGAATTTCTTAGCCGCTAATGGTCAAAACTTGGAACTTCACATAGTTCAATATCAGAGTAATGAATCTTTGTCTATAGGTTGATATTATGGTCAGAGAAGCATGTGTAAAGTTTCAAATCAATACCTTGAGTAGAAATAGAGATTTGGCACAGTTGCACCTAAAGCCTTGTGCAAAGCCTTACGCCAACACCGACACCCGGGTGACAGGGATAGCCCCCCCCTCCACCCCCTATTCAACGAATAGTCGAGCTGTATCGTTCCACTGGCTGTTACATTACTAGATTTGAACAAGAGTGCCATCGTCACAAAATACGCCGCCACTTTGCTGCTGTTTCACGAAAATAATTGTAGACACTACTTATTTTGACAGAACCAAATTCAAAATGACCAAGTTTCATTTAAATCAAGACAAAAAGTAAGGAGGATTCGCCTTCACAAGGCTGCAATTTCAATAAGCCCCAGACACTAAGTTTTAAGGGGGCATAATTCAGGGAAATAAATGAGCCATAAAATCCTTGATCCATGACTACATCTACAAATTATGGTGATGGCATTGACCATGTTTCATTTAAATAATTGGACAAAAAGTAAGGAGGAGTTGCATTCAAAAGGCTGCAATTTCAATAAGCCCTAGATACTAAGTTTTAAGGGGGCATAATTTAGGGTAAAATTAATGAACCATAAAATCCTTACTTCATGCTCATCTACCAATTTCGGTTATAACATCCACTAAGTTTCATTTAGGTCCAGCCAGAAACTTAGGAAGAGTTGCATTCACAAGGCTGCAATTTCAATAAGCCCCAGAGAATAAATTTTAAGGGGGTATAACTGAGGCAATAAGCCCCAGAGACTAAGTTTTTAAGGGGCATAACTCAGGCAAAATTCAACTTTCCATAAAATCCTTCCTTCATGCACATCTACCAATTGAGGTGATAACATTGACCAAGTTTCAAGAAGATCCAGTCCGAAACTTAGGAGGAGTTGCGTTGACAAGAAAAGTGGACCCAGAGACTTAGTTTTTAAGGGGCATAACTCAGGCAAAAATCAACGAACCATAAAATCATTCATTCATGCACATCTACCAGTTGAGGTGATAACATTGACCAGTTTCAAGAAGATCCAGCCAGAAACTTAGGAGGAGTTGCGGTGACAAGAAAAGTGGACCCAGAGACTAAGTTTTAAGGGGCATAATTCAGGCAAAAATCAGCGAACCGTAAAATCCTTCCTTCATGCACATCTACCAATTGAGATGATCACATTGACCAAGTTTCAAGAAGATCCAGCCAGAAACTTAGGAGGAGTTGCGTTGACAAGAAAAGTGGACGGACGTACGGACGGATGGACGGACGGACAGACGGAGAAGATGACGCCAATATACGTCCGCCTCCGGCGGCGTATAAAAAGAGATATTACAAATATAAAACGTTTTCGGAACATGGTCACAAAAGCCTAGTTTACATTTGCCACGGTGGCGGTACGATATCGCAGCCTGCGATTACTTGTATATTTTTGACATCGTACGATTTTATTTTCTAAGGCGTCTGTGTTCACAAAATCATGCGTTGACCGCATAAAGCCGTCACAAGAATCATTGAGGTGCCCGTGCAGCGATCGCAAGGTAATCTTGCGATCCCTGCACGGAGACCGTGCGATTTGTCAACTATAAACACCGTAAACCGTGCAGCCGCCGTACGATCATTGCACGGAACCCGCACGAGGACCGTAGGATGTTTCGTTTAAGACGTATAGGCTGAACATTGCACGGTGGCCGTGCGATGTCCCTGAGGCGATCTTGCAGTGCGTCTACGACGTGTCTACGGTTTCCTTGCGGTCTTGCTATTTTCTTAAATTTGTATAACTATTTTCATACCAAATCGCAAGGGTCTACGGCACCTGTAAAACCGTGCGATCATCGCACGGGCATCGTATGCCGCCACACGGGCACCGCATGATTTTGTGGTTTCGGCGAGTAACGGGCGCCGTACGGGCTCCGTATGCCAAATGTTAACTAGGCTTTACAGAGCATTCATGCCAAGTTTTATTGAAAATGGGCCTATGGTTTGGGAGGAGATTTAAAAGTGAAAATAAGCCCCGCCCTGCCACACCCATATTTGAGTCATCTAAAATTTCTTGAACGACTAAGGTACATGGTCCTATGAGAAAAAAATCATTCCAAGTTTTGTTGAAATCGGCACAGTAGTTTTGGAGTAGAAGATTTTTTTTACAGATTTTTTTTTAAAGATTTAAAATAAAAATACGCCCCAACCTGCTACGCCCATATTTGGGGGGTCAATCAAAATTTCTTTTAAACAACTTTGGAAGAGGGTCGCCCAAGAAACATTTCTTCCAAGTTTCAATGAAATCAGGCTCTCAAAAAATGGCACATCAACTCTTATGGTGGGTGGAGAATATTTGTACTAAGATATTCAAATTTCATCTGTTGTGAGTAATTGTTCAGACAAAATCGCTCAGACTGACAAACAAGTGGAAGGACGACTAACCGACGTACCTAAGCACACACACCAAAACCTTGTGACAACTATGTCACCACTAGCAGACTTGACAACAAGAGGACGAAGATGGTCCTCGATCACTCACCTGAGTCTTTTTGACCCCTGGGACATAACATTAATTAAATAGGCAGATGTCAACAAGGAGATAATATCTACACAAGAGGCCCAAGAGGGCCTGTATCGCTCCACTGGCTTTAAAATCTCTAGACTTTCATTAAACAAAGCTTACTTTGACTGAAAAAACACTTTGAAATCTCTTAAGAACTTTCTTAAAATGATTTACTGGGTCTTGCCAACATTGCACCAAAATACTCAATCATCGTTAACCAGTAACCTGCATACCCTTTACCCATCTTATTACAAACATTAAGGTAATTGCAATTAGTAGACCATTCATTAGCAGAACAATTTAAGTTAAGAGTCATTCATGTATACCAAGATTCATTGAAATGATTCCAATTGATTGGGGGGAGATTTTTCGAGATTTTAATTTAAAACTGGCCCCATCCTGTCACATACACATTAATGGGCCCATCAAAATTTCTAGACCAATTTAAGTCAAAGTGCACCTCAAGAATATTCATGCCTAGTTTACTTAAAATTGACCCTAAAAGAGCGTAGAAGAATTTTAAATATTTAAATGTGATAAAGGCCTCCAACTGCCACGCCCATATTTAAAGTGCAATCAAAATTTCTTGTTCAATTATTGTCAAGGGTCATCCGGGGAACACTCATGCCAAGTTTCATTGAAATCAGCCCAATGTTTTGGGAGGAGGTTTTAAAGCTTTTCAAGTGAAAATAAGCCATGCTGTCTTTTTGCTCTTTGATTCTATGTAAAAGGGGATGCACCTGGGCAAAGCCAAAATTTGACTCCAGGGTTTTTGATATGCACAAACTTGGTAGAGATCAACTAGATGATGCAACATCTAAAATCGGAAAGTTGTCTGCCTTTTGGTTTCAGAGAAGAAGATTTTTAAAAAATTTCCTCTTTTCAACCCTCATGCTCAGATGAGCTTAAAGGCATGCGCCCGGGTGGAGCCCAAATATGACCCCAGGATCTTAGTTTATACTAATTTATTTCAGTTCGATTGCACAAGCTTAAGCTTATAGAATCGCTCTCGAACACTCAATCCTGATGGTTTCACAACCCTGAGAGAGAGGCAGTGCTACCCAGTTTAACACCTGGGTGATCTTGGGCTGGCTATTAAATGTTTTGCCCATAAACACACCTCAGGAACAGTGAGGCTCAAACCATGGACCTCCAGATCAACGGTCGAGTGCATTTACCACTAGGCCCCAGTGCTCTTGATATGAACAAACTTGGTATGGGCCCACTAGATGATGCTACATACCAAATATGAAAGCTGTGTACCCTCTGGTTTCAGAAAAGAAGTTTTTTTAAAGATATTTGCTCTTTGATTATGTGTAAAAAGGGTTGCGCCCGGGTGGAGCCCATATATGATCACAGGGTCTTGATAATAACAAACTTGGTACAGGTCCACTAGATGATGCTACATACTAAATATGAAAGCTGTCTGCCATCTTGTTTCAGAGGAGAAGACTTTTGAAGATTTTCCTTTTTATCCCTTCGTGCTCAGAAGAGCTAAAAGGGATACACCCGGGCAAAGCCAAAATATGACCCCAGGGTCTAGATATGATCAAACTTGGTAGGGTCCCTCAGATGATGCTACATACCAATTAAGAAAGCTGTCTGCTGTCTGGTTTCAGAAAAGAAGTTTTTTAAAGATTTTCGCCCTTTGATTCTATGTAAAAAGGGTTGCGCCTGGGTGGAGCCAAAATACGACCGCAGGGTCTTGATATGAACAAACTTTGTAGAGGTCCACTAGATGATGCTAGTTACCAAATATGAAATCTGTCTGCCATTTGGTTTCAGAGAAGAAGATTTTAGAAGATTTTCTTTTTTTAACCCTTTTGTTAAGGGTTAAGGGATAGTAAGGGTGGATTTCATTTATTTCGAAGAACTTTGGTAGAACTTGACTCAAGGATCATCCCTGCCCAGTTTCATCAAGATTGGCCTACCGGTTTAGGAGGAGAAAATATTTAAAGAAATTGTGGATGACAGATGATGGACATCGGATGATCACAATAGCTCACCTTGAGCACTCTGTGCTCAGGTGAGCTAAAAATAGACAACAGTCCACAAACATTCCAGAATGTTAGGAAAATAATGAATCTCGCTTGTTTTCAGGTTCATTTAGCAAATAATTTGGCATGAGTGTCTACAAGTTTTTTTATATATAAGATTTCACCTAGTAACCATATTTTTACTCCACTTGACCAATTTCAAAGCAAATTAGATTTCATCAAGACTATCAATCTGACCAATTGTCAGATTGATTGAGCTAAAAATATGGCCTTTACAGTGTTTAAAATTTTTCATCAGATTAGGCCTTGTAGCTAGTATTTGACACTACTTGGCCAAATTTCAAAATTGACCATAAATTCATGTAAATAATCAATTTGACCAATTTCCAGGTTTTTTTTTCAAGATTTGGCCTTGTGACATAGTTTTTGACATCACTTGACCCAATTTTAAACTTGGCAGAGATTCCTTCAAGACAATCAATCTGACAAATTCTCAGGTTGATTGAGCAAAAAAAGAAATGGTTTTAGAGTATCTTTAAGAGTTTAATGTTGACAACACACAACAGACAACACAGGACAGACATCACACAACCACAAAAGCTCACCTTGAGCACTTTCTGCTCAGGTGAGCTTAAAACAATTAAACCAAAATTGTCAAAATGAATCTGGTATGAATCTAGACAAAACAAGAATGGTTTAATAATTTGATTTATCACATGTTTTGATAATTTGGTTTATCACATGTTAAGGGTCTCTAATATGTCAACTGAAACCACCTTATCACAGTACCCTGCAACTTTCTTGCAATTTTCTCTTTTGGAAAATGGAATAACATTCACACTTGTGGCTTTTTGGAATTGGTCCATCTGTTTCAGCACAGGCTTGTTGGAATTGGTCCATCTGTTTCTGTGGTCAATGAGTCTGTGACACACTTCACTGTGACATTTAACTTTGTTAGGGATTGTCTTTATGATTAGCATTATCTTCATACAAGAATACTTTTAGAGTGGAATTTCTACTGCTTGCACTATCTTGCACTACGGTGTCTGTTTCCTGAAAAGAGAAAACAAAACAAGAGCACCATAAAAATCCTATATCACACACCTTCATCTCCACTTTGGAGATCATTTAATGATCACTAAATTTTTCAAAGATACATTATTCTATTCCTGTGATCCATGCATAAGTTTCTAGCATTTTCTAAGCAAGTTTCATGAAGGGATTCTTCCTTTGATAAGACGAACATACTGAAATACTGAGAAAATAACTCCTAGAGTGAAAAAAGAGAATAAGGTTCTTTTTCCTGTATTCTCTCACAGGACACTACATTTTTCAATAGAAATTATCCTTTTGACTAGAATCCTCACCAGAATTGTGGCTCCTACAGTGTAAGCAAGAAACTTGTGTTTAAGTCCCCATTTTCCTGTGATATCAAATGGATCCTTCCCAATTCCAAAAGGGTTTATCCTTGTGACTCAAAACAATTAGACATAGACTAGTTTCACAAATAGTTTGTAGCATCTAGAGTGTAAACAAGAAAACCTTCATCATGGTCTCTTTTCCTGTGATATCAAATGGATCCTTCCAATTTTCTATAGGCTTTATAAGTGTGGCCTGACAAATATTCTGAACAAGTTTCATAAAGATTGGGCCATATTTGTGGCCTCTTGAGTGTAAACAAGAAAACAATCAGCAAGGCCCCTTTTATCATAACATGGCATGGATCCTTCCCACTTTCAAAAGGATTGACCCTTGTGACCTGACCAATACTCTGACCAAGTTTCATGAAGATTAGGCAATGTTTGTGGCCTCTAGAGTGTAAAGAAGATCATTATCATTAAGGCCCCCTTTCCTGTGATATGGCATGGATCCTTCCCATTCTCAAAGGGCTTTATCCTTGTGACCTGGCCAATATTATGATCAAGTTTCATGAAGATTGGGCCATGTTTGTGTCCTCTAGAGTTTAACCACTTAAATTGTTGAAGCCGACCATGGACAACAAAGGACAGACAACACACAAAGCACAATAGACAAGGAGGGACATTAAATGATCACAACAGCTCGCCTCGAGCACAATGTGCTCATGTGAGCCTGAAAAACGTAGTTGTTAAACATTTTACAACATAATGAACTGCCAACTATTAAAAGATTGATCCTTATATTTGAAAGTTACTTTCAATTTTGGTTTAATTTACAGAGGAATAAATTACATGTATATCAAAGCACAGAATGATCAATTGATCATGTGCATGACATTAAAGCGATGGCTTCTGAAACTATATTCTTGTGTTTTATGAATTTATTTTTTCAATATTTCACAAGAGCTTTAAATTATTTAAATTATTCTTGAAGAGTAAAAGTTACTGCCAGAGAAGCGCTGGTTAATCCACTGCTACCAAATTTTACACTGAGAGTGGCTATTAAAAGTCTTCCCTATGAAAACCCCAAAATCATTGTGAAAGACAAATAAATGTCCATGCACATAGTCATTTTAATTGCCATATTGAAATTTTAGATTGTACCTGATAGTCTACATTGGCTTTGATATCAAAGAAAAACCTTATCATTTAGAAAATATAATACATTGTAATATTTCATTTTTTTCAAAGCCTAATCCCCAAACTTTCTAGAGCTATGCTCAATGTTTAAGTGCCTACTTTTATTTCAATTATTCAGATGAGCTTTCCTCCAGGAGGACAAAATGCTGCATACTCTTTGCAAATTATATTATTATATGTGCACTACCTTGCATGCAAACTGAAGTATAATCTCCAAACAGTTTGTGCTGTTTTATCCAACCTTAACACAGGGTTGGACTTAATATCATGAAAAAGGTCCCTAAAATAACGATCATAATAAGTGATCCATCAAGAAAAAATGAAAGTATTTATTCTTGCTTTCCTGTGTAGCATGATCTGGCTTACAAGGATCAAAACTTTTGTTTCTTTTGTGATTCTTTGAAGTAAATTTTGCTTTCCTGTGACAGCTTCTTGTTGTACAAAGAGTTGTGAGTGTTTTACTTGAAGAAACTATCAATCAGATACCCCTTGACCCCTGCTGCCTTGATAGAATGGATATTGACCTTGTCCTTGAGCTAGATTACTGCAGATGAAGATCAAAGAAATTTATTATCTTGCTTAATGTAAGCATTGAGTTCTGAGAAGGCTTGAAGTAATTTGAAGATGGTGTTTTTGATTAAGGTTTGCTTTATTTAACCTTGATAGATTGCCCTGACCTTGTCAGATAATCTTGACCTTTCTACCTGCATATTATGAGGGTCAAATAGATTTATAAGCATGTAAAATATATAGGATTGCATACTAAATAAGCTAAATATTACTTTAAAATGGTATGTTTTCTATGTCTTTAATAAATAATTGACTGACTTACTTATATGACTTTGACATTTAGTATATGCAATCACTTGTCAATGAGATCTATAATCTTGCTGAATAAAACTGATCAAACGAAGGCTTGAAGTAATTAGAAAATGATCAATTCGGTGAGATCTATCATCACACCAAATTTGATTATTGCATCAGGAAAAGATTCAAAGTAATTGGCAATATTAAGTTTTATGGTTGAGGTTTGCAGATAGAGCAATAGATAACCACACGGAAAGAAAAATAGACAGACAGAGAAACAGAAACTGATAAAACAATAAGCCAGAGATTTTTAATGATATGGGATGCAAAAATATTCCTGATTCTAGAATGGGCATTCTACCTTGCAATGAGATAATTTTCTTTTATGTATATCTGGTTGACCTCTGCTATATATAACCTCTTTTTCAAATGTTTTTAAGTACTGTAGTCCCCTGATAGTTCCATTTCATATGGTTTGTCAAATCTAAAAGGAATTGTCAAAGGTAACTTTGGTAAGGCTTTCATTCAGAACAAGCCTAAATAATGCCTATAAACAAGGCCCTAAAATCTTTCACTTGATCAAAAACTAGTATGCAAGACAAATGTACATTATAAATTTTTAACTAAGGGTTAAACTAAGCACCTTACATTGAAGAAGACTGAAATCATAATGCAGATTTGTGATTGAGGATGTCATTTAAAAAAAGTAGTTGAATTTTTCCTTAATTTGAGTGAATACATGTTCAAAATTATGCAAGTTTATAAAGCTCTATCATTAATTTCTGTGTGGATTAGCTCTTCAGTTCCACAATATTAAATAAGATGCCCTGATTCACACAGGACTGTCTTAAACAAGTGTAATAGGCTACCACCTTACAGAAATGAAGAAGAAAATAAGACCCAAATAAGTACAGGGTGTGTTCATATCAAACACTAATGCCTGAATGAGACTGAAACAACATTTTATGTTTGTTACTTTGACTTTGACCCACGACCCTGAGGGATCAACACTAACTTCTGTGAGTCAGGAGTCAATCAGACTCCCAACTTATTTTAATTAAGTAGTCCAATCTCAAAGTAAGGAGTCTGAATTTTAATATTTGGTGAACATAATGAAAAAATGAAAAAAATGCTTGTCACATGCCATTTCTTCTTTGCCTCTTCCTTGCCACAAGTTTCTTCCCAAAAAAAGTTGTTTTTCTTTAAATACACAACTAGTTCAAAGCAAAATGTCATCTTCAACAATTTTTGAGGTAATTTTTAAGATCTTTTGTTTCTCAAAACACTCTCATTATGATCCTGGAAGTCCATCTGAGTCCTTGCTTGCAAAATGAAGGGAGTCCCAACTGGTAAACAAGGGGTCTTGAACCTCTAAACTCCTAGACTAATGTCAAACCCCATGACCTTGACCTATGAACTTGACATTGACTGAAGTGTATTGATGAGAACATTGTCTGTCAAATAGTGTTGAAGATACAGCAACATGTTTAGTTCTCAGTTTAGGTTTTCTAAGACAGAAAGACAGACAGACACCAGTAAATAAATATGCGCCCGATCTCTTGAAGCAGGGATAATGATACTTGTATCAATTCTCCCTTCTTTTGTATTAACTCCCATGATTGGGTGACCAAGACTTTTACCTAGTGAACAAGTTTTAGTATGCTATAACTGGTGCTATTTTCTATACATGTACATGTGAATAATGTATAAACTTATCTGTTGGTTTGATTAATTTTCAAGGGTTTAACACCACTTTCAACATTATTGTAGTTATATTGCTGCAGCACATGGACCTACCCATAGTTTCCTATCACTTCTGTAGTCCATTGCATACAGCATCATCTACTATGGTAATGACTATGGTCAACACTCAATTTCTCCAGACCCAATCAGTATTTTTTTTAACTAATAATTGCCATGAATGAATGATCATAACGTGCATTTTATAAAAACTAATATCAGTGATTTTTTTTATGCATAGGGGGAGGGAGTAGGGCCCCTAATTTCAGGGAAATGTGTTGAATGAACTTCTATGGGGAAAAAATCTTCACTTGTGTATTTTGCTTGACTACTGAAAATCTTTGAAAATATTTTATAAACACAAAGAAAATAGATTTCAAAGGCAGTTTGTAAGCTGATAGCTACAGCTCTCTCTGTAATTGTAAACAGGAATACTATCATGAGAGAATCTTGTTAAGATTGTAAAATTGACATATCAGGGGTAAATGCAATTTTAGAAGAAATATTCTCAGAGGACTTTATGTTAATTTCAACACTCTTTCATTTATATCTTGGTGGCTGAAGCAATTAACAATGGATTCCTGGATTTTCTCACACTAGTACTACCATTACACTCTTTCCTAGCCTCAAGCTTCTATCCCACAGGTCTATGATTATCAATCCATTCAATGTAGTTGGAACGGATGAGTGCTGACATTGGGAATCAAACCTTTTTAACTCTTGTCATGCTGAACCCGGAATATTCCTGCTTTGGCAGGAGCTTTATACAAACATCAGCCTGCACCTATGTGCAGTCTGATGTTAGTCTTCACCGACTGTTTCTCAATTTCAAACCAGAATTGTAAATAGATTGAGTTTTTGAAATAAAAATTGACCTATAGTTGGTACTTTCAGTGCTTTTTGCCCTTTGATTTTGGTGAAAATTTTTAGCCAAAATTTATTCAGCATGACAAGGGATAATAATATTCCAATGTGCTACCACAGCGCTTTGATGGTTGCTCTCTGCCAGCTTTAACCCTTGTCATACTGAATAAACAAATAGTTACTGGATGCACTAATTGCAAAGAGTTTATAGTCTGAAAATTCATTCTTCTGTGTTTCTTTTCCAGTTCACAATGGAAATCAGGTAGTATAGACTAAGATCAGACTGCACATTTGTGCAGGCTGATCATGGTCTTTACCTCCTGCAAAAGCAGGAAAATTACTGGTTCAGCATCCCAAGGGTTTTCTAATATTGCCAGATTTGAAAAAGAAATATTAACAACTAGAACTGTCGCAGAGTGGACTTATATCCCCACAAGCACTTTGTCCAAATGTAAGTGCTATTAGTGCAGGATGTGTTTGTAACAAATATTGAGGTCATATGCAGCATTTGCATGAAGTTTCATGATTCTAGGTTGCTTGGTTCTTGAGTTAGAGTCAGGAAACAAAAATGGAACAAAAATTGACTGTGACCTTGACCTTTGACTTATGTAACCCAAAAACAATAGGGTACTTTCTTGGGTCATAAGCAACATTGGCATAAAGTTTCATGATTGTAGGTCACTTGTTTTTTTAGTTAGGGTCCAGAAAAGAAAACTGAACTAATATTGGTTATGTTAAGTTTTTGTGTTAAGTTTTTGAATTATTTGACCTTAACAGATGAACTTGACCTTGTCACATGAACTTGATTTTAGTATCAGCAGATGAGTATCATTGCAATCTAACATCATGCCAAATATGAGCCTTGTATCTTGAATAGTTTTTCAATTTTTTAGTTAAGTTTTGCAGACAGACAGATAGATGGACAGACAGCGGACATGGGTAAAACAATATGCCCCAATCTATCAATGCGACTTCACAATAAACAAGCGGACAATAATGGTCCTTTATCGCTCACCTTTGTCTCTTTGACTCCTCTCTTTGCAAAACTAAATTCTTTAAAGATCATTAAATGATCATTAAATTCTTCAGAGAAAGACATTATTGTATTCCTATGATCCCTGCATAAGTTTTTAGCCTTTTCTAAATAAGTTTCAAGTGACCTGGCAAACATTCTGACCAAGTTTCATGAAGATTGAACCATATTTGTTGCCTATAGAGTGTAAACACTTAGATTGTTGACGCTGGATGAAAGATGACGGATGACACACGGATGACAGGCATTCAATGATCTCAAAAGCTCACCTTGAGCATGATGTTCTTAGGTGAGCTTAAAAAAGCCCAGCATTGCCATGCCCATTTTAAGGATGCAATCAAATTTTCTTGAAAAAATTCAGTAAAGGGTCACCCAAGGAACAATCATGCCAAGTTTTGTTGAAATTGACCTAATGGTTTGGGAGGAGTAGATTTTAAAAGATTTATATTTAAGTACTTCTTGCTTTGCCCATATTTTGGGTTCAATCAAAGGTTCTTGAACAATTGGAGTAAAAGGTTACTCAGGGAACATCCATGCCATTAAAGTTTCATTGGAATTGACAACCATGAGTGGGTAGGAGAAGATTTTTAAACAAGACGTGATTGTGAAACATGAATATGAATGAAACAGCAATTTTTTGAAAAAATTGACCTTGACAGATTATCTTGACCTTGTCACATGACCTTGACCTTGGTACCAGTAGATGTGTATCATTGAAACAGATCACTATACCAAATACAAGTATCTTGTACCATGAATAGCCTTGAAGTAATTGGCAATGATAAGTATTTTGTTTACGTTTTGCAGACAGAAAGATGGACAATGGTAAAATGATATGCCCTCGATCATTTGATGTTGGGGCATAAAAATTCAAAGTTAAAAAATGCTATCCATGCCAAACCGATATTAAAGACGAAACTTAAATTCTTGAACAATTTCAGTAAAGGGTCACACAAGGAACATTCAGGCACAAGTCTGAGGAGGGGGGAGGGCAATAATTTTTTTAACAATTTAAGAAAAGGCTCACCCCAGGAACATTTCTGTCAAATAACTTTAAAATCCACCAATTGCTTTAGGAGGAAATGATGCAGGGATCATTCTGGGATGGGCCGAACTGATTTTGTGGACAAACTATTTGTGATAGGCTAAATCTGATATTTTTGGATGGGCCCCATATAAAAACTATTCAAATCTGATGCTTATTCTAATCTAGGAGAGGTATTAAGGATTCTTAGGCCCATCAATTTTTCCAAATAGCCCATCAGTTTTGCAGATGGCCCATCAAAATCATATGATGATCAAATGAAAGGGAGATGGGCCATTGGCCCATTTCAATGGCCCTTCCTTTCATATTCCAGAAATATCCCTGATGATGTTTTAAGTGTAACGGTTTAAAGGGTGGTAACTTGCATTGGATATGCAAATGAGAGAGACCTGCCCTTAGTTAAATGGCTAATTGATGCCTATATAGACAGAGTCGACCCATTTAGGGTTGAGGATCCTTTTCTCTGAATTGATCACGTCTGTCTATCTGCTCGTTTCATTACAATTGGTGGCAGAGGTTGGATAAGGACAACTGCCAAAAAAGTTGCCTTACCCAATGATCTCTCAGGATAAGACTCGGTGACCAGTCTTCTCGGAGAGGAGAGTAATGTAATGGTTTAAAGGGAGATAACTTGCATTGGATATGCAAATGAGAGAGACCTGCCCTTAGTTAAATGGCTATTTGAAGGCTATATAGACAGAGTCTACCCATTTAGGGTTGAGGATCCTTTTCTCTGAATGGATCACGTCTGTCTATCTGCTCGTTTCATTACAAAAGGAAGTTAATGCATGCACCGACAGACACAAGATGGACACAATGCAATGACAATTTAACTTGCTGGGTTTGGTAAGTAGAGCTTAAAACCCTTCATTATCCATGTACAATAAGATTTTCAATATTACTTTTATGTCTATACCTCAGCTATCTTTTTCTATTCTTATTAAATCATCTTACACTCAAGTCTTTAAATAGGTGGCAATATTGGATAAGGTATTCTGCGGTGTAAATGACCTGACAGGGCATGGCTTAGCATTGACTTTATTTGGCAAGTTTACTTTTTAATATTCTGGGTTCGTTCAAAAGTTAGTCGGCAATTATTGTTTACAATTGCAATTAACTGTAACCTAAAACCAAAACGATTCACATGATAATAGTAAGTGAACACATTTCATCGTTGGGTTAACAAAGGCTCCTAACTTCGGCTTGGACAAGCTGATAAAAGGTCCCAAGTTATTCATGTCCACTATCTATAAATAAAAGATGATCTACCTTAACCTTAAGTGCAACAACACATTACTTTGGTTCTGCCCTGCCGGGGACATTTATAATGACTTATACGGTACCTTTTATTGAAATGAAGTCAATACAATCTGGCTGAAAAATAATTAATCAAGGACATCAAAGGGAGTATGTGTTATTTGCTCAAATTTCCAACAATCATATACAGTCCTATTGGTTAACATTGGACACATAAGAAAAACAAGTACATCAATCATGTACATATATCTCATATACACAAAAGGGCAATACACGACTGAAATTATTAACTATTTTGGCAATGTACATGACATTTTATCTTGAACAAACTGTCCCTTAATTTACAGAATCAGGTGATGATCATAGGTTTTATCAACACACTTATTGTCGGCTAGACATGTGCAGTTCAAAAAAGAACCTAACTTTAATACCCATAAAAGAAAAGCATTGATAAAGGTCAGGAATCTTCTTTCTGTATAATTCACGTGCAAACGTAAATTAGTGTTTAAACTTAACTGAGCATGAACATGCTGAACATGAAAAAAATAGGTCATTTGTTTTCAGGTTTAATGGTCAGTTTCTTGTGTTTTGTGGTGTCATATAGCTGTGCGGCTTTAGACCATACACAGGATTACCCAATGACTTAATTGGAATTAAAAAGCATGTGCTCCATCATTTTGCTGGAAAACAACAGAGATATTCATACCTGGTTTTCCCCTATTGAGAACTGAGTAATCTTGGATACTAATTGTTGGGAGACATATGACTTGTGTCATCCACTTATCATGCCAAATGTCACATGAAAGTTAGCTGAGCCTTGAAAGTAAATTAAGAAAAGTTGTGCTCTACATGGGACTCAAACCCATGACCCGCAGAACACTAGCACAGCCCTCTAACAACTGAGCTGGCTGGGTACCTTGTCATGAGTCTCCCACTGTCGATCACTAGACTTGGTTCAAACTCACAGCCCCATGCTGTTCAAAGTCAGCCAAATGCGTTACCGGCTGAGCTTGCCAGGTTCTGCGTATTCGTTGACAGGAGCAGCACTATTTACCTAGTTTCTAAAATTCTATCATTTAACAAATGTGTATAAAAACTGTACTATAGTAGGAGTGTTGTTCTATGTCGCTGTCAGGATTCATGGGATTGGAACGAAATTCGATGGGACGAATTCAGTTTTCATTTATATAAATTTTTTGCAACGTTTAACAACTGTTATCGCGAAATAGTTTTTAATCTTACCGTAAATTACTGAAATCGTTGTTTAAATGCCATTTAAACTGATTTTTCGTGGTTAAAAACCGGTCGTCGGTCTCCAGTATATCCCGGCGTAACCACTTTTCGTCGCTCTCGTGTTTTCGTCGCACGAGGGAATTCCGGAAATCACATGTGCGTGCGCGTTCGTAGCGAATGTAAACAAAGATAGTTTGACAGAATTTATCATCTTAACGATTCTCAACCATTCTCATTGAAAATGGAAATACGAAAGGTAAGCTTTATCCTCGTCAAAGTTGAAGCCCCCAAAAATGTCAATTTTACCTAATACTTTTTTATTCTTGTCTTTTCACTTTGTTTTTGCCTTAAATCAAATTGTTTTTGCCTTAAATCAAATCCGATATCCACTGTAAACAATTTCGGCTGCATCCTTTGATCATGATCGTCCAGACGCTTATGCAAATTAGACCACGCCCCCTCATTTTGATAGCTTAAACTATGGAAGCACTGAGGTACCATGTTATCAAAAATAACAGCAATCTTAATAGTTGTCACAAAATTAATTATTTATTTCATAAATTTTGAAGCCAAATAAATGTATAATATATATGGAATCCCTAATGTGTCTTTACATATAGATTTCAAGTGTTGATATATATTTCTATAGTATTACTTTCTTTTTTTTCTGTTTATTATTGATGACACTGTTGTTGATGCTATTAAAAATCACATTAACTCTCAGAAAACTAAGAAAAGGAAGGAACCAACACCTGGGACATCAAAAGCCAGTCCAAGTCCAAAACAATCAAGGAAACAAATCTCCAAGAAAAAGAGCACAACCTCTACATCCAGTCAGAAGAGAGCTACAAAGCCCAAAGAGATATCTCAAAGCTTCTTTTCAGAGAGTGACACTGACTCTGACATTCCTGAAGAGGAAAAATGTAGTGTCTGCCATCAGTTTACACCTAAGGAGCTCAAGGAATGCACTTCAATTGTTTTCACAAAATGGGGTCAGTGTGATGCCTGCGATTCCTGGGTTCATCTTAGGTACTGCACTCCAGTTAAAGTGATCAGACGTGGTGATGAATTTCTTTGCCCAGGGTGCACCTTGAAAAGAGCCGAATTTTAAACATGACCTGCTTTCTTTTGTAATTTGATGTTAATTTTAGATGTTTGCAAAGTTTGTTTGGCTATTCGTTAATCAAATTGTTTTATGTCATTTGTACACTTTCAGATAAGGGGTTGTATTGATTTTTTTAGCCCTTTTACTTAAATTCAGTTGTATTTCTTGGAAAATAGAATTCTAAAATTTATTATAGGAACTCAGTTATGTTTATTTTTTTGATTTTTCAATTTCTCATTTCTTATTTTGTTTGAAAAATTTTACAAGTTTCATTTTGAGTAAGTTTGCTGATGGCTCACACTGTCCACCATACTTATGAAACTCTCTTTGGAGAACGACGAAAACTGGTGACGTCATCGAAGGGATGTCCCAGGTTAGTGACCTCCATTTTTGTTCTTGATTGAAATAAGAAAACCTGTTGGCATTTAGTTTTTTGTGCAGATTTATCAGAGAATGTTGAAGATTTTACAGAATTGTTCACTTATCAAAAAGTGTAAGCTATTTCCGGTTCAGCCCGAAATTATTCTTACACCGACGAAAACTGGTTACTCCGGGATATAAACAAAACAGCGCCGCAGAAAAGTACGGAAAGTACCGAAAGGCCGGGATGTAACGCGCATTCTGATTGGATAATGAGATTTCCATGAAAGGGGTCAAAAATAATGAGGGTATACCTGTAAAATAACGGTAAACCTCCATTTTTTATCGGTATACTCCCATTTTTTACAGGTTTACCCTTATTTTATAGGTTTACCCACATTTTTTATCGGTATACCGATATAATATTAGAGGTATACCTCCATTATTTTGTGGGTATAGCGCTATCTTGACTTTTGACCTCGTTCGCGCGCCATAATAAACTGTTTCATTACATGATTGGCGAAAACACGTTGAAGCGGCATAAAACGTACAACTTATGAATGTTACCAATTGTTTTCGTTTACAAATAGCGCAAACCTAAAGCGTACGATAATATTTTTCCTACGCAAACGCAAATTAGTGAAACGGTCCCCTGTTCCCGCTGCTTAACCTCCGACAGACCACTTGAGATAGTTTTGTTATCCGTTAGAAAACTGCGTGATTATGAACATGAAACAAATGACAAATCGTAAACTTGAGCGAAGTATGCGTTGTATTGTGAAACATTTTTGACCTGTCACTCATTATTTTTCGTAAACTTTCGTTAATATCCGCGAGGTTATCAAAATAATTTTATTTTAAGAGCAAATATAATAGTGGAATTGTTACAATTCGGTCCGTAGCGCTGTGGTCTAAACGGTTTGACAATTAGAGTTACTGAACTAACAGACTAGGTTCGATTACGCACGCAGTCGGATAAAGTGATTTTTTCTCAAATTGTTTTAACTTCAATTTTATGATTAACTAAAGAGACAGTTTTGTTGTCTCTTGAATTTCTTGTCAACCTTGTAATATTCTATATTGAAATTTTTCTCTTAATCAAATCTCTCATTACTTTAATTTTCATGGAATTAATAAGCTGCTGTAACTTATTCAAGCTGAGGTCACGAGGCTTTTGATCGTCAGCTTAGCCTTTTTTGTTTCTCTAAAGCAGCACCTAACTGACTCAGTTGAATTATCTTCTTTCGGTTATGGCATTTAATGCTAATAATATTATTACTATTTTTCTTATCGTACGATACATTTCATTGCTTGGCGTTACTTCTGATAATACTTTTTTTCCGGAATTCTTTATTAATTTCTTATTTTATTTTGAGGGGTGTAATAAATTTGTCCTGTATTTCTTTCTAAAAAAACCATTTTTGGTTGTGCGTAGGCTACTGAGCAATAAGAAATCACTTGATGCAGAATATCAAAATGATAACCCACACAGAACGATGAACAAAATAAAGTAAACTGTGTCGTGCTTTTTTTATATATACACAGACTTAAATTACAGCCAGTAAAAGTAACATCGTATAAACAAAAAAAGAAAGAAAAAGAAAAGAATAAGACGAGAAAGAGATTCGATCATCGGACCTCTGCATTGTAAGTTCCTGGCCTAACACCTATAGCTGTGTCTGGTCATTTATCACAACTGGGTATATTTTGTAATTTGAATGTACTGTTCGCGTATTTTTAATCTATAAAAGGAAGTGGGTTCCGAATATCAATGAATGTCAACAGGAATATTAAATGAGTGACAAGTCAACAATGTTTCACAATAAATTATTTTAAGCTGTAGTTACGAAGTTTAAGTCGTCCATCCACGATGTTTTGGTTAATCACCAATGTTTTAAACCTTAAAAAGGAGGAACGGGCTGAGGGTATTTATCGTTTGTCACAATCTACATCCTATATTAATATATTCTTTGGTGATCGCCTTCTAAGAGCGTATAAATTTTAAATCTTAGTTACGCCTATGTTTGATTTAACATCGAGCTTTTTATTAGCTCACCTGCTTTCAAAGTATCCAGTGACGTCATTGAAATAGTTGTCTCCGATTGGTACGCAGTCTGGATATGTCACCTGACTGGAATATCGCACTGAAACAAAAGGATTTTTAATAGACTGGTTTACTGCTCCTGGACCGATCTCATTGCTCTCGGACGCCGGGCAACAAATTTCAGTCTTATGCAATAAACAGTCTTCGATTCTTTTCTGAAGTTAAGTTCAAGAGAGTTATGTCGAATTACAGCAGACAGTTTTGAGAGACTTGGCAACTTCTTTGTGAGTCTCAGTGTCGCAAAACCCATCTTCGCTAGCCAAGGATGATACCAACTACGTGTTCTGGGCATCATTCTTGGCTAGCGAAGATGCGCAAAACCTGTCTCCCTTAAACCCTGTCGTAATTTATATATTCGACCCCCCTCCTTTACAGAAATCTTGAATCCGTCATTGTAGGAAGCATATTCGGGAATCAGCAAGGGATACGTGACCCTGGATATCATTCCGTCTACTTTTTTTCTGTAATGGTCCAAACCATTCATGTACAGAATGTGTTGAGACCTATATCCTTAAAGCCCGGCAATCAGTTATCTAAGTGATAAAGGATGAATTGGTAGTACTCTTTTAGAAATACAAAGAATCCATTGTTTGCTGCTCCAGCCTCAGCGATATAACTGAAAGATTGTTGAAAGCGACGTCAAATCCAAATTAAACAAACACACTAGCTTGAGTTACTGCCCCTAGATCAATCTGATTGCTCTCAGACGCCGGGATACAAAAGTCTTTTGCAATTGCGGTGCTTGATTGATTGATTGACTGAATGTGGTTTTATGCCACTTTCAACATTTTTCAGTTATATCGCGGCGGCTGGAGCACCTAACAATGAATTCCTGGTACTTCTCTCACCAGTACAACCAACACATCCTTCCCTTGCATCCAGCTGCTACCTCACATAGGTCTACGATTATCAACCCATTGGCGAGAGACAAATAGTCGGCAAGAATGAGTGCCGGGGATCTAGTATTATTCAACGTTAGACGCCTTATTGTAACTCAGAACGATCAAATCAGAACGATCTTGGTAAAGACTTCCGAGACACTTGCCACCCGTAACCCGTTCATCTAAAAGTGATCCTGTAATAATAAACACAGAGGTAGCTTTCGCCATGGTTTGTGTGTGTTAGTGAAGATCTACAGAGACATATCAAGGACACATGTAGAGACCCATGATGGTCTAAGATATCACAATGTCTACATTTTTTATTTAATTATCCAAACAAAATATGCAAAAAACATGTAGATACAATCAGTTATATGAAAGAAAAAAAAGTAGAACGTATCTATCCTTGTCAGACTGTTCGAGTTGTTCGGAGTCTATGGATTTGTTAAAATAAGAAGTAACATGTCATAAATAGAGCTCTTCCAAAATATTTCATAAGCTCACAAATAATTCGAAATATCTCACCATTGTCTTCCGTAGCGTTACCATAAAATGTTGCGACAGTTAGATGTTCATTAGGGACCTGTGCGACCCCTATTTCCGCCATAAACAAAAACTTGGCTTCTTTCGGTACACCGATAGGTCTAAATGTGTGGTTTATTGTCGTTACATTACACTTCTTTGTAAATAGATTCAATCTGTATTCTTTTTTCTGCAAATGGATAATATACTTGTCAACCGTCAAACGAAAATGGACAGTCTTGGCATTATGTTCAGTATCGACCGCCGTCAGTCTGAGCGGATTGAGCAGGTTGGCAACTGACAGATTTTCTGAAACCAGAACGATACCTCTTCCTTCCTGAATAATACTTTTTTGTAATGTGTCTTCCGATTGCTCTCTTATGGAACTAATCTCTTTTTCGAATATTTATTTTACGGGGGTCTAGATGGCCCTTTTTGCTTAACAGGTCGCAGCTATTAAAGATTTGATTTTGTCTTTTTACACTTAGCTGTGACATTGAGCTTCTATAGCAAATAAAATCAACCACGGCTTATTCTGAACAGGCCTGAGACGTCATTTCAAAATTATTATATTACTTTCAGTTTCATTTTTCACCTAAACAAGTTTGTAAAAGTCGTACCCATTTAGTGCGCCATAAATAATAGCACGCAGTCTATTTTGAACGCACCACAAGCGCTTCCCAAATAGTCATGACTGTAATGAGGTGTACCCAAATAGTGACTGTTTTAATTACATATTATTTTATATTGACATTTGACCTTGAACTTGAAGCATAATGTGTTTAATCTGTAATTTCATCCAGACAAGCTTCATACCCTGATCTTGGCTTTTGACTTTGAACAATCACCTTCAGCTCATTGAAGATTTACTGTTATTGTTATTATTTCTAATACCGCCGTGACTTAACCCATTAAAGGCATGACATTTTAACGAAATCCGTCTAAACTATGTGGTTTTAGTGAATCAGACCAATAAGAAAAAAAACATGACAAATGGTCTTGCTGTTCCGCAAAAATTAAATATCTTAATTGTCGCCAATGATTTGGTCAAACGAATCTTTAAGTACGGCGGTGCCTCACTATCATATGCAGAATCTCCTATAATTTATTCAGTTCAGTTTTGAAAATACCCCTATAGGTATATTTTCAAAACTAAGCTCGGGATTCTATATGTGCATCAAGATTTAACCGACTAAAATCTACCTTAACAGAGGATTATCTTTATGAAAAATCGAGGAAAAGGAAATTGCTTGTAACAGATTTTGAATTAACCCCTCGTACAGAATGAAGACGTTCGCAAAACGTTTAAGAAATGTTATCCCGCTTTACACGTGTACTCACGTGTAAAGCGGGGTAACATTTCTTAAAGTTTCCAAACGTTTTCTCTTCCTGAAAGTAGGACAGTCTAGAATAGTGTCACCAGTAAATACTTAAAGATTACCTCGGAGTAGAGTCGTAGTGTGTCCAAATACTCGTTCTCATAGCCCTCTCTGATTATGGCCTGTGTTCGAACTCTCTGCTTCTCTTCGTCATAGAAGATATACGATCGCTCGTAAAATTGTTTGTGTCGGTCAACCTGGAAAAGATCCGTAACATTCAAATCTATCTTCGAGTTAGAAATTTCAATGAGGCGCCCGCTTTAAAGTATAATCATTATTGCTTTTATTATAATTATTATAACCATCGCTGGGAGTATTCTTTTTTAATATGAATGTTATTTTGATAGAATAAAAACAAGATGAAGTTTTTCAACACTAATGTCCCCGCAACTGCCAATATTTCGAAATAGGCGTATTATATTTGAAGTTAAGTGAACATTACAAAATAAATTGACCCCTGCTGTTGGTCTCGACTTTGTTATCCATGTGAAGAACTTGTCTCAAGCAATACACATGTGAAAAGTGAAGTCTCTATCATTTACCAATCAAAAGTTAAGGTCAATGTAAAAAATTAAATTTTACTCATATTTGACCGTGACATTGACTGATAACCCTTAAGTTAATACCAATGGAAAGGGCCTGTCACAAGTAATACACATGTAAATTAGGAAGTCTCTATCCTTTATCGGTCAATCCCAATATTAATATTTATTGTTGAAGTTAAGTGACCTTGAAAACATGTCACTGACCTCGACTCATGAGTTGAAGTTGGTATTTACAGAAATTACTTATCTAAAATAAGACACGAGTAAAGTATGAAGTCTCTACCACTGAGAAGTCAAAAGTTGTGGCAGTGTATTTTTTTTTTTTTAATTTACCGATATTTGACCTTAAAAATGACCTTTGACTTATGTCCTCGAAGCTTATACCTCTAGAAAGGTCTTGTAGCAGACAATACACATGTGGAATATGAAGTCTCTATCACTTACCAGTTAAAAAACTGTGACCAATGTTTTATTTTGGGGGTCAAAACGGACACACAGACAAACGAAAAGGGCAATAACAATACACCCCAGTGAAACCAAACTTACAGATCTTCAAGGTAGAATTGTCGTAGAAACCCTTCATTATATATAGAGGATAATTGTTTGTTTAAGTGTAAGATCGATTTATATTTCATTGAGTGAACAACAAAAGCTATATTTTCACGAGTGGCAGAGCCACGAGTGAGAATATAGCTTTTATTTTTCACGAAATGAAATATTAATCGATCTTACTCATAAAACAAACGATTATTCTATTTCTTTAATGCAAAAATGAGACAAAATGTGAAATTTCTAGGACATATTTACGTAAAGCGCGTCATTTTGCGCGTGATTGCTATGCAGCGTTCATTGTGACGTCATTTATTTCGCCCCGCATAGATGACGTCAGATAGGATAAAATGCACAAAAGCAGGGTATAAGTTTTTGATTATTTCCCTGCTTTTGCGGTGAGTTTATCGAGTGATAATCTACCGCTATTTCTCGATAAACCACCGAAAAGTATTAAAGATGTTTAATTATCCCAATTGTCAGTTTTCTTAAGAACAAGTTTTAATTTGTGGCATGCTTTAGTCATACAAGGGGCTTCATTGATATTTTTCTTTCTTTACAATTAAGTGATGTTATACTCACAAAAATTCGTTCTCCTTCCCATAATTTTGGAGACTCTGAAACGACAATTGGAATACGGCTCGTAAAAAAACATGCTCAACCAAGGACAACAAACATATAATAATAGTAGTTGAAATTATTGCAATAAATCCTTTTCTTTGATTGCCATGGCACATAATAATCAAAGTACTGAAAGTACTGATAAGTTGGAATGCGTTCGAGAGACGGCGACCTGGAGCTACTAGCGAAGCTGACGCCTCCCGCCCACCACAGGTGATCACATAACACGTCTCGTCTTTTGACGGGCGTATATAAATCAATGTATTTCAACAACGAGATACTAGTGCGGTTCCTTATGTACGAAAAAGGGCTCCCGTAGGATTTTCGTGCTGAAATTGATTTTTTGGGTTTAATTGATTGTAAAGGGGCCTAGTAATCACAAAAAATGCGGGTCCAAATTTTCCGAGCCCATTCCCCAATTTTATGGGCTCTCATAGGAGCCCATATGAGCAAAATAGGTATTTTCCTGAAAGAGGGTTCATGAGATGTGTATTTTTCTCCTAAAATGATTTCTTTTGTTTGGCTGTATATTTAGCGTGGATTGGAGTTAAAAAAAATTACAAAAATCCATGTTTTAAAAGGTTATTTCACCCTTTTATGGGCTCTCACGGAGCCCAAAATAGCAATTTTGGTGTTTTTTTATTAGTAGGTTAAGGGAAAGAACTTTGTTTGTTTCCAGATGATTTCTTAAGCTCTAGCGTGGATTGGAGTTTAAAAAAATTACAAAAATCCATGTCTTAAAGCTTATTTCGCCCTTTTATGGGCTCTCACAGAGCCAGAGCTCACAGAGCCCTAAATAGCCATTTTGGTGTTTTTATATTAGAAGGTTACGGAAAAAAACCTTGTTTGTTTCGAGATGATTTCTTAAGCCCTGTTTGGTATTAAGTATAGGTTGGTGTTGAAATACTTGCATGTCCATGTTCTAAAGGGTCATTTTAGAATTTGTGTGGGCTCTCATAATAGCCCATATTAGCCGAATGGGATGTTTTTATTAAATAAGATTCACAAAAAATGACATTCCTTTGACTCTTCTTTACAAATTACGTCCAATACCTAGCATGGGTTAGTGTTGATGTATTTTATTTTTCTATTTTGAACATCTGATATCCTTTTTGATTGGCTTTAAAATGAGCCCATATGAACTGATTTAGGAGTTTTCCAAACTTGCGATTTTTGGAAAAATTAGCCCTCTTTATGATGCCAACTTGTATTACAAATGGTACAAAAGTATATGAATCAATTTTTCAAAACCTATACACTTAAAACAAAGTAAAATTGACATAGTGAATGATTGTGGAATTATATCGAAATGAAATGGAATGAGTGGGATGAGCGTGTTTTGAATGACTTGTAAGGGAGTTAACATGAAGTCGCTAATTGCGTTCAAAATGTCCATTAAATTCCCTTTAAATGTTTTGAGATTGAATGAATGGAGCGCTGAGTGAATGATTTTGTTAGGAATATCTTTCAATTTCACGATGTTCTTGATTGTACCCGGTGCTTTGGTGCTAAATGAAGCAAAAAGAGAAGGGTGGGGGGGGTGTGTGTGGGTGTTTTTATAATGCAAATATACAGATAAAAATAATAAACGACATATTTCTTAAAATATTTTTGTTTTCAATATTGCTTACTCGTACCACAAATGGTATTAATGATCTCTTTGGGTCGGAAATATTCCAAACCAATTACCTCACTTTTAATCGATTATATTGACCCTTAATAAGCCCGTATGAGTCAACATGGTTACTTTGCAAACAATTTGGTTCAAGAAAAGATTTTTGAAAAAAAAGGCATTTCTAAAGCCTTATAAGTTAATGGGTGCGGGTCTCGGTAAAACATACGCGAATCAAATTTTCATAGCCCATACCTATTTCATTGGCGCTTAATGAAGCCCATAAGGGCATTTTTCGGCATTCTGTAAATATACGACGGATAAATATGTTTGTGTTCAATGTTGTATATTTGCTTTAACATTTATAAGTTCCCACGAATAAAAAAACACTTCGTTTTATTTTTTTGCTAGTTTGTCCGCTTTACTCTGTTTCAAATTGTCTTAACTGCCCTTTAACGTCTCGAGTAAGTTCTATGTAATGCATAGTTCGATTATGCGTATAAATTTAGAACTGTATCAAACAATAAGATTTGAGTAAGAGTTATAGATGTGTGCACCAGCTCTCTTTCTTTGAAATTTCAATCGAAAGACACACGATTGCTGTTGATACAAGGTAAACACTTACAGATTATTGCGTCCTTACGGATTGCCATACTTATAAACATTCTCAAGCATTCGCAGACAAAACGCCTGCATCAGGTAACTACATGTCCCTACTCACAGACACTCTTATGGAAATGTCCATTAGTATTTATCTCATCTGTTCTGATAAAATTTGTTGCATTTTTCAAAACAAATAGTGAATATTCCTAAAAATCAAGTAAAAGGATTGAGACTGGGAGATACGTCGGTGAACAAGTGAACGAACGAACTTGCTTGTGCTGGAATACTCATCTAGTAGAAGACGAAATCCATTTTGTTGTCGCTTGTGAATTTTATAACAATTTGCGTGAACTGGTTTTCGGTGTTATTCTGAGAACAAATGGCTTTATATCATTGTCATCGGAACAAAAGCTTATGCATCTAATGCGAAAGTATGCTCGAAAACTCTCAAATGTTTTAGTCAAAGCTTATTTCCTACAGGAGAAGTACTATTTATATCAATTCTTCTCAATAAAGCTCTTTATTGTCGGCGCTATTCTGAAATCTCGTAGCTACAGATTGATTAAAGCTATGTTTACGAAATTTTTGGTTTGGAACATGTGTGAAACATTCTTTGAAAATTTCTTTGGGCCAAGACAGAATAAAAATAATTGGGTTTTTTTACCAGTCATTTTAAAATAAGACCCACAAGAACAGCTCCATGACATCGGAAACTTTCAACTACGATTTATTAATGAAACTTTTCAGTCATGGAAACAGCTTGTGTGATCATTGCTTGCACTGAGTTTCTTGACTTTTTCAGCACGAAACAATAAAGGCAGTAACTCTGGCAACTGAAAAGAAGATATAGTACAGTGATCGTGAAGGTCAGAACACTCATGATCACCACATCACAGATCAAGTAATTGTCTCCATCAGTAAAATTGTCTAATTCTACCCTCATCTTAACCCTACTTAATTTAATGAGGCTCGGGAATTGTTTGAGACAAGAAATTGATTCCCCCCACCCATTATTAGGCAAAGTATCCGATTGGTTCATATGGGCTAATTAAGATCCAGTTAAATTGATTAAACATCTCGTTGTTGGTTAAGAGAATTTCGATCGACATTTTGTTTCAACCAATAAAGAACCGTTTACAGCAATTTTGGTACCCGTGAAAACCATAAGAAGTGCCGTTGTTCTTAAAACCCAACTTCGGATATTCATTTTCCGGCTCCTATGGAATCCTTTGCAAACCAATTAAAAGGAATATTAGACTTAAAATATGGGCTTATTGTTTATTACACCAAAGCTATCTTAAAAACAATAACGTGCTGAAAGTAATTGGAGAATGGTTCAACCGCAATGAACATTACCTTTTTTGTGACCCTTATTCATAAAAACACCCAAATCAGTTCACATGGGCTATTATGCCGGAGAGCCCATAAAATCCTGAAATGATCATAGAGAACATAGACCTGCAAATTTCAATGCCAACCGACACTTTATACCAAACAGAACTTAAGAAATCATCTGTAAACAAAAAAATGTTTTATCCTAAACCCATAAATAGGAAACAGCGCAAATTTCTATTTTGGGCTCTGTGAGAGCCCAAAAGTGGTGGAAAAGCTCTTGAAATATGAGTAACTGTATTTTCTTAAATGTTCTAACACTAAACGCATTGTTAACCTAAAGAAAAAATTTAAGAAGAAAAACAAAACGCCTTTCCTGAACCTAGTATTACCCTTTTGACCCTTATTCAAAAAAGCACCCAAATCAGTTCACATGGGCTATTATGCCGGAGAGCCCATAAAATCCTGAAATGATCATAGAGAACATAGACCTGCAAATTTCAATGCCAACCGACACTTTATACCAAACAGAGTGTTAGAAATCATCTGTAAACAAAAAATGTCTTTCCTAACCTATAAATAGGAAACAGCGCTAATTGCTATTTTTGGGCTCTGTGAGAGCCCAAAAATAGTGGAAAAGCTCTTGAAATATGAGTAACTGTATTTTCTTAAATGTTCTTACAGTAAATGCATTTTTAAACTAAAAAAAAATAAAGAAGAAAAGCAAAACGCCTTTCCTGAACCAAGTACTAGGAAAATACCAATTTTGCTCATATGGGCTCCTTTGAGAGTCCATAAAATCGGGGAACCGACCCAAAAAATTTGGACCCGCATAGTTTCCGATTGCTTGACCCCTAAACAATCAATTAAAACCAAGAAATCAATTTCAGCACGAAAATCCTACGGGATTACATAAGGCACCGCACTATACGCTCAAACCCCTGAATCGCTATACAGGCCTAATCGTTGGAGAGGGGACATTATTCGAATTATAAGCAGTCATAATAGACCCTGCCAACCCATTCATTACAGGGGAGACTTAAAATTAGCCCTACCCTACCACGCCCATATTAATGGACTAATGAAAATTTTGCCAACAATATTTGAAGAGGGTCATCAAAGGAACATTCTTGTAAAGTTTCATTGAAATCTGCGCAGTGGTTCAGGGGGAGATGTCGTTCAAAGATCTCAAAGCCCCACCCTGTCATACCCATATTTATTGGCCAATTAGAATATAGCGACAATTTTTAAAAGGGTCACCCAGGGAACATTCTGGCAAAATTTCATTGAAATTGGCCCAGCGGTTTAGGAGAAGAAGAAGTTCTAAGAAAGTTGACGACACACGACGAACGACGGAAACAGGGTGATCATAAAGCTCGCCTTGAGCACGTTGTGGTAATGTGAGCAAAAAAGAAAGAAAATGATACGGACCATACAGCCGTCTAATGGACGCACAAGCGAACACTTACACACTCAAAACAGTTTTTATATTGTTTTTCAATAAACTTCTGCTCCAATTGAGTTATCAATTACATTTTTGATTAGAAGTATCACAAAGTGGACCTCAACAAGTGATTTGTCCATGATGAAAAGCTATTTTCGCAGAGAAGTCTTTTACTTCATGAGTTGGAATCTCAAGACAATTTTTGGACAAAGTTCAATTGTGATTTCGACCTTTGTGACTCCAAAATTGGGCACTTTCTCGGGTCATTGACAACATTTGTGTCAAGTTTTATGATTTGGGTCAAGTGGTTGTTCAGTTAGAGTGGAAACTATTAACTGTTAAAATTTACTGATGACCGTGACATTTATGGCCCCGAAACGATAGCGCATTTCTTTGTGTAAAGTTTCGTTAATGCAGGTCAATTGCTTCTCCATTTATCTAGCGGAAAGCAAAAGGTTAATGGACTGAGAGACAGACATGATGAAATCAATATATGCTCATCTACTTCTAAGTTGGGGGTACAGTTAATAATATCGTGAAATTGATAAGGTGAACGATTTTGGCATGATATTGAATGAGTGAGCGGAGCGAGTTTTGAGTGAAATTTAAGGGAAGGAATCCAATGTCGCTTATTTTGTTCAGGATGATTAACATATGCATAAGAGTTCAATCAATAGCTTTCTAATTCGTCAAGAACCAATCAGACGCTTTAAATTTCATTTATGTCAGTGAAATCGCGATTTGGTTCTTGCTTAATTCAATTTGAATGTGCATGTTGTTCTTATTTTTTATGTTTTTAATTGAGATGAATGTCAATTTCTCGTTGTAACTTAACTGTATGTTGGTGCTCTTAAACGTGTTTATGTGTAAGAATGTGAAGAAAACAAGGTGAACTAGTTGGTTTGTTTCAAATGGCAAACTGTCTTGGTGATGGAATGCAATTGGGCAAAGATAATCATAACTCAATAAAGGATGCGTAGGCAAGGGTTTTATTGGATGAGTATTGGGTTTTTACAATGAAACATTCATGTAGATAACTGCAATATGACGGAAACCAAACGACAATATGTTGCAAAAATATCTGGTAACTTTAAAAGTGTATCATCACTTTAAGAAGAGGTGTTTATTTCGTAGCTTATGCAGAAATTTACACCTTGTAAAAAGTTAAATGTCTAATAAGGTCGTTCAGAAAGAGAAATTATACCTTCAAAGAAGCTATAACATAATTCTACGAAAAACAGGTCGCGACCTTTCCAAATAAGCAGATCACGTGATTGGTCTGCGCTATTGCCACAATACCGAGAAAACAGATCGCACCATTACCAAAAAAGCAGATCACGTGATTGGCAAGTGCTATTGTCAATTACTGACCTTATTGGACTTGACTTATCACATGATTTCCAAATATAGTAATGCACACATGTGATACTAATATATTCGTACGCAATTTCAATAAATATCGTTTAAACATAAATTAGCGTGTTAATGATTTACATGAAGTGATAGTTGTCTAACTGAACAGCATTTTTACTTTTAATGAAATAAACTGTATGTCTTTGTCAAGTTGAGATATACAAAATAGGCCGGAGTGTATACACATCCTGTTCACGTGACATGTGTTCTCAAAAAACCCGAAATGAAATTATCTTGTGTTCATTTTGCGGTTTTGTTAAATCTAAGTTGGAATTGCTCCGCATTCCAACTTAAAAACGATCACAATATTTTTTGTCAGTCGGATAATGGGTCATCCACGGAACAAGAAGGTAAAATCTAGTTGAAATCCATTAATTAGAGTCTGAGAAAGGTCACATTTAATCATACATGGGAATTAGTCACGCCTCATTACAGTCATGATTTTAAACGGATTTAAAGAAGTTGAAGATATCTGATAGAGTGAACATTCCCTTGAAATTTGGGGTGAAATCCATCCAGTTGTTTCTGAGAATATTTTTCAAAGTAAAAGATTAAGAAAGGATGGATGGACGCACGGACCAACAAACGGAAGAGGAACACATAGCCATACTAAAAGCTCACTGGTCGAAAGGCTGAAAATATTATCTTATGCCTAAGCATTCCAGGGGGATTTATACATACATACATACAGATGTAGAGGTCATAAGTAATTCTAATTTCAGACGAATCATTCAAAAAGTGCGTGATGCACACGTAAACTACGTAAAGTGAAAGTTCTTTTCTAGGCAAACAAATGAGCTAAGTGATTTTTTCCCAAAATAATTGTTTGTATTCTTGAGGTATGTTGGTAGGCGGCGTAAATTTCAAGACATTTATGATATTTCCATAAAGTCAAACATCGGAAAAGATCCATCCCATCGAATCGAAAATACAAAATAGCATTTGGCTTTTACTGACCACACGTTATCGGAGATTGTTCGTATGAAACAGCTACTAATCCAAACAAAATAACCAGCATCATTTTCGAATCTACCGTATGATATACCTCATATATTAAACCAGTGGACTTAATGCTGCGTTACTTCTACTGACCTTACTAGCCACCCCAAAATTCACCCGTACAGTTAATAACATGGTTAAATTGACACCCATCTCTTTCAAAACCATTCTTAATCACTAGATCAGAATACCGTTCTTTGGCAGACAGATACCGCTATCTCAAATGTTTCAAAAGCAGTATCAATCATTCTAACACGCCCAGGAATCGTTCAAAATTATAAAATACTTCGGTCAAATAGACCAAATCATTATTTCTTCTATTGATTATTTTATTATTGGCTGGTATTGACTTGGAAGCGTCCACAATGACCCACAAATCTATTTAAAGAAAATACGTAGATTTTTCAATAAATTGAAGTTTAAAGGTATCGCTACTTATATTAATTTGAACGGAATGAGCAACATTGTATTAATAAACAAAATATATTTAAATATCATTCCAAACTTGTTCAAAACTGTATCTATTTATAGCCCTTGTCCACCTTACCGGACAATTATATCATCCGTCATACAAAAGGGCCATACCGTTAAAAAAGGAAAATGAGCATGTGCCTGTGACAACAATTTGACGTACGCTTGTGGAACAAACATTGTGTAGCATTGATAGTGAAAAAGTGTAATTAGATGAATGTCTCTTGATACTTTGAGACCTTATCTATTTACTAAACGCAAAGTAAAGAAATTAGATAGACTGCATATGCACAGACTGGCCAGTCTTTACTTGGCGTACATTTGAAATTGTTGAAAATTTCACACACAGGCTCAAATGCACTGTGCCATACGGCAATGGTATACATTGTAATAATACTCATCCCACATAGGTTTATTCACTCTTTGGTGGGGAAATAGGTGGAAACATATGTCGATAAGGATGAGTGTCGCCGTCGGGATCGAACTCATGTGCCCAGCACGCTATTAACTGTGACAGGACGGCGGCTGCGGAACGAAGAAAATAGATTTGTCCCCGTTTCCTATATCCGGAATTGCTCGTGAATTTAACGTGTTTTTTTTTTCGTAGACGCCGGACTGCCCTATTTTGACTTATCGTCTTTACTACCAAATGTTTACGTGGTCAAGAACTGCATGACATTTCAGGAGTTTGGTCATCGCTCACCCCCTCTTACACTGTCCATGAGGTAGATCACTCTTTCAATATTTACGTCGTCAAGAGACTCGGCTGTCAAGGTCAACTTAATGCTGTCTACTTCCATGTTGGATATTTTTACCCATTAGACCTGCCACTAGAATTCCGATGTTAGCCTAGAGGAGAACATAACGTCGGTGTAAATCCAAAACCTCGAAACTACAGCTTGAATCAAGCTGCTGGAGTTACGAGATATAAGCATTACATCGACGATAATTGCTGCTCTAAAATATTTCTGTTGTCAATTTGAATTCCTATATTGTGGATAGTTATTAGATTAGAAGGACGGTATCATTCTAAAATTATTTCATCGAGTATTATATATACATTAAAGACATTTTAAACGGCCACTTACGCGAATACTAAAATTGGTCGTTAAGGCGAATGGTCGCTTAGTACACGTTCGTTTCCGAAGTAGAAACATAATTTTGATTTGAAATGAATCTTTTGGGGAATTTCTCAATAATCAGTACAAAACGGTTAAAATAAAAATTACATGGGTATTGATAGTTGGTGATACGTGATTTTTGTCCTAAATTTGTTGTAATTCATCGGTAAGACAAAAATGCGCCGTAAATGTTTTGATGAAACTAGCCCCTGGGTCTCTGCTTCAAGTTTAATAAATTGTCATCACAGTATGGTGAAATTTAATAAGAATTGCAAAAAACTTTCATTAAAGTATTGAGGTGCAAAGGAGCTGGTTAGAAAAATGCAGTACTTCCAAAATTAATGCTAAAGTCACATAAACTTTGGTTTGGTTTGTAAAAACCCGTTTATTCTACATCGATTGGGAAACAAGTTCTTATAACTTAGATTAATCCTTCTCTATTCCGCTTCCTGGAAAATTCAACAGTACTCGCGCCGAAAGTGTGGACCAATGAAAGATCGATAGTCGCTCTGGGAATCGGACACGGGACCTCTAAGGTCCGACGCATAATCACAATCGGTGACGGCTACACATCGGCGATTCCTATTTATCAACGGCCGATTAGTAGAAATAACGTCGGTCGGGCGACAGCTAAATCAGTACAAAATCAGGCCGACGTGACGATGTCTTATTTCTTGTCAGGCAGTGATGATACAGTAATCATGGTCGATTTAACATAGCGCACTGTCGATAACGCCGCCGAGATGTCGTCGACTTATCGGCGATACGCAAGAGATGCGTCGACGACAAGACGCCGATACCAATTGGAAGTGAATGGGTCAGAAAAGACTTCTGGGCTATGTACCATTCAGCTGGAGTAAGGCCAATGATCGATCAATGGCGATTAGTCGTCGAAACAAAATTGTCTTCTACAATTCTATAAGACTTCGCCGTTTAAATATGAAATTAAAACTCATCGACTCGTCGTCGATCTCAGAAAAATTCATTATTGAATGGGCCGATGCACCGATCAGTCCGCGGGCGATCGTCGTCAATTTTATCAACAATTCCACAAGACGTCGAGGCGTTTATGTGACACAAGCATAAGACTAATTAAAAATATGAAAATGGTTATCTTAAAATTTGGGTTTCTTAACAATGCAGTGGGTTTTATTTATTTATTTATTTATTTATTTATTTATTTATTTATTTATTTATTTATTTATTTATTTATTTATTTATTTATTTGGGGGGTCGAACGAACCCACTCTGTATCCATATTACTTCATTTTAGTCGACAAATTCAATAAAGATTATGTAACACAAGAAAAACGACCCCCTTTTTGTAGTGTTCGAATAACAGTACCTACATATTAAAAATATTTGATTTGTAAAATTTTAGCAATTTGTCCCATCGTAACCCTACATATATATGTTCGGCACAAAGTAAGAATCAGTTCCATTCTGGATTTGTCTTGCGCAAAGTAGGAATTCTTACTTTGGACCATTTTGTCGAACCAAGGGTTACGAACGTTTTACTTATCTTATTCGACAAGAAGCTATCCATTCGATACCCCTTGGATCGTGAAGATGACTTTGTCGGCAAATTCTAGAATTGTACCGGACTAGACTAGATTTTCACCTATCAAAATCCCTACGCTAATTGGAATAGTATTTGACTAAGTAAGAATTATAGGACAAGACGGTATAATATTACCTAAAATTATTACTCCTACTTTTTTAGCGAAAGAAGTATCATATTTCCTTTTATGTGCATTTTTGATATCCTTCGGAATGCTTGAAAAGAGATATTACTAGAAGTCAATTACATCTTTCTCACTTGTTCTTATACGTTACTTTTGACTAGTTGTAGCTCATTTATAATTAAGATTAACCGCAGTCGTCGTAACGTTACTCTAAGCAATGAATGGCTTATTCTTCAAATATACAGAAAATGTTGAATGTTTTCAAATAAATAAAATTTATATAAAATCTCATGAGATATACAACAACAACAGCAACAACAACATTATATACACGCATAGCCATTAACTTATCAGTCATAAAAACTTAAAATGTCCCGAAGTATTAGTTCACGATGAAGGAATTACAATTATTCTTACTTTGTCCAGAATCCTACTTTGCGCACGAACAATTCCGGAATCGTACTGCGCAAAGCAAGAATTCTTACTATGCCGGACTTTGAGCACCGTATTCCGGTCAGAATTGTCCGTGTGCAAAATAGGAATCTGGACAAAGATTAATTGTGTTTGTTCCATTCATCGAAGAACTTAAAGTATTTTTGAAATAGTAAATAATTATGCGTGTATGTTCTGTTGTTGTAGTTGTCTTTGTTGTTGTACCTCATTAGATTTTATATAGATTTCATTTATTTGTAAATAGATCTATTCACCTTTTCCTTATCACGATTTGTGCAGATTTAGTCATTGTTTGCTAAGGGCATTTTACGGATAACTGCAGTCAATCGAAATGAACTAAAACTAGTCAGAATTACAATAAAAGAACATGTAGAAAATACATTTTTCTAGAGGTATCAATTATAACTTTATAAGATTTCTAAATCATCGTGTCATGAAAGAAGATAATATCAAACTTATTTTACTTACAAAATTTTACATGTAATTATTTTAGACAATATTTTACCGTATTTCCTGATAAATTCTAACTTTGTCCAATACTTTTCCTTCTTTGTGCAGAGATTTCGTCAGGTGAACAATCTATAAAAACCCTTGCGCGATACTCTAGAATCCATCATAGTCCGGTATAATTCTAGAATTGGCCGACAAAGTAGGAATTGCTATGGATATGGATAATGGGAATGATTTCTAGAATTCTATGCCGACATCGAATCCCCTTTGTAGAAACTCTGGATCCGTCACTGCAATTATAAGAGACCGTAAAGATAGTTGTCATGGGACAATGTAGCCTGATCTCCCAGTCTAATCATAATGGCGTTTTCCACTCTAAAAGTCTGATTTGTTAAACTATTTTTAATTGGAAATTTCTTTCTGAGTTGATCCAATCAAATATTAGATTACATAGAAATCGACTGGAACGATTTTGTTTATCCTAGTTGGTTTTAAAGTCTAATTTTATTGTTTGTTTTAGATTGAATGATATTGAAACAGCTAGACATTCCGTCATTTTCAATTTAACAACGCGACAGGTAAAGAGAATTTATTGAAAATGGACCAAATATCGCAAATTATGATAACGCAATGTGTTTTCGTGGCTGCCCATATAGACAAAAAGATGAAAACCAGCCAAATCTTAAGAGTAACTCAAAAATACATTACAATTCAATGCAAAAATTAACGAATTTCCCTTTAATGCCTCTACAACAGTAAGCTTGCAAGTAACATTTTTTAAAGTCAATTGAGATGAGTGGACGTCTTCAAGAGCAAACTCGACAAACTGTGGGTACATAAGCGTTTTGACGTCTCCAATGTGTATTAATAATAGTAAAAATTAGCTCAACCGGACTGGAGATAGGAGAAACCAAATTAGAAGGGGATGACAACCCATATAGGGGTTACTAAGTTCCCCAGAAGACAAAAGGTAGACAAAAGGTAAGGTAGAGCAAACTTATTGAAATCCTTGGACTGTTCCAAAGCGTGCAGGCCTGATAACTGTCATCCCTTTTCCTCAAAGAATGCGTATTGAAACTCTACATTCCTTTTAAGAATTTTATTCAGGGCTTTTTTTCTAGAATTTGGGAAGAGGCCTTAGCCTGTTCATTTTGGGAAATTTCAGCGCGGTTTTTAGAAGAATTGGGAAACATAAGATTGATAAAATAAAGTATTAAATTTACAATTCATGCATCATTTGCAATTTTTTGTGATATACAACTACTTCTGTGATCCTATCCGTTATAAAACTTATGTAAATATCAAAGAAAATGAATTTTGAAGACAAAATATTAATATAATGCGAAAATAATCTCATTTTGGGAAATTTTTCTGCCACAAATGGGAAAAAAAGAGCCAATTTTGAATTGGGAAGTAGCCTTTAATAGGCCTCTGTTAAAGAACAAAAAAAAGCCCTGTTATTCCAGAAATCTGTTGATACTGGTATAGTGCCAAGTGACTGGAAAAAAGCTAACATTACTTGTATTTTTAAGAAAGGATCAAAGTCAGACCCAGGAAACTACCGCCCAGTATCTCTTTCGTCTGTCATATGCGAATTGTTGGAGAAAATTGTTTGTGAATGTTTGATGAGTCACTTATCAGCCCATAATCTACTGTCAGACTGTCAATTTGGTTTTAGGAAAAATCGCAGTACTATTTTACAACTGTTTACAGTAGTAGAAGATTGGACATGTGTAATTGACAACAATCATCAAATTGATACAATATATTCAGACTTCAGTAAAGCTTTTGACAGTGTTCCACATAAAAGATTGCTTCACAAATTGGAGTCTTTTGGTGTTTCTGGTGTATAACATAAGTGGTTCTCAAGTTTCCTGAGTGACAGAAAGCAGCATGTTTTAATCGATGGTAGCCCTTCTGATTGGAGTGACGTAATCTCTGGGATTCCTCAGGGATCTATTCTCGGACCTGTGTTATTCATACTATTTGTAAATGACTTACCTGAAGTAGTTGGAAGTATTTGTCGTCTTTTTGCAGACAATTGTAAGATATACAAAAATATTTCATCTGTGACAGACCAAGAAGACCTCCAGAGGGATCTATCAAATCGAATTACGGACGATTCGTACCATAACCATTGCATACCAGTCATTTCGTACCATTGTATTGGAGATTTCGTACCATAGTGTTGGACATTTCGTACCATGGTATTGGAGATTTCATACCATAGTATTAGAGATTTCGTACCATACGTATAGTATTTCCTACTACTATTTTGGATATAGTTTAAAGCCCCAGTTTGCGTTTAGAGTAAAAATAAAACACTCTTTCGTAAATATTCTTTGAATATTTTTTTTCTGGATTAAGTCTTATGAAAGATGAGTTACATAACAATACAAATCAATTGACATACACATAATCTGTCGTATAAAGTAGGAAATGTAAATGAGATTTACAGGAGCGGTAAAGGTGGAGTCCGAAATGTTGCTGGTCATAAATATTCATCAAGTTAGGCCTTTATTATGATCATCGCATCATAATCATTTGCATTAACGAATATTGGAATGACAAATTCAAGCTTATCTTTGAGAATAAAAGTCTAATTTTTGTGTACATAGTCGTCTAAGATCATGGTCTTGCGTTTCGGAAATGTAATTGAACACAGAGTGTGGCTTAAAAAAAAAAAGAAAAAAAAAAAGATTTTATCGTTCTATTTTTCCATTTCAATTTTTAAAAAAAAATTTTGTGTATGACATAGACGACAGTCAAACGGGACTAGTATCTCAATATGTCTTAACCGTGGGAATTTAATGGCATATAAACACGCATACATGAAAAAAATGATTAAGTTCTTTTATTATTGCATTACAAAATATGAGATTTACCATAAGATTTAAAGAATTAAGTACATAAAAATGGCGTACATGTTAAGCTTTATAAGCCCATTAAATTTTAAAGATATATTCAGTTATATTCTGTGTAATAATAATTTATATGTATGATTTATGACGGTATTTGTGAAAATAATAAAATGAACACAAGTCAGTATCACACTGCATACGATGTTGTTGAACTATGCAAATAACAAATACAAGTAACAACTTGTCGACATGGACTTATAACCTTGGAGCTGGAGCATACATTTAAAACATTTTGTTGTATGAATAAACAATGTTGAAACAATAAAAAAATATAATCATTTGTATTACTTTTTCCTGTTTTATAATGATATACATGTTTCATCTTTCAATAAATAGTACTCCGTCTTATTTTGTAAGGTTTAATTCATCAGGCAGTCAGCGGTACCTCGACAATGCATTTAAAGGAAAAAAGCAAAAATATTTCTAATAATAACTACTCATTATCAAAAAAGCAATCAGCAATTGCTCAACATTTCACGCCTTAATCGACGTCTTTAATGGTTGTTGGCAAACTCGGCGCAATATCAATTATCTTTCTTGGTATATGAAATGGTACGAACTCTCCAGTCATATGGTACGAAATGACCAACACTTGGTACGAAATGACCATCGTATGGTACGAAATCTCCATAGAAATCATGGTACGAAATGGTTATGGTACGAAACGTCTGTATACCTATCAAATCTATGTAAATGGAGTAAGGAATGGTTGCTCAACTTCAACACAAAAAAATGTAAATTTGTTACATATGGAAAGAAAATGATAAATAAGAATGGTACATATCACGATTTACAGAGGGATACATCAGAAAAGGACTTGGGAGTAACCTTTACAGAAAATTTGTGGTTTGAGCAACACATAAGTAATGTTGCCAACAAGGCTAACAGAATTATTGGTCTCATTAGAAGGAAATTCAAGTATATTGATAAACAACTTTTTTTTGACACTGTACAAAGCGTTAATTAAATCTCATCTAGACTATGGCAACCTCATTGCATATCCCACTACGAAGAAATGTAAGCAAATTCTTGAAATTGTACAACGCAGAGCTACACGCCTTGTTCCAGAAATTAAACAACTATCGTACCCTGACCGACTTAAAGAGTTAAATCTACCATCTCTTGAATACAGACGCCAACGTTTTGATCTGATCCAAGTCTTCAAGATAATCACCCATACAGGTGATATTGAGCTCTCCAAATTTTTCTCGTTTGCTGAATCAGACCATTTAAAGTTAACCAAACCTCGAGCAAGGAAATCCTTGTGATTGAACTCTTTTGCTGTGCACACCATTAACATATGGAACAACCTACCAGAGGAAATTATATCATGCAAAAATGTGGACCATTTCAAAATAAAGCTTGATAAATTGTGGTCGTACAAACAGTTTGACATTTCTAACATATATTAGCTCAACCGGTACTGGAGAACATAAAATCAAAACAAGAAGAGGATGACAACCCGATAGGGGTTATGAAGTTCCCCAGAAACCAAAAGGTAACCAAAAGGTAAGAGCCGACAATTGCTGCAGTATCAACAAGGTGTTATTTTGGCAATCTGTCAAATTTTGTCTATTCAATAGCTGTTAGCATTCTACAATTATTGTTGGATTTCAAAACAGTTTGTAAAGTAGGTTTTAATCAGTCTACATTCTTTTTTCTAAAGCTGATCCCCAGGGGCTAGGAACTCCCATCAGATAGTTTTGACAGTCCTCGCCAAATGTCTGAATCAGACTTACAAAACCTGCATCCCTTAAAACCCTTCCTTTGTTCAGGATAAAACAACTTGCCAAACTGTTTGCAAATGATACCCCACTTTGCATATGCACTTGCATGCAAAGTGGGGTATAATTTACAAACATTTTGCCATGTTTTGTTATCCTGAATGCAGGAAAGGTTCTTTACTTTGCCATTTATTTTCAGCATCAACTTTAGGGATGTCACTGACAGACAGAGAGTGGGACGATCTAAAGTCATTGTTGGACAAGGCTGTGTACAAATTTCTTGGATTCGGAGAACCTGCTCTTGTGACAGCTGCCTTGAATTGTATTGATAAAGGATATGATGAAAGGAAAACATCTGGTAAATTTATCGTAGCCCTTGTCATGCTGAACCTTGAATATTCCTACTTTGGTAGGAGCTATAGACAAGCATCATCCTGCACATATGTGCATTCATATATTAGTCCACACAACCTGAATTTCCTTTATAAACTAGAAAAGTTTCAGAAATTATATTTTCAAAATCAAATGTTGACTCACAATTAGGAAAAATAAAGCTTTCAGCATTTAGAATTATATATAATTTTGCCAAGGTCTTTTATTCAGCATGACAAGGGTTCAATTATCAATCCTTGTGATTAATGCAATATGAAAAGCTACCTTTCTTTAGAAAAAACAAGTCCCCAACTGAAGCATAGCTGAAAATAATCATATGCGGTCCCATCAAACCCATGTGGTAAAGAAAATTGAAATCTTAGGTCTTTAAGACCAAAACGCTAACCACTGAGCCAAAAAAGGTCTTCCCTGAGGCAGTTGCCAGACATTGTAATTAAACCTTTCTGAAGCTATGCATGTAAAGAAGGGAAGTATCATAACATACCTTGATTGATTTATAGAATATTCTTGTGCAAAGGATGGAATAGAAAACCCAATTTGCTGTTTGTATTCAAGTATTTTTTTAACCCTTTCCTGTTTAATCCCTGCTTTTTACGTGCTTGTGATTTTATGATTGAGGAAACATTGTGAAAAAAGAAGAAATTGCTTCTGACAAGCAATTTCTTCTTTTTCCACAATATTTTCTACCCTACTGAATGGTTATTTTTCAGATTAAATCCACTTTAAATTTTCGTCTGCAAAACCTTTGAATTTGGACAGGTCCAAAATTTTGTAAAACAGGAAAGGGTTAAAGATTTCTTTCAGATAATGTTTTTCTTATTTGTATCAACAAATAAAATACAAGTAAATGCAATTTAAAGATACAAAAAGTAAAGATCTTCCCCAAATCGATAAACCATTATCCTAGTTAAATCCTTAAAATTTTCTCCCAAGGGGCCAAGTTTGACCCCCTTGGGAGAAATTTTAAGGGTCAAAACTTGGTTTTATCCCTCAAATGTTCAATGATGTATCTTTATCACTATATTAATTTTTACAAATTAATTGCTTTCTTCATATCTTTACAAAAGAAGGTCAATTTGACTCTTTAACAGGTAAATTCTTTTGATGATTTGCTATTTCAATTAGTTTGACCCCTTTAAAATCAGTCAGAGAATTTGGTAGAAGGGGCCTGTGGCCCCTTATTTGGGGAAATTAGGGGAAAGTGACCGTTTGATAATTTGGTAGAAAACTTTAAAGTTTATACATAAAATTACTTACTTAGGTATACAGAACTAAGATTCAAGCCATAAACCAAGTAAATCATAGGTTATAATATAAAACATGGTAACTACAGCATGATTAAAGCTGTAATTTCTATGTTTTAGAATTATATGGACAAAATAATTATTAAAAAAGTAAAGATGACCAATTTTTAGCAAGAAAAGGTAGTTTTTTTAAAGATATGACCTTGTTTCAGTGACGAATATTGATTTACTAGGGGAAAATAGTATTTTTAAGGAAAATTTTTTTATGAGGGGAGAGTGTTAACAGCCCCAGTTTCTTAGTTAAAAAAACCTATGACAGCACCTACCATTGCTTGGAAGTTGAAATCCTACTCTTCACTCAATGTCAATAAGAAGGACAAAACCGAAAATTTAGTGTCGCAAGCGTATATCTCAGCGGAATTTGGGATTTGGACCCCATTATCCTGCATGTTTAGCCTACTGCATCTAATATACCTCGGACACATACTTTTTGTCGCATAACGATCCACAAACAAGAGATAAACTAAGTGAATGGACCAAATTTACCCCAAAAACGGTTGTCGCAAAAGAGGGTTGCTATTTGTTAACGCACATATTTGCAAAGCTAGCTGTAAGAATTCATATATTTATCCGTATTTCATTCGTGTGATAGTATTTTAAATAAGGAAAATACATTTTGTTTCACTGCGTTAAGGCAAGAAAGAAATTTTACATGAAAATCGTTGTCGCATGAAACCAGTCAGGTACGTTAACTGTTTTTTGTGAAAAAAGTTCACAGTCAAAATAAAGAAGAAAAAACAATATTTATTGACATAATCACTCCCTGACAAGGTCTTATCAAAGAGTAGGCAACTTTGACTAATTGTGATAAGCGGTAAACGAAAAATAAACCGAAAGGTCTTTTTTATTGGAGTGTTACGTTGAAAAATGTCAGGGACGTTAAATCTTTCACTTACCAATGTTTAAATAATATGCTACTAACGTATATAAGACATTGGAAAAAGTGAAAGTACCAAAGTCTAGTATTACAGGGATATACATTTAGCAGGATTGTTCCGCATATTTGAAAATTAAATAAGGGCAAGTTAAGAAACGTCAGGTACGTTAAATGTCAGTAACGTTAACCGAAACGAACTTTCCTTTCCCTAGTTGTAGTAAGCGCGTATAACTTAGTCACATTACATCATGTATTACGTGCGAAGCATAGGCATTTGATAAAATCAATAAATCCGTTTATTTTGAAGTAGTGTTTCATGTAAAAATGCAAAGTTAAGCAGATTTATAGAGTTGACAAAAAAGTAAGAGTTTTACAGGTATTTACCCTTTTATTTCATTTAAAGATTGAAATCAAATGAGAGATGTTTTGTGAACAGGTTAGACATATTTGCGGCATATTTAATTAGGAAAGAAACTGAGAATTTGCGTTCCAAATTGGTTTAACGTCCCTGACAAGATATCTAACGTCCCTGACATTTCTTTTCATGGCCTTAATCATGCGTAAAACTAACCCCGAATACTAGAAAGCTTACCGAGAGCGGAAGATAATAGATATCGAAGGACAATTCATTTCTACTACGAGAAAGAGAGAGAACAAGAAAGTACAAAGCACCAATCGAAAGTTTGAGTAAAGCAAACCCTGATGTCGGGATTTTTCGGAAGACGGTGCTATGATTGGATTTCAGCGAACGTTTTAGCACTTTTGACTTCAAATTCATATTGCTTAAATCGGTATTCTACTACATGGTTCTGATACTCTTTTAATGAACAGTATAATGACGAAATTAATGAACAGTATTATGACGAAATTAATGAACAGTATAATAACGAAATAACTACTGGTATTTCTGATGGTTAGGAAGTAATCTGTTAAATACTCGACGTCGTACCGATTTCAAGGAGAATCAAATTCTAAATATGGTTTTACTACCTTCAAATACAAATAGGTTTTACAAAATACTGCAATTACTTTTTTAATTGCCTATTGCGATAATAGTATCGGCAAATAATCTCGATTTGGCGACAACTAAGTAAAAAAGACAAACTCTCAATTTGAAATCTCGGTGTAAAATGTGGCAATTTAAGTGCCATTTTAGTTTAAAAGTACTAACGACCTTTGCGCACTTGGACATTAAATTACCCTTTGTCTTTAATTTCTATAAAAGGGTAAGAGAGATGCATTTTATTGTTGGTTGTTCAGGGCACACACGGACCTTAGTCAACACGGCGTTATTTATGTAGGTATGAATCGAAAACAAAATTTTTGATTTTGTGATTAACAATGTGGACAATTATATAGAATTCCTTGCTTTCTGTTCTCGAGAGTGAATAGACTTGCTTGGCGTTTTCATGTGGAATTTTAAAGATTTTGAGGCTTTTGAGCGTGAAATTCTTAAAAAAACAGATTTGTATACAGCTATATCAAAACTCTAAGATTGGCGGGACTTTTTTCATTACATATGAGTGATTTTTCATAGGAAAGTCAGTTAGTGCTTTTTAATCATCATTGGGCAATCAAATTGTCGAAATTGCAGCTTTTTAAAAGCTGTAGTTACGACTTTTCATTTGTTAAGAAGGATTATATAACAAGAGAATAATTATTAAATTTAATTTCGTTTTAAGAATAGCAATGACATGTAATGTTCTATAGTTTAGCGTTTTTTGTCAGGTACGTTAAATCATTCAGCTCTTTTAAAACACGAAATCGTAAAAAGCATATCCGCTATATCAAAGTAACTTAAATTCCACCGGATAAACAATATTTTAGTTATCATAATTCAGTATCCATTTTATAATATGATTGATGGCAATATGATTAAAGTATTTTGACAATAAAGCAATATTGAAGATTTCTGAAAAAACAGGTCGTCACATATATTTGTCTTCGATAGATATTAACAATGATAGAAAAGGGTTCTTTTTTGGTTGTTTTTCTTTTAAATGAAATGTGCCGGAGTAAGTAGAAAGGTGTAAATACATCATTACTCGCATGCTGTCTTATTTAATTCAGACATTTAGTACATCTAACGTACCTGACATGACGAACACAGTTGCTTTATTAAATCCATCATTTGAAAATTTTTTTGAAGTCGCAAAAGGGCCCCGTTGTTTATTTCAGTTGTGTTACATGTTAAAGTTATTAAAAAAAGTTTATTTCATTTGAAATGACGTGGTTGATTTTTTGATAGTTGCTGAATTGCAATTGTCCTTCTTATTGACATTGAGTGTCTTGCCTATTTTCAATGGACATCGAAAACAACAATTCACAGTAAGAGACATTTTCTGAGTTTGTGATTTACTGTAACCCGCAAATAAATTTTTTGACTCCGTTGGGATTTGAACCCTGGACCAGTCTGTGTCCCAAAGCGAATGCTCTACCACGTCCCTATAAAAGCTAGCTTGTACGGCAAGGTAGTACAAACATCCCTTATACTCAACCCGGCTACATTATTATATTCTCCCAGACCACATTATGACATGGAAATTTATAATTATTTCAGATAAGCTGCTAGCTATACTTGATGAGAAGCAGGCCCCAATGTTTGCAGCCAAGTTATTTGATGTGTGGGAAGATTACAGAACTAGCAGTAAATCACACAGGACTAAACGAAAAAAGGTTTGGTGATAATTTTCTATGACACTTTATTGGAATATCGGGGACATTATCTCATGACCATTCAAATGAGTATCAACAACTTTGAGTTTCAGTAAGATATATAGACATTATTGAATGTGTGGTCATGGAATACCAAATTTATTAAACATGTCATCTATTAAAGATAAAAACAGAGAATAATCCATAAATATGGGCATGGCAAAATCTTTGAGCAACATCTCCTCCTTCATTACTAGACGGATTTCAATGAAACTTTACCAAAATGTTCATTGAGTGACCCTTTACAAAAGTTATTAGAAAATTTTAATTGGCCCATAAATGGAGGCGTGGCAGGGCAGGGCTTATTTTGTGCCAAAATTTTGAACCACATCTCCTGAACCACTGGGCCGATTTCAATGAACCTTTATCAGAAAATTCTTGGGTGATCCTTTTCAAAACTTGTTCGTGAAATTTTGATTGGGCCAAAAATATGGGCTTGGCAGGGTGGGGCTTATTTGGAGCCGAAATTGTTTGAACAACATCTCCTGAACCACTTGGCCGATTTCAGTTAAACTTTACCAGAATGTTTCTTTGATGAGCCTCTTCTAAATTTGTTTGCAAAATTTTGATTGGCCAATAAATATAGGCATGGCAGGGCGGGGGGGGGTATTTTGAGTCTACTCAGTAATGAATGGGTAAGCAGGGTCTATTTTCTCTGTAAATTCTTTGAACAACGGCTCCTCTTCAACAATTAGGCAATTGTGAATGAAACTTTGTCAGAAAGTAACTTGGATGGGTTCCACTGGACCAATAAAATTCAAGTGAGCGGTATAGGGCCATTCTAGTCCTCTTGTTTATTTATAAGCGAGTAGAAATGAAACATGTTAATTTGACAAAATAAGGCTGAGGGAAAGACAATGAGCAGTTTGATCTGGGTTGCCTGGATTTTTTCAGACCATTCTGTTAAGAATACCTGGGGTAATATGGTTTATCAAAATGATATCTTTGATTTGCAGGACTTGTGATTTCATATTGTGAAAGTCTTGATCCTGAATTAACCTAATTAAATTCTAGACTTGTCCAAGTTGAAAATTGTAGACAGAAATTTTCAGATTATAAGATATTGGGGATCATGGGGAATCAAACATTGTAGACAAATTAAAGAAGCAATTGCTTTGAACAATAATTTTTTCCATGTCCAACAATGTTTTCCAAATTAGTTTTCTTCTGAATCAAAAAGGGTTATTGTGTAAATTATTGTCAAATATTTTAAGGGTTAATCCCTGTTCTTTTTATTATCCAGGATGACAGAGAGGAGAGGGAAGAAGTTAAAAAGAAGGGAAGATTTGAGGAAAGTGTGACGACAAATGATGGTCAGAGTCCAGGACAGCTGACAGCAGAAAAGGTGTTGTAGAAATTATCTTATAACTATACAAATATCTGTGTGATAACATCCCGTATGATATTTTTAGCTCACCTGAGCACGAAGTGCTCATGTGAGCTATTGTGATCACCTTTCATCCGGCGTCCGTCTGTCGGTCGTCGGTCGTCGTCCGTCGTCCGGCGTCCGTCAACAATTTCTTTAAATGACATCTCCTCCTAAACTACTGGGCTGATTTACACCAAATTTTACAGAAATGATGCTTAGGTGGTCCCCTTCAAAAATAGCTAAAAGAATTGAAATCCATGAAAAACTCTGGTTGCTATGGCAACAAACAGTGAAATTTTAAGAAAATCTTTAAAATTCTTCTTCTTCTCAACCAGTAGTCCTACAGACTTAAAACTTGGCATGGATGATCAGTTCATAGACCTGAATTGAAATAGCTAAAATCATATCTTTTGGGCCACCAGGTGCGGAGCACCAGGGGGGAGGGGTAAGTACTTTGGGTAAATTTTGTAATCTTCAAGCTTCTTCTTCTTCGGAACCAGGAGCCCTACAGACTTGAAAATTGGCATGGATGATCAGCTCATAGACCTGAATAAAAATAGCTAAAACCATATCTGTTGGGCTGCCAGGTGTGGAGCACCAGGGGGGAGAGGGTAGTACTTTTGTGAAAATTTTGTAACCTTTAACCTTCTTCTTCTTTTGAACCAGGAGCCTGACAGATTTGAATATTGGCATGGATGATCAGTATATGGACCTTTATAAAAATAGCTAAAATCATGACTGTAGATTCACCAGGTGCGGAGCACCAGGGGGGAGAGGGTAGTACTTTTGTGAAAATTTTGTAATCTTTAACCTTCTTCTTCTGATGAATCAGGAGCCTGACAGATTTGAATATTGGCATGGATGATCAGTATATGGACCTTTATAAAAATAGCTAAAACCATGACTGTAGATTCACCAGGTGCGGAGCACCATGGGGGAGAGGGTAGTACTTTTGTGAAAATTTTGTAATCTTTAACCTTCTTCTTCTTCTGAACCACAAGCTCTACAGACTTGAAAATTGGCATGGAGGGTCAGCTCATAGACCTTAATAAAAATAGCTAAAATCATGACTGTAATGCCACCAGGTGCGGAGCACCAGGGGGGAAGGGGTAGTACTTTTGTGAAAATTTTGTAACTTTAACCTTCATCTTCTACAATAACCAGGAGCCCTTCAGACTCCAATATTGGCATGGATGATAAGCATATGGATCTTAAATATAATAGCTTAAAGCATGAATGTAGGGCCACCAGATGCGGAGCATTAGGGGGGAGGGGGTAGTACTTTGGATCAATTTTGAAATCTTTAACCTTATTCTTCTCCTGGATCAGGAATCCTACAGACTTGAAAATTGTAATGGGTGATCAATATATTGACATTAATAAAAATAGCTAAAATCATGACTGTAGGGTCACCAGGTGCTGAGTGTCTTGGGGAGGGGGTAGTACTTTGGATCATTTTTGAAATCTTTAAACTTCTAATGAACCAGGAGTCCTACAGACTTGAAAATTGGTATGAATGATCAGCATATGGACATCAATTGAATTAGCTAAATTCATGACTGTAGATTCACCAGGTGCAGAGCATCTTGGGGGAGGGGGAGTGCTTTGTTGAGAATTTTGAATCCCTACAGCCTTTATATTTGACATGGATTGATCAACTCATTAAAGAAAACTTTAAAAGTCTCAGACTCAGCCTGTATATCTGGCATTGATTAGCTGATCACAGACCTTTTATGAAAAAAGCTTAAATAAATAATGACCAGGTGAGGAGCAGAGGGGGGGGGGGGGGTATTTCAAATGTTATCTGATTGAATAAGTGAAAATCTCTTTTTCTTTGGTTGCATGGACATACCTAGGTAATGAAGCTTTTTTCTCAGGTGAGCGACCCAGGGCCAACGGCCCTCTTGTTTATGATATCACATACATGTAATTATTTTTAGAATAATGATATAATGCAGTTATTTTTAGAAACTTGCATTTCAGTAAGACACATCTACTAAAACAAGGCAAATAGAGGTTATAGGATAAATATAATACATACTAAGTGTATTGTATGAAAAAATATCTAACTCAGTTGTGAAAATTGATAATTGTCTTGGCAGAGCCTCGACAATTATCAATTCTCCCAACCTCGTATGCCTCTAGCAAAGCCCACATCACAGGTCACGCAACCGGTCAAACACAGTTTCCTTCACAAACACTACATTTATCTGACGTTTGCTTTTATCTAAAGTTTTAGAAAAAACTTCTACTCAAAGAGAAAGAAGTTGCATTGTATTTATGAGTAAAAATGGAAGGACAACAAATGCAACCATTCTCATTAAATACTAACTTGTATCAATCTGTAGCGGAAATATTACTATAGACAATTTTTCAATTGATCAGTGTGAAACAGTTGTAACTGCCTATAAACAACTGTTTCATACTGATCCATCGATATGTGGAGACTTTAAGAAAAAGTTTGTTTGTGAAATTACGCTTCAAGAGAAAATGATATATTCATGCTGTTCTGAAAATCAGCTATGGATTTAGGCTTGAAACCCTAATTGGAAGATTAGATAATTGTCTGTGTATTATGTGAATGAAGTCTTCCAATTCCAGATTAAAGAAATGATGCAGAATGCCCAGAAGATGATAGAAGAACGTAAAGCCCAGTTACAAGTCCAAATGCCTCCAGCCATGCCAGAGGCTATCAACAAACCAGCACAGAGTCCTCAGGTCAGAACTAACTTTCCTTCACTTTGCTTTTATTTGTGACCCGTCAAGCAAAAAGGGACCATCTGGGGAGTGCGTAAAGTGTGCGCAGACTGACTAGGATAGAAACTTTTCACACTTAACCAATTTTTTGAATCTAGAATAATCAATCAACCTTCCTGTGCAAGAATATTTGAATGTGATCTCTGGTTGACCTGTACTAGAATCAATCTCTTTTTCAAATATCTATTTTACGGACTTCCGAGATGGTCCCTTTTCGCGTGACGGGTCACATTTTCTTAATTGGTTATATTAATGTCCTATAGCAAATTATCAAAGATAGACGGCATTTGAGCCTGTATGTGGCATTTTCAACAATTGTAGTATGTTACTGTCTAGTCTGCTCAATCTAAGCAATCTCATGCACATGTCAAATAGTTTGAAATGTCACAAAAAAGGTTCATTTTGTTTGGTTGTTGACTCTATGTCAATTCGTCTATCCCTCAATTCATCTATAACATTTCATTTAATAAGGTAGTCTCGGGCTAGGTACAGTATTGATTAATATCAGTGTTGTTAATTCCCAACACAATGCACATCTGCTTATACTAAAGTCTAGTACACCTTAAAACAGCAAGGTCGACTATCAATAGGGCTCGTGTTTGACCTTTAAACTAGGGTTTTGACTCCCAAAAATCTCATTTTGACCCTCAAAGATTTCCTGCAGGGGGTCATTTTGACCTACAGAATTTCAAGTGGTGCAACCTTTGCAATGTAAAGGAATATATAGATCAATTGTTTTCTATATTAAAACAAAAGATCTATTTAAATGAGACAACATTAGCAATTAAGTGTGTCAACACTTTATTCTTTATGTTGTTTCAGTTATATAGATTACTTTAAGGGCTGATTAGTTTTTTGTATTTTGCTCTTTTTTGACCCCTAAGAAACCAGTTTTGACCCAAGAGTTTCAATGACTCCCAAATTTAAAAAGCTAGCACAACCCCTGTATGAAGGTCTTATTATCTAAGATTGAATCAAAGAAAAACTTGGTGTTTTAAATTACATCTAGGTCTGTAGAATTGGTATTGTCAAGAAAATATTATCAGGAAAAAAAGATCATAAGGTTTTTAAATAAAATAGAAGCAGTACTTGTCCTTTCCCTTTTCTGTCTCTCACAAATTGGTTGATAATCATAAAATTAGGTGGAATAGAAATTGACAGGAGTGCAATGGTTGCACTAGCCCAAGAAATGCCATAAATCAATTGCTTGATGCTCTTGCTATGGCAATAATGGTGTAGAGCTGTAAAAGAACAAGGTAAAACCCAATGAGAGCACAAAATTGAAAATGAAATAACCAATTAAGATTACTACTTGTAGATGATTCATATTATCTTCAGACAACCAAAACCTAGTAACTTCAGTTTAATTCAGTAGATTTCGGTTTCCGAAAGATGATATTTCCAGCTCAAGATTGTTTTATGCAGGTCACCAAGTATATGAATGATGCCATGGACAAGGCCAAAAGGGCGAATGAGCTGCAGGCCCAGATTCAAGCTCGACTGTCCAGTATGGCTAACCTGCCCACACCAATGAAAGGCATGCCTTCCCTGAAGACATCAGAAAAACAAGGGGAACCAGCTACTGCAGGGTGTGTATACAGTGTATTTCATGTTCCTATGCCATGCAATCGTTGATTGGGGCATATTGTTTTACCATTGATTGTCTGTCCATCTGTCTGTCTGTACAAGACTTAATAAAAAAATTTATAACTTCATGTCTATTCAGGATGACTTGAAGCAAGTCGTGAGGTGTGCATGGTCAAGAGGTAGAGCAATGGTCTTGAGTTCAATTCATGGAAGCAGCTATGGATCTTGCTTCTTTCATTTGCCCACATATTTTGCACGAGTACTGGTGAATTTTCCGGGAAGAAGAATCAAGAAGGATTTATAATAAGTTGTAAGAACTCATTTCCCAATCAATGTAAAGTAAAAAGGTTTAAACCACAAGTATCAAGTCTTATATTTGGCATAATAATAGATCTTGTCAAAATGCATCCACTGACATGAAGGTCAAGATCTGACAAGGTCAAACTTGTGAAAAAATTACCATATGCAAGGACCTTAGTGTTTCTCAATCCTGTTTTGTTTCCATCTCTTATCCATCATGGTTTAATGAATTTTCCATCTGTCAATTGAAATAATATCACTTGTAAACTGTGAAGATCAAATGTTCCTTTGGAAAGATTGTGCCTTTTTGCATGGCAGCTCACATATAAGTGACCCATCACACAAAAAGGGACCATCTGGGAACTCTGTAAAATGAATATTAAAAAAGAGATTGGGTCCAGAAGAGGTCAATCAGATGTCGCATTTCAAAAAATCTTTCAATGAAAGGTAGATTGACCATTCTGGATTCAGAAAATGAGCAAAGTGCGAAAAGTTTTGACCCTGGTAGGTCGTGCTATCCGAGTAGTCTTACTAGGGTCGACACTTTACACACTACCCAGATGTTTCCTTTTGGCATGACGGTTCACAATTCCTACTTTCTTTTTCAGGAAACAGGCTCCTCTAGTTACCAAGTAAGAATTTTAATTTTATTACTTCTTATTGACTGAAAAAAAATTTCTACCAGCTACCATACTTTTTGGGGGTTTTTTTGCCATGTTTTTATTTTTCGCTAGTTTCGCCAAAATTTAAGGCACAAAAAGCCTTAATATTCATGCCCCCTTCAAAGAATAGGGGGTATGTTGCTTTGAACTTGTCAGTCAATCAGTAGACCATTTTAATCTGGAGCATATCTCAAAAAGTATGTAAGCTAGAATCATGAAACTTCACAGGTGTTTAATTATGCGTCATATTTACATCATCCACACTAGGCAGGGAACTATACCCACATCCAAAATTAGCTGAGTAGGTCTAGTTGGCAAAGAATTTTGCCTCTCAAGTTTAATCCCTTTCATGGTCAACCCAGTCAACAGTTGATAAATGAAAATGAATATAATGAAAATAAATAAAATCAAAGGATTTGATTATATGATTTATCTTTTATTTCTTAAAGAAACAATGTTGTATGCCATTTGAACTGCCTCACAATGTGGGATTTATGGCATTAATCATAAATGTTTTAAATCTGAAAAAACATATAAACCAATCAAGGATTAACCCATGGAATCGTCATTTATTATTGCAGACCCACACCATTGATTCTGGATGAAGAAGGTAGAACTATTGATGCTAAAACAGGAATGGCCATCACTCTGACACATCATGCACCAACATTAAAGGTAAAATATGTGACCTGCTGCCACACAAAAAAGTAGTGCATAGAGTGTCAACCCAAGTCACAATGCACAGATTTTGGGCCATATATTGGTTTTCAACTTGATATTATTTGATGATAAAATCCTTTTAAGCTAAAACTGTTTCAGTTCTTATAAAAATCTATGAGATTTTAGAGCTATTAATACTACATGGGTTTTATATATGAGTTCAATAAGAAATTCACTTATTCATTACAAATTTCAGGCCAACATTAGAGCTAAAAGACGAGAACAGTTCAAGGGATTGATAGAAGCACCACCTGAAGAAATTACAGCATCAAAATTCTTTGATCCTAGAGTGACGTAAGTCTTTGATCCTAGAGTGACGTAAGTCTTATCTGGAATGTAATAAGCAAGCTTGTTTTCTGTGAAATTTGGATTGGCCTTCTAGGCCCAAGGAGCTTTGACAATTTAAGTATTATGAATGGCACTATTTTCAGCAAAAAAACCCTACTATTTCTGGTATTTCCATAAAACAGTTTAGAGACAATTCAAATGAGTACCCACAATTAAGGGTATGTGAAGTATTTCCGATATTTTTATGCCCCCGTATCGAGAGATCGTGGCATATTGTTTTACTCATGTCCGTCTGTCTGTCCGTCTGTCCGTCCGTCTGTCCAAAAACTTAACCCGAAATCTAACCTTTGCCTTTTCTCCAAAAGTATTTGACATACAAAGCTGTACACCAAAGTCAAGGTCATGTGACAATGTCAAGGTCATCTGTCAAGGTCAAACTTGAGAAAAATGCTATACCGGGGGCATTCGTGTTTCATTTAAAAACATTATCTGTATCCCTTCAACTCTATCTTTACAGTGGTGATTCAGCTCAAAGACAGAAAAGAGGGTTTAGGTTTCATGAAAAAGGAAAATTTGAACAACTGGCTTCCAGACTTAGAACAAAGGTATGTAGATTAAAAACAAAAAAACGCAATCTAAGTTGTAAAAGTTAAGTTGTAAAAGTTAGACAAAATGAGAAGATGTGCACAGTTTTAAGGGACATAGTTTTGTAAGTCTGAAACTCTCAAGTAAAGAGCAAGGACCCTCAAATCTACCTGATGTGAGCCCCTTGGACCCTGTGAAAGTGTTGAATATACCTAAATATCTATGGATCAACTTCAGAATAGAATTGGGGACTGTAAAACAGACAAAATGAGTGATGTGCATAGTTTTTAGGATTACATGTTTTGTTAGTCTGAAACTCTCAAATAAAGAGCCAGGAGCCTCAAAACTATCTGATGTGAGCCCCTTGGACCCTGTGGGGATCAACTTCAGCATAGAATTGAAGACTATTAAACAGCCTTCAATTCAATTCTGAAGTTGATCCATAGATATTTAGGTATATTCAACACTTTCTTTACCTTGAAAAGCTCTAAATTTCAATAATACAAATTGACTGCTTGAAAGAAATGTCTACATCTAAAGCAAGGAACCCCCAAGCTTAAAAAAAAGGACCCATAAGATTTCAAATTCCTTTGGACCCCATTTTGTTGATGTCGGGCCAAAACCCAGGATGTGTTACTAACCTTTACAAAATTAAGACTACAATTAGCATACATAGCCTGGCAGCAATTTTGCAGTCTTCATTGAGGACATAGAGATAAAGCCAAAACTTATAGATAAATCTTGGATTCATTACTACTTCATTTTGTAAGCTCGACTGTTTTCTGGGGAATTCCAAGGTATTGCTATAGCCTTGGTGTCATCTTCTTTGTCGTCATCATTGTTGTTGTTGTCGTCGTCCTCGTTCAAAAACTTTGATAGTTTGTGATATCTCTGGTTCTACTGAAGTTATTCACTTGAAACTTGACACACATGATCACCATCAAAAGAGCAACCTATACTATCAAGGGATGTAACTCTAGATGCATTTTGTGCAAATTATGCCCCTTTTTGGACTTGTTATTTTTCCACCATCCAGCACTCAACCGAGTGTAGGCACCCATAGGCGGTGCTCTTGTTTATTTAAATGATAAAGCTATCCCATTGATCTAAAATGGTATACAGTTGCCAACATTTACCCAGCAAATTATTTGAATGTTATTCAGTGATGTTTTTTTTATTTTTTATACATTTTGCAAGTCTATAACTAATTGACAAATTCCATTTAGGAGTTAACATGTTACTAACCACAACTACTGTAATTGAACACAGCTGTTTATGTGTGATTTCTGACAAAATAGTTCAAAATATATTTACATGTTGTCAAGATTATAATAAAAACCAAATAGATTTTAGGTCAAATATTGTATGCTGTAGTACGATGCTTAAGAGGACTACCAATTGAAAAAATTCATATAGATGTCAGAGGTTCAGGTCTAATTGAATATTTTTGATTATTCAATGGATTCTTTAATTGAAAGAGACTATCTGTCATAAATGAGTTTTAGATAAAGATTCTTGTTTAAATAACAATTTTGTATTGCAGGCCCAGTTAGAACGATTACAAACAGAGATCTCACAAGCAGCCAAGAAGACAGGCATCGCATCAGCGGCTAAACTAGCTACAATAACTCCGAAAAAAGAACTGGTAGGTACTATTTGATTTATTCTCTCTGATAAACAATAGATTGCAGATTTATCCTACATTAAAGAGGTATTAGATAGCGGGTTATGTGAAATACAAATTTCTCATTGTGTGGAAATTATACCCAAAATTGCACGAATTATAAATAAAATAATCTGTCTTCATTGTGCAGTTCTTTACACGTCAGACTGTCAATCTACAAGTCCTGGGTTTTATCCCTGATAGCAGCACTCATTCTTTTCAACTTTTTATCCCCCACTGATGGGTTGATAATCATAGACCTAATTGGGATAGCAAACAAACAAATACAGGTAGTGAAGCTCTGAAGGTAGGGATAAATTGTCAAGTTTGTGCAAGGATTAAGTTGAAATAATTGTCTTGTAGCAATTCTTAACCTACCAACTATGCATTTTTTGATTAAAGACAAACTATGTTAGAACAGGCAGAGTCATTCGTTTATCTGAAAGTTCAAGATACTTTGTAAGAGACTGCAGAGCTCTTGATTAAAAATGTGTTATTATTATTGTTGGGGGTACAGGGTAGAATTGGAGTATTATTTACTAAACTTACTATGACATAATCTGTGACTTTATTTCAGATTGCAGGAGAAACGCCTGATATGGAATGGTGGGATGCTTTTGTGATAAGAAATGTAGACTCGTAAGTTGAAATCTTTCAAAGTCTTACTTAAGAAAAAATCATAGAAAAGATATGAGAAGGGACCAATAAAGGGACCAATTAGTATGTGGATCCCATTTAAGTTATGCAGTTTTTAAGTTACAAATTGCTGGGAACAAAAATAAATGATATTGCATTGACAATAGTGAACAAGGTTTAAACTATTCACAAGAGCTGAAGCCTGTATTGACAATGAGAAAGATGCCATAATTCAAGAAATGGCAGCAAGGAATTGTTTAACTATCTTAGATCTAAGAATTTTATTCAGTCCCACAAAATTCTAGTTACAATATTGAAAATGAAATATTAGATATATCCTTTTATACTTGTCATACTTAATTCGTTGAATATATAATCTGAAAAAAATAAAAAACAACTTTTATTTGGAAACTTTCAATATTTTGATCTCAATATCTGGAATAAAATCATTATTATTTCTGTTTGTAGGTATGAAAAGATATCACTAGAAGAAAGTTTTAGGTCAAAGTTAGAAGGAATCACACATTTAGTAGAACATCCAACTCAAATGAAACCACCAGGTAAAATACTTTAAAGTTATCTAATAAATATCCCCTTTTATGATATTTTTGATAATACATGGGCATTACTACAATGGTGGAATAACTCAACAAATGAGCTATGAGCTTATATTGTTATTTAGTGACTGTGAAAATGAGGTTGTAATGCATCTCGGGACTTCACTCTATAATTGGCATGATATGTTTTGCAGAAAAATTTATTAATAAATTTCTGCTATTTCATGGATCTAGCAAAAAAAAAAAAAAAGAATCATACTGATTTAATACTAGTATAAATAAAATAAAAAATTTGTGTTCCTAAAATACCAAAATTATTAAACTTGTCATCTAAAACAGATAAATCTCGGCAAAGCCTTGTTTTTATCTTTTTATAGATGACCGGTTTAATAAATATCGTATTTGATGACAACTTGTATAATCTATTTATGTGACCCCAAAAGTGGACATATATATTATCTTCTCTGAGATCCACCTGTCAGTCCATCTCAATGTCGGTACATATGTAAGTCTGTATCTCCATTTCCACACAACTTCTCTTTGGGACACAGCCCAGGCCAGCTAGCTCATTGGTAATTCTATAACTTTCATCTGACATTTCACAAATGTCAAAGTGACCCGAGTCATTTGTCTCCCACCATTGGGTGTATGATAAAAACTATGTCTAAGTGGGATAACCAACTGGTGGCTTGGATGAAATGTTGTGGTAGTAATTGTGATAATTGATTAAGAAATTTCATAATCAATTAATCGGGTCCTAAGACATAAATGAAAGCCAATATAATTTATTCACGGAACTGACATCAGTTTGATGGCTCAGCATGAAACTTATAGGCAGTTACAACTTTTTTATGCTGAGCCATAGAGTTTATAAGAAAAATCTTCTGGATGAGTCTTTAGGTCTTGAGTTTTAACCTAACTTTCAGATTCTATTTTCCAAAGGAATGATACTGGGATTTCTGAAATAATTTCTTAGAAAAAGATTGTACAATTGTTCATTAGTTGATTTACTCTTCCAACCAAAAAAACAATTATCGATTGTGATTTGAAACCGATTGCCCAACACTTATACTGGCACTCTTGTTAAGTCATTTACTCACCTCTTAACATCAAAAATGTTTTGACAGTGTGAAATAATAATAAGGCAAATTGTAGGTTTCAGTATGAAAGTGCAATAAAGAGTCAGCTGAAATTTGATTGATTATTTTGATAGTCTATATACAGTCAAACTTTGGTCTCTCGAACACTAGGGAAAATTCGAACAAGGGTCTCGGTCCCGGCAGATTTCGCTCATAATTCACAGTGTTCGACCTCGGAAAACTTGTACACCAGGACGGTCAAACTCTCGAACACATTCTTCAGTCTTTATATTTCACCTGGTAAAATTCAAACAAAGGGTCTATGACTAATAACAAGATGTCATATTTAGGTGATTTTCACACTTTTCAACTCGTAATCCTTTTTTGACACCTTACTGTCAATAACGCACCATGCGTCATAATTACACATTCTGTGAAAAATACACTTTTTTATTTAATTGAATTAAGTTGTTGTTTGGCCATCTGCTGTTTACATTCATTACTATATATTGTCTCTTATTGATATTTCAGTGACTAGTTAACTTAGCGGTGTCAAAAAACAAACCAATACGTAAGGTCTGCTTGAAAGTATGACAAGAAGGGTCCGAACGAGTGACTCATGTTGAAATTTGGGGTTTAAATGTAGATGGATTTACATTTTTCAAAGACTGACGTAATTTTTTATACTTGACAAACGTTTCAAGTTCAACATTTGAACGGTGTTTAAATTAGACTTTAATTAATTTTTCACTTGCAATTGAGGCCGCGTACGTAACAGGAATAATAATACGGTAAACTTATTTGTAAACAAAGGGAATGCAATAATGTGACTCTTTAGTCGAAAGTTATTTCATCATTTTTTTTTTCATTTTCAAACACAAATCCCGTGGATCAATGGTTAGAAACATAAAAACCAGTGAGCTTGAAATTTAAATTGAAAAACCTTATAAGTATACGTATATTCCGATACGATGTATTACCGATGTGGCGCATTCGGCCATCTTCTGGTACCTTTATAGTTTTTTTATAGTCGAACAACTGAACTCTCGAACAAATTATCCCCAAGGTGTTCGAGCTACTGAAGTTTGACTGTTATTGTCTCCTTCATATCTTTGTGTCTATTTAATTGTCTCCTTCATATCATTGTGAGACATTCATATGGAATAAGAATCATATGACAATATGTAGGAGAGTATCTAAATTTAAATCCAAAATTCAGAGTTGGTAAAGTACAATTAATTTCTACTCCTTTACATGAGCCATTTTAAACAGTCTTCTTAGGATTGAGACAATATTTTATATAATTTTGATGATCAAACAACTGTCCTACATTTAGCCTGACAAAATGTTTGTAAACATTTTCATTGTCTTTTTCCTTGCACATTAGTGCACTTGCAAAGTTGGTACAATTTATCAAACATTTTTTTCTTGAGTCTGTTTTTTTTTTCAGCTGAGCCGTCAGAAGAACCAGAAATACCTGTTTACCTCACTGCAGATGAGAGGAAAAAGTTACGGAGACAGAATAGAAAAGAAGCACAAAAAGAAATACAGGAAAAAATTAGATTAGGATTAGCTCCTCCTTTAGAACCTAAAGGTAAAAAGTCAATAAAACTGTGAACCCAATGAGAGCAAAAGGTTATGAAACAATGATTTTGTAAGAAGCCTATTTCAGAAAAAAATATGTTATTTTGCCTTTATTTGGGAATATGAGTTTTCAGGATTTTAACCCCCAAGGACACGGCAATGTCGACAACTTTTGAAAGTCTGATGTACTTAACCACTGTGCTACCAAGCACATATAAAGTTATCTGACATTGCACAACATATCATAACCGTCTATGCGTTAGTTAGTTGTGTGAATAAAAGAGCATGATATTTTAATAATGAATAAAAATGATAGATTCACCATTAAGGTAATTTTCATCAAAATTCATTTTAGGGGCTTGTCTTACTTGAAAGTTTAATTGAGTCAGTACTTTTTAGTCAATATATAGTGGATACCGTTTGTTTCAGTGTAAGATTGATTTACATTTCATTGAGTGAACAACAAAAGCTATATTTTTATGAGTAGCAGAGCCACAAGTGAAAATATAGCAAAACTAAACAATCAATCTTCTTCGAAAATAAAGGATAATTCTATTTCATCAATGCGAAATACGAAGCATAATGTGAAAATCTTGTGACAAATTTTCTTCAAGTGTGGCATTCCACATATGATTGTTATGCACCATTTAAGGCGACATCACTTTTTATGCCCCCGATAGGGAGGCATCATAAATTTGACTTGTCCGTCCGTCCGTCTGTCCGTCCGTCCGTCCGTCCGTCATTCCGTCCAAAACCTTTAACATTGGCCATAACTTCTAAATCAAAGCGGTGTCGGGGGCATTGTCATCTTACAGTGACAGCTCTTGTTTGTCTCTGCTTAGATGACGTCATACAGGGTGAAATGAATGATTGCGGGTATAAGTTTTTGATCATTTCACTGGTTAGACAGTGAGTTTATCAAAATGATAATCTACTGTTTTCCTCAATAAATCACCAAAGCATTAAAGAATGTAATATTCATGATTCAGTGTAATGTTTCTATGTTATTTCTTTGCAGTGAGGATGGCTAATTTAATGAGAGTATTAGGTTCAGAAGCTGTCCAAGATCCCACCAAGGTAGAAGCACATGTGAGAGCACAAATGGCTAAAAGACAAAAGTAAGTTTGTGCGTTGTTATAGTGTTATATTGAATACTCAGTGTGAAGTATATACAACTGCCTATATAATTATAGGCAGTTATAATTGTTTTGCGCTAGGCCATCAACATGTTAACTTTTGGCTTGGTAGTGTGTGTACTTAAAGATCAGCCTTAAACATTGAAAATCTTTTCTGAGTCAATATTACTTGCCCATACAAGCTATTTAAAGAATTTTCATAAATTGTTATTTTCAACAAGATTTCTCAAAATCTACTCAGAATTTTATTTCGAAGAAGTGCAGACAGAAAAAAAGGAACATCTTTAAAGCTTTTCTTCTTTTTGCTCTGGAGTCCAAAATACTTTCGACCCCTAAGCCATTTTGCATTGAGCCTTTTGATTCTAGTTAAAATTATTCAAGATATGATAAACTCCAGTTACAACAAGTAAAATATGCATGATTTTATCCGACCAAATATCGTTTATGATAAAACAAATGACTTTAAGAAAATAAAGGTCTGTAGGACAATGATTACCAACATATTCCGCGAAAATTGGATGCATTATGAGCAGATGTTACTGTTAAATTCTTTAATTAAAATGACTGATTTGTAATCAGAAGCGTGTCAGACTGTCAATCTAGAGGTCCCGGGTTCAATCCCCGACCGCAGCACTCATTCTTTCCAACTATTTGTCTCTCACCAATGGGTTGATAATTGAAAACCTATGTGAGATAGCAGCTGTAGGCTAGGAAAGAATGTAGCAGTCTGAGGCTAGGAAAGGGTGAAATGGTAGTACAGGTGAATGAAATACCAGGAATCCATTGTTAGGTGCTCCGACTGCCGCGATATAACTGCGAAATTGTTGAAAGCGGCGTAAAACCCATTCAAACAAACAAACAAACTAGGAAAGAATGTAATGGTTGTACTGGTGAGAGAAATACCAGGAATCCATTGTTAGGTGCTCCAGCCGCCGCGATATAACTGAAATAACGTTGAAAGCAGCGTTAAACTCCATTCAATCTATCAATCAATCATTGTAATCAGAAGTAGTAAAAAATAAAACTTTCAAAGATTTGAAAGCCCTACAAAAAAAACTCTGAATGACACTTACTGCATTCCAGAGCCCATGAAGAAGCAAATGCTGCCAGAAAATTAACAAAAGAACAGAGACGTGAGAAAAAGATTAAAAAAATTCAGGAGGACACATCATTAGGGGTACATGTATCTGTATATAGGTAGGGTAGCTTGATTTTGATTTACTTATTCCCACACAATCCAACCTATCGAGGCCCCTTAGGAAAAACTGTATTGAAAACAGGGTGGAAAAAGAAGAAATTGCTTGTTCCCCTAAGATTTTCTTCGCCAGCAAAAGAATAAATTTCACAAACAAATTTTTTTTAGTCTGCTTCTTGGAATTCAATCTAGAGGTACTAGGCTCTATCCACGATGACAGCCCTCATTCTTTCTGACTATTAGTCTCTCACCAATAGATTGATAATTGTAGACCTATGTGAGATAGCAGCTGGAGGCTAGGAAAGGATAGTGAGCCCCGGGATATAACTGAAAAATTGTTGAAAGGGATGTTAAATTCCATTCTATTGATCATTCTTTGAAAATAGACCAGTCTTAAATTTTATTCTTTGGTAATTGACAACAAAGAGGATAATTATAGGTTTTGTGAAATGTTGATTTAGTTTTCTTTTAGAGAACATCTAAGCTATATTTTCCCGTGTAATGGAGCCAAGAACTTGTGAAAAAAAACATATTGCTTATAAAGGGAAAGATGTATTGGCTCTAAATTTAAAGAAAAACAATAGTTTTTGTATAAAACCTGAAATAGTTTCGCAATTCATAGGAAGTAATGAATTTTAACAGTGTTAACCGAGTTTCCTAATGATTTTCATTAGGAAACCTCGGTCAACATTGTGAAACTTCTTTAGGTCTGAAATGTTGCGGAACTATTATGGTTCAACTACCTTAAGATCAGAAGACATCATTCTAATATGTTATTTAGGTGTGTGAAGAAATGTTCGACTGTCAAAATAGACTTTTATACTCCAGCTTGAATAGATCAGGGGAATTTGTTTGAAGCTTGTCTGTTTGCAAATATTTAACCTGCAAACTTTACCATTTAACTAAACATTTTCCAAAATCTTCAATACCATTTAAGAAACATGGCTCATATTTGCCATATAAGATCCTCTTATCAAAAAGTCAAGGTCAATTATCTAGGAATTTCTTCTTAAAAAAACAACCCTCGACTGTTTCAGGGGATAAGTTCTTAGCAGACACATCTTGTTTCATTTGATAAATTCACTCAAGAAATCTGAGAAGCCATTGAAAAGTATTAAAAAGTTATATTGCCAAGTACTTTATCTTGTTCAACCTGATAACTCATGTCAAGTCTTGTCTGACTAAATATTGTAATTAGGTGACAATGACCAGTGTTGGGCAATCGGTTTCAAATCACAATCGATAATTGGTTTTAGTTGGAAGAGTAAATGAACTAATGATCCATTGTACAATTGTTTTCTTAGAAATTAATACAGCATCATCCTTTGAAGAATAGAATGTGAAATCTAGTTAAAACTCATGACCTAAAGACTCTTTCTGCAGATTTTACTTCCAACTTCATGGCTCAGCATGAATCAGTTGTAACTACCTTTAAACATATAGGCAGTTACAACTGTTTCATGCTGAGCCATCAAACTGATATCGGTTTCGAAAGCAAAGGCTTTCTTTTATGTGTTAGGAACTGATTAATGGATTATGAAATTTCTTAGTCTATTATCACAATCAGAAGCCCAAACTAACTGATTATTGATTATAATCTATTAATCTGCCTGCCCATCACACCTTAGACTCGTGTCTAAATCTAAATCTAAAACAAGCAGAACTAATCGGTTTTAGGTAAAATGATGTGATTCGTTTTATCTTTCTTCCTGATGAACCTTGAATATTCCTCCTTTAGCAGGAAAAACAGACAATGATCAGCCTGTACATATTTGCAGTCTGATATCAGTCTTTACCACCTGATTTTCCTTGTTATACCAGAAGAGTGTAAGAACTTTATCTTTTAAATAAAAATTGACAAAATGAGTGCATCCAGCACTCTTGGCACTTTCATTTTAATGGGATTTTTCAAAGGTTTTGATTCTGCTTAACAAGAATGAAAAAAACCCTGATGTTTTGTATATTTGCTAATGTTTTATTATGTCTGATTGCTTATGATTTGCTTTTATTTTCAAACTTAACCAAAAAACTTAACATTGCCAATATTTTCAAAGCAATTCCAGATACAATGCTAATATTTGGTATGATGATAGATCTCAATGATAGGCATATGCTGATACCAAGGTCATGTGACAAGGTCAAGGTCATCTGTCAGTCAAATTTCTAAAAAAAAATGCCGTTTCGGGGGCATTTGTGTTTCACAGACACATCTTGTTCATATTTACAGAGTAAATGATCTGAGCAATCCAGCAAAGAAGTTTAAAGTAGAAACCAATGCCAAACAGTTATATATGACAGGGATTGTTGTGTTGTTTAAAGATTGTAATGTGGTTGTTGTGGAAGGAGGTATGTAAACAGTTAAATATGACAGGGATTGTTGTGTTGCTTAAAGATTGTAATGTGGTGGTCGTAGAAGGAGGTATGTAAACAGTTTCCCCTAAAAAACACCCCGGTGACAGTGGGGCTAGATTCACAGACCTCCAGGTCACAGGTGGAGTGCCTATACCACTAGGCTACCAAGGCAGCCATTCTGACCTGTCAGAAATAGTAGTTTGAAGCTGCCTCTTGAAAATATCTTGAAAATAGTTAGAAAAATTATTTGTGCTATTGATAATGTTTCATTATCAAATAATTTCATAATAGTTTTGTCCATCAAATTCATACAATCTGATTGTATGAATTTGATGGACAAAACTTTTATGAAATTGTTTAGCTTTGAAACAGTATAAAAAGTACACATACTTTTAAATTATTATTTCTCAATAACTTTGAGAACATAGTTATTTTGTAAGCTTTCTTACATAGAGGTCCTATTAGAAATCTGTTCCTTTATTGATAAATCTTTACAGTTCTACTTCATTATAATAAATTCTATGATACAAAGAGAGTATTTTGTTTTAATGGAGGTAATGAAGGTTTTTGAGCATTTTTAACTTTTTAAGCTTTTATTTTCATACCTCAGATACTATTGTCAGCTCTTAATTACAGGTCCTAAACAACAAAGAAAATTCAGAAGATTAATGATGCATAGAATAAAATGGTCAGAAGACAATCAGAAACGCAGCAAAAAGGAAGGCAAGTAGCACTGAACAACTTTTGGCATTAAAATAAGGACTATTTTTATGCTCCCGCATTAGAAAAAATGGGGGTATATTGTTATAACTTTATCCTTCTGTCTGTCTGTCTGTCTATCTGCAAAACTTTAGCAGAAAACTTAACTTTGCCAATTACTACAAGGCTATTCAAGATAACAATGCTCCTATTTAGTATGATGATAGATCTCAATAATGCACATCTATAGAACCAAGGTCAAGGTCATCTGTCCAAGTCATATTGTTATAAAAATTGCCATTTTGAGGGCATTCGTGCCTAACAAACACACCTTGTTGTACATGTACTTATAAAAGTTAAAGCATTAGATCTTTTTCAATCCAATTTGGTAAGGCAGGTAACTGGTCATTGTTGACAATGAATACATAAATTGACCAATCAAATTATTTGTCTATATTGAGATCACTGTTCAACACCAACATTTTCCACCAATTCTTTTTTTGAAATATTTGGTAAATTAGGCTATTTTTAACAAAGTAACTACAGCTTGCATATTTAGTTACGACGGCTTTGAATAAGCTTTAGGTACGATGCTTTAAAAATAGTCCTTCAACAATATGCTGTTTGTTCATGTTCTTGACAATATATTTTGCAGATAAATGATATTTTGATATTTGAGCTTTCTGTTGCTATCAAGGTCAAAGGGTTAGGCCAGGAATTTATCAATTGAGCCTGTGCGTGACCATTCCAACAATTTAACATGTGGCCAAACAGACTGATTCTTTGTTCAAAACTCAGGAATAATTTCAATGCTTTCTGTACTTGTCCAGGCTGCTCAACGTCTATCTATCATGTGTATACAACATTGTTGGAAATGTCACACACAGGCTCAATATTGCAAGACATGGTTCTCACAATGAAAAATGGGTGTATGAGCCTTTGTGCACATAAGAGAACCAGAAGAGGGAGGTAAATTGGTTTCACCATGTCTGTCTGTCTGTCCATCTGTCCGTCCATCCGTCCGTAGACCTTAATGTTTTCGGACTCTTACTCAAGAACCAAGTGACCTACTATCATGAAACTTAATATAAATGTTGCTTATGACCCAATTTGTTCAATTTTTGTTTCTGTTCTCTAACTAGAGAACCTAGCAACCTATAATCATGAAACTTTATGCCAATATAATGCTTATGACCCAAGGGAGTGCCCTATTGTTGTGGGGTCACATAGGTCAAAGGTCAAGGTTACAGTCAATTTTCTTTCCGGACTCAAACTCAAAAACCAAGCAACCTAGAATCATGAAACATTATGCAAATGTTGCTTATGACTTAATGAAGTGCCCTATTGTTTTTGGGTCTCATTTGTCAAATGTCAAGGTCACAGTCAATTTTTGTTCAATTTTTGTTTCTGGACTCTAACTCAAGAACCAAGAGACCTAGAATCATGAAATATGCAAATGCTGCATATGACCTCAATATTTGTTACAAACACATCCTACACTGATAGCACTTGCATTTTGACAAAGTGCTTGTGTTGGGGTATAAGTCCACTCTGAGACAGTTCTAGTTCCTACAGTACTCAAGACTTTGGAAGATAGTATGGACTTAGGCCAGCTTACGAAGACATGCAAATTGGTCTTAGCCTATACTGCCAGCTTTCTACTTTTAAATTATTTTTGGAAAATCTTGTGCTAGCCTAGTTGAAATGTCAAATAAAATTGACAATTTGCCTAAAAGAAAATTCAAATTTATCTAATCAGGATGTGGTTAAATAATTTTACCTATAAATATATGTTATAATTACAGATGATGATGAAGATGAAGAATCCAGTAGTGCTAATAAATGTGTTCTAGTCTGGGAGGTATGTTGACTCAATTTTATTTTTGAACAATTATAAAGGGTGTCAGGCTACAAAATTTTAGACTGGAATACATTTGAAAACATTTAGACAAGAAATAAGATTGTTTTTAAAAATGTTGTAGTCTGAAAGCTATACACAGCTTGAAGAAAATTTATCTTAAAAATTCACATTATGTCTCAAGTTTCAATAATGAAAAACAATAATTGTTGTTGTTTTTTGGGGTAAGATCATTGCTTTGCCATGCAAGAAAATATAGATTTTGTTGTCTCATTGAAAGATGAATCAAAATATTATCCTCTCTGTAATTTATCTTTCAATTTATGTTTGTTTCTAATTCACAGGGTACCACAAAGGCCAGAGCATTTGGTGAGATGAAATTTAAAGTGTGTCCCACAGAGGCATTTGCAAGAGAACAATTTAAAAAACATAATGTAGAATCATATTGGGATTTATCATTTAGTGGGGCTGTGATGGAAACTGCTGGAGATGATTCATGATAGTTGTGGGGTAAAAGTAATGATACATTGATCATTCATTAATATTAAAGATTCCCCAATGGACTGATCGATGGAAGGGGGTTATTGAATTTTAAATCAAAGTTTTTCAATAACTAAAGCCAAAACCCTATGTTGTTGGTGCTCAATGGAACTTTCTTGTCAAGACAATTCCATTTGGCACCCACAACATACGTTTTGATTGGGAAATTAAGATTTTAGACAGGCTTTATCCCCCTTTTATCTGCACCCGTGAAAAATCAAGGCAAAATTAAAATTGAAGTGATAATAACTGAATTTTCTAAATGTGAGTCGTTATTTCTTTTGAAAATGTAATTTCACTGAGATAAGTAAAGCAGGTGATAAAGGCTCAAATCACTTGCATATATTTGCAGGCTGATCTTTGTCTTTACTTACTGCCAAAGCAAGAATGTTCTACGTTCAGTATGATGACTGTTGATTGAAGCTGTCGATCTCTTTTTGGGGCGAGAAATAGAAAATCAAATGTGAAATAGTACTGAGTCAAGGAGGTAAATGTTCCAGAAGGTTTCTTGGAAAATGTAATAAATGGGGCATTTGCGAATTTCAAGGAACTGAAAACATTTATTGATAACCCGTTCTAGGATCAAGAAGTATTACTAGATATTATTAGATGGCATTAAGAGTTTTTTTAGCTCAACTATTCGAAGAATAGGGGGGCTATTCCAGTCACCCGGGCGTCAGCGTCGGCGTCAGCGTAATGCTTTGGTTAAGTTTTCACGTGCAAGTGTTTAAAATCTCTGTTTCTATTAAAGCTATTGCTTTGAAACTTTGCACATGCTTCTGTGACCATAATATCAGCATCTAGACAAAGATTCATTACTCTGATATTGAATTTAGTGGAATTTTAACCCTTTTCGGACTTAGAAATCTTGGTTAAGTTTTTATGTGCAAATGTTGTTTATCTGTAATATCTCTGTTTCTATAAAAGCAATTGCTTTGAAACTTTACACATGCTTCTGTGGCCATAGTATCAGCATCTAGACAAAGATTCATTACTGGGATATTGAATTTAGTGGAATTTTAACCCTTTTCGGACTTAGTAATTCTTGGTTAAGTTTTTACGTGCAAATGTTGTATTTCTGTAATATCTCTTTTTCTAATAAAGCAATTGCTTTGAAACTTTGCACATGCTTCTATGACCATAATATCAGTCTCTTGACAAAGATTCATTATTCTGATATTGAATTTAGTGGAATTTTAACCCTTTTCGGACTTAGAAAATCTTGGTTAAGTTTTTACGTGCAAATGTTGTATTACTGCAATATCTCTATTTCTAATACAGCTATTGCTTTGAAACTTTGCACATGCTTCTGTTACCATGATATCAGTCTCTTGACAAAGATTCAATACTCTGATTTGAATTTAGTGGAATTTTAACCCTTTTAGGACTTAAAAATCTTGGTTAAGTTTTTACGTGCAAATGGTGTATATCAGTTATAGCCATATTTCTACTTTGGCTTTTGCTTTGTAATTCTACACATGCTTCTGTTACCATGATATTAGCCTCTTGACAAAGATTTATTACCTTGATATGGAATTTAGTGGAATTTTAGCCTTTTTCAGACTCAGAAATTCTTGGTTAAGTTGTCACATGCAAATGTTGTACATCAGTTATAACTCTAATTCTATGTAAGCAATTGCTTTCAAACTTTGCACATGCTTCTATGATCATAACAACAGCCTCTTGATAAAGATTCAATTCTCTGGTGTAGAATTTAGTGGATTTTTAACCCTTTTTGGACTTAGAAATTCTTGGTTAAGTTTTTACGTGCAAATGTTGTATTTCTGTAATATCTCTATTTCTACTATAGCTGTTGCTTGGAAACTTAACACATGCTTCTTTGACCATAATATTAGCCCACAGAAAAAGATTCATTACTCTGATATTTAATTTAGTGGAATTTTAACCCTTTTCGGCCTTAAAAATCTTGGTTATGTTTTTATGTGCAACTGTTTTATGTTAGTTGTATCTCTGTTCCTACTAAAGCTATTGCTTTGAAACTCTGCACATGCTTCTGTGACCATAATATCAGCCCCAAGACAAAGATATTTTTCTCTTGACTTTCATTTTATTGAATTTTCAATGTCGATATTGATTTACTGTTACTATCCAGCACTAGGAATAGTCGAGCTTCGCTGTCCTACGACAGCTCTTGTTATTATAACGAAAAAACTCTGTGTAGACCCAGACATGTACTATGTATTTGCTGTAAGTCATTGATATGGGATTAAACAACAGTGTTTATTAAGGTTGTGGACACGTAATAGTTCTGCAACATTTTGGGAGTAATGAACTTTAACAGAACTAACCAAGGTTTCCTAATGATTTTCATTAGAAAAACCTTGGTCAACATTGTGAAAGTAAATGAGTTTCAAAATGTTGCAGATCTATTACAGGTCCACTACCTTAAGTCAATGGTTTACTAGAGGATAATCCAGAAATCCATGGTAGAAGTGTATTAGGTTGTTATCTCAAGTATTGTTAAAAAAGAAAAAAAAATGCTTTGCAAATCTTTTTTGTAAGCAAATACATGGTCAGTTCACCAATTCCTATGGATGAGTGCATAATTACAAATGCCTTAAGGTTCATGTAAAGTGTTTGAGGTCCAATTTTGAAACACTTCGTTTGCCAAGAAAAAGCAGTATGTCCAAGTCTATTATATATCCAAATGAAGCCATTCATGAGCATAAGCAGTTAAGCAACACAACGCTGCCATAGCTATAGCGGTAAAGCCAAAACATTGTGGAAAAGGGTCATTTTGTTCAGAACAGGCAACTGCATGACGGTTGGATAAAATTGGCTAAATTGAACCTTAAGATACATGTATTTAGGCATATATTTTTGCACTAGCTATTAAGTTGAAAAGGTCTTACTTTACCCCTTCCTTTACATTCCCGTGATTTTACATCAATGATATTGCAGAGGATGGAAAAATATTATGGAAAAAGAAGAAATTTCTTGGAATTAGAAATTAGAAAGGAATTTTGCCTTATAGTATGGTTTGTTTTCATTAGGTTCCAATACATTTAGACATTGTTTCATTTAAAAATAGTTCCCTATTTTGTAATCAAGGGACCATGCAAAGCAAGGAACCATTTTTTATTTGTTTTGTATATTGTTGTCTTATTAATAAGACAGAATCTATACTTTGTGCACTTCCTTCATGTATTGTCTGTTTTCCAAATAAGGAATGACATTTAGAATTGTTATCTCATGGAATCAAGATATGATGATGTGATATGAAATATGGTATTGTTAATGTCTAATTTGTGTGTGTACATACATAAAGAAAATTTGAAAAATAAAATACAAACTTAAAGATAATAATATTCATTTATTTTGTTTTGAATTGGGAGCCAAACACATATGTCATAATTGCAGCTGTTTGTACGAATGCCTAAATGGCTAATTTCGTCCAAGCCAAGTTTTTAAACCTAAAGATGGGTTTTGATTTTTTTTCGGAAGGATGTTCCATGGGAAACCTGATTTCTGGCAGCTGGGGATCGGGTTTATATCCTGGGCTGAAATGATGCATTAAGGGATGGGCTCAATGTACATATCAGATGCATTAGTACTTAGTAAGTAGTTCTATATTTGATGCGTTGTGAAGACTCTGGGCAGACTGTATAGATACACGGGCTTGTCCGAGTCTGCAAGTCACGCACAGGAGAACACTTGGAAATGTCTCGCACTTGTAAAAAAATTCAGTCGGGTCAAAGACCATAGTAATGTTTCTAGGGCAGTTAACTGTGGGCTCAAAATAAGTTGTAGATGAATAACCTGTATAAGGGCTGTTAGAATACTCATACTTATCTTTCGACTCTGTCTCGAATCAAGGGTTATATTGACCTCTAATTTATGTCACACGCAGTGTCCATGAGAATTTCAGGAACCCTAGTGTTCTAATAAAGACTTATCATTCATTAAGTTCTCAAAGTTCTTGTGTCCTTGTCCTGATTCTACCACATTGAATGAATTACGGAAACTTTGGTTCTAAATAATAAATCTATGCCTCGTCCATAATTAAGGGAATTGTACCTTTGAATAGTTTCATTGTTCGGATTAGGCAGTGTATTGGCTTAAAGACAATGCGAAAATTTCGGGGAAAAAATGTTTTCATTTCAACAGAAAAAGAATGAAATGAAAAAAGAGAGGAAGAAACAACTGTTTACTTATTCCTTCGCTTTATTTTTCATAAGGTGAATTATACTTCGTGGGATGGGATGAAGTAATGTACTGGAGAAGATAGAAATTCAACATTATGTGCACAAGGCGCCAATTCATGACCAAAATGCCGTTGAAACTTGTGTTAGATCCCATACAAACTAAGAAACTACATTTCATCTTCAGTTTAGGTGGATTTTGCGTTGTGAAATCAACTTTTACTGCTAGATCCTCGTGCCATTTGTTCGAAATGGATAAAAATGGTTAAAATAACGTATTAAGAAAGTTGAAAAATTACCTTTTAAACCAGCGTTATTACTGGTTTTAAAATGCAAGGTTCACGCAAACATGTACAATTACTTTTTGATTATACCCGATTTACCTATGGTAATGGACTCGGCGCCTATGTCAGAGCTCAGTTTTGAAAATACACCTATAGTAATTAAATGACCACAAAATTTTTCTAATACAAACAGGAAAGAGTTTTTATACAAACATCTATGCAAAAATGGACCGTTAACTTCGTGATAAATCAAGGACCGCTTTTCGAAAACAATCAGGAATGTATTTCAAACATTCTAGATTCAGAAAATAATAAAATAGCGAAAGTTTCCGATGATGGACATCCCTTAGCAGTTCTACTGGAGTTGATACTTTTCGAACTAATGTAATGGTCCCTCTTTTTAGAAGGATCAAAAATAAACAAATGAGCCTGTGCAAGACACTTCCAACAATTACAAATGTGTGCATAGCAAAAAGTCTGCCCGCCTGTGCAGTGACAGTCAGACCAGGTTCTTCACCCTGCACTATATAGATAGATAATGTTTTAATACATATTCTGGCTGTCATCATATATTGGTATTGCACTATGGTTCTGTCAATACTGCTGAAAAGTTGTACCTTGCACAGGTGTGAAATAGTTGGAAATGTCACGCACAGGCTCGAATAAGAATAACCGGTACATGTATTTGTTTTGGGAACAAACCAGAAATATTCCAACTATGTCGGTGACTGGAATTCCTTATCAATATTTCAAAATGTCCACACCTATGACCTTATCTGACGGAATTCGCATCGTGTTTTGATCATAGAGAAATAGAACATGGTTATGTAAGAATTTGACCCACTGCGTAAAATGAATCCCTTCTGAATTTCTTTAGAATTAGTGTCCCATTTATTTGTTGTCCCTTTTATTTGCCGAAATAGGTTTCAATCAAGTTTTAATTAAAATGCGAGTTAAATGACGATTCTGTCTCTCACCAATGGGTAGATAATCGTAAATCTATGTGAGATAGCAGTCGGAGGCTAGGAAAGGGTCAATGGTAGTACAGGTGAAAGAAATACCAGGAATCCATTGTTAGGTGCTCCGGCCGCCGCGATATAACTGCGAAATTGTTGAAAGCGGCGTAAAACCCATTCAAACAAACAAACAAATGACGATTCGGTTTTCGGTCGAGGAAGTGATTTAAGACAGATACATAGTGAAATTGATATTCGTCTCAATCAAAACCATTCTAAATCTCTCACTCAGCGCTCCATTCATTGATTTCAAATACTAATTCAAAAACGCTCAAAATTACTTAGAAATATAAGATCAACAACTCCACTCGAAATGAATAAAGCAAGAACCAAATCGCGTTTTCACTGACATATCTGAAATTTAAAGCGTCTGATTGGTTCTCGAAAAAGTAGGAAGATATTTATAGAACTTTTATGCATATTTTATTAAAGGGAGTTAATACATATCTCTAATTTTGTTCATCCTGAACAAAATTAGCGAAATTGGATTACCCCGACGATTTTACATAAACTTTCACAGGTATGTCTTCATCTTGCGACACGATGTATATTAACACTATTATTATGCTGCCTCGCAGAAAAATGGAAGTTTATTTAAAATTCATTTTGACACGATTTCCACTACAATTATTGACCGGTCTGTATGTAATTTGCACATAGATTTCCTATGATCTGTCAAGCACATATTACAATTTGGCAATATGATGTTGTGTCACAGTAAGGGGGCTTTTGAAATATAATTTTCCTGTATATATACTAATAAAGCCTGATATCTGAAATTTTATTTTAGAAAATTTGAAGAGAAAAATGTTTGAAAAGTAGTAATGCATTTTCTATACTTTAAAAAAGAAACTATACTAAAAGCAGAGTTTACGGTATGAAAAGTAGAAGAATTGTGTTTGTGATATTTTAACATCCAAACTAGGTCTTTTGAACGAAAACCTTGAGGATACATGAATGAATTGATAACAAATTACGCAGAAGAATGGGAACAATGTAAGGTCATTTCGATTTTGCGGGTCAAAATGAGTTTTATCTATTAGTTCTATATTATTACATCACTGAAACAAATTGGTTTACGCTTCGATCGATTTAATAACCAGTCTACATTTCTTGTGATACTAAGCGAATTTAGATCATAAAACGGAAGGAACAGCAATACCATAAATATATTTTTTTTAGCTCTAATGGCCGAAGGCCAGCCAGTTCTTGTCTGCTCTGTCGTGTGTGCATGTGTGAAACGTTTCTCTAAAAATCTTCTCCTCCCAACCATAAGACCAATTTCATCGAAACATGGCTTCGATCCCCGACGGTTGCACTCATTCTTTCTGACTTTTTGACTTCCAATAATGGGTTTATAATCGTAGACCTATGTGAGATAGCAGCTGGAGGCCAGGAAAGGATGTAATGGTAGTACTTGTGAGAGAAATACCAGGAATCCATCTATAGGTGCCCCAGCCGCCGCGATAAAACAGAAAGATTGTCGGAAGCGGCATGAAACCTCACTCAAACAAACAAAATCGAAACATGACCAAATATGGGCTTGGGATGGTTGGGCTTAAATTCACTTAATAATCTTCAAACATCTCAATTCTCGAACCATTGGACCAATTTCAACGAATTTTGGCATGAAGTTGTTTATTTTTTTGTTTTAATTTAAATTCTTTAGAAATCTACTCCTCCCCATCTCAAATCGGCCCATTTCAATGAAACTTAGCATCAACATTCCTTAGATGATTCTTTATTAAATTGTTCATCGAATTTTGATTGGTCAATTAATGTGGACGAAGCCAATTATCAAGATAGGACCGATTGCAACGAATTTTGGTATGAATGTTCCTTCTCAGTCAGAGATTTAAGTTCATTTTTTATTTCCAATAACTGGGGTTTACGCTTGATTGCCTTAAACATTTTTTTTTTCGGAATCAGAGACTTGATGCAAATGGTAATTCTAAGTCAATGAGACTCTTTAAGATTTTGTGAAGAAACTATGTTAATTTCTTAAATCTTTTGGAAAATCAAAAGAAAAGGATGGGCTTTTTATGTAACCCTATCAAACAGAAGATTTTGTGAAGAAACTATGTTAATTTCTTAAATCTTTTGGAAAATCAAAAAAAAAGGAGGGGCTTTTTATGTAACCCTATCAAACAGAAGATTTTGAAATGCCTTCTCTAGTTTTATGAAATTTAGAACATTTCACCATAATTTTGAGATTAGACGTCACTTGAATCGTCTGTTCACCTCGTTGTATCTGTCATGTTGATATCATGTGACCAAACATGACCCACAATGCCTATCACATGACCACCACATGACTTATCAGGTGCGCTGAATAGTATAAAACGCGGAAAATTGAAAATAATACTTCAGTACTTGTAATTTCGTCTGAAGACAAAACAAATAAAGAACAAACTTAGTAAAAGGTAAGACAACATTTTATTCCTCCCAACAATCCATTCCTTTCTTAGCTCAAATTTAGAATAAATATATTTGTAAGTTTGGTTGTAAATCAACTGGTCCCCTGTATTAATTATTGTTTCTCAAAAGTTCGCACACAATAACTTACTGTTTTATAACGATACTTTTATGAAATTCTGCTGAGTACTTAAAAATGCAATATTTAACCATTCTCTATTAACTAATGACAAATTTGCATTTAGTTATCAAATGTAGGCTACATTTCTAACTCCAATAAATTCCATATGAAAGTGAGCGGCTCAGAGATTCCCAATATTAAGAAAGAGTTGTATTTTCGTCTTCAGTCCACCAATTAATATGCGTGCGCAAAAGTACGTATAAGAAATATCGAAATAAGTACAAACATTTCTTCTTAGGCACAGCATTGAATTATTACAAGTATAACTTTCACAAATTCTAAGATTTTAGTTTTAGCAAATCAAACAGGCACATGATAATTTAAGTTTCACATGTTGTGTACATCAGTGTCGTGCATTCTCATTGGATGGGAAGATGGGGTTTAATCACTAATGAAGCCAATTTTGAGTCCGCAGTTATTTTGTAAGCTTTTGCTTCAAGATTTTGAATGATAAGATGAGAAGAGAGTATTTGTTGATTTTATGTAGTTATGAAACTATAAACTAGCACACTTACGAATAAATTCGCTTCGACTATTTATAGTGTGAATATATTTTTAGTTTATACCTCCATGATATAATACTTTCTTCATCTCTTAAATAAAGAAATCGCACACACAAAATAGCTACCAGCACGATTAGCTCAGTTGGTAGAGCACCGGATTTCAAAACCATTGGAGTTCGGCGGCGTGGGTTCGATTCCCGGGCTGGTACACTAATAAAAACTAATTGTCTTTCGGATGAGACGTTAAACCGAGGCCCCGTGAGACGGTGCTTTACACCGAGCACGTAAAAGAACCATGGCGGATCTCAGCAGTAGTTTCGTCATGTATCCTTGCACTATCCCCCATAACAACTAACCGTCTTCTGGGGGCGTCGCTCATATGGGCATGTGCTACGGTAGCGACGATAAATAAACGGAATTACACACACACAAAATAGCTTTAGTATGATAAAAGTTCTTGAATGGCAAGGTAAAAACGTTTCATATTTGTTTCAATTCTGGTGATTTCTGTTTTAATTAGCATTTTGTTGATTTATTGTATATAAAAATTAGAAAAAAATGGGTTCATTGAACTTAAACAGAGGTCTCATATAAAAAAAATCGTGGGTGGATGTCCAAAGGAATCATAACTGCAGCTTGAGCAAAGCTGTATTTATAATAAGTTCCAACCGCATTCAATAATAAAGTAAAGTAGAAGAATCATTGCGAATCGATAAAATCTTTTATCTTATAACTATACCAATATCTGTATGATAACATCCTGTAAGATTTTTTTTATGATATCACATAGTTATTTTTAGAACAAAGATATAATGCAGTTATTTTTAGAAACTTGCATTTCAGTAAGAAACATCGTCGAAAACAAGACAAATAGAGGTTATAAGATAAATATAATACGTACTAAGTGTATCATATGAAAAAAATATCTAACTCGGTTGTTAGAATTGATAATTGTCTCGGCAGAGCCTCGACAATGATCAATTCTCCCAACCTCATTAGATATTTTTTCATATAATACACTAAGTACGTATTATATATTTAACAGTCGGATCAAGATCTACACTTGTTTTACTACCGTGAATAACCGTTTTGACCTGACGTAGTCGTCTCGTCTCTTATGTTATCGTACTGTTCATCCCTTAATCAATTTACGTAATCAATTAATTGAATAATTAAATCTAATTTAATTCGTTTGGTAAGATTGAGCGAGGGCGAGACATTCCGACAATTTTACATATGCACATCGTTATTTTTCGGATCAGCATGTTTATTCGTACACTATGATTTGGGCCCAATGCTACGAATCTTTTCTCATTTTCAATTTTCTAAAACTTCAATTTGGGATTAAGGCCGTAATTCTGTTTTGATACTCATTCTAATGTTTTAAAAACAACTTATTAATATTGTCTTTTAATTTAATACATTTATTTCAATCTAAGATTTGAGAAAATTGAGCCTGAGAAAAGTTACTCCAATACGCGCTTAACCCTTTGCTGTTTAATCCCTGCTTTTTACGTGAGTGTGATTTTATGATTGAGAAAACATTGTGAAAAAAGAAGAAATTGCTTCTGACAAGCAATTTCTTCTTTTTCCACACTATTTTCTACCCTCCTGAATGGCTATTTTTCAAATTAAACCCACTTTAGATTTGCGTCTGCAAAACCTTAAAATTTTGTAAAACAGGAAAGTGTTAACTGAAAGCTAAAGACCTATTGACCCGATTAAAAAAAGTCCCGAAATATTGTTAGTGCACTGCGTGATTGCGTAATTGTCTAAGCTACTCACCTTCTCTGAATCACGCACATGTTCAATTATTTTCAATCGGTTATTTCTTTTAATATTTTGTTTTTATAAGTTATTTGACAAAATAAATAAGCGTAAATGAATTATTTTAATTTCTGCAGATGTTTCGTTTAGCCGTCGTGTCCTGCGTTGTTGCCCTAACTCTGGGTTACCCATTTACAGTGGAACTTGACAATGAGTGGGAATTGTTCAAACAGACATACAACAAGCAATACAGCCAACCACTAGAGGGTCTAAGGTATTAATCTCATACGCAGTTCCAGAATTTTATTTTAGAGGGGTGATTCGGTCTAAATGATATTATTTTCTTATAATGTAACTCAGTGGGGCCAGCATAATGCTATAGTTACGACATTTTGAGTTATCAGAGTTGGTAACAATGTTTTGGCGAAAATCTTGGAAGTGGAAGTACTAACCCCAGATTCTTACGCCTTTATGAATTGATGCTACTACTTAAGTGAGCTATGGCTTCATTCGCAAGAGGGGGTTAATTTTACGAAGTTTATTCCTGATTTTGTGTCAAACTTTTTTTTTTTACTATAATAGTTCTTTAAGTTTGTATTAGTCGTAATTGTATCCTTCAAATTTACACCAAACTATTGTCTTTATATCGTTTTCTCTTCGTATTACGTAGGATTCAATATAAGGCAATTAGAAAATCAATCCACCAATCAAATGCTACCAATTTAATTATCAATCTATATTTTAGACGATTGATCTGGGAGAGAAACCTCCGATATGTAAATACCCACAACATGGAGGCTGCTAATGGATTCCACACTTACATACTGGGAATGAACGAATATGCCGACATGGTAAGCATTTATCAGATAGTGGATGATCAAATTCACGTTATTATTTTTCATCATAAAAGATAACTTGGGTGGAGAGAGTTGTTTGTAATTGAGTTGGCAATTGAATACTTTACTGTCATAGCAAGAGATCACACAGCTGTAAAAGAGGGTAGCTGTTATCACGATCCATTTTTTTAGAAAAAAAACAATCGTTCCGTATATATATCTGGGTGCTTTTACTGGCGTTAAAAACAGAAAAAATATTGATTATCGGTGTATTTTTCTCATGAGAAAGCCTGCAAGATTTCACTACAAATTACAGAACAAAAAGCATTTGAAATATGCTTGCCCTGGAATCCAGAATTGGTTTTGGCGTCGGATTATAAGTGGTATTCCCCTAAAGTCTAAGAACCTTCAAATGTCACAAGCGAATAATTTGAGCACCTAAGGAATGGCTCACGTTGAATTGCCGAAAAATTCTCTCAAGGTTTAATCTCTGAAACCAGCAGCAAAAACAAAAATCCTTCATATCGTAGGAGCAAAAATTCAGAGAACATCGCCATACCTGGGTCAGAGATTATAAAACTTTTCTCATTCTCAACTCAAAATTTTCTCAAATCCAACTTGATTCTGTTGTAATACTAATATTAATTCTTGAACATAAAATATTATATAAATAAGTTGTTAATAATAGCAACTTATTAATATTATCATTTATGTTCATATTTTTTTTATTTTTGAATTTGAGAAAATTCTCAGTTGAGAACGAAAAAAGTGTTATGACCCTGATTAGATTTAAGAAAATTTGATTTTGTACATCTCGGGGCAGTCAATATATCTTTGCGTCTTTTGGACGAACGCATCATTGTTAGATCAAACTTTACATTACATTGTTGAAATTAATTTAGAGTAGGACTGCTCGTTGGATATTTAAAACATCATTTTAATCGAAGGATTTCAGTATAAATAAAGTTGTCTTAAAGATACTTATTTCTTTATTTTTTATTTCTTTTTTATCGTTTGTTCGTTTAGTAGGCTATATATACTTTGACAAATGAGCCTGTGCGTGAGATTTCCAACAATTTCAAATATGCGTAAAGCAAAGACTCTGGTCAGTCTGTGCGTTCGTGCGTTCGCACAGTCTGACCAGAAACTCCACTATGCGCTTTGTAGATAGATAAGGTCTCTAAGTATCTATAGACCATCAGGTACATTTATTTTTAAGAGTTTGTGGCTGTCTATGCCTCTCAATGTTTTAACCTCACAAACACTTCAAATTTTTGGAAATGTCACGCACAGGCTCATATTTTATAAAATCAAGAGAGGGACTAAGCTTTACTTAACCTACCTTATTTGGTTTTTGTAGCCTATTGACGGTAGTGGACCCGTAATAGTTCCGCAACATTTCGGAACTTATGATCTTCAACAATGTGGACCGAGGTTTCATAATGAATATCATTAGGAAACCTCGGTTAACACTGTTAAAGTTCATTACTTCCGAAACACTGATGAAATATTACGGGTCCACTACCTGAAATGATAATTCTCTGCAGACGTAGAATTCATCTGTAAACGTAGCCGAAACCGTTCTCGCGCGTCTTTATTCCTTATACTTCATTACCAATACCAAAGTATAACTACTCTGAAAAGAGAATCTAAGTAAGTTTTCTTAAAAAATGCGTCTTATTTTACAGACCTCTGAAGAATTTGTTGCAACCATGAATGGATACCGACATAACGCCACTAAAAAAGTGTGCAGTAAATTCACCCCACCCAGTGACATCAAACTGCCAACAGAAGTCGATTGGAGAAAAGAAGGTTATGTAACCGAAATTAAGAATCAGGTATATTTTAAGTACTTTCTAAAGTAAAAAAATGATATGAATTAAATGTAAGCGACATACAATCAGCTGAGAATCTCAAAAAAGCAAAGAGTTCAACAACACTTCCGTAATTTTTCCACCCGAATGGTATCGACGGCGGCACTCATTCTTCCCGACTATTTGTCTTTCGCCAATGGGTTGATATTCATAGACATATGTGGAATAGCAGCTGGAGGCTAGGAAAGGATGTTATGGTAGTACTGGTATGAAAAATACCAGGAATCTAGTGTTGTGTGATGCAGCCGCCGCATAACTGAAATATCGTAAAGCGGCGTAAAACCTCATTAAACAATCAAACAATTACACATATACATCGTATAGACATTTAGTTCAGTCTTGCCCTGAACCATCAATATATCTAGTTTTGAAGATATTTCATTTCTTCACTAAAAAGTAAGATAGTATAGCAAACTTTACGAATCACTTGTGTTCTTGAAGTAAAAACCTGTCTTTTTTCACCACCGATACATTTATTTTTCCACCTTTTCGGTGTTAATAATGGAAAAAATATTATTTTACCATCTGTTATTGAATCAACTTTGTTGCCATATAACTCTGGCAGGTACAGCTAACAACATTGTGAAATTAACAAGATTATTGATTTTGGAATGGTTTTGATATGAAATTGAATGAGTTTGTTGGGCGAGTTTTGAGATAAATTGATGAGGGGGTTATCCAATATCGCAAATTTTGTTCAGGATGAACAAAATTAGCGATATTAATAACCTCCCTTTAAAAAAATTCCATAAATGTACGATGAATAGTTTCCTATTTTTTCAAGATCTAATCAGACGCTTACAGTTTCAAATAATTAAATGAAATCCTGATTTTTTTCCAGCTATTTTTATTTTGAACGAAGTTGTTATTATATGTTTTTTCAGTGAGTTTGGAGCCTTTTGAATGGTTTGAGTGAGTGTTTGGAATAAATGCATGGATCGCCGAGTGAGCGATCTAGAATGGTTTCGATTGAAATGAATGTCAATTTCACGATGTAACTGTATACCGTAGAAATGAGGCGATATTTGGTAAGATACCGCAGAATATCGCAATATTGTTTTAGCGTGGTTCCAAAGTTTAGAAATCGGCCCTGTGTTCGGATAACAAAACGGTGCATCTTTTTTGCAAATTACACCCCGATTTGCACGTGCACATGTGTGCAGATCGGGATATAATTTGCAAACAGCTCGAACTTTCATGTTATCCTGAACGCAGGACTGATGTGTTCAATTGTTTACAGGGTCAATGTGGATCTTGTTGGTCTTTCTCCGCCACCGGATCACTAGAAGGACAGAATTTCAAGAAAACTGGAAAACTGGTCTCCCTATCTGAGAAAAATCTTATGGACTGTTCTAAAGCTGAAGGTAAATTGACACTGGCTACAATTGGATTTTATAGAGGATATTTAGTTGCAGATAATGAAATACCTTCTTCGTTAAAAGACTCATCTCACAGATAAAAAAAAAACGGCTAATCTTGTTTGTCCTCTCTCTTAGACTACAAATTAAATGATGAATTACTTATTTGATGAACACAAAGTTAACATTTGATGTACAATTTTGCAGTACTGTTGGATAAATTATAATTATTTTTTTTACAAATTTATCGATTCTTTATGAGTTAAAAAATAAAATTTCTATTCCACAGGAAATCTTGGCTGCCGAGGAGGTCTTATGGACAACGCTTTTGCATACGTCATCAAAAACATGGGAATCGATACCGAAGCTTCATACCCATACAAACCAAAGGTAGGCCCCGTTCTAGACAAAACTCCCCATTTAAGGTAACTGCGGACACATAACGTCAAAAATATACTTTTAATGAAAATTCACGATTTTTTTGGTAATGGCGGATTAGGGTCCTCGCTTTTGCGTAGCGCCATTTAAGGAGCCGTCTGGCGCGGGAATATGACGTCACGACGTCATAAAGGGACAGCCCCTATTTATAGGGGTCAAAGTCAGTGAATGTTAATATTTCTGAAACTAGCCGTCCGATTTTCATCGCATTTTTTTTATTTTGTGAGAAAATTAATGCCCATGTCAATTAAGCAAATTATTTAATATTATATCAAATAGATTTTCGACGGTATGAAGTTTACGTCGTTTTTACGGCATTTTAAGTCGTGCTTTTGCATTCCAATTTCGCCAAATATCGCCGTTTTTATTGAAATTTTGTCCGGTGACCTATGCTGATTTTTTAATATGATTAAGTTCAACTAGAATGCGTTTGAAATGTGAAATAAAAAAGATATGTAATCGGGCTAGATTTTTAAAAAAATATGATCCTGCAAAGTTAGCGCATTATTTTTTCCACGTAATTTTACGTCGACGTCTCGTATTATCGACGTTGTTGAATGTCTATTGTAATCAACGTATTTTTGAAAAATATTACTAAATGAAAAAAATATTATTAACATTTTATTATATCCCTCATAGACATTTTGTTGATCTCTGATTTAAAGTAAATGTACATGTAGTTATCACTTTTAAAAGGGACTAAAATCATAGAGCGAAGAGCATATTTCGTCCAAAGACTACGGTATTGCGAAAGACAGCGGATAGCTATGATAAAGTATACTTGTGACTCATCACGCAATAAGGGATCATCTGGAAACTCTGTCAATTCAGTATTTAAAAAATATGTGAAAAAGAGAAGAGGTCTCATTTCGAATATGATAACATAGAAAGGTAGAAAAGTTATTTATTTATTTAAAAAAAATCGACAAAAGCGAAATACCAACCACGATAAGCTTGCGTAGTACACGTAGTCTTATCACGGTCGCTACTTTTTGCGTTTCATAGAAAACCCTTTTTGTGTGGAAGACCAAAATGTCTAAGAAAAAGTTATCACAAATCTTGTATCAATTGTTTATGATGAAAAATACCTGTGAACAGACGATGCAAGTTCATTGTATTTTGTAAGCATGTGTTTAAATAAAATTGCAAGACCTTCTACACCAGAACGTTTGTGAACAATTTCTATATGTGCCATTGAAATTCCTGACATCGATAGTGTTTTGCTGATGGATGTCGACATGATCCCTTTTTCTACGATGCCTTCATACGATATAATATAGTTGGACAAATTCATACCCCCTCTTCATCCTGTTTATAACATTAGCTGTCTCATATACAGGGATTTTCTTTGCGTAATTGTCAACTGTATGGAGGACGTCATGTAATGCATCTACATCGCCATCCGCAATGTGTGCGTCATAAGCTTTACCCAGTATGTCATTAACAAGATCTGTTTGCTTGTATCCAAGGCCATCGGCTTTACGATAAGGTAACTCATCACGAAATAACTTCAATGTATCACCAAATCCATATATCATAGCTTTAAATTGGTGACTGCAGTCTTCAAGTTGTTTTAAAAGAATTTTCCTGTCAAATAAAACATTGTGACCAACAAGAATAACGGGTGAAAACTGTTTAAAAAAGTTCAGTACTTCCATCAAAGCTTCTTTTACATTTAAATATGTAACTTTTTTCCATGGTGAAACATTGCATTATTACACAACATTATTCCGGTTTATTGTGTAATTTTGTTGGGAATGAATCCACATCTTGGGTAGATATAGGTATGGTATTCGTTGTTTGATTCAAGATCCTTCAGTGCTATTTGGATAATACTCGAACTGGTACCTTTTCATAAGATCGATCCCTGACGGCGGCACTCATTCTTTCCGACTATTTGTCTCTCACCAATGGGTTGATAATCATAAACCTATGTGAGATAGTAGCTGGAGGCTAGGAAAGGATGTGGTGGTTGTACTAGTGATAGAAATACCAGGAATCCATTGTTAGGTGCTCCAAACGCCGTGATATAACTGAAATAATGTTGAAAGCGGCGTTAAAATCCATTCAATCAATCAATCAACCTTTTCAATAGAAAATAAAATTGTTGATATTGTTATGCTAGAATAAAGAATATGATTAATAAACAATGCTTGAATACCATCTATTCAATTTTAACACAATAACTACAGTTATTAACATCGTGAAATTGATAAGATAATTGATTTTGGAATGATCTTTGGATGAAATTGAATGGGCGTGCGGAGCGAGTTTTGAGTGAAATTAAAGAAAGGTAATCCAATATCGGTAATTTGTTCATGATGAACAAAGTTAGAGATATCCATTACCTCCCTTTAATAGAATATACGAATTTCTGTCTGTGTGTCTTCGTGGACCAATAAATAGCTTTAAAATCAACATCAGCCAAATAAATCGTACTATAATTTGATCGATTTGAAACAAATGTGATCGTCTTGAACATTTCTGAAATGCTTTCTAAAGATTTCGGAGCGTTTTTATCGATTTGAGTGAGCGTTTAGAATGAATTAATGGAGCGCTAAGTGGAATATCTAGAAGGATTTTGATCGGAATGGGTGTCAAATTCACGATGTTTTAATTGTACAAAAAGGAAATTAGATGTTTTTAAACATCATACTTATTTAAAAAAAAAAACAAGAAAGTGCATGCCGGTCGTTTTTTTTTTCTAGTGGCATTTGACCAATGAGTTTCTGTCTATCTTTATTCAGCGCCTTGATCAAAATAGCGAACTCGAATTATTTCAGGTTGATTGTATCCTTTTCAATATTCAAATTTGTTATTTTCTTGTAAATATGCATTTTATGAAAACCGACATTAAATATACCAGTATAATATTATTTTGGTTTAAATCTATACTGAACACCAAAAATAGCGCATCACTTTTCAATGACAAATAATTTTACCCTGACATTTCTATAGTTTGGCTGGCCACTAGGTACACAATTGTGATGAAATTTATTCCTAAACTCATACTCAGTTGAGTAAAGGCACTTGAATGTGATAAACATGTTTTCTGCTTGTGCAACAGATCGAATGCATCTAGCGATAATAAAGTTGGTGGAGTATTATAGCAAATGAAGGTGGTAATGAAAAACAGTGTATCAGATCATAGCGAAAAATTGAATTTCGGAACGCTATCGCGCATAGTCATATTGAACTGATTCATTAAATCAAGGACACTCGCAACTGCCATGAGGGACAATAACTGGTCTATTGTAAGGTTAAAACATCGATTTTCTAATTTTGCCTTTCCTGTCAATTTTGTACCAATTTTCTCAAAAAAAGCTTGTTTTTAAAATAAACATTTTCAAACAACAAAAACAGAGTAATAGAAGTTAAAGGAGTACTATTCATATTAGTAATCATATCTAGCAAATAACAACAACAACAAAAAAACCAGATGCAACTTTGGTAGGCAATATAAAAACGTCGATAATACGAGACGTCGACGTAAAATTACGTGAAAAAATAATGCGCTAACTTTGCAGGATCATTTTTTTAAAAAAATCTAGCCCGATTACATATCATTTTTATTTTATATTTCAAACGCATTCTAGTTGAACTAAATCATATTGAAAAATCAGCATATATCACCGGACAAAATTTCGATAAAAACGGCGATATTTGGCGAAATTGGATTGCAAAAGCACGACTTAAAATGCCGTAAAAACGACGTAAGCTTCATACCGTCGAAAATCTATTTGATATAATGTTAAGTGATTTGCTTAATTGACATGGGCATTGATTTTCTCACAAAATAAAAAAAATGCGATGAAAATCGGACGGCTAGTTTCAGAAATATTAACATTCACTGACTTTGACCCCTATAAATAGGGGCTGTCCCTTTATGACGTCGTGACGTCATATTCCCGCGCCAAACGGCTCCTTAAATGGAGCTACGCAAAAGCGAGGACCCTAATCCGCCATTACCAATAAAATCGTAAATTTTCGTTGAAAGTATATTTTTGACGTTATGTGTCCGCAGTTACCTTAAATCAGAGCCTAAAAATAAGGAGCGGCGCAGTGTAATTATCTAAAATTATGATAATCGTTTTGGGGGTTTAGTGCAAGACTGTACTGAGTGTATATACACTTAGTACACTCTTGCACTAAACCCTCGATTTGTAGACAGACACGATTCCGTAAAACCTTGAAATAATGTTAAATGTAAATGGCAGAAATGTATGTGTCGATAGGGAGGTTTTTATGCTTTGTTTACATGCCTAATAGTATTCTAATTATTTCGCGAGGTTTGGTGCATCTAACCATGGTTTTGTCTAGAAAACATAGTTTGTGCTGTTCAACAAATGAAAATAAGACGGTCATGCACTATAGCAAACAATTATTAGCTACATTATTATTTTCGCTTCGCATAATTCGATTGCATCTAGCAAAAAAAAAAAAACACTTTCAACTGAAAGACTAGGCATACATGTACATAATTTTGCATATAAAAATATTCATTGTATTCTCAAAATTTAAGTCATGGGGGTTTAAGCTTTTTAGAACAACCAAATTGTTTGTATATTGAGAGACTAAATTAAAAAAAAAAAAGATATATCCTTACAGGACGGTAAATGTGAGTTTAAACAGTCGGATGTTGGTGCCACCGAGAAGAGCTGTATGGACATTAAGGAAGGATCAGAGGACGATCTACAGGCCGCTGTCGCTTCTATTGGTCCGATCTCAGTCGCTATTGATGCTGGACACCCTTCATTCCAATTATACAGGTAAGAGTTTTTTTTCATTTATTCGTTTGTTGGTTCCCTTTTTAGTACTTATAATTCTTACATTACCCAAAAGTCCCTCTTATGATATATGATCGTAAAAATTTGGCGGGATAATCAAATGTCACTTATTTCTTCCAAATGCACGAATTAGCGATATTGGATTATTACCCTTTAATATCATTCAAAACTTATTCCTCTCGCTCTTTCAAATTTCAATCCGAATTCATTCGAGAATCATTCACCTTGTCAATTTCACGATGTTATCAACTGTAGGCACGTTTCGCACTTCCAAAATGGTGCCTTATTTCATAACGACTCATATTTGTTTTCCAGATCCGGTGTTTACAAAGAAAGACGTTGTTCCTCTACAAGATTAGATCATGGTGTTCTGGCTGTAGGGTACGGGAGTGAGGGGAGCTCTGATTACTGGCTAGTCAAAAATAGGTACAGTATAACTTCACAAAGGCCCCGGTCCCATTAATCTGAATGTATTGTAAAATGAAAAAAAAAATCAGCCTATATTCCTTTGACTGGCCGATCAGTAGTGTAAGGTTTTTGACAATATGGGAGGTAATTTGGATAAGACGAAATAGTAAAACATGAGTGGTGTTCCTTATTTATTTCATTGTGTTTCACTGCTTTTCTTTTGCTTAACATTTAAAATCCATTTATCTTGCATCGATTGGGAAATGAGTTCTTATTAATTTCTCACGATTCTGCTTCCTAGAGAATATAACAGTACTTGCACCGGTAGTGTGAGACTATAGCCTATGAAAGAATCAAAAACATAAACTCTTCCGTTAATCGAAGCAGAGACCCATTGATCTCAAAGCCAACGCTCTACCTCCCGGCCACAGTTATTTCACAATCAAATAAACCCGTACACGATCAATATTACCATAATTGACACTATATTCACATTGAACATGGACAAATCGTCATACCAGTCGCGATAAATAATATTATTATATTTGCAGCATTTATAATGGGTGCACATTAGTTTGAATTACAATTGTCAGCATCTATCATATATTGACCCTCACTACTAAACGTAAAAGGCGTCGAATCTGATGGAAATAGCAGTCATACCCTATCAAAGTCATTTGTTGAATATATGACATACTTTACTTGCATGTTTAAGACTATTTATGATATGATATGATAAATTAGATGATCATCCTGAAGAATCGGCTTTTCGTTCGCTTGCGAACACCCCGATCTTTTTTATAAACAAAATATACGCCCCACTACGAAATGGGGGCGCTTGCGAGCGTTTTGTTATTCCTAAGGCAGAGCTTTTTTACGTAACTTTTTCCTATAATATGTGTTCAATTATCTGCATTAAGGTTCATGTAAAGTGTTTGAGACCCAATATTTAGGGCACTTCATTAGCCGAGAAAAAGCAGTATGTCAAGGTATATTATATATCAAAATGAAGCTATTCGTGAGCACAAGCAGTTAGGCAACATAAGACCGCCATAGCTATGGCGGTATAGCCAAAACATTGTGGAAAAGGGTCATTTTGTACAGAACAAGCAACTGCATGACGGTTGCATAAAATTGCCCCGTATTTTAACAAAGTACAGTCTGAAGTACCATCCAGGTAGTGCTACAACCTTAGAAATAAAACTCAGTCTCAAAAGGCTCTTTTGAAACAATCAATTTCCATTTATTTTGTCAACATACATGTCAAACCGGTTTGGTCTGTTTTCAAAATAGATGTAGGTATGGTGCAACATCACACCATAATATTGTGAAATATTTTCTGCGATTTATTTCAAATTATAGGGTTTTTTTAATTTAATGATCTACAATATTACTTTATATCTATCATTCTGTGAAATAGAAATTGATATATTGCTTAACAACCTTACAGGTATATAAACAATTAACGTCTATTTATGTTGTGATAACACACCATACCCTAAAAAGATCTACACGTTTACAAAATTAGAATGACATATATGACATATGTGTTTATAAAATAAGTCAAAATAAATTGCTTGCATAACTACGTTTTGGGGCTGAGTTTTATACCAATGGTTGTAGCACTACCTGGATGGTACTTTAGGCTAGACTTTGTTAAAATATGGGGCAATTTTATCCAACAGTCATGCAGTTGCTTGTTCTGTACAAAATGACCCTTTTCCACAATGTTTAGGCTATACCGCTATATTATAACAGTCTTCTGTTTTTCAACTGCTTGTGCTCATAAATAGCTTCATTTTGATATATAATATTCCTGGACATACTGCTTTTTCTTGGCAAATGAATGACCTTAAAATTGGGTCTCAAACACTTTACATGAACCTTAACCATCATGTTTTTCCATTTCAGTTGGGGTAAGTCCTGGGGTATGGAAGGATACATCATGATGGCCAGAAACGAAGACAATATGTGTGGTATAGCTACATCTTCCAGCTTCCCTACCATGTAAATCTATCTGTACACACTTCAGGGACTGTCATACGTTCAACATTGAAACGTAAGCGAAACGTTAAGAAAATGGTAAACCGCTTTACACGCACACTTGACTGTAAATCGGGGAACCATTTTTTAACTTTCGCGAAAGATTTGTTTAACTGAACGTTCAGCAGGCTTTATAAGATGAAATCTTCTGGTTTTGTGTTGTGATTTGTTTGACAGCGAAATCGATTTGTGATACTTTCTTTTCAAACCGGTTGAATATTTTTGTTGTTTTTGTTGTAAATAAAGATCTGACGATTTTTATTGATGAATAAAATACCAAACTAAAAACATTTATTTGTTTATAAGTTTCTTGGTCTATTTTACTTATTTATTTCTAAATCCATCCTTACACTTTTATCCACCCTTCATGCCATGGCATCTAAAAAGGGAATAAAATGAAAGTCTTCGATCTTTTTATTCTCTGAATCAAGAATGCAGATAGCTTAAGTACGTGCTTTTGAGCAACATCTAATGAACTTCCATGAATTCGGTACATATAATGCCCCCGGGCTCTACACGGGTAAATCCCATACAAATAAAAAAGAATAACTTCAAAAATCTTCTTCTCTGAAATTTTAGCATTGTTTAGTGGACATCTACCAATTATGTCAAATTTGGGCTCTGTCCGAGCGCATCGCATTTTACATTTAAACACAGAAGGAACATGTTTTAGGTTGACGATACCAATTTCATTTAGATGGAGAGTGTTATTTTACACAAGACGTTCCCGTTCCGCGAAATACATCAAAATGAAACATATACACGTATGATTTGTTTGAAATAAATACTCATATTTTTACCTTAACAAAAATTGACTTAAAATCATTTTTTAGAAAATTTGCCCCCTGAAATGTCTTCAAATTTTGATATTGTGGTATTCGGTAAGCAAGACAATTTCACCGTGCATTTTTTTTTTTTTTTTTTTTTTTAAAGTAGGATTTAAAGTGAAGTTAAAAATATCATATTGACGTTCATATTATACCAACAATTTTCCTATTTTAATTGTGATTCTTTGGTAATCTTTTGGAACAAAAAGGTAAAAGTCACAGACGTGATCAATAGCGATTGCGAAAAAGGTCTTAAAATGTTCTTTCTTAGAATTAAATAAGTACACATGAACTTACCAAACACAAAAGATGCACAAGTGTTGCAGTACTTGTACTTAAAAAAGTATTACGTTGACGTCGATAAAAATAAGCACTTATCATTAGTATTGAAAAATAAAATTGCTCACAAACTCGAGACGCTATTACCTTATCTTAAATTATCGCGTTCAAAGGTTATTTGCGTGTACAGTGGTAACATTTTAAAGAAAACTGGAATATCTCAAGGCGCGTTATGAAAAATTGACAATCTTATCGACATTGAATATTTCTATATACACATATCTTTTAAACTTTTCCCGTGATGTCAATCAAAAGAACTTTATTAGTTATACTGTGTCTTGCCGGGGTATATGACGATTTATTGCCGGCTGGATTTGTTTGTTTGAATGGGTTTTACGCCGCTTTCAACAATTTCGCGGTTATATCGCGGCTGCCGGAGCACCTAACAATGGGTTCCTGGCATTTCTTTCACCTGTACTACCATCACATCCTTTCCTAGCCTCCGGCTGCTATCTCACATAGGTTTACGATTATCTACCCATTGGTGAGGGACAAACGTCGGAAAGGATATTTGCCGCCACCGGGAATCGAACCAACGACTTCCAGCTTGGAAGTCTTATGCCTAACCAACTGCGCTATGGTGGCGGCTATTCCCGGCTGGAAAAAATGATGTCACCCGAGCCGTAGGCGAGGGTTGACGTCATTTTTACTGCCGGGAATAAATCGTCATATACCCAGGCAAGAAACCGTATTACGAATTTATTATACTTCAAAGTTTTAGGGCTAAATATTTGTCTTTTGCCTATTTAAGGCGTTGGTATAAACCAATTTTTTTTAAACCACCAATTTCCCTTAATGAGCCCCTATGAAAAGTAAACATTTACAAAGTGACGTCATATATAGTTGTGACGTCACACTACTACACTCTGCGATGTTGTGATATGAAAGCGGTTCTTGGCTGAACCTGCGAGAAACCTGGCACTTTATATAGACAGATATGTAAGAATTTAAGGCATTCATTGACATCTATATCATTTTATATTTGCACATTATTAACTGACATGCTTTTCAACTGTATCCTTATGTGTAATTTCGAGTCGTGTTATCAGCGAAACGAGAGAATCATGGCTGCCATTACCGTTTCGATTTTTTGTCTATGTTCACGGCGAGGCGCCTTAAGGTTCATGTACAGTATTTGAGACCAAATTTTAAAACACTTCATTTGCCAAAAAAAGCAGTATGTCCAGGCATACCATATATCAAAATGAAGGTATTCATGAGCACAAGCAGTTGGGCAACATAAGGCTGTCATAGCTCTAGCACTATAGCCAAAACATTGTGGAAAAGGGACATTTTGTAGAGAACAAAACTCGCCGCATACCACACGAGCTTTTCCACAGGGCCGGTTTCTAGGCAATAAAAGTAACTCGACTCAAAGCTTAACCCCGCTTCAACCGTCAGAATTCAATTTCAATTAAAAGACTAAAACAAAAAGAAACTTCGTCGTTAAGATGCTGAGAATATCATAACAAACCGAAAATCGCGAGATTTTCATGAAATTGAAAATTAGTCATGTTGTCCGCCGTTTGTCTCTGCCATTCCAGTAACTTCGGGAGTTTGCTCACCTATTATCGCAATGGACCAAAGAAGGTACACCAACGTTTAGGATATACAAAAAAAAAAGAAAGAAAAAAAAGGATATCGCTCGAAAACGTTCGAGGGTGTTTCCTTTCTTGAACTTTTAGTACTTAAAATGATGAATCTCTTTTACAATCAAACTGAAAAATTACTTTACATTGAACTTTTTTTCTTTTTGCGTCCTTCAAATTGCACCTCTTTAACTCAAATATGTTTTAAAATAGAGGATATGGATCGTGTTGTAAACATTTTAGAACCGTGAATCGATATCTCTTTTTTACAGTGAAAAAGCAAAAAATAGTAACATAAAGTGAATACGATAACGTGAATATTTTATGCACGGTGTTATGGAATGATTGTATATACAAAATATTTTTTTCCCTTTTTTTATTCTACAATAGATAACGTTATCTTTGTAATTTTCGTGAGTAGAGTGATTTTTTTTTAATTCTAAACATAGGTAACTACGGTAGTATTTTCAGAACTGAGATCTAGCTTGTGTGCAAAGCGGGATATGATTGGAAAAACCGTTAACACCGTTTGGTGATCATACACGGAGGATAGTTTTATCTATACAGGAAAAATGGCACGAAAATATAACACTTAAAAGTAGATTTCACAGCTCACCGCTCAAACTCTACCTAGATCTATAATGTTTTTTATAAAATATATAATTAAATTAGTAATTAATAATTACGTTTGGAATTTGTTTCACATCATTTTTTTTTCATTTTTTTATTAATTAATGTCATCTACCATTAAAGAACCTAAATCTGTATGTAAGGATAAGGCTACTACACGATTGTATATCATTCTCTATTTCCCAGGTATTGATGTTGTTGTAGACGAATATCTGGATTCTGAAAATTACAAAAGAAAAAAAAGATAAAAAGAAATAAGATAGAACGATACGGTTAAGAAAAATGCGAGTCCACGACGTGAAGGATTTCGGAATAGTAAAATAGTTAAAATAGAACATAGTAGAACATTATTTAAATCAATCGAAAAGCTATCAATTATTTCTCTCAAAATTATATGACGTCATATTCTAAATAAATTGACATGTCTTCACGGACCAATCAAACGTTTTTGAATATAAACCAGCCATTGAATTATCTCAATGTTAGGAACGATTTGAAACGGAGTTGTGGAGCTTTTTTGAAAACAATTTTGAAGTCTATTCGATCGTAAAGGTTCAAATTATCTAGACATTTACTACTAAATTGAAATTCGGATGCGACGAAAGCGTGAATTTATTGAGTCGCTCTCACCCAACCCAGCCCTGACAAAACGGTGCAACAGATTTCTAATTATACCCCGCTTTGCACGTGCACTTGCGTGTAAAGCGGGGAATATTTGGAAAATTGTTTGTACTGTTTTGTCATCCTGAACGCAGGGCAGATGTTTTCACGTCCCTGAGAGAGAAGCAGTGGTTTAAACCCACTGTTACATAATTATAAAGCTAGCTTTTAACTGTTTCGTCCAACTTAGTGACGGTTGGGCTTGATCCCATGACCTCCAGGTTACATGTAAAGCGCCTTAACCACTAGGCCACCGAAGCAGACAAATCATTTAAAAGTCGATGATCCAACTCCATTTAGTAGTCTAATCCAATTTATCTTTTTGTCAATTTGAATTTCAGTCGTTACAGTAGTCAAGAGACAGACATTTATGTAATAGTTAAACGCTAATAATTGAAAATTAAACGATTTAAACAGCCGAAAGGAGGGAGCGTAGCGACCGACTGAGGCTGTTTAAATCGTTTAATTTTCAATTATTAGCGTTTAACTGACTTAGTCTTTTTCCCGCCTTTTGTATTATTGACAGCATATTGCACGATTTAAAGGAAATAAGCCAGATACATTTATTACAAGTAAACGCCCCCCTCTTTCCAAATATGGAGTTGATGAAATATGCACGCAAATCTTGAGTTTTTATAAAGAGCCATTACAGGAGAAAAATATGAAGTATAATTTGGCTTTATTTACCCGACAATATAGATGAACGAAAATCTAATATTTTTTTCACTCTGTTTTGCACCTTACTTCGAAAGAATAAAATACTTAACGGTATCGTTTTATCGTATGTAATAAGAAGTCTCTTTATTGATTTAATGTGCCAGTAATTGTTTACAAACTTGTGTATGAAGGGCAATCTAAGGACATAAACAACTAAGCAGATTATACTATTCTGTTGAGAAAAAAAGTTAAACAGTCAACCAAACTTAGGATATATGCATATGCAATGACCCCCTTCGTGTGACCCCCTTTGTGTGCTTTTTCTTGCGTCGCCATCTTAATTAATTTGTCCTTGTTTATTTTGGTGGACTATAATACGCCTCATCTATAGCCGATCATGAAACGAGATTTGGCCAAATTTAGAAAGGGACCAAAGTAAATAAACGAGAAACTTAATGGAATAAAACGTTAGGAAAAAGTATATGATCTATTGCACTGTTCAATTAGTGCTATTTAAGTAGCGTTACTTTGCTTGAATAGATGCACAGGCAAGTAAAAACTTAGCCGTTCCATAAGAGATTCGACATGGTAATCCACGCCATGCCAGATCAAAATCTACATATGATATTCGTTAAACAACATGTGCACGTGCTTTACGATTTTCACCTGTACCTATCACGTGGTCATTGCATAATTATGAGGGGGGTAGTTTCTAGTATTTACGCATGCGTGGTATTCTGCGTAATTAATGAACTGGCAGGGCGGGGCTTAACTGTGACGTAATTTGGCGAGTTAACTTTTCAATAGTTTGGGTTCTTTCAAATTTTAGTCGGTAATCATCGTTAACGCGTGCAAATAAATGTATCCTAAAACCTAAAGGATTCACGTGCTTTGAGAGAGTGAACACATTTCATCGTTTGGTTACCAATGCCTCGTAACTTCAGCTTGATTAAGCTGAAGTTACGGGGATTTGGTTACCAATCAACGATTTAAGGTCTCGAGATATTTATGTCGACTTTCTTTAGAAGTAGGTTATTTTAGATAAAAGCTGATTTCCCTTAACCTTAAGTGCAACGACCCGTTACATAGGCTCCGCCCTGCCAGGGCATAAATCATGGATAATATAACAGATAAACCCCGACGTTTAAATGAAATAATGATCAAAATAAACCATAGCTGGAAAGTTCATGGAAAATAAACCATCAAAAAATTTGAAAATTCAGCCTTCTGATGGGATGATAATGTAGGACAAAGACTAAAATTGAAATTAATACATGTATACATTAATGAATTGACAAAGTTTGGGGTTCTCGATTTAAATTTATGTAAAACTGTTGTTATTAATCGTCGATGTCCGATCTTTATCTTACAGAAAATACAAGTAATGATTTTACCGCCATTATAGTTGTTTCAGTTTTGCTTGGCTTACTACCTCGGTTAATTTCTGGGTTGCAGTTAAATACATCGTAAAATCGAAAATCGTCCCCAAACAATGGCGACTTCGCTTTTCAAAGTCCTTTCTTTAAAAGTAAGTCGGCTATCATCATCAACGCTTGTAAAGAACAATATCCTTAAACCAAAATGATGAGCGTGCTTACCGAAATGGAACCCATTTCATCACTCAACTACGATTTTGAAACGATTAAAGATATACATTAAGACTTTATATAACACTAAGTAAATACATATAAAAAAACTGATTTACTACATCCTTAAATGAAATCACAGAGAAAACACGTTTGGCTTCTTTTTTGAATCTAGAATTATCATACTCCCCTTTTGTATATGGAATTACTAGATACGATTTCCGTTTAGCCTATACTGGACCAAGTCTCTTTTCCAAATATCTATGATACGAAGTTCTAAGAAGGTCTTATTTTTGCTTGACAGGTACAATTTTCGTTTCTTCTTTTCTTTTTCAAAAAAACATTAAGGTAGTGGACCCGAAATAGTTCCGCAATGTTTCCGAAGTAATGAACTTTAACAGTGTTAACCGAGGTTTCCTAATGATTTTCATTAGGAAACCTCGGTCAACATCGTGAAATTTCATGAGTGGCGAAATGTTGCGGATATATTACGGTTCCAATGCCTTCATACACTTTTGATTACTAACTCACCTTAATCTTTCACTAAACTCATCGTGTTCCAGCCATACATCGACTTTAAAAGGAAACCGATTGTCGTACCATTTGAAGTATCTTGTTTGCTCAGGACGCACGTGCGGTTCCCCTGTGTCCAGGATACAGTCTGACAATCCTCCATGTTGACGCATTCGATCAGACATTGATTCATACTGGTGGAAATAAATTCTTGGCTGATCCTATCTTGAAGTATTTTGGTGTCTTTTCTTTCTATACCAACGAATCTTTTCAACTCTAGTTTCGCCACCAATAAGTCCGGAATAATTGGAGCGAAAAGCAATGGTACGAACGCTAACAGTACTTTCTGCATGTTGGCTGTCGTGATATGTACCGTATAAGCGGAAATTATAGCGACACAGTGCTATTTAAGATCTTATAGGACAAAGTAGTGTTAGAAATATCAGATTTGCACTTTTCAAGCCTGTAAAAAACAAAAAGAACTTGAAATTCCCCAATAAGTGTATTTATAATGCAAAATATGCCCCATATCGTCAAAAAAGGAGAAATTGTTTCTGCTTTTATCACATTTTCAATGTCATTTGTTGTCTAAGGAGCATCGAATGAAAAAAAAAAATGATTGAAAAAAAAAAAAAAAAAAACAAAAAAAAAAAAAAAAAAACGAATAAAAGCTTCAATCTAGAGAATTGTCGATTATGTATATGAGATAATGTGAAATAAAATATCCCGCAATGATCTTGGTCCCTTTTTCAGTTAAAACATATTACGAAATCATTAAATGCACGTCTTAAAACGTTTGTTTAGCTGTTAAATGTTATTAAAAGCTTTTTGAAGAATGAAATAATTTAGAAATATAATTTACCTATATGTCTTGTATCAAAGCTCGCCGTGAAATGATTAAGACAAATACAAGTCGTCGTTTGGCCATCAAACCATTGTAACATCCTCATTTTTCTAGCTGCAGTTACAAGGTTTTAGTCGCTCAATGTCAAAGTGCTCATGCATATTGCATTTAAATAATTTCCTCGTAAATTACAAGATAAAAGTGATTGCATGCATTTCGACGACCAACACTTGTACGTCGATAAATCCAATTAACCCTTTGCTGTTTAATCCCTGCTTTTTACGTGCCTGTGATTTTATGATTGAGAAAACATTGTGAAAAAAAAAGAAATTGCTTCTGACTAGCAAATTCTTCTTTTTCCACACTATTTTCTACCCTACTGAATGGTTATTTTTCAAATTAAATCCACTTTGAATTTTCGTCTTCAAAACCTTTGAATTTGGGCAGGTCCAAAATTTTGTAAAACAGGAAAGAGTTAAAGCAACTCTCCGCCTTCGTTTAAAGTCCTACACTGTCTTCTAAATGTTCATTCAAGCATAATTCTTTTTCTATACCCGTAAAAGTTCCACAACACTTCAGAATTCATGATCTTTCACAATGTTGACCGAGGACTCCAAACGAAGTCATTTGAAGACCTCTTTACGCCTGTTAAAGTTCATTATTTCTGAAATATTTCATTAATGTAGAGATAAATTACTCTTGTAAAGAAATGCAAGAAATATGAAGTCAAATTAATTTTTAATTCATGGTTTTCAATTTTCAAGGGGAAAAAATATAGCAAGAATCTTGTTTTGTGGGAATTCTGACATATTTGATAACCTCGTGACCGTCAACTATTCTGGAATATACAAAAAGGTTACAGTTAACAACATCGTGAAATTGACGAGATGAATGATTTTTGAATGATTTTGGAATGCAATTTAATGTGTGTGAGGAGCGAGTTTTGAGTGGAATTCATGGGAGGTGCATCAATATCGCCAATTTCGTTCAAAATTAACAAAATTAGTTATATTCGTTACCTCCCTTTAATAAAATCTGCGTAATTTTCTAGTTTGGTGTCTTCATGGAAAAAAAGGCACTTTAAAAATCTACAACAGCCAATAAAATCGTAAAATAATGTGATCGACTTGAATTAAAAGTTTTTCGTCTTGATCGCTTTCTAAATAATTCTAATGATTTTGGAGCGTTTTGGTCGATTTGAGTGAGTGTTTAAAATGAATGAATGAATGGAGAGCTGATTGAGTGAATGTTTTTGATCGGAATGACTGACAATTTGACTGCAGGGGTCCGATTCTAACGCCTTTCGCCATTTTTAAGTTGGAATGCGGAGCAATTCCAACTTAGATTTAACAAAACCGCAAAATGAACACAAGATAATTTCATTTGGGTTTTTTTGAGAACACATATCACGTGAACAGGATGTGAATACACTTCGGCCTATTTTGTATATCTCAACTTGACAAAGACATACAGTTTATTTCATCAAAAAGTAATAATGCTGTACAATTACACAATTATCACTTCATGTATATTATGAACACGCTAATCTATGTTTTAAACGATATTCATTGAAAGTTGCGTACGAATATATTAGTATCACATGTTTGCATTACTATATTTAGAAATCATGTGATAAGTCAAGTCCAATAAGGTCAGCAATTGACAATAACACTAGCCAATCACGTAATCTGCTTATTTGGTAAGGTCGCGACCTGTTTTTCGTGGAATTATGTTATAGCTTCTTTTAAATGTATACTTTCTCTTTCTGAACGACTTTATTACACATTTAACTTTTGACAAGGTGTTATATTGTAAATTTCTGTCTAAGGTACAAAATAAAAATCTTTTCTTAAAGTGATGATACACTTTTAAAGTTACTAAATATTTTTTGCAACATATTGTCGTTTGTTTTCCGTTATATTGCAGTTATCTACATGAATGTTTCATTGTAAAAACCCAATACTAATCCAATAAAACCCTTGCCACCACATCTTTAATTGATTTATGAATATCTTTGCCCAATTGCATTCCATCACCAAGACAATTTGCCATCGGAAACAAACCAACTAGTTCAACTTGTTTTCTTCGCATTCTTACACTTCAACACGTTTAAGAGCACCATCATACAGTTAGTTACATCGTGAAATTGACATTTATCTCAATAAAAAAAACATTCTTAATCACTCACTCACTCAAACCATTCAAAAACGCTGAAAGATTTTAAATAAGATCAACATGTACATTCAAAATGATTTAAGCAAGAACCTAATCGCGATTTCACTGACATAATTGAAATTTAAAGCGTCTGATTGGTTCTTGACGAAATAGAAAGCTATTAATTGAACTTTCATGCATATTTTATATAGGTTTTATATATCGCTGATTTTGTTCACCCTGAACATAATAAGCGACATTGGATTCCCTCCATTTAATTTCACTAAAAACTCGCTCCGCTATCTCATTCGACACCATGCCTAAATCACTCCAAAATAGTTAACCTTATCAAATTCACGATGTTATTAACTGTACCCCCAACTCAGAAGTAGAGGAGCATATATTGATTTCATCATGTCTGTCTCTCAATCCATTGACCTTTTGCTTTCCGCTAGATAAACGGAGAAGCAATTTACCTGCAATAACGACACTTTACACAAATATTGTCTTTGACCAGAAGAAATGTCCTATTGTTTCGGGGTCATTCATGTCACGGCCATCAGTAATTTTTAACAGATAACAGTTTCCACTCTAACTGAACAACAAATTGACCCAAATCATAAAACTTGACACAAATGTTGTCAATGACCCGAGAAAGTGCACAATTCTGGAGTCACAAAGGTCGAAATCACAATTGAACTTCGTCCAAAAATTATCTTGAGATTCCAACTCATGAAGTAAAAGACTTCCCGCGAACTGAATAATTTTTCATCATGTACAAATCACTTGTTGAGGTCCACCTTGCGACACTTCTAATTAAAAATGTAATGGGAGCAGAAGTCATTTGAAAAATAATATAAAAAAACTGTTTTGAGTGTATAAGTGTTCGCCTGTGCGTCTATTAGTTGGTTGTGTAGTCCGTATCATTTTCTTCCTTTTTAGCTCACATGAGCACAACGTGCTCAAGGGGAGCTTTTAGGGTCATCCTGGCGGTGTCGTCAGTCGTGTGTCTGTCGCGTGTCGTCAACTTTTTTAAAACTTCTTCTTCTCCTAAACCGCTGGGCCAATTTCAATGAAATTTTAACAGAATGTTCCCTGGGTGACCCTCTTCAAAATTTTTGCTATATTCTAATTGGCCAATAAATATGGGTATGACAGGGTGGGGCTAATTTTGAGCCCAAAATCTTTGAACGACATCTCCGCCTGAACCATTGGGCAGATTTTACTGATACTTTACAAGAATGTTCCTTTGATGACCCTCTTCAAATATTGTTGGTAAAATTTTCATTTGCCCATAAATATGGGCGTGTCAGGGAAGGGCTAATTTTTAGTCTCCTTTATAATGAATGGGTTGGCAGGGTCTATTATGACTGCTTATAATTCGAATAATGTCTCCTCTTCAACAATAAGGCAAATTTGAATGAATCTTTCCCAGAAAGTTTCTTGGATAAGATCCATTGGACCAATCGAATTCAGTTGAGCGGTTTAGGGCCATTCTGGCCCTCTTGTTATCTTTTTTCTTTCATCAGATTCAGGCCTGTATAGAGATTCTCGTTGTTGAAATACATTGTCGAAAGACGCGACGTATTATGTGATTACCTGTGATGGGCGGGAGGCGTCCGCTTCGTTAGTAGCTTGAGGTCACCGTCTCAAGAACGCATTCCAACTTATCAGTACTTTCAGTACTTTGATTATAAACGTTTATGATATTGGCCTATGTGGTGTTAGATTCGGACCCCTATGAGATAAATAAGAGTCTTTAAATTATAGAAAAATAAAAATCAAAAAAATGTTTAAGGTAGTGTATCAGTGATAATTCCGCAACATTTCACTACTCATGAAATCATTTTGAAGCCTCGATTAACTCTGTTTAAGTTCATTATTTCCGAAACGTCGCAGAAGTATAAATTGAGGGTCTGATACCTAAGTTGAATTAAACGAGCAATCGAACTACATACCCAATGGCACCGACCGACAAAGGATCTTTACGGCCAGGTTACCAACCAATACAACGATCGACCCTCCGACAAGCATAACAACCAATCAATGATCTTTCGTACAATCTACAGTTAACAACCTCGCGAAATTGACAAGGTGAATGATTTGGGAATGATTGAGGAATAAAATTAAATGAGTGTGTGGAACGAGTTTTGAGGGAACTTAATAGGAGGTAATCAAATATCGCAAATTTGTTCAGGATGAACAAAATTAGCGATTTTGTTTACCTCCCTTTAATAACATATGCATACAAGTTCCAAAGATAGCTTCTTATTTCTTCAAGAATGTATTAGACGCTAACAATTTGAATAATGTCAGTGATATCGCGATTTTTCTATATCCAAATTTATTTTGAATGACGTTGTTGATTCTATATCTTTCAGTTGATTTGAGCGTTTTTGAATGATTTGAGTGAATGTTAGGAATGAATAAATGGAGCGCTGAATGAGCGATTTAGAATGGTTTTGATTAAGATGAATGTGAATTTCACGATGTAAATAACTGCATTGGTCAATCAGGTAATTGATCAGGTAATTCATTCAATCGATTAGCAAGTGATTTTTTAAGAGATCGGTATGCTACATTTCGCCTGATTTTTAGCACGAAATTGTTGAACAAAAATATATGATAACCAAAGCAAATACACACTGGTTAGCTTCTGCGAGATACATGTACAAAGACTGACCAGAATGAAAATCTTTCGTAATTGACAAGTTTCCTAAAGCAAATGTGATTATTTTGTCTTCCGGTGTAATTATTTTTCGAATTGCGCGTTGTGGCTGACTTCCTCTGAATCAGGTATTTTTTTCTAAATAAATATAAATTATTCATTTGGCAAAAAAAAAAATAAAATAAAATAACGGCGTAATGAATGAAACACTACAACAACGTCGATGACGTCAACAAAGATTTCAATGCAGAAGCAGCGGAGTTTTTCTTCTGAAATAGCTCAAAGCGGAAATGCGGTTTCAAAATCACGAATTTGTCACTCACAATTCTATCCTTAGAATTGTTTTTTGAGATTTAACTTGAACGAAACTAAAATTCTAATTATTTTTTACTGAACCGAAAGAAATTAATAAATATTTATAGTTTATGCCATTCGAAAGAGAAAATATCCATTTACATATGAATTGCACCATAAGTACACAATTGACATGTTTGCAATTAACCCATTACCATACACATGTGTTTGTATCATAAAATGATTTTCGACCGTCGTGCGTCGGTCGTCGGAAATCGTCAACAATTCCTTAAACTTCTCCTCAGTTACCAATTGGCGGATTTCACTCAAACTTAGCAGAAATGTTCCATTTGTGTCCCTTCTCAAAACTTGTTTGTGGGTTTTTTATTGACCTCCAAATATTGGCGTGGAGGACGGGACTTATTTTTAGCCCGAAATCCATGAACATCTTCTACAAATACAATATGGGACTTATAAACGATGAAGTGAAAAAATGCCATTTATGGATCCCGCCCTTCGGATGATTTATTGTCCAAACGAAACGAAAATTACGAGTTTTTCGAGAAAATCGATAATGATCAAGTTGTCCGCTTTTCTTTTCGCTAAGCTAGTCATCTCGCAAGACTGCATTCAAGGTAAAAGCTTAAGCAAAACTGTAAAAAACAATACATCAAAATGTAAGACCATCAGTTTTCACTTTTTTTTCTTTTTGTATTTTACCTATATGTAAACAGATGATGTCTGCTTTGAAGAAAACGAAGCGTTCGAGATTGCCTTTCTCTTCGGAAAACTTGTATTATGTTAACGTTGCGTTCAGGATACTAATATGTCTGAAAACACTTATAAATTATACATATGTACATATATATATATATTATTTTTTTAATTTTTCGCGAACGTTTTCATCTTCAACGCAGATCAAAACGAACCATTTGTCACTATGAAAGAAAAATTCAGTCATATGATCAGGATTTAATAATGTTCGCGAACGTTAAAGAACGATTATCCGCTTTACGTGTACAAGAATTACAAACCCGTAAACGTCGAGCGAACGTCAATTAAAAAGAGAGTTAGATTGTCTTCAATAGCTACATTGCTAATTAATAATAGTATAGGTGTTCTCTCAAAACTGAGCTCGAGAATCAATATATCAATATATACTTCACAGCTCACCGCACAAAATATACCAATACCTCAATACGATTCCAACGTATTCGTTGTTGTATAAGAAAACAATGAGAAAAGAAAGAGAACACGTCAAAATGTCCTTCATTTGGATCTCCGGATCACGTATAAATGCAAAATATAAAAAAGAAGAATAAATTATCCAATATTGTCATAACCTGAGACCAAAATATCCCAAAGTGGACACGAGTTTTCTACGATTCGACATTAAATTTGCAATAAATTCGACTAAGTGCTGTTAGAAAAATTTAAATTGACATATATAGTCCCATTGAATGATGTGAAAACGCAGCCTGGTGTTAGCAAAATATTCGCATTATGATGAAATTATTTGATGTGAAAATGTAATGTGCGATCATTGAAATATTTGTATAAATATGACCGACCAAAGATGGGTAATCAATCTCGTAGAGTCTCGTAAAGGTAGAGATGCTGCGAGTTTTTTCTGTCGTCGCCGTTCTTGTGGGTGCTTACGCCAAAGTGAGATATGACGGGTAGGTATATAGATTCCATTTATATGAATTTTAAGAGATAAAGAATAAGTTATTACACTATAAAAATATGCAATGCGGATTCACTGTATGAAAATCATAAACTTTAAGCTATAGCATAGAAAATGCTCACAACATTGTAAGAACAGTGAAATTTCTCGACAACGAATCAGGTTTAAATTCACAAGTTTCGATTTTTTGTGTGAAATTTGTCCAGTCTGCATTAAAGATGCAAAAGCGATAAGAAATTTTACCACACTTTGCAAATAAAAGGATACGTTTCAAACGTTTCTAATACGTTTCATCTTGAGTGCTGGACGACTTTTTCAGACTTTTATTGTGGTCTTTTTCGCATGACAAAAAATGTTTTCTCTTAAAGGCATAAGTTGATCAGCATATACGCCAAGAATCAACAAGACGTAGACTTTCTCAATTCCCTCGAGGATCAACATGGTTTCAGGGGCGTAAGTATTGCTTGAGTTTCTTCATGTTTTTTCAGAATTCTAGTTTTGTCTTCAACAATTCGTGCATTTTTTCCTGTAGAAAAAATCATTTAAAAGACATCTAAAGATGTAATTATATTATGGGTATGAAACTGAGTGAGAACCTTATCACACTGTATAAATACACGACGTATGTCATCTGCGTCTTGAGTGCCGTGGCAATAATTTTAACGGTTTGAAGATTTGCCCCGGCGGCCCCAACAATTACGACTAAGTTTGTTAGACGATCCCTCTTCCCTACCTTGCCTCAAGGTCACCACATTTCTTCCACGTTGGCTTGAAGCTTGACTGCCCTAGCCGCCGAAAACAGTGTAAACGGGGTGAAATATGCATTCGATTCCCCAGGGAAAGAAAATATGCGTCTATTCTGTGTTTATTTTTGGGACAAAAAGTTCTATTTAAAAGTAAAACAGTCATTTTCTTTTTTTGGTCGATGCTTTTTTAATTACAAGAAATAAATAATTCTAATTTTAGTTATGAACATCAAGATGAGTGTATTCTGATTTGACGAAAAATTGGTTTTATTTTCAAATTAAAATAATTTTGAACACGAAATTCTTTTGAAAGCTTCCGCGTAAAGTAGTTACATGAGAAATTTGTCTAAATTTTGAAAAATCATTTTATTTTTATTTCAAAGTAGTATATAATACAATATCAAGAGAGTATTTCTTGATTTCTTGGAAATATGAAACTTTGCGTATTCATACAGTGTGAGTTAGGTTTTTAGTTTAATGCCTCAATGAAATAAAAGAAATTTATATCTATATCAACTTCTCGTATTTTCAAAGCGTTTAATGTTTTATATTTTTCATTTCATACCTCAATGAAAAAATCTCTGAATTTCTTGAACGACATTAGAATCTGCCGAATTGGTCAGCTTTGTTTGACAGTGGCTAAGTAAGCATTAGGATTAGGATTCTAGCTTCATATACTTAAAAGATCGAAACTCTCTTACATAATTTTTCAAAACTTCTTTATTCTTTACACTGCTTGTCACTAGCTCGACTTTTGGTCACACCCCTCTATTGAACGTTCGACCGACATCCGATTGTCTCCAAGCGACTTCGACAAACTTCGGGAATTACTAAATGAAGTAGGGATGGAATTCAAAGTGGTGAAAGATAACATTCAAATGTAAGTTTTGTAATTTACATATAGTCGTGAAATTGACATTCAGCTCAATCAAAATCAATCTAAATCATGCACTCAGCGTTCCATTCATTCATTCATTCAAAACTCTCACTTAAATCGATCAAAAACGCTCCGAATTCACTAAAACATTTCAAAATCGTTCAGTAAGACCAATTTTTTTAAGACAAAGCGATCAAATTATTCTATGTTTTTATTGGCTGTTGTGGATTTCAAAATGTCTAGTTGGTACACCAAGACACCACGACACATAATCAAAAAAGTACGTATATTTTATTAAAGGGGGGTAACGAATATCACTAATTTTGTTAATCTTGAATCTTAATTCATAAATCATTCCAAAATCATTCATCTTGTAAATTTCACGATGAGTTCTTAACTGAACATATGAACAAGTGTACACGTATATTTTGTCCCTATGCTCATAATGATTTATCATGATTTTCTTTTGTTATGAAAAACAAGAGAGAGAGAAATTTCTATCACTGCATATCAATTTAGTTCTTACAAAGATAAGAACTTAAAACTTAGAAAAATCACGGTAGTTGTCATTTTAGGATGCTACGCTTTCAGGCTGCTGGAAATGTGAAGTTGGCAGCTTAGCAGCTTAGCATCCTTAAAAAATCTTAACATTTCCAGCAATCTTCTACTTTCACTAAAAATTCAGTTTTTACGGTGTATAAAACTAGTGTCAGATATCAATATTTTTTTAGGATTTTTTTAGGCCGCTAGGCTGCCAACTTCACACAGCTAAACTTAAACCAACTTCTAATCGGTCACTCAAATGAAGAACGAAAAGTCATCCTAAATAATGTTCAAGTGTTTGATGATTCCCGATAGCCCATGCACTTGGTAGATAGAAAAACCAAAATTAATCAAAATTTCTCCAGGGATAGCAATTTAACTTGGATGAGAACATGGGTACCCCCAATATCAAAATTAACATTGGTGGGTGGGGCAAATTTAACAAATTTACCTCATTTACGCAAAGGAATGTCTTCAATAATATTTTCTTTACTTATTTCTATTCAGCTACCTTTAAGACATCGAAAGCATCGTGATTTTTCAACAATATAACGGTATTTCTTCGACTGAAAATTTGAAATTTTCCTGTATTTTGCGAGTTTTGTGACTTTTTCAAAGTAGGGTTGGTGTCTTCTTTTGTCTCCTTAAAACGTTCTGTCAGTCCCTTTTACACAGTTCTTTCTCCAAAATTCTCGAGATTGATTTGTCTTTGCATGAACGTAATGTTCTATTCATTTCTTTTATTGTAAATGTGTCGAAAAGAGGAAAATATGCAGTGACCAATTAGAAGTTGGTTTCAGTTTAGGCTGCTAGGCTGCTGGGTTGCCAACTTCACACAGCTAGGCTGCTAGGCTGCTGGGCTGCCAATTTCACAGACCTTCTTCTTTCTTGTATTTGTATTTATTTAAATTCATTGACGAAATTAACGTTAAACCTAATAACTCTACGCTTCTAAACTCCTGTTTTGCTTATTCATAAAATGTTATTAATGTAGCAGTCTAAAACGTACAACAAGTGCTTTTCAAAAAACTTACCGAATGACAAAAATCTATGAGAGGAACATGATGGTCCTAGATCGCTCAACTGTGTCTCTTTGATCACTTGGACATCACATCAAGTAAAAAGGCAGATGTCATGAGGAAAGATAATTTCTACATAAAACCAAGTTTCACAAAGTTTGGGCCATACTTGTGGCCATTAGAGATATTTCAAGTAAATTATCATTAAGACTCCTTTTCCTGTGATATGGCATGAATCCCTCCCATTTTCAATAGAGTTCATTCTTGTGACCTGGCAAACATTTTGACCAAGTTTCATGAAGATTGGACCATATTTGTGGCTTCTGGAGCTCTGACAAGAAAATTGTCATTAAGGCCCCTTTTCCCGTGATATGGCACAGATCCTTTCCATTTTTAACAGAGTTCATTCTTGTGACCTGACCAACATTCTGACCAAGTAGCATGATGATTGGACCATATTTATGGTTTCTAGAGTGTAAACAAGAAAATTGTCTTTAAGGCCCCTTTTCCCGTGATATGGCATGGATCCTTTCCATTTTCGATAGGGTTCATCCTTGTGACCTGACCAACATTCTGACTAAATTACATGATGATTGGACCATATTTGTAGCTTCTAGAGTGTAAACAAGAAAATTGTCATTAAGGCCCCTTTTCCAATGATATGGCACAGATCCTTCCCTTTTTCAATAGGGTTCATCCTTGTTACCTGACCAACATTCTGACCGAGTTACATGAAGATTGGATCATATTTGTGGCCTCTAGAGTGTAAACACTTAAATTGACGCATGACGACGCACGACGGATGACGCACGTCGCACACCGCACGACGGACGACGGACATTCAATGATCACAAAAGCTCACCTTCAGCACGATGTGCTCAGGAGAGCTAAAAAAAATTAGCTCCACTGTCCAAAGGCCAAAGTGCTATTGTCATGGTGGACTGTCCGTCATCCGTCCGTCCGTGCGTCTGTGCGTAAATTTTTTCTTTAAACATCTTCTCCTCCCAAACCCATGGATGGATTTTAACGAATCTTGATAGAAATGATCCTTGAGTGACCCTCTTCTTAAATTGTTAAAGAAATCTTGTTGGACCGCCCCCACCCCTACCCCAAAGTATGGGCGTGACAGGGCAGGATAATTTTTCACTTAAAACCTTCGAAACTATCCTCCCAAACCATTGGGTCGCTTTCATTGATACTTGGCATTGTTGTTCCTAAACTTATAATGATCAAGAAATTTTGATTGAACCCCAAATATGCACGTGGCAGGGCGGGGTATTTTCTTTCACGTGAAAAATCTTTGAAAATCTTATCTTCCCATACCGTTCGGTCGATGAACCTTGGCATTGATGTTCTTTGGTTGACCCTTTACTTAAATTGTTCAAGAAATTCAAATTAATCTCCAGTTATGGGCGTGGTAGGGTGCGCCTTTTTTCACCTTAAAATCTTTATAAATCTTTCCCCACCAAACTATTACATCGATTTCAATAAAACTTGTCTTTGGTGTTTTATGGGCGAACCTTTTCTTAAACTGATAAAAAAAATTGTTCACCCCAAATAAGGGCGTGGCAGGGCGTGACATTTTTTACGTTTAAGTCTTTAAAAATCTTCGCCTCCCAAACTGTTGGGCTCATTTCAATGTAACGTGGCATGGCTATTTTTTAGGTGTACCTGTAATTAAAATGTTGATGGGCCCATACATGTCGGTGTGGCAGGGCATGGCCAATTCTTACATTGAAATCTCAAAAAAATCTTCTTCTTTCAATCAATTGCACTTATTTCATTTAGTATTGGTATGATAGTTCCTTTATTTAAATTGATTACAATTTTCCATTTTTGCGATCCCCTTCATGTTGATTACATAAGATGGATAAAGGATATGCAGGTTAATGGTGATTGAGCATATTGGTGCAATGTTGGCCAGACCCAGTAAATCATTTCAAAATAGTTCTAAAAAACCTTAAGACTGTTGTTTTCAGTCAAAGTAAAATTTGTGTAATGAAATTCTGGGGTTATTAAAGCCAGTAGATCGATACAGGCCCTCTTGGGTCTCTTGTTGACTCTTGTTGAGTAAAAGTATGTGCTATTTACAGATACCGCCCGAATGATGATTAAATATTCAAACAAAACGAAACCCCCGAGATTTCCGTAAAAAAGCGCTAATAGCCAAGCTATCCGACATTTCCGTTTGCTGTGCTAATCACCTCGTGACGTTACTAGCCGATTATCACAAACACGCCGTTCATGATAGGAAAGCAGGAAGTACTCGCTTATGTTCGCTAGCGCTTTGCTTTCTCGAACGCAGGACTGCTTTCCTATCCTAAACGGTGTGCTTGCTTGTGGAGTTTGCGATGATCGGCTAGCAACGTCACGAAGTGACTAGCATAGAAAACAAAAATGGCGTTTCACATAACTATTACTGATTTTCCCTAAAATAACAAAAAGTTTAACTGTATTGTTAAAATCTAAAATAATTTTTGATGGTATGGGAAAATTAAGTTTTCAATCGAGTCACTGATGCCTAGTAACCGGTCATTTTTGGAAACCGCTTGCGGTTCGTCCAAGATAGACTATTAGCTATAGAAACTGCTCGCGGCAATCACTTTGGTATCTCGAATGCAGGGCAGCTTCGACACTTATTTCACTTCCCAGATGGCCCCTTTTCGCAATCCAGGTCACAAATATATTTGGATTTGCAGTTTTAAGCCGAATCTTTAGACTCAAAAACTTGGGGCCTTGGTGAACCGTCTATGAAATCTTTGTAGAGATATCGACATCGAGGAAGAATCTATGAGACGATCCAAAGCTCGCAACACTGGGTTATGTGATATAACCAACGAATATTGTACATTTGAACAGGTATGTAGGCTGGAAAAGTCAGTTCAAAGTCGCAGTTCTATGTACATGTATACAGTTAATTACCGTGGTCGTGAAATTGACATTCATCTCAATCAAAACCATTCTAAATCGTTCACTCAGCGCTCCATTCATTCATTCCAAACACTCACACAAACCATTCAAAAAACGCTCCAAATCACTGAAAAGCATATAACAACAACTTTGTTCAAAATGAAAATAAGCTTGAAAATAATCGGGATTTCACTTAATTAATCGAAATTGTAAGCGTCTTATCAGATTTTGAAGAAATAGGAAGCTATTTATAGAACATATATGCAAATTTTTCAAAGGAAGGCGATATTGTGTAACTTCCCATTCAATTCACTTAAAAACCGCTCTACAAACTCACTCAATTTCATTCCGAAACTGTTCCAAAATCATTCAACTAGTCAATTTCATGATGTTGTTAACTGTATTTGAAAGTTTCAAGTCGGTAGGGATTTTTGATTATTCTTTGTTACCGTTGCATTTCAATGTCACCACTGTCCGATTGCGTAGTAAATATAGTTTTATGGACATCTACATAGTATTCTAAACTATCATAACCTGCATTCAAAAACACACAACTTTATTGAAATCAGTTCATTGATTACTCGATTCCATTTGTTATAATTTTGATTCGGAAATGATTGAACGATCTCAGAATGTGCCATCCGGAACATCGCTCTGATATTACACTTATTTTAGGACAATCAATTGAAAAAGGAACCTTCTAACTATGAAGAGAAAATAGAACTTTCCATGAATTGTCAAGATTACATATAGTCTTTCATTAACTCAAAAAGCAAAACTGCATTTCTATCGCCATATTGACGTCATATATAGACCAAGACACGGATCTGAGATGGGCGACCTCTTCAAGCTTAAGGCCTAGACAGCACACAACATTTTGATATAGGTCGCCATAAATCGGCATCAAATTTGCACAGCATCCATTTTTTTGTCCCGCAGGACATAGATTTTTATACACAAAAAAAATTTCTAAGTCAATTTTATCACAGTTTTGAAATGATCTATAACCTTGGAAGATTTCTGATCTTGATCTCTTATGTTTGTAAAAATCGAAGACCTAAAATCTTATTCATTTTGATAACTTAGATGTTGGGTAGAAGCTTTAATGAAATTTGAATGAATGTATGGAGCGAACTATAACTTCTAAATTTCAAGAGAGGTAAACCAGCGTCGCTAATTTTGTCTAGGATGAAAAAAATATCGACATTTATTATCTCCCTTTAATGAAATATGATTACAGGTTGTATGGGTAGCTTTCTTTGTCTTCTCATGCGAATTCTCTTAAGAATCATCATACGCTTACGAAATACGTGGATTTTATCTACAGATTTTTTTTTTTTTTGAATGTAAATATCAATTTTATCACTTTTAGGGATTTTGGAGTGTTTTTGAATGGTGCAAGTGAGTGTTTGGAATGAATGAATGAATGAATGAATGAATGAATGAATGAATGAATGAATGAATGAATGAATGAATGAATGAATGAATGAATGAATGAATGAAGCGGTAATTGAGCGATTAAGAATAGTTTTGAGCGGAATTACAATCCATTTCACAATGCAACTTACTGTACCGCACAATTACAGTACTTTTATAGCTCTTTGAACAGACTATTCTTTGAGATTTATAAGGCAAACAAACTTAAGATCATTGATCACGATACGGATCGTACTACACAATCATATAGATTGTTTTTTGATGCTAAGTTTGGTGTACGTATATTTTATTAATTTTCGGCTAAAAATAAGGATCTTATCATAATTACTTGTTTATTAATTAGAAGTTAACAATAGCATCGTTTTTGTTAAGAGTTTCCAGTAAATGCGTTAAAAAGCCACTATTATTCAGATCGAAAAACTTCTTAACGACTGGTCATCAAACAACCAAGGAAAAATGGAGTTTCGTATAATCGGCCGGAGCTACTACGATTATCCTATCTATATGGTGTCGGTGAGTAAAATGGGAATTTATCTTGAATACGAAATGTTACCCGCCTAAGAAAAGGGGACCATCTAGATAATGCATAAATTGTCAATCCCTTTCAGACTGCGCAGCCTGAATTGAGTTGAAAACTTTCTCACAATGCTTCCCATAGGCGTATCTAGGACTTTTTAATTTTTACGCAATCAGAAAGAGACAACCAAAAAATATATTCTATAAAGGCGATATGTGGACTGTGACAAAAGACTGTGTCCTCCAACCGCTCCCTATTTATGATTTAAGCGTTGGTGAATAATCAAAACATCGTAACTACAGCTTGATTAAGCTGTAGTTTCGATGTTCTGATCATTCAACAACAATATTTTTCAACAGAATTTCTTTTACGCACTTGCGTAAATTGCGTAACGGGAGCTACGCCCTTGCTTCCCTCACATGATTTGAGTAAATATTGGTACCAGGGAGGAATGTAACAGACCTGCGGAAGTTTTTCCGACGACGGTCATTTAAGGTAGTGGACCCGTAATAGTTCCGCAACATTTCGGACCACATATCCTTTGACAATGTTAACCGAGGTTTCCTAATGAAAATCATTAGGAAACCTCGGTTAACACTGTTAAGTTCATTACTTCTGAGCTGTTGCAAAACTATTACGGGTCCACTACTTTAACCGTGATGCGACCGCACTCATTTTATAGAAGTGCCATGATAGAATTCACAGTTTAATCAACTTTCTTTTGTAAACAGTTGAGAAACAACTTCTACTACGACACGAATCACTATTATAAAAACTGTATTATCTGGAAAAAAAATGGTTGCAAAATTTACCAATTTGTGTCAAATACCATTGGGACCCTCCGCGAAAGTTGCAAAAAACGCATTTCGGAGGGATTTCTACATCGAAGTCTCGGAAATACACAGCAATCACTTCTATTGATTTTAATCTTCAATCGTTTTTTCATATCAGATATCAGGTCTCGAGGTTATAAAACTTTTCTCAGGCTCAACTGAGACTTTTCTCAAATTTTGAATTTAATTCAATGTGTGAAAATAAAAGATAAAATGAATAATTTGTTATTTTTAACAACTTATCAATATTATCTTTTTATGTTAATGCATTATAATGAGCATTAAAACAGAATGACGGCTTTAATCTCAAATTGAAATTTGAGAAAATTTTTATTTGAGAATGAGAAAAGTTCTATAACCTAGGGCTCAGATTGTTTCAGATACGTCCTGACTATTTTGCTTCTCGTGCCAGAATAAAAGTCTCGTCTTATGGTATCATAGATTTCCTTCCAAACTCAATATACTTCTCATCACTATAATGTAACCCCAAAATGTTTTAGTATCACATCTTGACGAATATTGTTTTCAGATAACATAAACAAATTTTTTTTGCAGAAATTTCCATTGCAGATGCATTTTTTTATTTGATCTTTGAAAATATTTTTCCCTAGTTAAGGCTACCTGAATATGGACTTCGAGCATATTCTTCTTACAAAAAAGCAAAAGATATAATACACGCGTGGACGCCTTTATGTTTTTAATTTCAAATTTAAATGACATTGTTTTATTTTCAGATATTTGAACAATATTCATTGTACAAGCCAGCCATTATTGTTGAAGCTGGCACGCATGCGCGAGAGTGGATAACTGTATCCTCGGCTCTTGTCCTTATCAAAGAGGTTTGTTATACATGTACTTCATTTAACCCTTTGCTGTTTAATCCCTGCTTTTTACGTGCTTGTGATTTTATGATTGAGAAAACATTGTGAAAAAAGAAGAAATTGCTTCTGACAAGCAATTTCTTCTTTTTCCACACTATTTTCTACCATACTGAATGGTTATTTTTCAAATTAAATCCACTTTAGATTTTCGTCTGCAAAACCTTTGAATTTGGACAGGTCCAAAATTTTATAAAACAGGAAAGGGTTAATGATTTTCGAGAATTAAATGTAAATTATGATCTAACCACCAACCCAGTTAAATTATCTAAAATATTATTACATGTACCTTGATCTTGTTCATTTCACTCCATTTAAAAAATCACCGAATTGTTTTGTGAACGCGCGTTTGATATTCTATATATTATAATTATAGCCAGAGATTTTGAGATAAATCTTCAAAATTCCTATAATTCACAAAAAAAGTGTCCGTGTAACCTATAATTCCTCTAAAAATGACGTCAGTATACACATAGAGAATATTTTGTTAGTATCTTAAAATGTTATCTGGTCGAGGTTGGGAGAAATTATTATAACGAGGTTTTGCCGAGTCATGATAATTTCTCGCAGCCGACCATATAACAACAATATTTTAAGGCACTAACATGATATTCTATTTATCATGCAATCATTTTCAGTGCCCAATTATAATAAATCCTTAAAAATCGAAGAAATTCAGCTGAAAGTGTATTCAAATTGTTTCTAAAAACAGACTACCTGATATCATAATATGTTATCAGACAGGTAATAACAGGCCAATACAGGTTTCATACATGATAAAACATGATTGTAAACAGACATCCAAATCTCAAATGTACTTGCAATAAACAGTATCTACAATTCAAATGCCTCTCGACATGTATGTGACACTCTTACGCAAAAAAGGACCATTTGAAAAATATGAAAGTACCAATAGTTTTCATTATGCTGCATACCGATTTCAATCGATGAACGTTCGGATTATAGGATTAATTCACGTTTTTGATGGCGTCAACATTTCCAGAGACCGCTCGAGGGTGTTAAAGCGTTTTGGGGGTCTCTGCAAATGTTAACGACCAAAAAAATGTGAATTCACGCTATCATTGCATAAAAAGATTGATTTGAGTATAAATTCAAACAGAAATTGCGAAATAATTTCATAGAAACGATATTAACGAGTTACAAACTTACGAAAATGTCGAAACAATTACGCCATGCATTACACCGTCTTTTTTGTTTCTACCGACGTGGCTAGATAAATGTATGACGTCACACAATTTAACGCGGGATTAAAGCAACGCCTTCAGGTATGCTCTATGATAATGTTTGAAATGAATAATTTTCATGCATTTTATTAATCAATGGGTACTGTGTTCTAGATCTATGTCCTTTTAGGACAAACTTATATTGCATAAAAATATAAGAATCGATGAAATTGATTTAATTGTTAAGGCCCAAATCAAGGATATGTAAGTAAAAAACAGTCGGGCGTTAACGGCACATGAATTTACTGATTAATCCACTTTTTCTCCCGTTAACGCCCGAGTTTTGTCCGTTTACGTATGCCTTAAACGACCTGAAAACGTACATTTATGCAATAATAAAAGGTCAATTCACGTTTTTGAGGGCGTTAACATTTGCAGAGACTCGAAAAATGGTTTAACGCCTGAGTGCGAAAAAACGCCCGAAAAAACGTGAATTGATGCTATCATTGCATAAAAAGAAAGGCTAGAGTATTTATTCAGCGGAATTTGCGAAATAATTCATAGAAACGTTTCAAAACGAGCCACAAACCTACGAAAACGCAGGTTATGTTGCTTAATGCATTGCACCGTCAGTGCTTGGTAAATGTATGACATCACAAAATTTAACTTGGGAATTAGATCAACGTCTTTAGTTACGCTCTAAATTAACGCTAACTATGTATATGTTAGATGCATTTTACTTATCAATATGAATACTCGTCAAAATCGAACGCTTGGCGTATTACTAACAAAATGCATCGATTTATAATTTTGAAGTCAACAAATGTTGCAGAAAAAGATAAGTATCATTGCAATCGATAAGCTGTATAGGCACCAGATGAAGGATATTTAAGTAAAAAAGCCGGGCGTTAACGGCACTTGAATTTACCGATTGATCCACGCTTTCTTCCGTTAACGCCCGGGATTTGCCCGTTAACGTGTGCCTTTAACGACCCGAAAACGTACATTTTATGCAATTATTCGTATTAATGACGTCAAACAATCTGTTCTGACCAGAACTTCACCTTGTCCTATTTATGCATACGTGTATATTTTTTTATATATATATATATTAAAGGATATGTCCTGTTTTGCACATATGAACATCTAAAAAAGGGTACATTTTCTTAAACGTTTAGCAAACATTTTCATATCGAACTCAGGGCTGAGTATTTTCACCAAAATGCGACTGGTACCTAGTTACCGTATACAATCCTAAGGAATATTGATTGAGCCAAAAACGTACCACAAAAATTTAAATTGAGGACTGTTGAATCCTAACAATGGTAAAATGGAATATCATATGACCCATCACGCAAAAAAGGATCATTTCAAAACATCTCAAAAAAGTATTCGAAGAAGGCATTGAGTTCAATACAAATTATCAAGATGTTGAATATTAAAACCAATTATAAGCAAGGTAAACACCTTTATTGGTTCTAGAAATCTGTTAATTGCGAAAATTATTTTCTGGGCCTGAGATTTTAAAACTTTTCTCACTCTCAATTCACATTTTTTTCAAATTTCAATTTCAGATTTAATCCATTATTCTGTTTAAATACTCATTTTAATGTATGAACATAAAAGATAATATTAATAAGTTGTTATAAATAACACCTTATTAATATTATCGTTTATTTTCATGCATTTATTTGAATTTAAGAATTGAGAAAATACTCAGTTGGGCCTGAGAAAAAGTTTATAACCACGGGCCCAGAGATTATCAAGACGTTGAATATTAAAGTCAATTACAAGCAAGGTAAATATATTTTGTGTTTGGGGAAACTACAGATTGCACTAAGTGTTTTACTGGTCAATCTGCACAGTCCGTTCAGTTAGACCCGGAACGATACTTTTCTCAATTCCTATAGACGGTCCCTTTCGCGTAACGTTTACAAATTCTATAATTCATTTTTTCTATTTTCAGCTACTTTCTGGTTCAGCTAAAAGTCAGACTTTGCTATCAAAGTACGATTGGTATATAGTCCCCGTACACAACCCAGAGGGATATGATCATTCAGTCAATGTAAGTGTATGGTAATTTGCTGATCACCGGTGACATCTATTCAACTTTGCAAAAACGCGCTTTCATTGGATTTTCAAAGAATTTAACTTTGTAAAATGAGCCTGTGTGTGACATTTCCGACACTTTGACATGTTCGTGAAGTAGAAAAATTGAGCATATTGTGCATTTAGAAGATTTTCTGACCTTATCTTTCTACAAAGCGCACAGTGAATACTATGGCCAGACTGTGCGGATGCACGGGCTGGCCAAAGTCTTTGCTTGGCACACTTTTGAAATTGTTGGAAATGGCGCGTACACGATTAAATGTATTTTAAGGCATGCAATAATCATTGTACTGAAAGTATACCGATAGCAATGAGCGGAAAACTAGAGTAAATCACCCATTTGTATCAAAAATCATAATTGAAACAAGTTCCGTCGCCTCAGGTTTGGCAAAACCCAATTCTATGCTGTGAAAGCACATACTTCTTAGGTCTCACACCAAACGACACAGTGAAACTAGCTTTTCCCTCATTGCATAGCTGTTTATTGTATTAATAGAACATTGTTATTTTGATGTACATTTAAATGCCGTGAAAAAATAAGAGGAATTTTAAATTGTAATATAATGTAATTATTGGATGCCATGTGGACCTTATGGAGACTCGGAAATGGTGTAGTAAAGAGGATGGTACTTGGGAGAACTTGTGTAAGAAATTACAATAACCATTATCGTATATTTCAGTTTTCACCTTATAATTAAACAGCTGTTTAAAGTTTTGTTTGCTCCAAATAAAAAAACATTCCGAGTGGATAAAATTTCAAACGACCTCTTGATTAAATTAAGAGTATTCTTTTTATTCGGCGTTTTTAAATTAAGCCTTATACTTACATGTTCAACACCAATGTCGAGTGTCTTTGTTATACGTCTCATCGGGGAGAATAATTTCTGACGGTTCTTTTTTATTGAAGACAGGTTTACCTGTCTTTCAATATAGGGATCGTCGCCATCGGATTCTGATAACAAATCTACATGTGTCATTACGCTCAAAAAAGTAGACCCATTCATAAAAATAAACGCGGCAAAAATAATCAATAGTGTAGCAATATACCGTAAAATTTTGGTGCTGACCTAAATTCTGACCGGGACCTCAGGGGAGTGAACACGTGATCTATGCAGAAGTTGCCTGCAGAAACGTGTTTTACATACGTAAATGGTGCTGTTTTAGGGCGTTTTCGGCTGCAATCTTTTACATTTGCTCCAAATTTTCAATTGCATCCTACAACTGTTTTTATACATAGCACTGGCAAGCTATTTTCAGTTCCCCATTTTAGACTCCCTATTTCTCGTAAAATTGTGTGTTTGTGTGTCCTTAAGATTGCTTTATTTATCCGTCTCCCGGGCCTGTCGTAGTGTAAATGGATAAAAACTAAAATAGCACAAGGCTATTTGAATACACTCGTAAACCCTTGGAATTTCCTAGGTTTGAATTTTACTTGGATTTACGGAGAAATTTCGATGGCTTATCAAATTACTTTATTATTAGGCTTGTTTTGTCTATCCATATTGTACAGCATTTGGAACATCACTCGGTCATATCCGTAAACGGCTACAGATCGTGATCGTGATATTCACTATGCAATCATCGGGCGATCTCCGAAGTCTCAAGTTAATGTAGGTTACGGAATCGGCCGAGTTGTGACGAATGCGTTAGATTGGCCGAGTGGTGTTCCGAATGGCCTATACAGTAGTACCACGCATGCGCGATCCCGGTTTTGAGTTTCCGCTTTTGTTTTCGACAATTTTCTGACAATAACAGAAACTGTTTTGGAAACTGGAATGGATTTATTTGTAATATTCTGGAGTGGACTTTGAAAGAATTCTACTCAAGGTGATAAATGCTGTAGCTCGGGATTTCATTTAACGATCTGTCATTTTGGCAGTTTTGTCAAAATTGATAGTTCACCGGATAGTTCAATCCGAATCTTGATCTACGAAAGCAGTCCCGTGGAAAAGGCCTGAAAGGTTGGTTGTCTTAACAGGTTTATATATTATTTTGTAGTAAAAATGATTGTCTACTAAGTAAGACCATATGCAAGGAGAATAACCTGAAATTGAGATCGAAATATGTCAATGGAAAAAATAGAAATAGAATGTTTCACTCCTGGAAGAAACTTAAACGGTATTCATAAAAAAGCTACAGCTATTGTACGTGAAAATACTTCTTCTTAGTATTGACTTTGGCTAGTAAAAGTATAAGAATATTGGTATTACTTTCATTGCTTCTTCTACGTGGAGATAATTAGTCAAATCCTGGATCAGATAATAAATGTAAAAGAAATTTGAAGAAATTTCCAATTCAGGGCAATATTCATCATGGCGATGAAATGTTCAGCTCTTCATCAAGGGGTAAGCAATGTGTGCCATGTGGATTAACATTTTATTTAAGATTTTTAAACATCCACTTAATAAGTTTGACTGGGAAAAAATCGGATTTGGATCATATTGGATTGCTGGGGATAATCTATGCAATTTTATAAAACAGGGTTGCAATAAATCATATGAGTTTTTAGAATACAGGAATTGCCACCATATTTCTGTTGGTTAAATGAATATTTTTCATTTAGGATATTGAAAACTTACACTTGGGGATGAATAGCGATTATGAAGGCAGTTACCCTCTTGTTAAGCTTGAATTGGCTAGAGGGATAGGTTTATCTGGAAGTGATGAGTCTTCAAAGTAAAGCATATTCATTTGTTAGGAAGGTGCAGTTTCCAAATGTAACCATCAATGATTGTTTTAAATTTTTGATTCCCACTCAAGAAATCTTCTCAAAACGCCACAAATTTCATTCCAATTGTTAATATTCAGTCCTGTTTTCAATTCAGGACTTTCAGGCCTTTGATTTATTTTGTACAGTTTGAGCGGTTGTGGAGAAAAAACCTTGCTCCCTGTGGGGGTACCGGAAGTAATGTTGGCATTGATCTGAATCGTAACTGGAATGTCAGTCATGGAGGTAATTCTATATAGGTTTTGGCCCTATGCTGGTCAAAATCGTAACTACCATTACGCACATTACGTAAGTGCGTAATCAAAATAAATCCCCTGCCGAAAAATAGGGAACACCTTGCTACGTCTTCAATTTTTCGCTAAACGGAGCAGGAACTAAACATGACAGACCGTAACTTAGCATCATAGGTTCGTAAGTCGTAACCGCAATGTCAGTCATGAAGGTTATGCTAAAATTCTATAAAGGTGTACACTCCCTTCTGGGCCCGAGGTTATAAACATTTTCGCAGGCTCAGGCTCAATTTTCTCAAAATTTAAATTAAAATAATTGTATGAAAATAAAAGATAATATCAATAAGTTGTTATTTTAACAACTTATTAATATCATCTTTTATGTTAATACATTAAAATGAATAATAAAACAGAATTACGGCTTTAATCTCAAATTGAAATGTGAGAAAATTGAGCCTGAGCCTGAGAAAAGTTTTATAACCTCGGGCCCAGATAAAACAGGAGGGTATACTCCGATGAATTATACAGAATCCTATTCCCGCCGTCGACTTTTCGGCTTTTCTAGAGTCACTAATTTTGTTTTTTCTAGCTAACTAACTCATCTCTAACTCATCTGACTTTTCGTGGGAATATTTTAGGCAGAAAAAAACCGAGATTAGTGGCCTTAATCTCGATTTATCTACCTGTAGCTATGTTAGAAAAATCGAACATTCGATGGCGGGAATAGGATTCCGTAGAATTACCATAACTTCATTGTAAGCTGAAGTAAAAGGTGGTTGTTCGAGCAAAGTTAGTGACTGTCGTCTAAGCACAGAAAAATATTTGGTTAATATACTTTTTTCTTTAATGTTTTTCGGTGGTTTATCGCGAAATAACGGCAGATTATCACTTGATAATCTCACCACAAAAGAAGTGAAATTATCAATTTTTTTTCTGGTATTTCTGGTATTCAGCCAATAAGCCATAAAACCTCTGAGGTATTCTTCTTTAGTAAAGATCAAACACAAGTACTTTCTCGCGGTATAAGGGTGGTGCGCAATTAGTTTTGATTTGGTGTGGAGAAACGATTTATTTCTACCACAAAAGTTTCTAGTCCAGACAATATAACACTTCTCCAAGCACTAAACTCGTCATCCTCTCTGGCATCTAGGAGTAAGTTAATGTCTAAATGAATAACTCCACAGATTTCAAATAAGTTTCTTCTCATCTTTTCCCTTTCATTCTCATATATACCACACTCTATTCTATCAAGTAATGCTTTTCACCCTATCTGACGTCATCCATGCGGGGCGAAATAATTGACTTCATAATTAACGTTGCATAGCAATCACGTGCAAAATGACGCGCTTTACGAAAATGTCTTAGAAATTTCACATTTTGTCTCATTTTTGCATTAAAGAAATAGAATAATCGTTTGTTTTCGAGTTAGATCGATTAATTTTTCATTTCGTGAACAACATAGCTATATTTTCGCCACTCGTGAATATATATTTTTTGTTGTTCACTCAATGAAATATAAATCGATCTTACACTGAAATAAACGATTATCTTCTATATGATGGCGTTAACATTTGCAGAAACCCTAAAAATGGTTTGACCCTCGAGTTAACGCGTTTGTCCGTTCACGTATGCATATAACGACCTGAAAACGCACATTTTATGCGATATTTGATTAAAAAAGACACATATAGTCATAAGATATGGCGCACTAAATGGGTCGAAAGCCTTTTTGTAGTCGTGCACGTCAAAATTTGGACGTGCACCCCTATTATTTAGGGGTGCACGTCCAAAATATGGGGTGGGCCCGTAAAATTTACGGGTGCACCCCTAAATTTATACGATCACTGAGAAATTTGGGGTGCACCCTAAAATTTTCATAGAAACCACATTGGCCAATCAAATACAAGCTTACAATGGATCTCTTTAACCTTTGTTATAAACCGTTTTAGAATATCGGGCCAATTTGGAATTACTTGGTATTCTGACGCGGTAAGATTCGCCTCAAGACTCTTAGTCTATTTCTAGCCTTAGTTTTCATTAAATACGTGTTTACAGAACTAGTAAAAGGCATGGTGTTTATCTCGGGTTCCTATTGATAAGCCTATTGTGTAACTCTTTATTACCCTAAGTGTTAATCACTTTGTTTATTCCAGATATGACAGTTACCCTTATTGGTCAACATTATTATCCACTAAATTTGCGCCTATATCCTGGTGTTAAAGATTATTTGTGAATATAATTGAACATTTAAACTAATATCTAATTTATAAACATTCACACACAAATTCAAATGTTCTAGAGTTGAAAACGAGAAAAGGGAATTTATACACAAAAAAATTACTGCAGCAATTTGGGTTTCAATAAAGTTGGGTAGGGAAAAACCGGCTTTTTCAGTTCGATAGGTCCATAATAAATCTAAGTCATCATAGTTTGTTTGAGACCATATTCTCTTCAGAAATAAAAAGATTGCCTATTTTCTGATAAATTAACGGAATGATCCTGATAATTGTTTTAAGCGATTCTCAAAATTTTTGCTAAATAAAATTAGTAAAAAAAATCTGCTTATTTTATCGGACAATTACTTGACTATCGTAAACTAAGGTCTAAATGGAAAATAAAAAAGAAAGAAATATATCCAAGAATATCTATTAGCTTTAATTACATAATGTGATTTTTACATTCGAAATTCAAAGCTTTTTTTTGAGTTTCATGATGTCACACAAAATTGTGATTTTTTTTATACGTCCCACAGGTGGAAGTGTATTGGTATTATTCTCTCCGTCTGTTCGTCGTTCTGGACGTCTGTAAACCCCACTTCAATCGGAAACCCTCGGCAATTCTATGGAAAGTCCGGGCGATGTTCCGAATGGGCTTTAAATTCATGCAGCCGGCCGGCCGGCCTATTCGTGTGAACGAAACTCCTCCTAAAATTAAGGACGTAATTCGATGAGATGTTATGAGTTATGAGTGTTCCTACACATGTGACCCAGCATATCTGGTCAGAAATATGAGACATTATAACCAGGCAATTATTTTTGACAGCATAGTTTTAGAATCTAGCAATCCTAACCTTAATTTCAAACTATTTCTATGATTTACAAAATTTCGAAGACCTTCGGAAAAATGTTTCCTGCGTCAATATGTAAAGCTCGGTTAATTCAAAGTGGTAAAATGCACAATTTAAGAATTTTTTTCGGTAAAACCTTTGTATTCTTTTTATGTTTAGTATGAACTCAGTACCCGCTGATAGCTATAAAACGCATTCATGTTGATAGACCTTATACATGTCCACAATGGGTGTTGCCAAGGACCATTCTGTTTGATCAATTGCATTTGCGTAATATGCCAATCAAAACGTAAAAGTGCACCAGGTTTTGGTTTTTTTAAAGGGGGTTCCACAAAGACCTATTTTTAAGAGATTAATCAATGATTTTTTTTCTTCTTTTTCTCCATGTTTAAAAACTGTATTTTTCTTTTATTTGGTACAATTTTTAGCATACCTCTCCATGTATATAAGTTTTTCGTTATTTTGTAGTGACTCCTCCTAATTGAATTACACTTAAAAAGTATTTCTTAATTGTTCAATTCAATGATCCAGTCATTCAGTATATATCAAATGTTGAAAAGAAGCTAAGTTATGAAATTATATCATCATTATTCTACGTTAAAAAAAAAACAAAAAACAAAAAAAAAATAACAGTTTAACTCCATGTTTAACTTCATATTAATTGTCACCAGTAACGTTATACCATAAAGTCTTCCATTTCCATGCACTAACCGCAGCATTAGCAGAAATATACATATATTGAAAATCTCAAGAGAGAGAAAAAGAGAGACAGAAAGAGACAGGGAGCTAAGATAGAGAGAGAAAGAGAGAGAAAGGGAGCGAGAAAGGGAGAGAGAGAGAGTGAGAGAGAGAGGGGGGGTGGACGAAAGAGGGTGAGAGAGCAGAGAAAGAGCAGAGAGAAGAAGAAAGAGGGGGTTCAACAAGAGAGAGGCAGGGCGATGAATAGAAGAGATAGAGTGAAAAGGTGAGGGAAAGAGAAAGAGACACTTGAGAGAAATTAGAGAAGAAAAGGAGAGAGAAAAGACCATTCAAGGAGAAGAAGAAGAAGAGGAAGAGGTAAAAGAAATGGGAAAGAGAGGGGTAGAGAGAGGAAGACAGGGAGAGGAAGTGATAGGTGAAAGAGAAGAGAGAGAGACACTTAAATACACATGAATCAGAAGGGCAAGAAAAAAAACAGAGGCCCACGTGAGCCTTAGACGCTCAATTTCTCATCAAGGTTGTTTTCTCGTATTTAACGAATTTTTAAGTACTTTATTGCTTTTAAGAGAATGTATAGTCCGTTTGACTTTTTTATGGACCAACATTTATATTATTCTTTTAATCTTAATCTAAGCCTCATAGCATTTGAAGAAATATTTTCCTTAGATGAAATAATTTCAAAATAGTGATTTTTCTATCTAGTTAATGATAATATTTTCGCATTTTCCGCCCATAAACACGGGGGGGGGGGGGGGGGGAAGGCTATTTAGTATAGATCCTCAAGCAAGAGTAAGGTTTAGAAAACTGTTATCTCCTACCATTTTCAATACAGAATTGATTTTTGGTCACCCACTTGAAATTGCTAGTCTCAAGTAAGAAAATGTAAACATGTTGTAAAAACACGTGGGTTTATAATGTTTGACCAAAGAAATGTCCAATTTTCCTTATTTGGACATGTTTATTAGCATATAGACGGCAACGTCATCGCAAACTTAAATATGCAAAAGACAGAAAACGAGCGCCGTGGTATAAACCAGCAATTTCAAGTGAGTGATCAAAGATCAATTCTACATTGACAATGATAGGAGATAACGGTTTCTCGAACACCACTCTTACTTGCGGAACTATATATGGGAAATAGACACAAGCTTAAGTCATGAAAAATAATAAGAGTGTTCCTCGTGTATTAATACCCATTCTCTGTAACGACTTAAACTATTTTGGCACACATGGTCTCCGATTTTGATGAAATTTCATATACAAGAAGGGGATAATGAAAGGAGAAGAAATTGACCAAAAAATGTTTTTAGATCATCTGGTTACCATGGCAACGACCTTCAAAGCACGGAATTTTGCAATATTAAGCTTTTTTGAAGCTATATAATTTGGTATTTACATGAAGATGATGGTTGATTTTGTATGTATTGGATAATCTAGGACCGAAAATTTTGAACTAGATTTTTTGATGTGTCAGTTAGTGTCAAAAAGGTTGGTTACCATGACAACATTATGGCTAATTTTGATAAATTGATTTCAAAATGTTGTTTATAATTTCCAGTTTTTCACTTATGACTAACTTTTGATATGTAGATGGAATTTATTATATAAAAGGAGCAACTAAGATTCAAATTAATTTTGTTGTTGTGCACATTGGTTACCATGACAACGGTAACTATAGCTCATAACTTGGCTGCTTTTGTTACTTTGGAGTTGTTTTTTAAATTTTTGCAGCATGATAACTCGATGATGATTATTGGAACATATCTAACAAAAAGCGCTCTTTCAAAAACCGCAAAAAAATCATTGGGCCTTTTTGTTACCATGGCAACCATTTTTATTATTTTCTTAAATCAGTTATTATAAGACCCTGAAAGTTTATATAGGATAAGGAAAGAGATCAAATTAGCCTCTATCAAAAAACAAGAAAAAAGAATAAAATTTTAATAGTTGCCATGGTAATTTGTCGATACAACCCAAAATTGAGCATTTTTGGGGTGACTTTGCAGCCTTTTTCTTAAAAAATTGGACCGGTTAACAAAACTATTTTGATATATAAGTTAGAGGAAAGTTTGAACTGTATTCAAGATTAAGAAATATTCCGATTGCTAAGTGTTGGATACCTGTATCCAAGGACTAAAAATGGGCTTTTGTTAATTATAACATAATTGTTCCCATAGCAACAGGCTATTTCCTGCAAGTTTTTGAAAAAAAATCTCATATGTCCTCAAAGGTCTATTTGAGCAATTTTACAAACTATCATAACATTGAATTTCAGTTCAATAATCTAGTCATTTGAGGATTCTAAAGAGTTCTGAAGTTGCCTTCATTTAAGGGATATGAATTCACGTTGCCATAGCAACGAACACAAAAATTATTTTTATATGAAAGTTTATGTGGTATTTCCTTGTTAAACGGAAAACAATGTCTGTATTTTGTCATTACATTTGAAAAAATGCAAAAATCAATATTTAAGTAGGATATGTGTTATGTTGCCATGGAAACATAAGTTAACAACATAGGCCCAAAAATATTATTACTTCATTTGAGAGAACAATGATGGGGAACTTATATTTTGTGTGTTTTTATTTTAGTTTGTGCTGCATTACTGATATATTTGCCTGTAAAAACTTGCAAAAAGAGACATTTTCAATCTTCAATGTCTGTTTCCATGGCAACCAGAAGTGATATCAAGAATTTTTTCATCTTATTTTTACTTCTGGGTCAGCCCTAGCCTCATGTTTAAATCTTATCAATATTTGAAACATAGCGTGCCACAACCCCTATTTAAAAGTGTAAGTGCTTACAGAGAATTGCTATTTAAAATTGCTTCGACTAGGGGAGATCAAACCAAGTTACTATACAAAATGAAAATTGAAAGGTCAAGTAACTATACAACGTGTTTTCAAGTGACTGTACAAGATGGTTTTTATCCGACGACTTATTCAAAAAGAGTCCTTATAAAGATCACATAGACTTTTATTATTCAGTATCGGCACACTTGACTAGAACAGATCGAAAAATCTTTTACTACCTTTTTCAAATGAAGGATTGTGCTATTCCATAAGCATCGTATATATAGCCTTGGTGTCGTCGTCGTCGTGCTATAGCTATGACATTTTGCGATATATCAGGATTAACTGAGGACATTCACGTAAAACTTGCCACACAGGTTCATCACCAAAAAAGTAACCTATATTATCTAGGGCGATAACTCTAGATGCAATTTGTGCAAATTATACCCCTTTTTCGACTTTTTTCTCACCATTCACCACTCAACATCCAAGCATAGTCACCCGTGGGCGGTGCTCTTTTTTTAAACGTCATCCTACCTAACCGAATCAATTTGTTATAGGCATTTAAATCTATTCAGGGGATCGTGTGCGTATAACAGCGCAATGAGGGACGACTCTTGGTTATGTGTTACAATTTTTTTACCGAAGATGATTCGCAAATAATAAAACATATAATGTCATGTCTTTAAACAACATGCAATCGCATCACGGTTAAATGAGCGTTAATCGTCGAAAGTTCCGAGTTGCTGGTTAAATTTCAAATTTTAAATTGAAACCACATATTAGGTAAACAATGTTTGGAGTACAACTATATAATAAAAAAGATACTTAATTGCGTCTATAGTTTGAACCTATTTACGAAATTACGAATTTGGGCAACGCTGCATCAGTCTGCAAAATACTCGTTTGATTGCATGCAAATCGTGGCTTTTATGAGCAAAGGTCAATTTCATATAGCTCAATTGGTGAGATCCTTTTCTTAGATGCTAAAGCATACATGGATGTCAACCGAATTTCACAAGAATTATCCCAGAGGACCATTGAACAGAAGGAATATACTGAATATTATTCTAATGAAAATGTCCCCATTTTTTAGCAGAACTTGTTTCCATATAAGAAAATATTCAGTCAACATTTTAAAGAAATTATACCTTAGTGGCTTTTAACTTGCATGACAAAAAGATTTGATTGTTTGGAATACATTTGTAATATCTATTTGGCGTATTTCCATACAATGCCTACATTGAATTGTTTTACAACTATCTCTGTCACCTTACTATGCGAACAGGGACGTTCACCATCAGCACTTTAGGTACTTTGATTGAATTTGATTTTGCTCTGCTATAATCGTAGGATGACCACATAGAAGTATTAAATTGTTTCACCTACCGTAAAGCCTAGTTTACATTTGCAACGGCAGCCCTACGACATTGCAGCTTGTGATTTCTTGTATGATACTTTTGACATCAAACGATTTCATTTTCTACGGCACCCGTAAAACCATGCGATGATCGCACGGACACCGTATGCCGCCGCACGATTTTGGAGTTACGGTGAGCTACGGGCGCCGCACTGGCTCCGTAAGCCAAATGTTTACTAGGTTCAAGAAATTACCGTTTTATAATCATGACTAATTCAAACGTTCGCTTCACCTCCCTTGCAAAAGATAGGGAGACCAAGAAAGCGGGATGAAACATTCATTAGAAAGGTTTCAATATACATATCAATGCTTTTTTATTTCTTTTGAAAAAAAAAAAGGTTGTAAACCGGTGCAGTAAAATAATCGTTGGACCATGCTCCAGGACATTCATTATTCGAAAGGAAAATTCAAGTATGTTCGATCATAACCATATCATTCCGCAAAGCTGTAAAGTCGCAAGTTTTATAAGAACACGCTGCACAGTCGTAATATCGTTAAAATAAGAACCCTTATTTCCAAACTTAACAGTGAATACATATACGGTAACATAACGCCACTAATTTACACGCATCAAAGTTATCTGTTGTAATTACTATGATACGAAAATGACCTTAAGCATGATTCGTTAATACCATGTATACTTTCATCTGTAAGCGCTAGGGTGTGATATTCAAAATTTGTTACAACACGTTTCTGACATACGCATAACTTCACTAATAACTTCACAAATAAAGGGAACAATGAGCAAAAAATGAAAACAAGAATGAGTAATAGAAAATGCGTAAGAAATAAGGTCTCTGTCGTTTCAATTAGGCTTTCTAAGAAGATTGCATGAGAAGAAAAGTAGAAATTCTACCCAAAAAGAACAAAATAACACTTATAATAGAAACTTAAGAAATCAATAAAATTATGAAAAGTTAAGAGTCATTCACCGTCAACTTGGTGCTTTTGATCACGAACGAGAGGTTACTGTATATTGAAATAAATATGACCCGTCACGCGAAAAGGGACCATCTAGGTAGTGCGTAAAGTGTCGATCCTTGTCAGACTGCGCGGATTGCTCAGGCTGACTAAGATCAAAACTGTTCGCTTTTTGCTTATTTTCTGAATCTAGAATGATCAATCTACCTTTCTGTGAAAGAATTTTTGAATTGCGACCACTGGTTGATCTATGCTGGACCTAATCTTTATTTACTGAGTTCCCAGATGGTCCTATTTTGCGTGACGGGTCACAAATATACAGTTTAATATATATCGTATGGTTCATTTTCACTGTGTGTAAGTATGTAATTGAGTATTAATTTGCTATGACTATATAGTCAAAAATGGTCACTCTCTAAAAATAGGCTAGTTCTATGTTTACCGACATAGTTTTGTTAAAGGTGTAATTTTATTTACTGCTTGATTCAATGCTTTTTAATTGGAAATTTAAGATATAATTTGAATTATCATTATTGTTACTTTTTCCATTTGCTTAATTTGCTTACGATTGTGTTAGCCAGCCCCTTTGATAATTAATCCTAGTTGATAATTTCAACATGAACAAAAAGATGAAAACAATTATAACCGTACAGCAAAGCTACAATACTGCTACAAGGTTGTAGTATATCAAATGCTAACGATGAAGATAAGGTCTAGCAAAAGGGTGCTTTTGAATAAACACTTCAGAAAACATTTCGATGCACTGAATCACCATTTTTGGTGATGATTTGAATAAATCAAATTTAGATTTTGAGGATGTTAGGTTCGTCAATAATCAGCATTTCAGTCACTTTGCAATATGAAACAATTATAGACGTACAGCAAAACCACAATACTGTTGCCAAATCGTCATATTTCAAATGCCATCAAAATGAAGATAAGAACAGACAAGATGGTGTTTTATTAACAAACACTTTTGAAAAACATTTGCTGCTAATATCTGCACTGAATCACCAACGGTTGGTGACGATTTGAATAACTGCCTTAATATTGGTAAGAAGACATAACTGTTTCGTGCTTATTTTCAATTACTTTGCAACGTAAGTGCTATGCATTGTTCACTAAAACACGTAAATGTAATGATGCTGCAAGTGAAGTCAGACTTCTATTTGGTCATTCATGTTAATAGGATATATTGTCGGCTTCCTTTTTTTCTTTCTGGGAGAGATAATTCAAGTCAAAGTGATTGTCTTCGTAAGAATCCAGCAAATATTTTATTTTAAATTGTCAAAAAATTAAAAACAAATGGAAATGCGATATTTATGCAGATTTGGCTGTCTTCTTTGTACACAAAAATACTTTTTATTTTGCATATGAAACTTTTCTTATTTCAAAATGATGACCTATATTTTCATAAGTTAATATGAATCATTTTCTGATATAATAATGTAACCTCAAACTTTCTTTTTGGTATATTCCTTGGCTGCCATCTCGAATGCTATCTATCATCCTAGGCATCAATTTTTAAAACAACTTTGAAACTGGCCTTGAAACTATTGATGTAGGCGCATTTTTTCTGAAATCTCGATTAAAACACAATTAACTTAAACATTTTCTCTTTCCTGGCTGCCATCTTCAAATCAATAATTAATGTTACAATAGACGGGAGTTGTCTTTTGCCTGATATTCAGAAGGTATAAAACCACTAACAAATGTTTACTGAAGGAGCCCTAAAACCCTTTCATAAGATTCTAATATCACATGGGTCAAGACATACTTCAAATGCCATTTAATAATTCGATTTGGCTGACATCTTGACTACCATACTAATTTCTAACGTCATAACATGTATTAATTATGTCATATACTGTAATTCTCGAACTTTAACAGCAAAAAAAAAAAAAAAAAAACAAGAGGACCAAGATGGTCCTAGATCGCTCACCTGAGTCTCTATGACCCCTGGGACATCACATTAAATAGATAGGCAGATGTCAAAATGAAGATAATTGCCTAAGATCAAAAGCATGGAACGTTTTCAGCGAAGAGCAAGACAGATATGCCTTTTTGCTCTTTGATTCTATGTAAAAAGGGTTGCACCCGGATGGAGCCCAAAAGTGACCCCAGGGTCTTGATATGAACAAACTTGGAAGAGGTCCATAAGATGATGCTACATTCTAAATATGAAAGCTGTCTGCCTTCTGGTTTCAGAGAAGAAGATTTTTGAAGGTTTTCCCATTTTCACCCATCATGCTCAGATGAGCTGAAAGGGATGCGCCCGGGTGGAGCCCAAATATGACCCAAGGGTCTTGATATGAACAAACTTGGTAGGGGCCCACAAGCTGATGCTACATACCAAAAATGAAAGCAGTGTGCCCTCTGGTTTCGATTACAGAAGATTTTAAAAGATTTCGCTCTTTGATTCTATGTAAAAAGGGTTGCGCCCGGGTGGAGCCCAAATATGATCCTAGGGTCTTGATATGAACAAACTTGGTAGAGGTCCACTAGATGATGCTACATACCAAATATGAAAGCTGTCTGCCTTCCGGTTTCAGAGAAGAAGATTTTTGAAGATTTCATTTTTTTACCCTTCATGCTCATAAGAGATAAAGGGATGCACCCATGCAAAGCCCAAATATGACCCAAGGGTCTTGTTATGAACAAACTTGGTAGAGGCCCACTAGGTGATGCTACACACCGAATATCAAAGCTGTCTGCCATCTGGTTACAGAGAAGAAGATTTTTTTAAAGATTTTCGCTTTTTGATTCTATGCAAAAAGGGTTGGGCCCGGGCAAATCCCAAACATGACCCCAGGGTCTTGATATGAACAAACTTGGTAGAGGTCCACTAGTTGATGCTACTTACCAAATATGAAAGCTGTCTGCCTTCTGGTTTCAGAGAAGAAGACTTTTGAAGATTTTCATTTTTTTACCCTTTGTGCTCATAAGAGATAAAGGGATGCACCTGTGCAAAGCCCAAATATGACCCAAGGGTCTTGTTATGAACAAACTTGGTAGAGGTCCACTAGGTGATAGTACATACCAAATATTTAAGCTGTCTGCCATCTGGTTACAGAGAAGAAGATTTTTAAAGATTTTCGCTCTTTGATTCTATGTAAAAAGGGGTTGGGCCGGGGCAAAGCCCAAATATGACCCCAGGGTCTTGATATGAACAAACTTGGTAGAGGTCCACTAGATGATGCTACATACCAAATATGAAAGCTGTCTGCCTTCTTGTTTCAGAGAAGAAGATTTTTAAAGATTTTCATATTTTAACCCTTTTTGTTAAGGGTAAAGGGAAAGTTAAGGGTGGATTTCAATTATTTGAACAACTTTGGTAGAGCTTGACCCAAGGAACATCCCTGCCAAGTTTCATCAAGATTGGCCCACTGGTTTAGGAGGAGAAGATGTTTAAAGAAATTGTGGACGACGCACGACGCACGACGCACGACGGACGACGGACGACGCACGACGCACGACTGACGACGGACGACGGACATTCTACGATCCCAATAGCTCACCTTGAGCACTTTGTGCTCAGGTGAGCTAAAAAGAAGAACATTTAAAAGGTCGTCATTGTGATCTACCAAGCTGTTGGTGTAACATTCGATAGTCCTGGCTGCCATCTCGATTTTCTCAAAATGCTCAATGATGACAAGATGTCATCAGTCAGATTCCTGTTCGGGAAGGCCTTGGCTACAAGAATCAGTCAAGAAAAAAACTTTTATTTTTTTATTTTTTATTATTTTTTAAGGCTTCATAAGCATTGCTTAGTCGATCGGATAAAAGAAGAGAAAGTAACACCTAATATCAACCACCAGAGTATATTGACAAGGATTGCAGGAAAGAATTTAACAGGAAAAAATAAAGTAAAAGAGTAACCAAAAAAATACAGTCCTACATTTAAGTAACAGTATACCACTTAGGTATGGATCTAGTAAAAAAGACATTTAAAAAAAAAATCTGTTTTAATCATGATATATGAACTTGAATACATTTTTAATTTTCAATTAGGTAAAAAGGATTTAACACCTTGTCAGGTGTCATTATTTGTTATGCTTGTCAATATCTTTGGTTTGTCATCTTAGGTGTGAAAGTTTACACTTTTACCCATTTAAAAAAGTAATGCTTATTATTTGTTGATTGTAATTAATTTTGAAACATTTTTAGTTGATTCTCTTCCATATTAAGTATGAATAAGTCTGTCTTAGTACATGTATTTGACCTGTTTGTAATTCATAAAAATAGCAGCACTACAAATTGATCAATATGTAAACCTTTCTTCACTACAACCACACCATCATCAACAACAAAAATATCTAGTTCATCTTGCTTTCTCCTTTCGACAATTTTTCAGATTGAAGTTCATGTTTAAGTTTATTAATTTTTAACTAGATAATTTAAGAAGCTATAAGGCCCATTTTGGAAATAAACTAGAATGAAATAAAAACAAAATTTGATATCATTTAAAAAGATGTTACTTTCGATCCTGATACTATCTTTTCGTAGCTGAATTTGTTAGTTGCTTTCCGCTTATCATTGAAAAATATATCAAAATTTGATATTCATAGGTGTCAAATTCTTCTTTTTTTTCCCTTTTTTCTGAATTCTCATGCACTATATTAGATAATGAATGATTAAACTCTATATTTTTTCATCAACGTTTATTTATAGCAATTTAGCAATTAACTTTAACACTAGTATGATAGTATAATGTTACTTTTTTGTCTATTCATTTTTCGATTCCTAAGATCAAAAGAGAAATGCATGTATATTTCGAACTTCTGGCCAGCCTGCGAGATGGTCTCTTTTCCCCAACTGACAGTAAGTGTCTTTAATGTTGACAATTAATGATCAAAATGATGTAGACTATGAAAATTACAGGTTTATGTGTCTATAACTGTTATTATAATCATCATTTTGTTTCAGGTAAATTAAAATCACTACCGTCTTATAAATTAATAAAAAAAGCAACAGCGATATTTTTCTAATTACTTCTATCTGATGAGAGGGAAAGGTAGGTGGACAGAGAGTAGTGAGAGTGAGAGAGAGTGAGAGAGAGAAAAAAAAGAAAGAAAGAGAATGGAAGAGAGAGAGAGAGAGTGAGAGAGAGAGAGAAAGAAAGAGAATGGAAGAAAGAGAGAGAGAGAATGGCAGAATTTGAGAGAGAGAGTGAGACAGACGGACAGAGAGACAGAGATACACAGAGAGACAGAGAGAGAGAGAGAGAGACAGACAGACAGAGAGACAGACAGAGAGAGAGAGAGAGAGAGACAGACAGAGAGAGAGAGAGAATGGGAGAACATTTTGTTAAAGGATATCATTTGTGTAAAGTACTTGAATGAGGTATGTAAGTGTGCTTGCTCGAGGAGAATTGTTATTGTTTAAAGTCCATTTCGAAAATAAGAAATCGGTGTTATGAATAATTTCTTAATGTTTTATCTTCATTGAATGTAGATTTTATTATTACTATTATTATTATAGTTATTATTATTAATGGTGATATTTTCATTATATCAGATTGATTAATTCATTAATCAGTCATTCAGGATCTGTATTTTTGAGATTTATTCATTTGTCCATCCTTCCTTGATATGTTCTTTAATTGGCAAAAACTTAATTTCTTCTCTTATTCACTCATCGTTTCTATTCATCTTAGAAGGCTTATTGTTTAAATATATAGAAATCCGGAACTCACAATTAAAAGATTAGTCTTCATAGATCTTTTTATTATATAATATATTCATAGGCCTTTGTGATTTAAAATACTGAATTATTTTTCATTTTGGAGGGGCAAGGATTCATATACTTTTAAAGTTTTTAGGAGATACGTGGGTGTGCAGTAAAAATGCCAGAGGTAAAAATGCCATAGGTAAAAATGTCAGAGGTAAAAATGCCATAGGTAATAATGCCAGAGCTAAAACGGTAAAAATGTCATAGGTAATAATGCCATAGGTAAAAATGCCAGAGGTATATTATATCTTTTATTTTTAGACTTTAGTAAATAGAAAAATAATTTTATTTTCATGCACAAAAGAAATTGTTACAATTTTTTTTTAATGAATTGTTCAATTTCATTATTTATTTTTTCAAGACTTTGATATTGAATTAAGCAAAAGGGTATACAAGTTAGTGGCTTGATAATAAATGACAAAGCTTGTGTATATATGATCATGAACCTGAAAATAGATAAATAAATTATAAGAAATAGCAGAAATGAACTATGTCTATATATTTATTTATTCACATATATGATATAGATTAATTTTTAATTTACTTTAGTATTATTGGTGATTAAGGTAGGATACTGTTAAAGGTAAATTTAACACATTAGTGTGATATTTCACACTTTTCTTAGTAGCATTTTGGTAAATCTGGCACATTTTTTAAAACAATTCCCAAAATCTTGCTCTTATACCAAATGTATACTCAATTTAATTACTTGTATTTTTCAAAGTAGAAATTCAAATGAAATATGGAACTGATTAAGATCGTGTAATATTACTTATTTCACTTATATTTGACAAATATCATCATATATTTTTCTTTTCAATTATACTATTACATAAATAAAGATAGTCATTTTGTTTTTCTAAAAAAGGACTTTATGACAACTTAAGAAATTAACTAGGTTTTCATAGAATAAAAAATACTCCTGTTATCAAATCATCATAAAGTTTTCATATATTCTGGCATTTTTACCTATGGCATTATTACCTATGACATTTTTACCATTTTACCTCTGGCATTATTACCTATGGCATTTTTACCTCTGACATTTTTACCTATGACATTTTTACCTCTGGCATTTTTACCTACATTCGATACGTGTCATGGTTTTTTGAAACCGATAGGGAGGCCAATTATCTTATCTCTTTTGACACTGGGTATCGAATTTTAAACATCCTGTATAGTTGACAATTTTTTAAATATAGGAAAAAAAAAACGGATTATAACCACTGCTTTGTTACGCGGTCAAATAACAGTACGATACTCATTTTCATCGAAAGCTAATTACATCAAAATTTTATATCTAGAGATTTAGAATATATTTATCATATAGGGAATGATAACAGACGGAATATAAATGCCAATAATATCTATTTAATATCCCGTCCTTCCCTAGTCGGGAGTCGAAAATATAGGTTTAAGACAGTACTTTTGATTGGCTGGTAAAAATTATGGCGAAAAATAGGTGTGCGCGTCCATATTTGGACGTGCACCCGTATAATTTTGGCGGTGCACGTCCAAATTATGGACGTGCACCCATATTAATACAGGTGCACGCCTAAAATATGGACGTTCACCCAAAAACAATACGGGTGCACCCCCATTATTTACGGGTGCACCCCCATTAATAAGCGTGCACGACTGTTTGCAGACTTTCGACCCAAACGGTACACCATAATAAGAGCCGTTGCATGCGTCTTGTCCGATTCCGCCCCTAGAAAAAAGTTTATTAAACCCGACTGGTAGAAAAATCTATAGGTACCCGGAGCTAGTATAGCCACCTGGGCTTTACATGTAATTAAGGGCTGAAAGTGGTCAAAGTTTTTCTATGGCGGATAACTTTATGCGCCCTTATTTTTAATTTCTACTGTTAAAAAGACAATATTTTAGAGAAATGGCTCAAAATCACGTTAACTTTAATACAAGAATCTTCTTTGTTGTTTTATCATAATTTAACACATCACTGATGAAAAATAGATCAAGTTTTTCGTATTTCTATTACTGTAATTGCTCTGTTAATTGCGCAGCTCTAAATTTTCAAACAATATATATAAATACAGTAAAAGTTTTCAAAAATAATTATTTTCTGCTTTTGGTTATATGGATTGGTACAATATACACTCTCCTAAATGTACTAGAGTGAACTAGAACTGTCGCAAAGCGGACTGATACCCCCCCCCCCCCCCCCCCCCGCACACACAGGGCTTTTTCCTACCAGGGCTATTTCCCAGTATGAGTGCTTTCAGTGCATGACCTTTTCAACATGATAAATATAAATGAGTAAAAATGGCAAGTTCAAGGGTGATAATTTGGCAAGCACTATGTGCAATATTGTAGGTAAAATGCTCCAGATAAAAGAAATAATGTACAAATTGACACGTTCAAGAGGAATTAATTAAGCGGCTTATATAAGTAGGGTCATAAAAAAATTTCACCAACACTACTTTACACTTAAAATTACATTGTCTAAAGATATCAAAGTAGTAGCAGTAATAATATAAGAAAATGCTCCAGGTTATAACAAAATATAAGTATTTTAAAGGTTAAAGGGGGATAATTCAACAAGTCACTTTCGTAGGGTCTTTGGAACTCTAAAAGTGTAAGCTTACATTACCAGCTACATTGTGTGTAAATTTCACTTCAGTTAATGTACAACTTTAGGAGAAAAGCTCCAGATAATACAAAATATGTGAAAAAGACAAATTCAAGGTGAGATAATGCCGCAATAAATCAAAGTTGGAACTTCATAATTTCGAATTCAGATTCACATTACGTATTAATTTCAAGTAAAGCCCCGGTCCCGCTGCGAAACGGACATAAAACGTAAGCTAAACGGACACGGCGGAAGAGTGAAATTTGCATCCGTTCTCATACGCTTGATAAAAATTGATAAATGTAGCAACAATTTGCGAAAACAAAACGGAAAATATCGGACGCCTGAAGGATGTAGCCGGGATGTTGAGTTGATGTTCATCGCAAGCCTCGCGGATGAGAGCTCAAAAGAGATTACCGGGTGTAATTGTGACGGATTCGAAAAGCGGAAAGAGCGGATACATAAAACATTGGTCGTATACATCGCGTATGCCGAGCGGAACAAAATCGATAGAGCGCGGATCATTAAATTGAACGTGATGCATACGCTAACATAATTACATACTCGCGTTACTTCCCTTTCATAAAATTTGCGTATACCCTCTGTAAGTTTCCAACCAAACTGGAATGCAGTTCCGGAGATTCTTACGGGTCGATTGAGGATATAGCGGATGTATAACGGATGATGTAGGATACGTAGCAATTGTCCCTCGTATTGTTTCGCATTTACATCGTAAACTTTGTGGGCGGATGAAATCACATTGGACGGACGCTCAAGGGACAGATCGTATGAAAAGCGCATGTACAGGGTAAGAAACAGTTTCAAAGCGTCTTTTCAACGGATTTAAAGGTTTCATACGTTTAACACCCCCATTGCATCCGCAAGTGCAGCTGGGCCGGGTCTTATGAACATGCAGTAGTGTAGAAGAAATGCTCCGGGCAAAAATAATTTAGTAGAATTTGCATGATCAAGGGGTGATAATTCAGCAATTATTGAGAGGAAGGGCTCCAAAATTGCAGGTGCACAACTTCATAAGCAAATAAATATCATGTATAAATTTCAAGCCAATCCATGAAATAGTGTAGGAGAAATGCTCCGCATAACAATTATCTAGTGAAAATGGCATGTTCAAGGGGGAGATAATTCAACAACTAACAAGCGTAGGGGCTTCAAAATTGCAGGTGCACAACTTCATATGCGGACACACATTATGTATAAATTTCAAAGCTGTAGCTATATTAGTCTCTTGGAAAACTTCCGGACAAAATTGTGTGTACAGACAGACGAACGAACGGACCGACAGAAGGACAGCCATAGCGAATCCCGTATATCCACCTCTACTTCGTAGGTTGGGGTATAATTATAGAAAATGTCTATTTTTTCTTGATAATTTGCTTCTTTTTCTAAAACGCGGTATGATAAGAATCGAATAAATCTCTTTTTTTTTTTCTCTTAACTTAAAAAAATGAATACAAGCCGATGTTGTGATGTTTTAGTCCATGTAGCATAACGCTGACATTCGGGGCATATATTAATAATGAATGAACATAATTCAAGCATTCCACCAATAATACCAAGTTCATTTTGAAAAATGAAAAGCAATACTAGTTAAAGCTATAATTTCTGCAGGGTAATCTACTAAATAATCCTTCTGTAATTTTCTATTAGAACAATTAGGACAGTTAGAGAATTTTCGAAATTGGGTCGAGTCATTTTCCTTTCATCGTAATTTTATATGTACAATTTCTCTTTTCGCAACGAATGGAAGAATGACTATCGTATGCCAACAAATGCGTACACCAACAGTACTTTCAGTGCTTTGATTTGTATAGTAAACATTACTCTTTTGCAAACAAATACAGTTAAGAACGTCGTTAAATTGACAAGATGAATTATTTTGGAATGAAATTGAACTAGTGTGTGGGACGAGTTTTGAGTGAAATTAAAGGGAGGTAATCCAAAATCGCTAGTTATATTCAAGATGAACAAAAATAGCGATATTCATTACCTAACTTTAACAAAATAGATGTTCTTTTCTTTCTGTATATATGTTCGTGGACCAATCGTAGAATAATTTGATCAATTTGAATTAAAACTAGATCGTCTTGAACGATTTCGAAATATCTTCTGATGATTTGGAGCGTTTTTGATTGATATGAGCGAGTGTTTGGAATGAATGAATGAATATGAATGAATGAATGAATGAATGAATGAATGAATGAATGAATGAATGAATGAATGAATGAATGAGCGCTGAGCGAGTGTTTCAGAATGATTTTGATTGGAAGGAGTGTCAATTTCACGATGTTACGAGCTGTATCCTCTACAACTTGTTTGTTTAAGGTGCTGGTACGTCGAATTTTTGTCGGTCAGACACTTATCCGGGGACGAGTCCATTTGAAGCCTATGAGACTCAAGCACTAAAGGAAGCCTTTGAAGAGCTAAGAACCTATTCATTCGTTCAAGCTTTCTTCTCTGTCCATAGTTACTCCGAATTGATGCTTGTCCCGTACGCATACACAAACCAGAAACCTTCAAACTACGACCATCTAGTAAGTCGGGCCCAGGATGACAAAACGGTGCAAACAGTTTTCCCATTATACCCCGCTTTGCACGTGCACTTGTGTGCAAAGCGTGGTATAATAGAAAAAACTGTTTGCACCGTTTTGTCATCCTTAACGCATCGCAGGATACAGTCACATAATACAGTAACATCGTGAAAATGATGTTCATCGCCTTCACTCAGCGCTCCATTGATTTATTCCCAACGCTCACAAAATCACTCAAAATCGCTCCGAAATTGTTCAAAAAGATCAATTTTGCATTTGGAATTCATCAAATTACGTCTCGTTCTTTTTGGCTAGTTTGGATTATATTATATCTTGATGAAGACACATAAATTGAAAAAGTTTCGATTTTATTTCTAAAATTTTCAAAATGGAGGTAATAAAATGTCAATTGTTTCATTAAATGAACGAAATTAACAATTTTGGATTACAAACCTTTAACTTCATTCAAACTTTGCTCCTCCTGCTCAGCTTCATTCCGAAATCATTCCAAAATCATTCCCCTTGTCAATTTCACGATGTTACTAGCTCGCCACGTCATTAAGCACGATATACATAGACCATTCAATGCAGCACTGCGTTCAGGATGAAAACGTTAGTGCACTTGCAAAGCGAGGTATCATCTAAAAACGTTCACAAAACGGTTTTTACAACCTAAACGCAGGGCAGATTTCCCCCAAACCTTTGTCATGCTGAACCTGGACTTTTTCTGCTCTGGGGAGTAGACAATTATCGACCTGTACATGGGAGAAATCGGCCCTGCGTTTAGCATGACCAAACGGTGCAAACAGTTTGCCCATTATATCCCGCTTTGCACACAAGTGAACGTGAAAAGAGGGGTATAATTGGAAAACTGCTTGCACCATTTTGTCATCCTGAACGCGGGGCAGATTTCCCTCATGCGCAGGTCGATACCACCAATTCATCCCTTTCGAGACAGAAAAGTTTGATTACTGTATTTACAAATAAAGTAATGATTCACTATAATCCATGACTATTGCCCTAGCAGAGCGGAGCCCTAATAACGGCCGTTACGCTTAGGGTTGAGGTAAATCAGCTTTTATTTACAATTATTTATTTCTACAGATAGTCGATATAAATTAATTGATTGATAAATTAGATGTAGTTTTACGCCGCATTCAACATTTTTTCAGTTATATCGCGACGGCTGCAGCACCTAACAATGGATTCCTGGTATTTCTCTCACCCAACAGTACAACCATCACATCCATTCCTAGCCTCCAGCTACTATCTCACATAGGTCTACGATTATCAACCGATTGGTGAGAGACAATTAGTCGTAATGAATGAGTGCCTTCGTCGGGGATCGAACCCGGGACCTCTAGATTGGCAGTCCGACGTGCTACCAACTGCGCTATGACGGCGACATCCGTCATAAATTACGTGAGACCTCGAAGATCGGATATCAAACCCTCCTTACTTCAGCTTTTCTAAACTGAAGTTACGAGGCTTTGGTAACCAAGCGATGAAATGTGTTCACTTTCCGCTGTGCACGCTATGCCTTTTGGTAAAGAGTATAGTTGTTTGCACGCGATAACGATAATTGCAGACTAACTTTTGAAAGAACCTAAAATATTGGAAAGTATTCTGCGTAATTAATGAACTGGCAGGGCGGGGCTTAGCAGCGACGTAATTTGGCGAGTTAACTTTTAAATATATTGGGTTCATTGAAAAGTAAGTCGGAAATAATAGTGAATGCGTGCAAATTACTGTATCCTAAAATCAAAAGGATTCACGTGCTAAGGGAAAGTGAACACATTTCATCGTTAGGTTACCAAAGCCCCGTAACTTCAGCATGAACAAGCTGAAGTTACGAGGGTTTGGTTACCAACCTACGACTTAAGGTCCCGAGTTATTCCCGCCCACGATCTATAGAAGAAGGCGATTGTGAATAAAAGCTGATCTACCTTAACCTTATGTGCAACGACCCGTTACTTTGGCTCCGCCCTGCCAGGGCATTTAAAGTGAATAATAAAGTGGCCAAATTACATCACGGCTAAGCCATGCCATGTCAGTTGAATAATAACGTCGAATATCAGTCGATCAAGTGTTTTGTACTATAACATTAATACAATTTTGTCAGGATTTTTATCCAGCATGACATAGGTTATGATTAGTATTCTTCAATGTTTATGATTTAATAAAAGTTTGGTACACTAAGATTCATGCATTCTGATTGACTGAAAAGTTGGTTTTATTCCTCAATGAAAACAATTTTCGTAGGCTTCCGCTTAATGTAGTCCCATTACTAATCTGCTTCTTATTAATAAATCTGAATAGTTTTGCTTTCATATGTTAAATTATAAGATATGTAGAAAGTATATATTGATTGCATAGATGTTTGAAACTACAAACCTAATCACACTCATGTATGAATCCGTTTCGCGTAGTACAATGTGATTAGGAATTTAGTTTCATACTTCAATTAAATAAAAAAAAATACTCTCTTCATCTTTCAAAAATACATGTAAGTACTCCATATACGATTCGATGTAAGCCTGTATATGAAGCGTTTTATAATTAGCTTTAAGGTAGTGGACCCGTAATGGCTCCGCAACGTATCGAGAGTAATGACCTTTAACAGTGTTCACCGAGGTTTCCTAATGATTTTTATTAGCAAACCTCGGTCAACATCGTGAAAGATTATGAGTCCGGAAATGTTGCGGAATTATTACGATTCCACTACCTTAACGGAACAGTTGATAATATCGTGAAATTGACATTTACTTAGATCAAAAACATTCTAAATCCCATACTCGCCGCTCAATCCATTCGTTCAAAACACTTTGTCAAAACATTCAAGCTTGCTCCAAAATAAATGAAAAAAAGATAAGCAGCTACATTATTTATAAAGCGTTTTTGTATATTTTATGAAGATTTTATAAGCTTGCTCCAAAATTACTGATAAAGATAAGCAGCTACATTATCTATAAAACGTTTTTGTATATTTTATGTAGATTTTATAATTTGTAATTTCATTCAAACCTTGCTCCTCTCGCTTATTAAAAATTCAATCCAATATCATTCTTCATGTTAATAGACCTTTTCGTGATTTCTTTTTTCCGGTAGATCGCGCATGCGCACAAACGCTTCCGGACGGCAAACATTACTTCAGCATTAATGTCAATTACGTCAACATCTTTCATCGCGGGAGATTTGAATTAATAATGGTCATTCAATGTGTTGTTTTTCGATGTTCCAATCGACAGGACGACAACGCGAAGATGAAAAACATAAGTTTCTTCAGGTTTCCTAAAGATTCTAGGAAAAGACGGGCATGGGTGAAAGCAGTAAATAGAGCCGATTGGAAGCCGAACGAGTATAGTAGGATTTGTTCGTGCCACTTTAAGGACGGATGGCACAGTGACGACCCAGGGGATGACAACTATAGACCGACCCTGTTTTCCTATAAGGAAAAAGCTGGCAATGTTGCAAGATCGGAAAGAAGGAGTAGGCGAAATTTACTACAGGTTTTTATTACTTTTAGATACCTTAAGAAGTTGAAAGTTTGTGATTTCCATTCAAAAAGTCATAGTTTGGTTTTAAATATAATGTTGATAATTCAATTTTGCTTCATAAAAGACCATAAGAACTTCAAGATTGAAAGAAAAGAGGGGAATTAGGTCAGGCAAGCATAAAAAGTGTTCCTTTTGTATACTAAATACATACTCCCTTGATATCATTTAATTCATGTGCATATTAAATTATTAATTTGTGTGTTGAAGGAGTCAGATCTATGATTTAGTCCTACCCAGTTACGGGTTGATCACTTTATATACACCAATATAGTGTTTAGATCGATATAATAATACAATGTCTTGTAAATACATGTAAACAAATGCCTATTTGTCTTGTAATAACTATCCTGACAAACTATAACATTGACTACTTACTAAAACTTTCATTTTTATACACTAATACACTGGATTTACGTTTTGATTATATTTTTCATGTCAATTTGACTAAAAATTGCTAATGTATGATGGGTATTGAAATGTAGTCTTTTAAGAGTCAATTATGTACGATACTTAAAATCACTATTTTGTAGGAGTTGAATGAAGCTGAGTCAACAAAGATGAAAATTCAAAAAAGGCACACAGAGTTCAGCATCTTCAGTCATGCATCCTACTGTAGCAGCACCAATACAGAAACTGACCAACAAGGAGAAACAGTTATGATGGATGGTGTGGAATTCGACGATGTGGACATTAAAACTTTTCAAGATAAAGGTATTTCAATGAATTATTATTATTATTATTAATACAATTTCAGTATACACAAACTAATTTTAATCAATTTCATTTCCTGACATTGCCCTCTTTTTATAGCTGTCTCTGATATTACTTAAGGCACTCATCTGAATCTTGGAATATATGTTCTCTATTAAATGAGTAACATTTAAAAGGGGAATAGCTCTAAATGATATCTGAAGGAAATATTTCCATTTTATAAGATATGGAGAGAGCATTTTGGAATTTGGATTTCATTGAAGTATGAAACTTATAACTTAGTTTCACTTTTGTGTGAACCTGTTTTTGTATTAACGCAGCATAAATTTTGTTTCATTCTACCATGAATTTTAAAATCTAATTTCATAGGTATCAACATGACTTATACTTTATAACATGTTCAAAATAGTAATCTTTATTCCATCAACTGATATTGAAACTTCACATGTAAACTTATTATTTTCCTGTAGTTACAAAAATAGTACAGTTTTAATTCTCATAATTTTCATATGCTTTAGTATTCCTCTTAGACCATAATTACCATGCTTACAGCCTAGCACAATGATGACTCTTTATCAAATTTAATCAGGAAATGGGCACAGGAAACCCTCAGGATAATTCACAATTTTCAAACATGCAAACAATTTTACCTGTGCCAATCATTTCACATGTGCATGAAGTGCAGACAATATCAGCAAAATGAGCAGCTACAAAATGCAACAAAATAATAAAACATTTACTGTTCCATTCAGTATTGTGCAGAATATAATCAGACTGTTTTCTTATTTATATGCAGAAGTAAGTCTTAGTTTTACATACATGTGAAAAAGATGAACACATTTGCTTGAATAAGCAAAGCTCCCTGTAAAATGTGCTTACTAACTTTAATTGATATCGTTCATTAATAATTATGAATTCCATAGATAAATATAAATGAATCATTTGTGCAGGAACACAGTGTGATCTAGATCCACTGCTTGAAGAGAATATTGCATTACGCAAGAAGCTGGATGATGTCACAGGCAAGCTAGAACAATACCAGTGGGGAGTTAGGAAAATCAAAGACAATGATGTCAAAACCAAATTTTATACCGGACTTCCCTCGTTTGCAGTTTTCCTATGGCTTTTCAAGTATGTCACATCTTTCAAAGTTCTCTTTTCCTTTGCCATAGCAATGTATGCCCCTGCAAAGCAATAGCAGCCTATCTGTCCAACTGAGGACAAAATATTTCTTTAATGTTTACCACATAATGAGTAGATGTGCTATTTAAAGTATTTTTATGCCCCCATATCGAGAGATCGGGGGCATATTGTTTTACTCATGTCCGTCTGTCTGTCCGTCTGTCTGTCTGTCCGTCTGTCTGTCCGAAAACTTAACCTTTGCCTTTTCTCCAAAAGTATTTGACATACAAAGCTCAAATTTGGCATGATGATAGATCTCAATGTTCCGCATCCGCTGGTACCAAAGTCAAGGTCATGTGACAAGGTCAAGGTCATCTGTCAAGGTCAAACTTTGAGAAAAAAAAATGCTGTTACGGGGGCATTAGTGTTTCACAAACACATCTTGTTCATCTCTAAGGTTACAGGCTAAGATCAAGGTTAAATGTTACAATTTATCTTATTTGAAGCCTGGCCATTACACTACCACACTAGTCATAGTAACTACTTTGTCTCACCCACCACAAGAAGGCTTGGAAAAATATCAACAACACATAAAATCACAGATAATAACAAATCTATTCTTCCAAAGTTATAATACTCAGGGACATCTAACACAAATCTAAACTACAAATTTCTCAATTTTTCTCCATAAATAATTAAAATCATTTTTTTTTAATGAAGGGATGAATAAGAGTATTTGTTGATTGCATTGAGGTATGAAACTAAAAACATAAGCACGCTGTATGAAAACACAAAGCTGATTCATCCATAAGTGTGATTAGATTTTCAGTTTCATACCACCATGAAATAAAATAATAATCTCTTCATATCCTATATTTTAATATAATGAAGCGTAAATTGAAAAGATTTGTTTATAATAATATAGATTTTTAATGAGGCTTCTTTATGCAGAAGCTAACAAAATAGCTGCATACCCAAAATTGCTTTCATTGTGTTATGAAACCAATTTTTAAGCCAATAAAAATGTGTGAACATTGAGCAACTAAAATTAGATTGAATTATATAAATATATATTAACTAGAACTGTGGTACCTAAATTAAACTCTGGCTTTTTGAATGGTGCAAAGTAATCAAGAAATCCTTTTGTTGGCCCTATTTGAAAACTGTCAATTACTCATCTCTACCTAAATGTGGTCAATATTTTTTATTTAATATTAGTATTGAATGATCAAGCTTCCATATCACTCATTCAGAAAAAAAAAACATCCATTTTGTCTTTTCAGACAAAAATTATCCATTTTGTCTTTGGGACTGACAACATAATTTTCTATTTAAAAAGTGATATGGATAGTGATCAATCATATGCATTGTAAATATCATTGTCAATAATGTTGATTGTAGATGGGAAAACTGTTACCATGCTGTAGGTCCTTCAGGCCTGTAGTTAATGGCAGTACTATTTGAAATCTGTCCAGTTTTGAAAAATAATTGCCTTTCAAATACTAAAATTTACATTACCAAATGGAAAATGTTGTAGAAAAGAAGAAATTGCTTTTCAAATGCAATTGCTTCTTCCCTACAATGTTTTCTTTGCAATTCATCCCTTAAATTTCATAAATTTGAACATGGTTTTCATCATGCAGGACCTGTTGTTATCAGGGAGGACCTGTAATATTTTTGGCTTACAGGTCCTTCAGGTTGGTGGCAAAAACTAGCTAGTGTCAAACCCTGTATATGTTAAAACATGCTTAAACCTTATCTGGTCAATTGGTACTTCTACCCTAATAATAACTCAGACTGACATAAACTAGAATGAAATTGAGAAAGCAATAACATTAAGTAATAAAATAAGATTTGTTTTTTCTGCAGTAACTTTTGGATCCAGTTTTTCGCTTTCTCAATTCTAAAACACTTCAGAATGATATCGAGACTTTTTTTCTTCAAATTATGCAAGCACTATTACCTATTGGGTTAAAATGTTAGCAAAATCAAATTTGTACGTTGACTAAACTTTAATTTGAATTATGTGTATGAAGAATCCTGCTGTCTTAATGGCCAAAAATTGGATTTTTTCAATAAAGAGAGTATTTTGTTGAATTCATACAGGTGTGAAACTAAAAAAAAGCACATTGTATTCATACCTGAAGAGGATTCATTGTGTTTATGTTTTTAGTCTTTTATCTTATAATTGAAACTCTTGACATTTCATTCATGTTAATATAAATTAAGAAATTTGGCACTAAATGATTAAAATCTGAGTGCACTTTATGCACTTATTGTAAATCAGTGTTTAATTTGGAAAATTAGCTTTTAAAACTTTTATTGTTTAAAAGAAAATCAGGTGGTATAGACTAAAATCAGACTTCAAAAATTTGCAGACTGATCTTGGTCTATACCACATGGAAAAACAGGAATATTTTAGGCCCAGCATGATATTTATGTATCAAAAATGAAATGGATTATTTCTAATGAACAGCTTTCCTACTTTGTCTTTACATCTTTCAAATGCAATTAAAAGGGGAAACAGGCAACCTCAGTGTTTAGTTGAATTGAGAGAATTGAATAAGATCTTGATAAAAATTAAAAACATGCAATGAAAAGTTAAGTTCTATTTTGTCACAAAAGAGATTTTTTTTTTTTTTTAATCATTTTTCTCCCATTGGTTTATATATATATATTTTTTTTTTTTTCAATTCTTTTACAGCTTCCTCAAATCAAAAGCAGAAAAAATGAAGTACTGGACTGGTACTAAGGCAGATTACACAACAGACAGACAGAGAACATCGTCAGGATCTCTTGAATTGATCGACCAACTTTTTGCTGTCCTCATTCGATTACGTTTGGGTTTGTTTGTAACTGATATTTCTGAACGATTTCTTATATCTGAAGGAACTTTTTCAAAATACTTCACGACATGGATATGTTTTATGTCTCATGAATTAAAAATTCTTAATCCCTTTCCAAGTCGGGAAATTGTAGACCAGAACATGCCTCTTTCTTTCAAATTGAAATACCCTTCTACAAGAGTTATATTGGACTGTACTGAAGTATTTATACAAAGATCTTCCAGCCTAATAAATCAAAGTATGACTTTTTCAAATTATAAACATCACACCACTGTTAAGTTTCTCGTGGGAATTACTCCATCTGGTGTTATTTCATTTGTATCAGCTGGCTGGCCTGGGAAAACATCTGACAGGCAGTTGACTATTGAATCTGGTATTTTGGACTTGTTGGATGTAAATGACAGTGTTATGGCTGACAAAGGCTTCACAATTAGAGACATTTTAGAGAAAAAGAAGTGCACATTGAACATTCCTCCATTCAGAGGTACTGCTGCACAGTTCACAACAGAGGAAGTTTTTGAAACTCAGGAAATAGCAAAACTGAGAATTCATGTGGAAAGGAGTATTGGTAGAGTCAAAACTTTTCATATCCTTGATGGCATTATGCCACTTACAGTCCAACCACTTGTAACAAAAATTTTTCAAGTTATTTGCTGGCTTACAAACTTAGATGTGCCACTAGTGAATTGAATTAAGGTAGTTGAGCTGTAATAGATCCGCAACATTTCGGCACTCATGAGCATTCACAATGTTGACCGAGGTTTCCTAATAAAATCATTAGGAAACCTCTGTTAACACTGTTAAAGTTCATTACTTTGGAAACGTTGCGAAACTATTACGGGTCCACTACCTTAATAGGAGCATCTACATTTCGGAATGATTTTTGTGGATGATTAAGAAGTAAATGTAGATTATCAATTGTTAATCTCCCTGGCTTACAAGTAAAATAACCAAAAAATCATAACCTGCTTTCAATTATTTCAACCTTTTAGATCCCATTATACACAGAAACAAAGAGTGGAAATCTTGAAAAAAAACACCTCTATTATGAAACCTGAAAGTGGAAAGCCTTCATATTTTGTAGGTAGCATAATCTAGTGGACCTTTATCAAGTATGTTCATATCAAACCCCATGGGCTCAAATCTTGGTACCACCCAGGTGTATCCCTTTTTACATAGAAACAAATTGAGAAATCTTTGAAAATCTTCTTCTCTGTAACCATAATGCAGAGAGCCTTTATATTTTGGTATGTAGCATAATCTAGTGGACCTTTACCAATTTTGTTCATATCATGCCTCTAGGTTCATATTTGGGCTCTGAATGCCCGTCTATCTCTATTTTACATAGACATCAAGGAGTAAATCTTAATGAATGTCTTGCCGTGTGTTGTCTGTCACCAGACATCAATAATTTTACACTCTAGAGGCCACAAATATGGCTCATTTTCATGAAACTTGGTTAGAATGTTTGTCTGTCACAAGGATGAACCCTTATGAAATAGGAAGATTCCATGCCATATCACAGGAAAAGGGGACTTAATGAAAATTTTCTTGTTCTCTAGACTCTAGAGACCACAAGTATGGACCCCAAACTTCATGAAACTCAGTCAACTGTTTGTAAGGTCAGACGATTGATACCTAACTGAAATTGGAAGAGTTCATATGATATCACAGGAAAATGGGCCTTAATGACAGTTTTCTTGTTTAACAATCTAGAGGCCACAGATATGGCCCAATCTCTATAAAATTTGTAAGAGTAAATTTCACATCACACAAGTAAATCCTATTGAAAATTTAAAGGATCCATTTGATTTAAGGGGAAAAGGGGCCTTCATGACAATTTTCTTGTTTCACTCTCTAGCAGGAATCATGAAATATTGTCAGAATATGTGACTAGTTCCAAGGCTGAACCCTTTAGAATTTTGAAGCATCACATGCATGTATTACTTATGAGACCTTCATTAAAATACAATCATAACTGTCTGTCTGATACCACTTTAGATTATATACATAATTTCAGTGGATAAAGTGCATGCTCCTTGAAACACCATATAAATCAATAAATGAAAAGGTAGAATGGCCATTATAAATGTAATAGTTCTGAACTAGAGCAAAATATTTTGTTTGCATGCAGTCAGAACAAACAGACCAATTAAGAGTTGCCTTTTTTGTAGCTAAAATGTAAAAAGTTCTTAATAAAAACTAATTGTTTTGGTAAAGAATTATTTTTTGAGCCAATCACTTTGCTAAATTTTGATGGACACAGCCAAAATTAGATTATAGTTCATATATATTCAATGTTGGGTATTACAATCAAGTGCAGGAAAAACGTGGCTTATGTAAAACTCCACTAATTTTGGTAACATGTCTGTGACAAATTCAGGGTCAAAGTAGACTCTGTCAACAAAAAGATTATTCTGTGGGGCTGCTGTCCATATTACAAAGTCACACCATGGTAAAGACATGACTGCCATCTCCCCTTGTACCTGCGCATAGTACTTATGAGTCTTCTTCAATCTTATACCCTCTTGACTTGATTCAAGGCAAAACTCCTTATAGTTCATAGCTACTATTTCCAACACTTCCATATTGTTGATAAGTTGACCTTGAACAGAATATGGGCACTTAATTTCTAAGACACCAACATTCCCATCTTCAGTCACTCTACCATCACTTGATGCGCCTATGAATGAATGGGTTTCACATAATGTCAAGCCTGTCTCTTCTACTTGAAAATGTTCACAACAGATTTGTTTTAATGCTATGTATTCTGATCTGGCGATACTTTCATTGTCTATGCCCCACTTTACAGCTGCTGGTAGCGTTTTGTACCTGTATTAGAAATAAAACTCTGTCAATAATATACATATTGTTACCTTTCAGGTGAAATCTTACAGTTCTTCACTTCAATAAAACAAATGTTTGAAAATAAAAAATAGATCTTAGATTAAAAATTAAACATTGGCAATCAAAGATATCCAGTTTATATGGAATTGAACATGTAGTAAGGCAGAATGAACAATATAGTCAGCAAAAATGTTTTACCTCTAGATAGCCAATATGTGTTTGTCAGGGTCCATATATTTTTTTTTTTCTTCTCTTACTTATCTGATAAGGGATAACTGTTTTGGGATAAAATGGGATCAACTTTGACTAGAATTGACTAAATTAGGATTACATGTATTTGTTATGCAAAATTGGTAAAGTTCAACATATTCTTTTCAATATTGTACCAAAATGCGAGACACAATCAGTTAATACCTCATATTTATTAACACACATGTAACAAAATTTAAATGCAAATACCTCTTTATCAAAATATCAATAAATAGGTTATAAATCAGATATTCCTACTTCATGCAATACTACTGATCCCTCTGGCATGTCAGATAAAAATTATGCAGATCAAATAATTGTGTACAAGAATACAGGACCAACTTTAGACCTGTAGAAACTAGCTTAAAACAGAATATACTATATTCTTCTTTATATTCTTAAATAATTTATTTTGTTCTGGTAAAAAATTAAAATACCTCTGTTGGAGTTTTGTGATAGTTCCATCAAAATTTGTGGATTCTGATTTGCTGAAACATTGCTATTATCAATAAATGAAAATGATTTTGAGTGCATAAATTTTCTGAATAAAGTAGTGCCAAGAGAAATCAGATCAATTCTGGGCAAACCAATTTTGCTTAGAAAATTTAAAATATATAAAGATAAAAAAAATTGATTTCACAGAGGTATGAAATTCGAAACCTAAACACACTCATGTATGAATCCACTTTGCATATTCATACTGTGTAGGTTTTTTTTCATACCTCCATAAAATGAATAACCATTTTCTTTATCCCTCAAATTAAACCAGAATAGGGATTTGGACCATCATTGCCAATAATTAATATATATTTACGACATACTTGTTTAGACTTGATCCTTCCAATATTTGTTTTACAAGAGATCTTGGATTATCTCCAGAACTAAGAACGGCACCAAATATCGAACTAGTTAGCCGGCCTATATGCAGGTCTTTCCACATTTCTGATAGTCTCTGGCCCTTGGTATAATTTTCTATGTACTGCACCAGATCCTTGTCTATAGTCACTGGGGGCACTGTAAGAATAAAAAGATTTTAGGATTATTTCTGTGGACCTTGATGGTCCAAATGCACTCACCTTCTGTATCTAAATGTAGATGGTGAGGGCACAGTTTGGACTGCATTCAAGAGTGTAGTGTAACCCGAACTCAATATTCCTGTAATTCATCTATGGCTATTTAAAAAAAACACAAAAAAACTGGACAATATTACCCTTAAGAGTGATACAAATCAATGAAAATCAATTACTTGCATTGCTTAGACTGTTCAATGATAAAGCAGTGTGGGAGGGGATCTGGGACAAAGCACTGCAGTGCACTGCCATGAGTCTTTAACTGTATTACATATTTGAAACTGGAATCCCCCCCCCCCCCCCCAAAAAAAAAGAGAGAGTGAGAAAGAGATAGAAATCTGTCAATAACAACTACTGACGGCCTAGTGACCCCAATTTCAAATTAATGTATTGTTCTTAATAAAGGGTTGACTAATCATGAGTCCTTAACATGTTTTATTAACCTTGTCATGCTGAAATAATTTTTGGCTAAAAATTTTCACCAAAACCAAAGGGCAAACAGCACTGAAAGTATTAACTGTAGGTCAATTATTATTTGAAAAACTAAATCTATTGACAATTCTGGTTTAATACTGAGAAATATGTGGTGTAGACTAACATCAGACTGCACATATGTGCAGACTGATGTTTGTCTATAGCTCCTGCCAAAGCAGGAATATTCCGGGTTCAGCATGACAAGGGTTAAAACTTGACTACCATTAGAACTTATGTAGACATATTATTCTCATGTTGTACAATAATGAACCTAAAGTAAATAAAGGACTTAATATTTCTTTTTAAACCTCTTACCACACAACAGAGTGCTATAATTTTGATTAAAGCTTAATTTATTAGATACTACATGACAAGGGAATTTGTGCATGAGTGTCATTAGGGTTTTTTTTTTCACGCCTAAATAAAATCATCTAAAATCTCTCTTCATATAGATCTTTAAATTTACTTTCATAAAAAGAACATGTTAAGATTCATTCATACATCTTGTGGTACTTCTTTGTCCACAAGCTTTCAAAGTAGCTGCATACTCATTTTTTATTTATTGGGGAAAAACTGATAAAAAATTTCAGAAAATAGTTGAATAGTTTTCAACCTGGCCAGGCTAAGTTTTATTGTCCCTTTTGGTGTTACTGATTGAAAATTCATACAATTCAAACTAAAAAAAAATGATTGTTGTATTGTTTTGATTTGATTGTAAAATATATCAGTATTTTTTTACCATTCTGTTTGCTAAATATCATATCCTGCATCTTTACAAATAGGGGATGTACAACTGTTTGTACTTCCACCTCCTCATATACACTAGGAACACGATCAGGTATGTTCCATAGATGAGATAATCCTGAAAATAAATACATTTGCATTTCATCTATTCAACTAAAGTGAAATCTTTATGAATGGTAAGCTAAGATAAAGAAATATAATTCCTATCCAGAAGAAAAAACTATTTAAGAGATGAGGAGAGTATTTGTTCATTTCACTGAGATATGAAATTAAAAACCTTATCACACTGTATGATTACTTGCAGCAGATTCTTGCATGTTTAGTGATTTGGTTTTTAGTTTCATATCTCTATGAAATCGACAAATATTCTACTCATATCTTATGATTCAATATCATGAAGCAAAAATTGTAATATTTATCCAAATTGGAGAGATTCATTTTGAGACTACTTTGTGCCGAAGCTTACAAAAAAGCTATGAACTCAAAATTGTTTTCATCGGGGAATGAAACTAAGTTTTCAATTGAATCAACAAATATTAAATTATCTAATAATGTTTTTAAAAAGTATAATTGATAACGATAAGAAAGTATTTACATAAATAACTATGTTTCATAAGTCTCCCTCAATTTATAGACCATTACACTTAAACGGTCCACCTAGAAGTGTATAAGGAATTATCAATTTAGTGCAAATTGAACATACTTTCTAGGGTAAAAGCATTTAGCTTTCAGTTTTTCAGGCTCTTGATATTTTTTTCCTGTATAACCTGTCTATATTTTTGAAAATATATTGTTCTTTGATGTCTGCTATATCTGATCTGTTTTTGGTGAACGAAATTTTCGTTCACCAGTGTTATATACTGTGTATGGAAAATCGTGTAGGATCTTAATAGGTTTTAAATAAAGCAGCACCTCTTTAGATTCAATTTAGTATCTCTAAAGGCTTCTCTCTACAAAATCACTGTTTGTATCGTTAAATGCATGATACTAGCTTTCTTCATCAAGTGAAGATAATGAAAATTACACTTTAAAAACACAAAAATATCTTGGAATGTCTATACGGGCGAATTTTTGATCGGCGTAAGATTGTCGAGACTTGAGGGCAAAAACAAAGTTTGTGTCTGTACACTGTATAGGCAGATACTATGTTTTTGATTTAAACCTTCGCTATTGCAACTTGTAGTAATTTGCCGGAAATGTGTGTTTATTGAGGTCGTGAACTCTTGAACTTCTACACACCCCTGATTGGCTACCACACGTGATGACCTACTACGATTTTACCTGCCTTCTTATGAATGAAGTCTTTGCTTATAAGTTCCGAAAGGTCAAGTTTACTAACAAATGGAATGTTCCTGCCGTATTTCTCCTATTAACGCGCCCGAGCGCGATGCAAAACGTCGTGGGGCGCTATTATTTCAGACTCTTTAACTTAATTAAAAAAAACACGTATTTTTGGTACCTAAGAGAAGCAAACTGTTAACATTTTCATAATTATCGATTGAAATACGTACGCTGCCCAATATGCTTTTCTATTTATCTATTAAGGCTATAGATTTAAAAGACAAAATAAAATGTTAGCTAATGAATTGTAATTCTGTCATTTTAAGTCATCTATTGAAATACGGTCACCCTGGACCATTAATTGCAGCTTTGAAAGAAAATTGATTGCGTTAGCAGAATCCGAGATTGTTATTATTGTTATTATTTGTACAAGGTAGGAAGTTCCAGACGATGCAATATTCAATGTTCCGATACCGATGGACAAAGCGGTCTAATAAATCATTACCTATTCACGTATGAAATAAATAATCCTGTATTAAATCCTAAAATTTCGTGATGTGTAAATGCCCCCGGTACACGACATGAAAGTGTTTCGTAGTGAAAACACAACACGTCTGGAGCTAGCTGGATCACCGCGTGTCGGCACGCTTTGAAGTCCCCAGATTCTTGCAAGCGGCGACGTCGCTTTTGAAATAAGTCACACACGAGATTTTACGGGTGTTTTCCTATTTTAACAGTATGAATTGTGACTAGGATTTAATCATTTGACTCGGATATTTTGTATATTTGCAGAAGGTGAAATGATTTCAGAAATATTTTCGTAACAACGAAAGGGGATTTTGTTCGCACGTGACTTATGAAGAATAACGAGAAAAAGTTTTAATTTTGTGTTAAATTTTAACATTTCGCACTTCCGGAAGACTGCGCAATTTAGGACGCGTTAGTTTTTCAGATGTTGAACGATCTTTTAATGACGCAACCAGCCTTATCCTGATAGGAATTTAAGATAATTAACCCACAATCTATTGAACATTACGTCGTGGAGTAGCAGCTTTTGAATTTAAATTCGAGACCGGATTTTTCACCACGGACCATGGATGGTTGGATGCTGTTGATCGTATAGTCAAGGGCCTGGGAATCGTATTTATGAGGGAGCGCGTTTATTAGGGAGGGCGCGTCTAAATTCTTATTGAAACATAAACACGCACCACTTGACCTTGACCAACCTTGATATGAAATAAAGTTTAACCCATTACCAGACAACTTATGTTCTCAACTACCAAATTTACACCTCTTGCTTAAATCCCGTTTTTATCTTAAAGCTTGTTGTTGCATACTTGTGTAATGTAAATATCTTCGGTTACGGGTATTTTTGTATCATATTACCCAAATCCCATTCCTTTTTTTTTTTTTTCGTTTCAAACAAGGCCGGAAAACAAGGTATATAGCAATCTCGGTACTATTTACTGTTAATATATGAATGTCGTGAATAGATAAATAAATAAAAGAATCAAATGAACAAATATCCCAACACGATAGACCTAACTCAAATTTTAACATCGAATGGATTTTTTTTTTCAAAGTACTTGACATCGTAACTACAACTGTATAGTAGCGCTTCTATCCCTCGGATGGCTCTAGAATTTCCTAAATACAATCATTCATCTATTTGTTTTACCGGAAGTATGTAAAATATTACAAAAAACGAAACTTGGATTGTGAATCAATCGCCTGTGGACTGGAGCACCTTTACCTTAATAAGCAAATTGGTATTTCTCGCACCAGAACTATAATGAGCATACATCCGTACGTAGCTGCAATCTTCTACCGTCTTAGGTTTACGATTATCTGCCGTTTGGTAGGAGCAATAATATTTAAACATCGACTAAATTTGGACAATTCATTAGCTGTACAAAATACCTTCCTATATAGATTTCATCGAATTGTTTTTCTTTTTTTTTTTTTTTTTTTAATTCATTGGCATCAGATAATTATTCTTTCACGAGACTGAATATTACCGAAAGAGACCAAAACCCTGTAATTACAATTACGAAACAGCGGTCTTTTAATTCGGAGGATGGGGGGGGGGGCCATTCAGGTCGTACCAGAGCCATAGCGGATAACGTTTAAAAGTCAAAATGCAGAAAGACTGCTGTTTAATCTGCTAAAATATGGGTTCCGCACGTGGAAATTGAATTACCTTTCTGACTGCTATTTTTTGAGTTAAGAAAAGAATCATTAGTCTAGACACTACAGTTGCCTGTTTTCTTTTCTCTAGGCTTATCGCTCTCTGTCTATCGGTCTGTCTCTGTCTGTCACTCTCTCTACCTTTCTTTTCCTCTCTTTCTCATTCTTTGAATTTAGAATTTTGACGAGATACTTTCCCTTGATTATTTTTTACATTTATAATTTCTCTTTTCTCAACGAATTCAATATATCACTTTAGAATGCCAACAGATTCGTTCACCATCAGTACTTTCAGTGCTTTGATTCATATTACATGTATTGTTTTATTTCTTTAATGCAAAATTTTAAGTTCCTTTTTCCTATGAAGTAACACAGCTATAAAACACACTGTAAATAAAATCAAAAGAATTATGGTAAAGTGTTTGTTGATTTATACAGAAATTTTCCAGCTTTTTTAATTTTCAACACCTCATTTTTGCCATAAGAGCCAAAAGTCTTCAAATGGTAATTTGACACCCAATGCTATTATTCTTTCCAAATTGAGCTCCAATGACTGAATTTTAAATGAAGATATCGATGGCTCAGCACGAAACAGTTGCAACTCCCTATATGTGTATAGGGAGTTACAACCATTTTGCGCTGAGCCACTGATAGGCCAATTTTCATATGTTAAAACTGATTTATCACAAACCTGTATTAGGGAAAATATCTTTTAGGGTTCTTAACTCTTCCAAATTGACATCAATTTCCCTGTCTGATGTGTGCCTCGGGTCAAAGTTTTCCAAAGTGCTTTCTGTATCTATTTGTCCTGGAAATTGCTGTAAAGCTTTTCTTGGGTTCAGTGTACTCATAGGCTGAGGCTTCACATTTGATCGTGGTATTTTCCACTGGCAAAGCTTTGAAGTGCAGCTAAGGCTGTCATTGTCATCTGGCCCCTGATCTGGTTTTGCATTACTTAAAGCAAAAAGCAGGCTACCAATGTGGCTGCAAGCTTGTGCAAGTCTGAAAAGATATTTCAGTCCATCAAGTGACCAAGTCCATTAAACGAGTAAAAGGGTTCATTTTCATTAACAGACCCTTTCAAAAGAATAAATAATTAGTCTTAAAAAATTGTAAATAAATCCTAACTCAATAAAAGTCATTAGAATCATCACATTGTGATAATTGTGAAGAAATTTCAAATAATATACATATTTAATCAAAATTGTATTTCTAATTTGTAAATAAGATGTGTACTAAGTGACCATTCTCTTTAATTGATACTTTTTGGTGGTCTCATCAGTGGTTTCTAAGTACAATTTTTACTGTAAATTAAACCTATTAATTTCCATACCATACTGGCTTGGCAAATAAATTGGAGAGAAGTAAACCATATACATCTATCTAGTGATTTATTTTCTTTTCTTATCAAGATTTCTTGATACTTTGTAAATGAAGTATGGCATTTATTACCCATAGCCCTAGTGATATTTGCAAAATTTTGACCAGCCTAGAATCTATTCTTCACAAAATAATCTATTTACCAGTAGGTAAGGATTTTATGTACGGGCACTGAAATAAGACTACATGTACATGATTTAAGGTAACTGTAAAGGCCTTAAGAGTTTGGAGAGGAAGAATCACATATATATATTTTAACAATATCTAGGACTGATTACTTAGCTCATTTATTTCTGTTATTATATAATACTAGGGGTCAGAAGCATATACAAACTACTCCAGTACATGGGAAACCGAAGTTTAGGTCGTAATAATTTAATGTACATTAAAAACTGGACTTGAATTGTTCATGAAAAACTTTCAAAAATGCCTACATGGGTATTGAATGTTTGACTACCTTACCCAATAGGACACTGACAATAACCATACTGGATAGCTGGATCATCACTTTTTGAAACACAAACATACACTTGGTATTTGGTTTTTTTCATTGACGCCTGACATGTTGCCTTCACATACACAATGGATGAATCAATCTGAAAGATATATATATATTTATAGATGAAGAAAGCATTATATTATTGATTTCATGGAGATATGAAATGAAAACCTTTATCAAACTATATTGATATAATGCAAAGCATAAATGTGATTAGGTTTTTAGTTTCAAACATTCATGAAATCAACAAATATTTCTCTTCATACCTCATTATTTAATATCATGAAGCAAAATATGTAATAGATGGTCAATAATGATACAAATTTCTAATGGAATTTCTAATGGAACTACTTTTGGCGAAAGCTTCCATAATAAGCTGTGTAAGTTGATTTTAATGAGGAATAAAAGCAACTTTCCAGCCAACCAGAATATTTGAATCCTTATTGACAAAAAAAATAATTATAAAACTTACTTTGATCTTGTTTCAATCTATATGATTTGATCAGTGAATATTGTGAAAAGAAACACAATATTTCAATATAAATTATACTGTTTCTTGCCAGAGTATATGCCGGGGTATGTGCAATTTATTCCCGGCTGGAAAAAATGATGTCAACAAAGCCGAAGGTGAGGGTTGACATCATTTTTTATTGTTAGAAATAAATTGTCATATATCAAGGCAAGAAACCATATTATGAATTTACTGCACTTCTTAGACTAACTATTTATTTTTAACCTATTTAAGGCCTTGGTATTAACAAAATTCTTTGAAACCACAAATGTCCCCTAATGCGCCTCAAAGAATAGTAAACATGTACAAAGTAATGTCAATCTTGCTTGAGCGACCACCTCTATTAAGCGGCCAATTTTATTTTGCGACTGTCATTAAAATCTCCTTCTTAAATCAAACTCTCTTAAAAAAGTAGATAAATAATTGTCTAAAATTTACTGTTTACTAACCGTATGTTGTTAAAACTCAGTAGAATAGACTTTATTAGAAGATTCTTATGAGTGTTTACAACAAAGGGGTTATTGAGGAATTCCTAATAATATACTTATTCAATAAAACTAACATTTCTTATTTATAAACAAAACATGTATTAAGCGACAATTTTCTTTAATAACCACTTTTTGGTGGTCCCGTAACTTAGTGGTCGCTTAATACAAGGTTTGACACCTTAAGAATTTCCTATGCTAAATGATCATGTGTGAGTGTCCCATAACTGGTTAATTTTTAAACTAATTTTAGGATAGCAAAATATTCAAATATACTGGTGCTGATATAAACAGTGATGATATACACAGGGGAAAAACTGACATAAAGCCCAGTAGCCCATGGCCCTAGATTTGGGCTGGGCCCCCAGAAGTTTTTAGAAAATGCCTATTCCCCTAATGTTAAGTATATAGAAATTTGGAAGTCTTGGCCCCTAAGCTTAAATTGTTAAATTGTTAAGTCATTTTCCCTGGTACATGTTATTCTATGTCTCTGATTATGCACATGATGGTGTTAAAATGTATAAAAATATTTAAATGTATATATAAAACCATGCCATACCTCAGCACAACCTATGTCTTGGACATCACCAGCTTCAAAATGTTTAACTGCCCTGTCAAGCCCTTTGAAGTTATTGACTTGGCCACCAGACACTGTTGGTCTTAAAACCATAAAGCTATATATATGGCCGAAAGTTATTTTTGGAGGACGTATCCGTTCACTATAAACTACTTTATTAAAGGGTGGCAAATTCCCCCGGTCCGTCTGTGGAACATAAGCTTGTAGCCCGGACGTCTGACTTATGACCGGGGTTAAAATACTTTTCGGCGCTTGGGCTGTCAAAATATCACCAATGAGATCTTCTTTCTTTTTCTTCTTTACTTCTATACCGTGTTCCTCGGCTAATTTCACGACCGATTCCTTTTTTAACTTTTTTAAAACTTCCCGCTTTGACATATTTTTGACAGCTGTCATTTATGCGGAAGTGAAGTTGCCGTCCGGAAGTGTTTGTGCGCATGTGCGAAAGTTATCGTGAAAAGGTCTATTACACGGTGTTCTTAACTGTATCATATAGAGGATAATCGTTTGTTGCAGTGTAAGATCGATTTATATTTCATTGAGTGAACAACAAAAGCTATATTTTCACGAATATAGCTTTTGTTTTTCACGAAATGAAATACTAACCGATCTAACACGAAAACCAAACGATTATTCTATTTCTTTAATGCAAAAATGAGACAAAATATGAAATTTCTAGGACGATTTTTCGTAAAGCACGTCATTTTGCACGTGATTGCTATGCAACGTTCATTGTGACGTCACTTATTTCGCCCGGCATAGATGACGTCAGATAGGATGAAATGCACAAAAGCAGGGTATAAGTTTTTGATAATTTCACTGCTTTTGCGGTGAGTTTATCAAGTGATAATCTACCGTTATTTCTCGATAAATCACCGAAAAGCATTAAAGAAATATGCGTATTTGTTTCAGTATGATGTAGCCAGTGAAATGATGGAAGCACTAAGAACAGTAGATGGACGAGTATTTAGGGTTGGGACTCCCCCGGATGTCATGGGCTGTGAGTATGATAATTCTGAGCTAAAGATGCGGTTTATAAACTCGAGACATTCACAAGATGAATGATTTTGGAATTAATTTTGAAATAAACTTGAATAAATGTAATGATCGAGTTTTGAATGATTTTCAATGGAGGTAAAGATAATCGATAATTTCGTCGAACTGGACAAAGCGATGTTTTTTTTATCTCCCTTTAATAAAATCTAATATTTTTTTCCGTTTTTTTTTTTTTTTTGTCTAGACGGACTAATGAGACCATTAAACATCAATATCACCCAATAGAATAAAAATAATAACCGTTTTTGATAAATTTGATTTAAAAAAATGATCGTTTGAACGATTTCGAAGCGTTTTAAACAGTTTAGGAGCGTTTTTGAGAGATTAGAATGAGTGTTTGGATTGAATGAATGGAGCGCTGAGTGAATGATTTAGAATTATACTGATCTTAATGAGTGTCAATTTCACGGTGTGATTATCTGTACGCCCTACAGCGACAGACTGAAGTTGTCCCCTTTGAATATTTTTGATTTGATTTTGTTAGAATGATAGTGAAATAACTTTTCATCACGTTTAAACGCGGAAAATTGAAATGTTGAATTTCAAGAATTTTGACGATTTTACGCAAAAATTCGGGTCAAATTATAAATAGAATATTAAATTTGTGCTCATAAAATACAGAATTTATTAAACTCGTCATCTAAAACAGATAAAAACTCGGCACAGCCTCGTTTTTATCTGTTTATAGATTACGAGTTTAATAATTCGGTATTCCATGACCACTCATTCAATATCCTCTATTTCCATTGCAGTGGTGGCGACGGGAGGCGCCTACGATTATTTCTACTTGCAAGGCGTTCCTTACTCCTACACGTACGAGCTGAGACCAGCAACCAATGAACCCGGATTTATTCTGCCGCCCGAGGAAATCGAGGTTGGTACAGCCGAGTTCTTGGCCTCGCTTATTCGATTCGCAGAAATAGAACTCGATTTACCACCCGTTCGACAACAACAACATCAACAACAACAAAGGGGTTTTGGTGGTTACCGAAAGGAAATAAATCTAATAGATTTATCTAATTAAAGAAAACAGCTTAAATTTGATGAGTATGTAAACTACATCAAATCACACGCACGTTTCTTTCAGAATGGTTGTGATGGATAAAAATGTAGAAAGACATCTTAAAACCTGTAATTAGCGTTGTGTTATTTATGCCGTTTCCGCACACGACGGCGTTTAGCAGACGACGTCATTTCAGGGGGAATTTTTTTATTTTTGAGTCGCAATTAAACGCCTGCGCTTTACGAGGCAATTTTCAATTTCTTTGCCAGCGATGAAACAGCTCTTCCATGGTCGAAAATTAAATTCTATGTTTATTCACTTAGATTCGTGCACTCTGTTTGGTCAAAATTTTGGTTTCATTACTCAATGAAAACAATTTTGATTATGAGGCTTTTTGTAAGCTTCCGCAGGATGTATTCCCATAACAAGAGTTGTCCGCGGACAACGTAGCTCGCCCAAACAGCTGCTTGTCACAAACAGCGCTTGACCGAAGACCGAAGTTCAAAGTGGTTTCTTTCAATGTTAAAGTCCATGATTTAATATATATCTGTTTGAGTAGTAATTAACAAATATAAAAACTTTTTTGTTTTAATTGCATGTATAAGGTTAGGGTAAATTGAAAGCCTACAAGCAGATGAGGTTACCAATGGAATTTCTTTGTATCAAACATGAAGTTTTTCTTTAAAATCTTTCTAAGTCCACAAAAGGTCAAGATCAAGGTCAAATTGTGAAGGACCTTGGTCTCTGTAGAAGCCTATCACCTAGTGAGTATGTGTATGAAGTAATAATGTCCCGGAGTAAAGCATTTAGAAAATATAAGCAAGGTTAAATTTTTGGTTAAAGTTTTTTCAGTTTAAGTTTTTCCAAGTCCATAAAAGGTCAAGGTCAAATTGTCAAGGCCCTTGGTTTCTGGTGAAAGCCTTTCATCTGGTGACTATGTATATGAAGTAATGATGTCCCTAGGTTAAAGCATTCAGAAAATATAAGCAAGGTTAAAGTTTTTGGTAATAGAATTTCGGTTAAAGTATTTCTAAGTTCATAAAAGGTCAAGGTCAAATTATCAAGGACCTTGATCTCTCACAAAAGCCTATCACCTAATGAGTATGTATATGAAGTAATGATGTCCCTAGGTTAAAGCATTCAGAAAATAATAAGCAAGGTTAAAGTTTTTGGTTAAAGTTAACAGTTAAAGTTTTTCTAAGTCCACAAATGGTAAAGGTCAAGGTCAAATTGTGAAGGACCTTGGTCTCTGGTGAAAGCCTATCACCTGGCGAGTAAATGTATGAAGCTATGATGTCCCTAGGTTAGAGCATTAAAAAAATATATGCAAGGTTAAAGTTTTTGGTTAAAGTTTTTTGGTTAAAGTTTTTTTAAGTCCACAAAGGGTCAAGGTCAAGGTCAAATTGTCAAGGACCTTTGTCTATGGTGAAAGCCTATCACCTAATGAGTGTGCATATGAAGTAATGATGTCTCTAGTTTAAAGCTTACAGAAAATATAAGCAAGGTTAAAGTTTTTTGGTTAAAGTTTTTGGTTAAAGATTTTTTGAAAGGGTCAAGGTCACAGTCTAAAGGTCATTTCAACATGGATGTTGGTCTCAAATGAAAGCCTATGCCCTAATGAGTGTTTCTGTAAAAAATAAAGCCTCTAGGATAAATATTGATAGAAATAAAAAACTTTAATCTAATGCGGACGCCGACACCGACGCTGACGCTGACGCCGACGCCGACATCCGAGGGTATGACAATAGCTCTTCCGAGACTATCGTCCCGGGCGAGCTTAAAAATGTATTTAAAGGTAAATCTTTACATTTTTGCCTCCAGAAATAACTATAAGACGTAAAGAGAGTATTAATTGATTTCACAATCAACCCTTGTGCTTCGCGTATTCATACAGTCTGATAATATTTTGAATTTCATACATCCATGAAATCAACAAATACTCCATTCATTTCTTAATGAAAGACAATAAGCTATTGATACACAAATGAAATATCGATTACAAGTCGCCGATTTCAAACGAAAGATAAAGTGTTAGATAAAGATTTAAAAAAAAAAAAAAAAAAAAAAAAAAAAAAATTCGATGGCAATCCATTACATCTATTTGTCCGAAAAATCTCCTGAGTCTAGTACATTGTAGATGATCAGTCGAAGCCCTCTGACCGTCTGACTTCAACAAATCGATAGGTCGTCGTTGACAATTCGATGTTATCTTTGAGATATCTTGGAGATCACCGACGAGTCGCTTTACCCTTAAAAACGCTTTTTAATGGGCCAATGCTATGGCCAGTCGCCGACTTTTCCGTAAATTAGTCGCTTATTCCATAACCCATCCAACAAAAAGTCATATATATGTAGATAAAGTATCGCCGACAAGTCGTAGCGTTTATTTGACAGCAATGGACAGTAGGATAGTACAGATAATAACATCGTGAAATTGACTAGATGAATGCTTTTGAATTGATTTAGGAATGAAATTGAATTAGTTTGTGGAGCGAGCTTTGAGTAAATTTAATGGGAGGTAATCCTATATCGCATATTTTATTCAGACTCTCATCCTTTCCGACTTTTTGACTCCAACCTGTAGGTTGAAATCGTAGATCTATGAGGGATATCAGCTGAAGACTAGGAAAGAATGTAATTGTAGGACTAGTGTAGGGCATACCATGAATTCATTATAAGGTGCTCCAGCCGTTGCGGTATAACTAAAAGATTGTTGAAAGAGGCGTAAAACCCCATTCAACCAATCAATCAAAATGGTTCAAATCGATCGAGTAAATGCATGGTTTTATTGACTGGTGTTGATTTTTAAGTGACTGATTTGTCACTGAAGACACAAAATCAGAAAAGAACGTAGAATTTATTAAAAGGGTTGTAGAAAATATAGCTAATTTTGTACAATTGTACAAAATTGTCATTTATATCTACCTCCCTCGAAAATCATACAAAATTTGCTGAACCAATTCTTTCGAAAATCATCTAACTTGTCAACTTCACGGTGTTCCTAACTGTAGAGCCACTACACTGCAAGGGGTCTGGGCGATTTCATTACGCAAATCATGACTGTGCTCCTTCCGCATATAAGGTATTTATATGGAGCTTTGTATGTTAAGGTAGTCGACCCGTAATAGTTTCACAATATTTCAGAACGGATAAACTTTCACAATGTTGACCGAGGTTTCCTAAAGAAAAGCTCGCAAAATAATGTTTGACCTTGAGCTCTGATCTTGACGTTGGAGCTATTTGAAAAATTCCTTATTTATTACATCTACTCACGATATACAATAATTATGTCATTTTTTAACACCCTTTTATATATGAAGGTGGATGGACATACGAACACACAAGTACCTACTTGCCATAGAGACAACTATGGGTAGCTCAATGCAAGCTGGCTCCACAAAGAAAACTAGAGCTGTCGCAAAGCGGACTAATACCCCTAACCTGCACTTTGTCTAAATATCAGTGATAAAGTTAGAGTCAGGAAACGAAAAGTTCTAACAAAAAATCACTGTGACCTTGACCTTTGACCTATGTGACTCAAGAACGTAAGGACACTTCCTTCGGTCATAAGCAGCATTTGCATAAAGTTTCATGATTGTAGATCGTTTGGTTCTCGAGTTCAGAAACGAAAATTGAACACAGGCTTACTGTCACCTTGACCTATGTGATCCCATAACAAAAGGGCACTTCCATGGACCATAAGCAGCATTTGTAAGAAATTCCATGTTCCTAAGTCACTTGGTTTCACTTGGTTTTCGAGTTAGAGACGAGCCCGATTAGCTCAATTGGTAGAGCACCGGACTTCAAAACCATTGAAGTTCGACCGCGTGGGTTCGATTCCTGGGCTGGTACACTAACAAAACTAATTGTCTTTCGGACGAGACGGTGAATGCATTACACCGAGCACGTTAAAGAACCATGGCGGATCTCAGCAGTAGTTTCGCCATGTATCCCCCGTAACAACTAACCGTCTTCTGGGGCGTCGCTCATATGAGCATGTGCTACGGTAGCGACGATAAATAAACGGAAATACACACACTCGAGTTAGAGTCCGAGCCTCGAGTTAGATTCTTAATGTAATTACACAAAAGAGATAATCCTTATGATTTATACAAATATGATCTTATTCATATAATACTACTCAGATTTGGCTTCGAGGGTTTGTTTATCTAAGTGAGGAAAGAATTATGGTGGCATAACAGCGCATATCAATTATAAAGAGACAAAGTTGAAGACCAAGTAAACAAGATATGTTTGTAAAACATTTATACCCCCATAAAAGCAGGTCAATAGCATATTCTTTGTTAATTATCAAAGGGCAATAACTCAAAAAATATAACGAGTAGAGTTATGTGTCTTGTGCTCTGCTTTTATCCTCAATGCGATCTATTCGCCCACTAGGTTTCATGATTCTGGTTACTTTTTGAGATATGCTGCAGAAAAACTTTGAGTATGAATATCGACAAAGGGTTATAACTGAAAACCAAGCAAGGTAGAGTTATGGTTCTTATGGACTGCACTTTCCCTTGATATGATCTATCAACCCATGAAGATTCATGGCAATAGCTATGACTCTTTCTGAGATATGCTCCGGAAAATAATGGTCTATGGACGGACGGACCCACAATTATAAAGCATTCAAATATATCATAAGCGTAAGTCCATTTACAAACAATGGTGGCAGCAACAAGAACCTCTAATTACATACAATATCAATTTTATTAAAACTACACGTAATCATCTAAAATAAAAATTACACGTAAATTTATACAGTTTCGATTTCATCTGTTTAAATAATGATGTCCTATTAACCCTTCCCCTGCTGTTCATGACATATATTTCCTGCATACATAATTTCCATAGACAGTATAACTAATATCAGCCTGCACAGAGGTACAGTCTGATCTTAGCCCACACTGGCAGCTTTTGCCTTAATCAAAACGTGAAACAAGAGTACCACCTACGGGTGCCTACGCTCAGCTGTTGGGTGCTGAATATTAGATAATAAAATCTGGAAAGAGGATAATAAAATCAAAGATGAAAAGGGTCATAACTAGCACAGAATGCACCTAGAGTTATCCTCATTGATAGTATCAGGTTGTTCTTTTGATAGTAAATATGTGAGCAAAGTTTCATGTGAATGTCTGTTGTAAAACCTGAGATATCACAAAATCAGAGCTACAGATAGAGGGAGTATTTTGGATTTTAGATCTAAGTATTTCATTAATGATTGTATTGTTGCTGGTACTCATTGAAATCGTCTATAAAGATTTTAGACTGGTTTTTCACTCTCTTATCTCTACCTCTGAAATAATTGTCAAAGTTTACATACACCGGCCAAAACAATGACAATAGACCAATGACAATACCTTGAGTTTCCTCCAACACACAGCTGAGCCAGTCTGATTGAAATGACTCCGAAATTCCCATTTACACATTTAAAATCAGCAGGATAAGGGTTTATAACGTCTGTATCTTTTCATTCAATATCCTCTAAAAGAACCATTTCCCCACCTGTACTGATAAGCCTTACTGGCTTTGATGTAATCTCTATACCCCCCACTGCTGTGGCCCGCAAACACTGGGCTGTGTATTGTTTAGAGCAGTTTGCTTCCTTGGCAATGTCCGACATAAAACGAGCAAACTGATACATTTTAACTGGTTTTTCTGTGTACCAAAAGGTTTCTCTCGAAGGTGATTGTAACGCAGCCTTATTGTAATGATTGAAAAGCGCTCTTGCATTAGGATTATTCTTACTAAGGAAAAATCGTAGTGCGTGAACTGGGCATGCGTTGAGATCTGTAGATGCGTACATTCGCTTATTGCCCTGATCCTCCTCAGATTCCTGAACACCTTGATGGATTCTCTCTTTCGTTTCCTTGGTCAATGTAACATATTCCTTCTTCTGATCATCTACATGAAACTGGAATGAATTAAGCGTCAATTTTGCATAAAATTCCAAGTTCTTTGGGAGAAAGTTTATTGTCAGATCGTACCAGACCTTGAAGCGAAGAACTATCGGATCTTGTTGACTGATATTTAGGTAGGAAGCGATCTTTATTAAATCCGGCTTGGTTATCGTTGCTTTTGGTGTGGTAGGAGCTGATAAGCCACGTCCAAGATTAGATTTTAATTTGGCATCAAGCATCTTGTTACTACTTTTAAATATTTTGTCCCGAACAATATCGTATTCAACTCCGATGTCAGCCAAATGTCTATTGATTGCTCCCCGTATGTTTTTAAATGTGTTTTTATGATATTCTCCACCTACGGCTCCCATCTTTTGATTCCGTTTATCTGTATTCTTTGGAGCAGCCTCAGCGTAGAATTGTCTCAATAAGTCATTCAGCTGTTCTGCTGTAAGTAAGTGGAAATCCACCGTTGTACCAAGGGTCTCAATACTCCAGTCTGAAAGAGGAGCAAATTGGAAACACCAAGTTACATTCGGAACAACACTTGGCCAATCTCTCAATCCATAGACGGACTTTTTTTTTAAAATTACGGGAAACCCTTGGAAAACTCTATGGTGTCGGTTAAATTGGCGTTAGCCTGAGGTGCGTTCGTTAGAGCAAGATGATAAATCCATCTAAATGAGATTTTGTAAGGCGTCGTAATGAACGATTTTCGATATTTTGAGTGAAAATATTAGACGTAGTCATGACTACTCGTTTTCAGCCAATGCAAAAAGATCTTCGTTTCCTCATTGAGATATCATAAGATTCTTATTGAGCGGCTGGAAAATCTCGCTCTACCGAACGCTTTATCTTAAAAATCTTAATAAGAATCTTAAGAATCTCTTTCTAACGAACGCACCTCTGAAAACATTCGACATCGCCAACGCTACTAGTTTGTGAAACCATCGTATCCTTATATAAATATCTATAGATTCTTAAATAACAGCTGAAAAATCTTAATTTTTGAGAATGATTCGTCATTCTCAAAAATAAAGATTTTTTTCGGCTGTAATTTACTGTAAAAGATATAAATCTAAAGATAGCGCCGGTTATTTTCGCGCTAGTTTTTCTTACACTGTTTCCGCCTAATTTTGTTACATACTCATCTGCGGTACACACATCCGAGGTCTGTTGCAGTTTACAGAAATGGCAGAGTGATGTTCCGAATGGCCGAGTTATTGGCCATAAAAATCATTTGTCGTGTTTATTCTATACACAGATAGCTCCACCTAAAACATGCATATTAATGAAATACACTCATTTTTTCCTGCAAATACAATCACAGGAATGCAACACTCTATTTAGCTTATCCTTTTCAATTAAGTTTCAATATAATTTTCGTTGTTCTTATTATACTCTACGTAATCTTTAGTGGGAATATTGATGCTTTGTATTTCATGAAACCTTTGTAACAGGGTGCGCTTTCAGTGAAACTCTTAACATGGCAATCACTACTTGTTCATTTATTTTACATCCCAGACAAGGTTGTAAAACTATTTCATACTTAAAAAGGTTAACAGAATTTTGTTCAGGAGTGTGATCATGTTACAATGGACAATATCTTACTTTCCTGTTGATGTGTCCGTGAAAAGAGTCTAATAAGGGGGGAGAATTTTCTGTACAGTACCATTTGGCCAATAAGGGTGCAGCCAAAAATCATGCCATTTTGCATGTGGGTTAACATGATGTCACAATTATCAACAGTCACGTTTAGGATGATGTTGCATATAACTTTCATAAAACAAAATCAGCTACGGAATAAAAGGGAGCAAAATAGAACTTAATGACAAAAATCAGTGTTTAACTTTGTTCTGTCATTCATTTACAATATGCCCAAAAGATCTCAACAGACAGACAAAAAGCATTAATGCAATGTTGGGTTTTTTTTTACAAGCCTATTAATCAAAGTACCACAATAAGCCAAACTACCACAACATGAGGCCTGAGACATTCTATTGACTATCAAGTCTGGCTCGTTGGCTGAGTGGTTAGCACACTAGAGCTCAAAACCTGGTGATTGTGAGTTTGAGCCCCACCAGAGACAGTTAGTGTATTTTGGCAGGACACTTTTCAGACAGGGTCCAAGTCGATCCAGCTGTAAAATTGGGTAGCAGTGGTAAGAACCCATTGCCTTTCTCTCAATGTGTACGATAAGATCTAGAATTAGCTAGGACCTCAATGGAAATAAGAGTCATTCGACCCTTTAATGTGTCATCCTTGAGTAAAAAAAGTTTTCCTCATTTTAATCAGATATTTCCCGAACTTTATTGCTTTCTGACAATAATAACTTAAATCCATTGAATCAACCTCTGAGGGTTTGAAGAGAAATTTGATGATGTTTCTGAACTCTAATGCTTAATCAAGATTATTTTGAGTGAAAAAATCCATACTGCTCTTTTTTTTCCATGTTTTCAAAAAGATCAGCACCATAAACGAAAGGAACCTTTATAATGACCCTACAATCATCCTGTTAAAGTTTCAAGTAAATCTGATAATATCTATAGACTTTTGAGCCAAAATCCGTATGGCCCTTTTTCCTGTGTTTTCTGACAGATAAGTCTAATTTCAAAGGAACTTTTCTTATGACCTACAATCATCCTGTTAAAGTTTGAAGTAAATCTGTTTATATTTGTGGACAGGGAGACAGACATACCTAATTACAGGACTTTTCGATTGCTACAGCTTTTTTGACCTTTGGTCAGTAGAGCTAAAATTTACCTAAAATCACTACACTCACATCTGAGGTACTTTCCAGTTTACATAAAAGTCGAAGGGATGTCCAAAATACCTGCAGTAAACTAGTATCTGACCCTAATTACCTTGGAATATCTTTATTCCCCATTGTGTATTTCTCTGTGTAGATTTGGCCTGACGAATCTGCTCCAGATCTTCTAGCTCCTGTGGAGTCAAGGTCTTAAACCTTGATGACTTCTGCTCTGGTGTATAACTGCTGTCTTCTGTGACTTTATTTGTCTTATCTGTTTCATTACCACCAATAATTGAGGTCATCGTCGTAGAAACAAAACTATGTAGCTCATCTAGAGGAAATTAAACACCAAGAGTCAATTTTCGATTCAATCACATACATTTACAGTGTCATTAAGTTTTTGGTTTCATATCTCCATCAAATCAAAAATCACATACATTTACAGTGTCAGGGCTTACCGGTATGTAAGTGTTCGATATTGGGGAGTCATTGATTTCTCGCATAAGAAATTCTGGGGGTGAAATCTGAATTTAAAGGGGTCAAATTGAACAAAAACGCAAATCATAAGTAGTATTTGCATATCTAAGAGTTAATTTAACTGTTTATTGTAATAATATGAAACAGATTATTAATATGTAGAACATAAGAAAGTTACCCCCTTGGGAAATTTCTAGGGATATAATTAGGTTACTTTCAGATTTCTGGGGGTCAAAACCCTGGTTTAAGGGTCAAACATGAGCCCTGAATTTATTATTAGATCTAATCAAGAAGCAAAAAGATGTATGTGTGAAACTACAATGTCCCTTTCACTGCCATTTTTCAGTGCAATATGGAAGCCAAAAGTTAAACTAAAAAGTTGAAGTCTAAATTTTCATCATAACTGACATTGAAATGATCTTGACTGATGACACTGGTATTATTACCTACAGAAAGGTATTGTCTTGAACAGTACACTTGTGAAATATGAAGCTTTGACCAGTGTAAAAGATGTGTTTTTTGTGTGTGTGTGTGTGTGTGTTTTTTTTAATTTCCATTTATATTTTTTCTTAATCATTTCATTTATATCTACTCTAACCTTATATCAAGGGTACTCATTTGAATTGTCTCTGAGATATTTTTAATTTATTGAAATATTTCAATTATTCTTTCACAAACTCCCACACATAGGGTTTTAGAGAGAAATAAAGATTTCCCCCATCTTATCCAGTCATGGAATATTTCAGATACCTGATTTGTCATTTGTTTGACTTTGTCCTGGGTTGGAATACTCAAGGCTCTCATTTAGGTATAAGTCAGTCGCATTCTTGAATCGTTTTCTTGGTCGTTCTTGTTCAGGATCTAGCTCTTCTACGCTATTCTCAGACTCATCATTATGTCCTAGAAAAAAACAAGTTGTAGTTGTTAAACACAAATTCTCCCAAAACGACAATTTTTTTTAATTTGACAGATGACCTTGTCAAATGATCTTGACCTTGGTATCTGTAGATGTGTATCATTGAAATATATCATCGTACCAAATATGAGCTTTGTATCTTGAGAAGCCTTGAAGCAATTCAAACATACAGACACATGGATGGACAGACAGATAGACAATGGTTAAACAATAGGCCACGGTTTTTTTATGCTTGGACATGATAAATAATAAGTCAATTATATTTTTTTCACTGGGCCAAATTGAAATCAGTAATACACACATATGAAATCATAGACCTCTATATACCTTGGACAGTGCAAGAAAACATTATTAATATTTTCTGTAATGACCTAGAATGTTTTCTGTGGAGATTTTTTTATGAAATCTTTCTGCTATTTTTTTAAAATGTGGTACACATTGATGAGCCTAAATATATGACCCTTGGTGGCATGATCAGGGCTCAAGTTTGACTCTTAAACCAGGGTTTTGACCCTCAAAAATTTGAAGCATCTGATTTTGACCCCTAAATTTTCTATCAGGAGAGGTCATTTTGACCCTTTAGATTTTCAGCTTTGCATATCAAAACTGCTGCAAATATATTAGAATTAATTGTCTCCTTCATATCTTAATAAGAGATTCATATAAAATTATGAAGGAGATGATTAAAGAAATTCATCAGAAAAATCAAAAACATATTGCCAATAATATCCACTCTTTAGACAGTTTTGACCCCTTCAATAGCAGTTTTGACCCCCTAGAAATGACAGTAAAGGGGCCAATGACTCTTGACCTTGAAAAGCTAGCACAAGCCCTGTGACCCTTGGTAGCATGATATGAACAAACTTGGTAATGTATGAGTCCACTTGATGAGGCTACATATAAGCTATCATGGTTGTCTGCCTTTTGGTTTCAGAGAAGAAGATTTTGATTTGATTTGATTTGAATTGGGGTTTTACGTCGCTTTCAACAATCTCTCAGTTATATCGCGACGACTGGAGCACCTAACGATGGATTCCTGGTATTTCTCACACCAGTACTACCACCACATCCCTTTCCTAGCCTCCAGTTGCTATTCCACATAGGTTTACGATTATCTACCCATTGGTGGAGAACAAATGTCGGAAAGGATAAGTGCCGCGGCCGGGGATCAAACCCGTGCAAATATTGACCCCTGGATTAGAAGTCTGGCGTGCTACTTACTGCGCTGTTGCCGCGGTAAGAAGATTTTGATAGACTTTCTTCTTTCTCTCTATGAAACATAAGATGAACTCTAAACAAGAGGCCAAAGAGGGCATGTATCACTGGCCTTGAATACAGCTGAGCAAAAAAATAGATGCACCCTTAATAAAGCTACAAGTCCTCCACATGATGATATATGAGGGATGTTCAAATTGTTCTTAATTTGGTATCATTCGCTGTCGGAATTCAATCCACGTATGTCTATGTAAAATTGATGAATTTTACGCACACAGTGCACACGTGTTTGCCATATACAATGCCATGGAAATAAATACATGGTGCAGAAGATGTAATAACTCACTGATTTGGTCTTATTTCTTGAATATTTGTTCTCCCCTGTCAATTGAAAACTTGAACATTTTTATGAATTGCAGTAATAAGCATTATGTATTCCCTGTCTTAATTTGAAGTAATTTGGCAGAAGAATTTTAATTAGTGGCGAGGTGAACGTCAGAACCTTCTAAATGCAATCAAATGATAGCTGAGAAATTAAGCCCCTATAATCATTTATTTCTGAAAATTAGGAGAAATACCTAAAAGATATAGATTAACTAGAAAGCCATGAATTGCTTGAGTTGCTCCACAGGCTTGAAATTCTTGTAAAAGCAAATAAAATTTTTGACTAGATTTTTAGATATTTTGGGTTCTACTAATGTTGAAAATGATTTCAACTATATAACATAAAGAGAAATGACCTCCTCCCATAAAAGACATATTTTTCATCCAATCAAAATAATTTTTGGCTGCATGATAATGGGTCACCTAATAACATACCAAAAATGCTTGATTGATATCCATCAGTTACATTCTGAGAAAATGATTTTGAAAATTTCCACTATATAACATACTGAGAAATGACCTGCACCCATAAAAGACATATTTTTCATCTGATCAAAATAATTTTTGGCTGCATGATAATGGGTCACTTAATGATCATTATTTTGAAATTTGGTTGATATCCATCTATTACATTCTGAGAAAATGGTTTTCAAAGTTTCCACTTCATAACATTTAGAGAAATGACCTCCGACCATAAAATACTTATTTTCATAGGATCACAATAATTTTTGGTAGACTGATAAAGGGTCACTCAGTTATCATTCCAGTGAAATTTGGTTAATATCCATCCTTTACATTCTAAGAAAATGATTTTGAAAGTTTCAACTATATAACATAGAGAGAAATGACCTCCGCCCATAAAATACATATTTTTCATCCGATCACAATAATTTTTGGTAGACTGATAAAGGGTTACTCAAGGATCATTCCAGTGAAATTTGATTGATATCCATGTGTTACATTCTGAGAAAATGATTTTGAAAATTTCCACTTTATAACATATAGAGAAATGACCTCCGCCCATAAAATACATATTTTTCCATCGATCAAAATATTTTTTTGTAAACTGATAAAGGGTCACCCAAGGACCATTCCTGTGAAGTTTGGTTGAAATTCATCCAGTAATTTCTGAGGAGAAGATTTTTAAAGAAAAAGTTTACGACCGGACGCACGGACGCACAATGCCATGACAATAGCCCCAGTGGCCTTCGGCCAGTGCAGCTAAAAACCATAAAAATCTAAACAAATAAAATCAACAAACCTTCATCTGCATTCATAGACGTATCCATCGCGCTGGTACTTGGATTTTCTGTAGCCCAGCTATACCACTCTTGAAATTCAACTGGTTCCTCTTTGATTGTAATTGTTTCAATTTCATTGTCAACTCTCTCATCCAATTCTTTATTGTCATCAGATATGTCTGTACTCGATTCTTCTTCCCGTCCTCTTGCATTTAATTTATCTTGAACCTTCTGCGATACGGATTTTAAAAGTTCTGCATTTGCATTCAGACGTTTCTCTAAATAATTTTCATTGGAGCCTGTTTCACTGGTACTTTGATTTAAATTCAAACCTGACTGGTTCTCTTTCAAACTTTCATCAGTGTAATTCTTAATACTTGACTGGTTCACTAAAATAACAGATTGACCATCCTTTTTGCCTAGATTATTAATTGACTGGTTCTCAAAGTTAGTAGGCTTCTGAATCAATAGCCTGTTCACGCCAGGTATCCCTTCCCCTGTAATATTATTTGTGTGTTTTTGTCCAGGGGCAACTGTCCCTTTTTCTGTTTCTTTATTAGCTTTCTCCAGTATTATAGATTTGAGTCGATATCCTGTTGTAGGTGAAGTATCTTCTTCAGGTGGATCTTGATTTGTGTCATTACTAATCATTAGTATATTTGGCGTACTTTTAGATAGTAATGATTTTTTGCCTGATGTTCTTCCTGAATCTTGGTCACAGGATTTTGCCTTTTTCTTCCCTGAAAAAAGCACATGTAATTCACCATTAAGAGAGATTTAGAGATATTTCTTTTATATACAGTTAAATAGGTATAAAGCGACCACTTACCGAGTAAATATGATTGTTTTTGCTAAATTTTTTAATTATCATATGCTGTGTAAACTCAGTAAAATTGTCTTTTTGAAACGATTCCAATAAGTTTTAACTAAGAAGGATTTATTAACATTCATTTTTGACCCAATAATGTCTACTTTTTAAAATATCTTTAATTAAAGAAAGGGAATTTGAAAACAGTCCCTTTATAAAGGAAGTTTCTTACTAGATGTGGTATCTAGAGCAAGACTGAACCTAGAAACCCTTTCATAATATAATATGTACATAAACAGATCCATACCTTAATTAATGAAATGAGATTTTTAGGTTCATACCTCCATGAAAACATGAAAGCCAAAATAGACTGTTTGAAAACGCAAAAAACAAATCACTGTTACAGTACTAAATGTACAACATATAAAGTTCACATCTACATGAAAACACTGCATCCTGTATTCATGAGAGGGACATAACAGCAGAGCCAGTGCTAGCTTTTTAAATTTGGGCGTCATTGACCCCTTGTTAATAAAATTCTGAGGGTCAAATTTGTTTTGTCAGGATCAAAAAAGAGCAAAGCATGATGACTTTCTAGTCTTTAGAGTAATCTATATAAGTGAAACAACATAAACAATAAATTGTAGACACACTTTATTTTTTATGTTGTTTCACTTATATATTTCTTTTGTAATAGTATGAAGAAAACAATTATCTATTGCATAGGAAATTCAGTTGGTTGAAATGACCCCTGCAAGAAATTTTGAGGGTCAAAATGAGATTTTGGGGAGTCAAACCCCTGGATTAAGGGTCAAACACAAGCCCTACATAACAGCCTGGTTTCAAGACAATCAGATATAATCTGATAGCAGGGAAAATGAGAAACAATTTGAATTTGGGGGCCCAGACTTCAAATATTAAATATTTTTTCATTAGAGGTATAGGCATTTTCCCGAAAAATCTAGGGGGCCAGCCCAAAAACTAGGGGCCATGGGCCACTGGGCCCCTACTAGTCTTTTTCCCTGTGACAGAGCTTTGCTTTGGACAAAGACCTTGACACTGGACATCTGACACCAGACACAGGGGTGTGTATTCCCATACCCCACTTGTCCGATGTGAGCTTTACCACTTGCGGGCAAGTACATTTTTCAATGCTACTTGTCCATGGACAAGTTCATGCCAGAGCAAATTTAAGAACAGTACTAACTAAAAAGATTATTCTAGCTTGCATAATTTTTGAGATATGCTCCATACGAAAAAAAAGGTCTAAGCAGGGACCGACCAACCCACACGTGCCAAGCAATATACCCAATCTTCTTCCAAAAGGGGGGGGGGGGGGCTAAAATTAAGTTTCATGGAAGACCCGTTATTATCAGAGAGGGTCACCTGTAATATTTACAGCTGAGAGATCCTGCAGGCTGATGGCAAGGATTGCTTAGTGTCGAACACTGCTTTACCAAACCAATTAACCCTTTCCCAAACAAGACCGGGTTTTGACGTCCCTAAGAGATAAGGCTTGGGAATACATTGAGGCAAAAGAAGAAAGTGCTGATAATCAGCACTTTCTCCTTTTGCCTCAATATTTATTATATTGTACAGAATTTTCCATTTTAGTTACTTTAATGCAGCAGCTTTATATTGGACTACCCTAAAAATTTTTCGTTTGGGAACGGGTTAACTTACTTGTTTTTAAATGGCTCAAAAAATCTCCAACTCCTTCTCGTTCTCGCATGTATAGTGTTCCTTCTTTCGTACCAAAATACCCAAAGGTGTTGTCCTTGACGCTCGCAGTAACTACAAAACTTTCTTCTTCTCCCTGCTCTGACAGCTGATCCAGCTGAAATACGATCCAACAAGAGGTCCAAGAGAGCCTGTATCGCTCCACTGGCTTTCAAATACAGTAAATCTTGATCAAATGATAACGTCTATTAAGCGACCACTTTTACTAAGCAACCATTGTAGAAAAACTCTTCGCTGTAAGCAAAACTTCTGACAAAGTGATCACTCTTAAACGAAAAAATGTTTATCATTGAATCTTATGACATTAGAACCCATTACAATCGTCTCAATGAGATGGGTTTGGGCGATCAGAGGATCCAGTTAGGATTATGTGACAGTCTTTATATGCTATCAAAAGACACGTCTATTTATGATTGATTATTGTATTAAGTGACAATTTCAATACATGCCCACTTTTTATGGGTCCGCTAAGTGGTCGCTTAACACAAGTTTTACTGTATCTTTTAATGAGAAAGTCAGTCAGACATGTAAGATTACAAGGAAAGGCATAGTTACAAAACTTCCTTTTTCTCCCTGCTCCGAGAGCTGATGAGGATGAAAAATGATATAAAAACCGTAGATGTCAATTAAAAAGTCAATTGACTACTGGTAAGAGACCAATTCTTGCCAGGTATCAGTTCTCACCAACCACCCCAGTTCACAGTTAAGACCGAAATGAAATCCTTCTTAACTACAAGTCATGTGAACAACAACCTATTCTATTCAGAAAATGATTTGTTGTAAATAAATATTGGGTCTTTACCCTGAAAAGGGTTGTTTGGTGAGAACTGGCAAGCGGGGAGAATTGGTCTCTTACCAGGACATAAAATTAATTCATTCAAGGGTGTGGAAATAGGCATTTTCTCTACTTGTCCCTGGACAAGTAAAACACCATTTTCTACTTGTCCTAGATCAACAGGAACTTCTCCGCAAAAAAGAGAATAGAGAAATTATTGTTTTAAAGAAGAAAATGCTGAAACCAAGCATTTTCTTCATAGAAAACGATATTTTCAACCTTTTGAAAAAAACATTTGGCTAATTAATCATTTACCTCTATCAAGTACCATTCCAAGACTTGTCCTCCATACACTTGCCCACGAATAAGTGGAAAAGAAAAATGTACTTGTCTAAAGGTAGAAAAACCCATGTTCAACAAGTCAGGCATTGGAATTACACACCCCTGATTTATTAATTCAAACTGGAAATGAAAACTAGAAAGCCATGAATGGCTGGAGTCCCTCCACAGGCTTGAATTTCTTGTAATAGCAAATCAAAATTTTTACTAGATTTTTCAATTTTTTTGGTTCTAAGAGCAAACATCAATTTAACAGCAGTAATGTGGTCATTTGAATGAAATTTTAAGTCACTTTTAACAATCTAACAGTCATATATCAGTAGCTGAAGCACCTAACAAAGGATTCCTGATAATTCTTAAACCAATGCTACCATAACATTCTTTCCCAGCCTCAAGCTACTACCCTACATAGATCTAGTATCTACGACTACCAACCTATTGGTTGGAGACAAAAAGTTGGAAAGGATCATTGCTGCAACTGCGGATAAAACCCTGAACCTTTAAATTGACTGTCCAATATGCTACCAACTGTGCCATGATGGCAGCGTAGTGTTAGGTCATAAATATATTCAACTCACCAAATGCTGTATCTGTTCCTTTAACACGCATTTCAGTATTTGTTTGTAGTTTGGCAGCTGATACACGCCCATCATTTCATTGTCTTTCATTACAGACATCGTGGAAATATATCATAGGCACCAGTTCTGATGTTTAAACAAGGTTGCAAATTGTTAGAAGATACACCCCTCACACTGCTGGATGTCCAAGTATGAAAAACAACAAAAGGGAAGTAATTGATAAATTAAGCTAGGTAGAGTTAATGTTCTTGTGTACTACATTCCCTTATCATGAGAGTAACAGAGCTTCTAAGTTTCAAGTCAAACAGAATAAGATTGCAAGAGTTAAGCACAGGACAGTGTTAGACACCAACAACCAGACGCCCCAGATGATCACATGATACATCCTGTCTTAAAAAGGTCAATACATGTAGGCCTTAGATACGCAAAAGTTTCTTTGTTAAACTGAGATATCCACTTTAATAGGCATTGTCACTTAAATGTAAATTAGTCTCTAAATAATTCCGGGATTGTGTTAGTTTTTGAAATTTAAAAGTAATTTACTCCTTACCATGAAATTCTAGGGGTCTACACCATAGAAAAATAAAATTGAGAGTAGAATTTTGAAGGTTTCAGTGTCAATTGACCTTTTTTTGTAAAGATATTAAGTAAATTAATATAGAATATACATCATTTGAAATTTGAGTCATTTTGACCCCCTTGGAGATATTTCTAAGGGTCAAAAAAAGAATATTTTCAAATTTTTGAGGGTCAAAACCATGGTTTGAGGGTCAAACACAACCCCTGAAATATTCTTGCAATCATTGCATATCCCAATATTTTATATCTCTGTTCTTTCATACTATATGCCTTCTGAAAACAGTGTGTGTAACCTCATTCACGGCAGAAAATCACGTGCAGGCGCGTAGCTGCCTATATGCGAGTGCGCAGCTGAATCCACATTATTTTGAAAAAAAATTTTTTTAGTAAAAAAAAATATGGTTTGAAATTCAGCCACTTTTGCCATATCCGATAAGTACCACACTGAATACTGTATAAATCATACAGCCTAAAGCGTACACCATACCATATTATTTATTTTTTTTTTTTTTTTAAAAGTTGTCAGCCTTTGCAGCTCTTCAAAGTTGGAAGTTTGCATGTGTCGTATTTTTGAAATGTAAACAAATGTTAATAATATCAAGTTCTTATAGAAATCATGAGCAGAATCAGCTATAGATAAGAGGTAATTATAACTGAAATATTACTATGTATGCCTAGTGTTTATATGTTTCGGTCAGTTTGTTGAGTAATGACATGTTTGACAATGTCTGTGATCCTCATCTCATTCATCTCCTTTTTTATGCTATAATATATTGATTAAATTGGACAAGAATTAATTAATTAATTGAATGGAGTTTAACGCCGCTTTCAACACTATTTCAGTTATATCGCGGCGGCTGGAGCACCTAACAATGGATCCCTGGTATTTCTCTCACCAGTACAACCATCACATTCTTTCCTAGCCTCCAGCTGCTATCTCACATAGGTCTACGATTATCAACCCATTGGTGAGAGACAAATAGTCGGAAAGAATGAGTGCCGCCGTCGGGGATCAAACCCGGGACCTCTAGAATGACAGTCCGACGCGCTACCAACTGCGCTATGACTGCGGCAAATTGGACAAGAAAGCTCTCCGGAGAATCCAAAACACATCAAATTGCATTGTATTTCAAAATTTTCAGGGGGTCATACGGAAAACCGTTGTCACATGTTCCCCCTGTGTGTCTTTACATGTACTGTATTTATAATCAAGCTAATATCTTTATGTTCTTATCTTAAAATTCATCAGAAGAAAAAGTGGAAATAAGGTCACTGAAGTTGAATTGTGGATATATGTCAGTTTCAAGAACTTTTATGAAAATCAAATTTTGTATTTAGGATGTCTTGCACATGCATTTTGCACATATAAAATTTCAGGTAATATTTCATCCAATTAACAAGAGGCCCAAGAGGGCCTGTATCGCTCCACTGGCTTACAAATCTCAAGATTTGAAAGAGAGATATTGAAAATAGAAGGTAATGAAAGTGAACATCATTCAGAAGGAATTCTGACTTTTTCTAAGTTGAAACTGACTAATAAAGGAATGAACTTATTTAACTGATATGTAAAATTAAAAGGAAAAAACTATTTAGATAACACTTCGAAACAAGAGGACCAGAATGGTCCTAAACCGCTCACCTGAATTTTATTGATCGAGTGGATCTCATCCAATCCAAATTTCTTCAGCAACTTTAGAAGAGGGTCACCAAAGGAACATTCTGGTAAAGTTTCATTGAATTCAGCTTAATGGTTCTGGAGGAGATGTCATCCAAAAATTTCGGGGTCAAAAAAAGCCCCACCCTGCCACGCCCATATTTGGGGGTCAATCCAAATTTCTTGAACAACTTTTGAAGAGGGTCACCCAAGAAACATTCTGGTAAAGTTTCATTGAAATCATCCCCATGGTTCAGGAGTTCAAAGATTTCGGGGTCAAAATAAGCCCCGCCCTGCCACACCCATATTTTGGGGTCAATCCAAATTTCTTGAACAACTTTAGAAGAGGGTGACCCAAGGAACATTCTGGTAAAGTTTCATTGAAATTGGCCCAATGGTTCAGGATGAGATGTCAATCAAAGGTTTCGGGATCAAAAAAAGCCCCACCCTGCCATGCCCATATTTGGGGGTCAATCCAAATTTCTTGAACAACTTTAAAAGAGGGTCACCCAAGGAACATTCTGGTAACGTTTCATTGAGACCGGCCCAATGGTTCAGGAGGAGATGTCATTCAAAGATTTCAGGGTCAAAATAAGCCCCGCCCTGCCACGCCTATATTTGGGGGTCAATCCAAATTTCTTGAACAACTTTAAAAGAGGGTCACCCAAGGAACATTCTGGTAAAGTTTCATAGAAATCGGCACAATGGTTCAGGAGGAGATGTCAATCAAAGGTTTTGGGGTCAAAATAAGCCCCGCCCTGCCACGCCCATATTTGGGGTTCAATCCAAATTTCTTGAACAACTTTAAAAGAGGGTCACCCAAGGAACATTCTGGCCAAGTTTCCTCAAAATCCACCTATTGGTTTAGGAGGAGAAGATGTTTAAAGAAAAGTTTACGCACGCACGCACGGACGCACAATGGACACCTTGCCATGACAATAGCTCACTGGCCTTCGGCCAGTGGAGATAAAAATGACTGCATACTGTTGCAAAAATACCGTGTGTGGTCATTCTGTTTGCCTCATGTGCACTAACTCCAAATGATTTAACTTATAACAGAGTTTCATTGCTAATTTCTGAAAGGGAATGTGTGAACATTGCACAATTCGGTCGAGTTTTGCAGAAGAAAATCAAGAAATCCAAGTATCTGTTACAATTATTCGTAAATACGCACAGACATAAATCAGTATGTGGTATGTAAGGTGTCATCGGTGCATTGGTATCGGTTAATACCTGTTTCATGATGTTTCAAGTAATTGGTATTGTTTCATTTTGAAAGTACCGGTCCCTAATTCCGATCCTAGATGCAATCAGTGCTCTCAATAAGGGCCAAAATCAGGAATTTTGTAATTCCATGTTGGGATTTCAGGAATTTTTTTTATGAAGTAAGGAATTTTTAACAACCCCCCCCCCCCACACACACACACCTTCCTTTTTCTGTACACTTTGTAAATGCTCGTTTCCTTGTTAAATGTAAGTTAAATTTTTGCTCCCAAAGTCCATGCTTCTGGTTGGTATTCTAAGAATAAACTACTTCCAAGCCTTAAAACTTATAGCTTTGACTTTAAGCTGTAGAGACGAGCTTTATGGAAACTAATATGAGAAAATGTGGACTTTCTATCTGGAATCGGTCCTTAGCTGTATCTTGCACGGTAGGCCTAGGAAATGCAGCTTACTCAAATTTTAGTTACGATGATTTGGTATCCGGCGATATTACGGTTATAAATGCAGCTTTAATTTTTCTTGGCCTGTCGCTCCAAAGGTGGTGAATGTTCTAAGTAGTGTGCCAATAAAACTTAAAGTTCTAAGCCTATTTAAACTTACGCAGAACTATCCAAATAGCAGAAGTCAAGAAAAATTCGTCATTTCAAATCTCTCGTAAGACATGTTGCATACAACTTTTAAATTGACGTCATTGGGATTTCCCCACGTTCTCCGAAGATGCCGATTCTAAACGTGTTCAAAGGAGGACAGTCAAATGACCTTTCATAAATGTTTTCCGGTAGCGTCTTTTTCACTTCGGATAAATTACCCGTAGATCTATTCTAAGAGTTTTAGGAAGCGATATTTCGAAATTTTATCGGTCTGAGCTGCATGAACTACGTTTGATATAACGAATTTTCCCCTGATTTGAATTTTGTTTGTTTCAATAATCCTATCAAAGGACCCGTGCGATCTGTATCCGACTAAGAAAGATAATGACAGAAGTGGTAATGACGCGATGCTAACCCGATAAGATTGCGCAATCAGAGACTGGTTGTTATAGCGACAGTTTAATACCCCGCACGTTACACATGGCTTCTTTTGGTCAGCTATAATGTGTATGCTTGTGTTGATTATCGATTTTTAGCAACGACTTACGTTAAATCCTTTATTAGGAAAATTCATAAAATGTCCGGGGTCAAATTACAGGACGTTTTCCTCGAATCTCAGACGTTTTTTTACGACCGGATTTGATTTTCTGGACGTAATTTCTGAAATTCTGGACATATATAACGTCGACGTCCGCTTATTGAGAGCACTGTGCAATTAAAGAAAATTTTGTTACACTGCTTTTCATTTTTTACAAAGTTTATTTACTAGCGTTATATCAATTAAACAATGCCGACAATCTTACAGATTTGATTTGTGTTTGAGTTATGTGCAATGCCAGGATATTGTATTAAATGTCAATTTTTTATTGACATTTATTCTTTTTCACACTTCTGCATACGGATTGAGGGTGCAGAAGAAAAAAATTATTTGATAAATAATTTCAAAATAAATGATTCCGGGGTCTCAGAATGTTATTTTGTTCTATGTGTTAAAAGTCCAAGGTGTCGCCACTTTGTAATCTTAAAGATCGTAAACTCAGTATATCTAAGCTCTTGTTACGATTTTATTGCAATCAATTGACGAGTAATGAAGACGAAAACTTATGAGAAATAAATCAAGCTCTAATTACAAATAATTATCATGTATCAAGAATTTAAAATCGACCATGCTCGATTGAAAAGGGTGAAACGAATTTACACCACCGGAATACAAATTGGATAAAGGTGAAATGTGGACTGTTACAAAGGTAAATGCCCTCCACTTGTTCCCCGTTTTCACGATTTAAATGTTAGATTTTAGTGTCATAATATTGATGATTAATGCTAAAAATGCGGTATGCATTGAGGTCTGGATTAGGATTCTCCTTTAAATCCTTACCCTTTGAATCCTAATTGTACAATTAATGGTTTGGAAAATACCAACAAAGTGCCGGAAGTTTTTCGATGGCTTGTGCCCGGCTCAATCGATCTTGTAATCAAAGTATTTCAGTACTTCGATTAGCACACACACCACGTCTGATACCCTTTGATCTATATATCACTATTTCTCAATAAGCGGGTGCATTTCAGGTTAAACAATAAAACCGTATTGGCCAAAAGTAACGTACAATATTTCGAAAATGAGCAATATATATTTTATCATTATGATTTAATTTTCTTTTGATAAAATCATGCCCGAGTTAAGATCTAGAATTAATTTTTTATAGAAAAATAAACACTGTTTAATTCACTTTTAACCTCGCGTGACTCTGTAAGCACAACAGGCTATCATCATAGTTTTACTAGTCTCGTGTAAACAGGGACTCTAAATTTTATATAACTTATCTTTCGAGGAGAATAAAGCTTTTTGAGTATGTACAGTGCTGTCGGCTAACCCTGCGCACTTAAGAAAGTCAAGTACAAAATTTGTGTAAAGATATCGGTTTTACAAAACAAATCAATACACGAATGTACGCGTTGACCATTTTTGCTATGTAAAGGACATTTTATCTAGAACAAAATGTCACTAGAATTACACAATCCGGTGATGAACAGAGGCACCGTCGCGTATTATCAACGCAAATTTTGTCGGCTAAACCTGCGCAGTCGAGGAAAGAACCTAAAATTAATGTCCGTAAGCTGTTAATAATAAAATGAAATACACTTAGCCAAAACGGGAATCTTTTTGCTTTAAAATACACACATGAACTGTTTGTTTAAAATGGAGGAATCAATCTAATTTTGAGGATGAAAAATATGTTGTTCTGCTTTTATGTATAGCGGCCATTTTCTTAGTTTACATGACGTCATATAGCTGCGCAGCTTTAGACGACGCGCAGGATTACCCGACATGAGTGTATGTGCGTGCACAGAGGTGTGTTTCTTAGATTAAGATTCTTAAGAATCTCATTAAGAATTTTAAGATGTAGCGTTTTTTAGATTAAGATTTTTAAGCGGCTTAATAAGAATCTTAAGATATCTTATTGGGGAAACGAAGATGGTTTTGCACTGGCTTAAAACGAGTAGCCTTGACGACGTCGAAGGTTTTCACTCAAAATATTGAAAATCGTTTTTTATGACGTCTTAATAATCTTATTTAGCGGAAATTTTCATCTTAATGTAAAAAACGCACCTCCGATTTATGTATGTGTATGTGTGTGTGCGCGCGTGGGTGTCTGTGTGAGTGATTACCTATGTACGTGTAAATACGATAGGGAGGATTATTCTGTCATGATTTTATAATGTTTCTTTATTCTTAGCTTTTTACGGTGCATTTTTAAGTGCATTATGATGCACTTCATACCAATCAAAGTTAATCTCTCTCTCTCTCTCTCTCACTCTCTCTCTCTCTCTCTCTCTCTCTCTCTCTCTCTCTCTCTCTCTCTCTCTCTCTCTCTCTCTCTCTCTCTCTCCTCTCGCTTTCTCTCTCTCTCGTTGGTAATGTCTGAGGCTCGGATGCCCAATTAATTATATTAAGGAATCCAAAATGAGCAAACGACACCATCGTTTGGGCCAACATAGCTTTCCGACCAGGAATGTAAGATACTGCGAGAAATCGTGACTGGGGATCCATTCATTCGGAACATCACTCGGTCATTTCCGTAAACTACAACATACCTCGAATGTATGTAAGGCGGATGAGTATGTAACAAAATCGTGCATTTTGTTTGGCGGAAACAGTGTAAGAAAAATTAGCACTGTAGATTTGTAGCTTTTACAGTAAATTAAGATTTTTCAGCCATTATTTAAGAACCTTAAGATATTTATATAAGAATACGATGGTTTCACGTCGGTGACTTAAACGAGTAGCGTTGAGGACGTCGAATGTTTTCACTCAAAGTTTCGAGGGCTAACGCCATTTTAACTGACGTCATCGAGTTTTTCCAAGGGTTTCCCGTAATTTTTAAAAATAGTCCGTCTATGTACATTCGAGGTTGATCGTGAGATTGGTCGAGTGGTATTCCGAATGGGGGTCCATTATGACGATGCTTCAGTCGTAATGTGCATAAAGGTAGTTACGCGGCCCTTGCTTCATATTTTTTCTTCAGAAGGTCGTGACGCATGATTTCAGACTGCGACACAAGCTCTACCAAAATTCATAAAAAAAAAACCGCCAAAAACCTTGTTGCGATGGCTGAAATTCAATAAAATCTTTTAAATTCTTCTGTCTATTCTATTCTATTCTGTACTTTCGATTGCCTATCAGTCGCATTATCGTCGAAAGCTATAGATGTATTCGCAGTTTAGCCGAAGAGGTTCTTTGAAATCAGTATTATCTGGCTGTTTTGCTTATGATGGTGTTACAGGTTCAGTTTCCATATATATACTACTCAAAAAAAAGTTAAAGGTCAAGCCTTTTTATTGTTTCTTTTAGACATTTGGCTCTGTTTCTTATCTAACGTCTAGAGCAGATAAAAGCGAGGATGCTTTCTGTTCATTAGAAACTTGCGAGGCACGACTGCCATACCTCGCTTATGATGTAGGTACACATATACTGAAATCTTAAGTAAAGAAGTCAAATTTAGCACGATAAGCTCAACTTTAAATATATCCACAACATTTATAAGTAGTGGAAGTTTTCTAGATCTAGTGATCTTGAATAATTTGACAGATGATTTAAAGGATGTCTTATGAATATGGCTTCATCTTTCGTTATAATACGCTGAGTACGCATTGGCGGATCCAGACTTTCTATAAAGAGGCGGGTCGCTGTCGGCTTAGACTAAGAGTAATAAGTCCCATAGTATCCCTATCTATATAGATAGGGATACTATGGGACTAATTGCTCAAGTTCTGTACATACGATATGTTTTTATTTGTAGAATTTAAAGTTCTTGTGGTTTCGAACACTACAAAAAGGCATTCGATCGATTTCCTTTTGGTTGCAAGATTTTTATTGAATTTCAGGCTCCAATAAAATGAAGTACTTTGGATACGGAGGTTCGTTCGAAATCCTCGAACCCCCTCTGGTTCCGCCACCGAGTACGATCAACTGAAATGTGCGTCTTTGGTGAGATGCGTTTCTGAGGGCCACGAGAAGAAAGACTTCATTTCGTGACAATGAAGATTGTCTCTGTGACAAATTATTGAATAAGGGGTGAAATACTTGAAAGACCACGAAGAAATCTAAGAATACCTTAGAAAGGGTCATGTTTGTTGACAACATGGCTGAACCAATCATTAGCTATACACTGCATTCGTCAACTTGACAACTTGACATAGTGCTGTCTGACTGGATTGGTTCAAGTGGCACTTCAAAACCACACAAAACAGCAGGTCTTTTGGGATTCTCTTGAATTGAAAAGGAATTTTAGTCAGTTTTGGTCCCTGTCATTGTGTTTAATTTCGGCTTACCCAGTTGGAGAGCATGCATTGACATTTGTCAGATCAATCGAAATCAAATACAATTCCGGTGTTCTTTTTCCAAAAGGCTTAAATAATCGGATAGTCGACAGTTGCCAGTCCGACTTAAACAGTGGTTGCTACGCCCCTTCAAAGATGGGGCATTTTTTATGTTTGTATTAACTTACGAAACTTACGATTAACTTACGATCCCAGGATCATGGGTAAGTATGTGACCCATGGCCCCTTGTTATCATTTTTTCTATCTGACCTTTTTTTTTTTCTTTCTTGGCAAAAAAATGCCACTTGTAACTCCAGTATTATATTAGTCCTAAGAGAACATGCTCAGTGGTTTTCTGTAGGCCAGTAGGCCTAATAAAGTGATCAGCACTTAATTTTAGAATCTTGATCTATTCAGGTACACTATTAAGTTCGTCTGTTGTATCTGAACATTTCAATCTGGTATCTTTTTCCCAAAACAGGCCAAATAAGACACTTTACATGCATATATATTTAAGCGCCGTATATTTTCCGGGTTATAGCATTCCCGTTATTTTTCATGCAAACCGAAGCCGAGAAAAAGGCAAAATTGATGTACTTCCGGTAATCTTCACAGACAGGGGACAAGAACAAAAAATAAAATTTAATCACAACTGTAACGAAATTATACAACTCTTTTAATGTATTTTCCCCAGATTACGTCATGAATACAGAAATTAATATGATTAATGCTGAGACTCTATGCGAGATACCCGGCTACAAGCTGATATTGAGGTCGGTCCTGAAGAGTCAAATACAGTCGCTGGTGGGTATGGTTGATATGCCTAAAGACGTGGGTTGTCTTTTATCCGTGGCTATAAAAAAGGGATAATGAACAAAGAAAGAAAACATTAAATTCTTTCACAGATTATTCTGATAAAGTATTTTTCATATGTTTTGGTCAAATTTGCTTTGAAAAAAGAGATTGGGCCATCAAAATTTAACATAATCGATCTTTTATCTAAAATTTTCGGAATTTCAGAATTCAAAACTGGTAGTCGTCTAAAATAAACAGTTTCGAGCATTTATTTACATTGTTTTAAGTCCAAGTTTAAGGACAAGATTAAAGACATGCTGTGCATGTGTAGCATCCAATTTCTTCAGGTGCTATCCCAGTGTTGGTCTTAAATTAACCTACATTGTTGACAGGCCAGGGATAAAGGAAAACCGAATTTTTCATATGTTACGTATAGTTCCTTATCAAATTATTTAATTACTCCTAAAGCAAGAAAGTCACACATTAGTAGACAGTGTTAACACAAACACAAAATGCGCAAGTTATTTTCTAGCTCCAAATTTCTTTGTTTTGATGATGTCATCACAGATGTCTAGAGCTATTTTTAGAAATACCCACGGAATTAGGCAAATATAGCATATCTATTACGGTTGATATCTTTTAGCTCTATTTGACATTGTCCAGCAGAGCTATTGTAAGGGCCTGGTGCCGGTCATTATTGCATCTGTCTGACCAGACTGTTTACTTCTTTAAATGTCTTCTCTGAAATTTCTCGACAGAATTCAACCAAATTTCACAGGAATGATCCCTTGGACGTGCTCTTTTAGATTTCTTGGTTGTAAGATGATCAGACTGAAACAATGGGAAAAGATTGTATGAAAAAAAATCTTTTCTGAAACTACTGGTCAGAATTTAACTAAACTTCTCAGGAATGAACCTTGGGACATGCTCTTTAAAATTTCCTAATAATTACATGGCTTTTGCTGGCCGTTGAGTCATTGAAAAAAGGACCCATATGATAAAATATAAAAAAAAATCTTCTTCTCTTTAATCTTCTAGTGGAGTTCGACTGAAATGCTCAAGAATGATCCTTGGACACGCTCTATTGACTTTCTTTGATTTTGGGTGATATGTGTCATTGAAAAGGGGCCTTTGGAGGCAACAGTTCTTGTTATCACAACTTATACAAGTATTGAAAGATTTTTAGCTCCACTGGACTTTAACAAAACTTGTTAAAAATGTTCCTTCAGTGACCCTCTTCTTAAATTGTAAAGGAAATTTTGAATGACCCCCAAATCGCCGATTTCAATTAAACTTGGCATCCCTGGAGGTTCCTTGGAAACCCTTAAATTAAATTCTTAAAGAAATTTTGATTGACCCAAAAAAGTTGGCTTGTCATGGTGGAGCCTATTTTCAGATCACCTGAGCACAAAGTGCTCAATGTAAGCTATTGGAATTGTCCAATGTCCGTCGTCAGTCATGCAATGTCCGTCGTCCACAATTTTTTTAAACATCTTTTTCCTCATAAACCAGTAGGCCAATCTTGATCAAACTTGGCAGGGATGTTCCTTGGGCAAGCTCTGCCAAAAGTTGTTCAAATAAATGAAATCCACCCTTAACTTTCCCTTTACCCTTAACAAAAAGGGTGAAAAAGGGGTCAAAGAGCCAAAATCTTAAAAAATCTTCCTGTCTGAAACCAGAAGGCAGACAGCTTTTATATTTAGTTTGTGGCATCATCTGGTGGACCCCTACGAAGTTTGTTCATATCAAGACCCAGGGGTCACATTTGGGCCCCACCTGGATCATCCCTTTTTACATAGAATCAAAGAGCCAAAATATTCAAAAATCTTCCTCTCTGAAATCATCAGGTAGAGAACTCCCCCCCCCCACCCCCCGGTTCATATTTGAACTCTGAATAGCTCTCCCAACCCCTACCCCTATTTAACATAGACGTCAAGGATGAAATCTTATAAACTTGTTCTCTGAAACCAGAAGTGAGGGACTTATCTTAATATTTTCATTTGATTATTCATCAAGTTTATTCATTACATGCCCCTATGTTCATATGAGGGATGTTCCCAGTCATATCCTTTGTGCTCTTGACTGAAACATTCCATGGTATTCATCTCATGTAGAATTATCTCCTTGTTGACATCTGCCTAATGTGATGTCCCAAGGGTCAAAGAGACTCAGGTGAGCAATCTAGGACCATCATCCCTCTTGTTTACTTTAAAAATCCCCTTCTCCCAGACCATTAGTTTGATATGAATGAAACTTGGCATTGATGTTTCTTGGATGACCCTTTACTTAATCTGTTAAAAAAAAATTGATTGACCCCCCCAAATGTGGGTGTGCTTATTTTCACTCTCAGATCTTTAAAAATCTTCTCCTCCCCACTCATTTTGGCAATTAAACTTGGCATGAATGTTCCTTAAGTGCACCTTCACTTAAAATGGTAACACATTTTTGATGGGCCCAAGTGTAGGTGTTGCAAGGCGAGGCTTATTTTCACTTCAATATCTAAAAAAAAAACTTTTCTTCCAATCAATTGGACTTATTTAATTGAATCTTGGCTTGGATGTCCCTTGGGTGACTCTTTACTTAAAATGTTGCCAAAAATGTGTTAAATATGATCTATTTATTGCAATCACTTCCATGTTGGAGAGGAGATGGATAACAGGTATGCAGTTTCATGGTGATTGAGTATTTTAGTCAATATGGGCCCTACTCAGTAAATTATTACAAAATAGTTCTAAATAGACTTCAAAGTGTTGGTATCAGTTAGAGAATAAGCTTTGTATAATGAAAGTCTGGAGATGTTAAAGCCGGTGGAGCAATACAGGCCCTCTTGGGCCTCTTGTTTAGCCAATTAGAATGAGCAAGTCTTGGTAGACACAACTAAAATTAAATTCTTTACATTTAAGGTACGACAGTTGTCAGAATTTGGAGAGGAGGAATGTTGTATCCTGACAGCTAGTCTAACTGACGGAAGTATCGGCCATCTTGGATCTAATCGGGGCAAACATTTCTTGGACAAACGAAAAGATTTGAATTCAGATTTCCTGACTCATTGTCTTACAAGTGTGTATGATTGTATCATTAGCAGGGCTCATGCTAGTTATACCACCCAAATTATGTTATATAGACACTATTGAATTTTAAATTTGAATACCTTACTTTCCTTTTCATTTGGATCACGTTGGCTTAGAATTTATTCTGGTGAATTTCATAATATGGGAAAAGGGAGGAGAAAAACACAAATTACACACAAAATAGGCTATATACTTTAAACATAGTTTAGCATTAAATCTATGACTTAAGGATTTGATTATAATCCAAAAAAGCATGTCTTGAACCTATAAAAAATTCATACTTATGATTGGTTCTTTCTTGTCTTTGACCCCTTTAAGATTCCTTTTGACCCCTGGAATTAAATGGTATAGGGGTCAATGACAACCTGATTACAAAAAAAAATCTTGAGTCCTGAAAATTCAGTTAAAATTTAAATAGGGAAGAACTTCTTTATGTTAAATTGAAGAGAAAACATTTTAAAAATGAAGGTAGAAAGTGCTAGTTACATCTAAATACACATTTTTCAATTTTTTCTCTTCAATGCTTAAAAGTTACATTTATGCCTGAGTGCAAAGAAGCTACGAAAAAGTGAAATGTACATCAAACTGTCTTTAAAAAATGTAATAAATAATTAAAAAAAATGAAAACAACCTCAAAAACATCAGGGCTCTTGTATGACCCTTCAACCAGGGTTTTGACTCCCTCAAATCCAATTTTGACCCTCTAAAATCTCCTACAGGGGGTCATTTTGACCCAATCAAATTTCTGGTGGTGCAACCTATGCAATTTAAAAGATAATATAGATCAATTGTTTTCTTCATAGTCTTACAAAAGATCTATCTTTAAAGGCTGAAAAGTTCTCATCTTTTGCTCAGTTTTTACCCCTACAAAACTAGTTTTGACCCCCAGAATTTTATGGTCAAGAGGTCAATGACTCCCAAATAGGTAAACAAGCTCTGAACATATCCAATATATCTTCAGGTCAAAATTCAGCCTATTCAACCAAAACATCAGAAATACAGCCAGAGACCTCTTTCAAACTAACAAAATTGTCGTCCAACAAACACAGACCATCTCCTTACCAAAGACCAGCATCCTCCTCAAAATCAACTGATCACAGACACAATTTAGCCATGTTTGTTGATGGTAAAGAGACAAATACAAATGAAGAGTTGGAACAATTTACTGAAACTTCTATGAAGATGGAGCCAGCAGAGGATGAAAATGTATCAAACCAGTCTAACTTTCAAGAAGACAGTATGGGTATCCAGTCTAATTTTCAAAATGAATTTGAGAACCAGTCTGAAAGTTTGGATGAGACTGGTTCCGGGACTGTAATATTGAAAGAAGCTCCAGGGGACATGGATCTGTGTGCATCCTATCTGGAAGGGGAAGGTTCTAATTCCTGGACTCCAGAGGATCCCAACAGTTCAGCGTCATCATTTACAACTCCAGCAGATGTTCTTACTCCTAGTGGTAAGCTTCTATACCTATTTGACTCTATGCGTGTCCATAGCAGCGGCTCACATAAGAAGGGATATAGCCATTCTAAAATCTTTATTTCACAATTAAACCTTATCGATGTTGTTGGTACTCATTTGAATTGTCTTGAAGAGACAATTCCAATGAGTACCAGAAACATATGATTTATGGCCTTATTATTGAAATTCTTTGATCTAAAATCCAAATTACCCCCTCTATCTGTAGCTCTGCATAGTACAAGTCACATTCTATGTTTATGTCTTTGAGTAAAACAGTTGTAACTGCCTATACATTAGGAGGCCTTTTCAATTGTTTGGCACCTAGCCATCAAATATGCAAAAACCTGCATTACTGATTAGGATGCAGGGCTTTATTTAATACCCCGCCGTTTTCGGCGAGGGGATATAGTAATGCTGTCATTCCGTCATTCTGTCATTCCGTCATTTCGAGGTTCCGTCACTAAACTTGTCGGGAGCATATCTCTTAAAGTATAATAGCTATCAACTTGAAACTTTAATGGTAAATAGATCTCATGGAGGAGAAGTGCAGTGCACAAGAACTACAACTCTTGCTTGCATAATTTTGGAGTTATTGCTCTTTGTTATTTTTAAGACTTAGATTTTGTCCGGAGCATATCTCCTAAAGTATTTTAGCTATCAACTTGAAACTTTATTGGAGGATAGATCTCATAGAGGAGAAGTGCAGTGCACAAGAACTACAACTCTTGCTTGCATAATTTTGGAGTTATTGCCCTTTGTTATTTTTAAGACTTAGATTTTGTCCGGAGCATATCTCCTAAAGTATTTTAGCTATCAACTTGAAACTTTATTGGAGGATAGATCTCATAGAGGAGAAGTGCAGTGCACAAGAACTACAACTCTTGCTTGCATAATTTTGGAGTTATTGCCCTTTGTTATTTTTAAGACTTAGATTTTGTCCGGAGCATTTATTTTTAAGACTAAGATTTTGTCCGGAGCATATCTCCTAAAGTATAATAGCTATCAACTTGAAACCTTATGGGTGGATAGATCTCATGGAGGAGAAGTGCAGTGCACAAGAACTACAACTCTTGCTTGCATTTGGAGTTATTGCCCTTTGTTATTTTTAAGACTTAGATTTTGACCGGAGCATATCTCCTAAAGATTGCTATCAACTTGAAACTTTATGGGTGGTTAGATCTTATAGAAGAGGAGTGCAGTGCACAAGAACTACAACTCTGGCTTGCATAATTTTGGAGTTATTGCCCTTTGTTATTTTAAAGACTTAGATTTTATAGGGGCTTAATTTCTTAAAGTAGAACCCTTTATCTATTAGGCTTCAGTTTTCTATCAAGCTTTCTCGGCGGGTGATGGCCATGTCCGACATGGCTCTTGTTTCCTTTTGAAGGCATAAATTATGGAGTTACACTAGCAATGTTCTGTTATAAGTCCATGGCTGTATCTAACCTTTTTACTGTATTTTCCAGTAAATAAGCCACGGCTTATCTGTTTCAAACAAGATGACATTTTCTCAGTTGCGGCCAGTGTGGCCTAGATGCAGATTTTGTTTTTCTAAAAGGACCTTTTTAGCTCGACTATTCTAAGAATAGGGGGGCTATTCCGGTCACATGGGCATCAGCGTAATGCTTTGGTTAAGTTTTTACATGCAAGTGTATCAAATCTCTGTTTCTATTAAAACTATTACTTTGAAACTTTGCACATGCTTCTGTGACTATAATATCAGCCTCTTGACAAAGATTCAATACTCTGATATGGAATATAATTTAATTTTAACCCTTTTCGGACTTTGAAATTCCTGGTTAAGTTTTTACGTGCGAATGTTATATCAGTTATAGCTCTATTTCTACCTAGGCCTTTGCTTGGAAACTTTACACATGCTTCTGTTACCATGATATAAGCCTCTAGACAAAGATTTATTACTATGATATTGAATTTCATCGAATTTTAACCTTTTTCAGACTCAGAAATTCTTGGTTAAGTTTTTACGTGCAAATGTTGTACATAAGTTATACCTCTAATTCTAGTAAAGCTATTGCTTGGAAACTTTGCACATGCTTCTGTGATCATAATTTTAGCCTCTAGACAAAGATTAAATTCTCTGATATTTAATTTAGTAGAATTTTAACCCTCCTCAGCCTTAAAAATCTTGGTCATGCTTTTATGTGCAACTGTTTTATGTTAGTTGTATCTCTGTTCCTACTAAAGCTATTGCTTTAAAACTTTGCACATGCTTCTGGGACCCTAATATCAGCCTCTAGACAAAGATTATTTTCTCTTGACTTTCATTTTATTGAATTTCCAATGTCAATATTGATTAGCTGTTACTATCCAGCACTAGGAATAGTCGACCTTCGCTGTCCTCCGACAGCTCTTGTTTAAGGAAAATAATTCATGAATGGCTATTATTGAATGTAGGGGGTAAACAATCATCGTGTTATTGTGATCACCCCTAGTGTCGTGAAGTCATAGCTTCTTTTGAATATGCATATCAAAGCGATGGGGAGGAGTTTACTAATAACCGGATATGTAGTTACCGGATAATTTCAAAAATATCCCGTAAACAAGATTTTTTATAGGCGTAGTATTTTCCATAAACCTAGATCGAGATATCAGTTGTATGTCTCAAAAGAAATTAGAGAAACTCCCAGCATAGATTCCTAGGACATCAAGTTTTCCCCAAAAAGGGCAAAATGCTAATCTTTAGTGCTATAGATCATTTTATCAGTATGAATCAAACAAAGAATTTGTTCAATTCATCTTCTCTCATTTCTCTACTTCCTAAAAGAATTGTTAAAAGGGGAAGTGAGTAAGCATGGTAAACAGTAATTGAGGCACAAGAGAGAAATTAAAGGTAGATCATGATCTTGTGATTTATCTCCCTTTCTTCTTTCTCTTGCAGGTCCACAAGGTGACACTCTTAAAAACAAGGGACATCACTCTGATGTGTCTCAAAATTATGATGTCCTCCTAGACTCACAAGGAAAGAGAAATTTTGTCTGTAAAACCTGTGGGCGATTGTTTTTGAAGAAATTTGACTGCAACCGTCACCAGAGTACTCACACCGGACTGAGATTTTTCTGTACTCTGTGTCCAAAATCATTTACTCAAAAAGCCCAGCTAAGATCACATGAAAGAGTTCACCTCTATGATAATACAGGACAAATATCAGCAGGGTTGAACTGAAAGGTACTTTTCTTTTGAGAATATAGGGTTTTAATGGATGCAGGTTTTGTGCATCTGTGATGTGAAAATAGGTTGCCAGGACCATTTAAACCATTTGATGTTAGTTCCATAGACTCTCTGGGGATCAACTTCAGGCAAAAATTGAAGACTGTTTTAAACAATCTTCAATTCTTTCCTGAAGTTGAGCTCCAAATGTTAATATACTTCTATCAATTTCTTTACCTTTAAAGCTCCCATCTGTGTTTAGAGTAAAGAAAATTATTGATTTAATCTTTTATAAGATGAGTTACATAAAAATACAAATCAGTCAACAAACATGGCTTTTACAGAAAAAGCATAATCTACCAAATAAGTAAAATATGTAAATGAGATTTTGGTCACATGAATCGAGCCCACACGAAGAAGCGGTAATGCGCTCTAAACAAATTTGAGTCCGAAATGTTGCGGGTCATACATGTATATATTTATCAAATTATGCCTATATTTAGATCATCTTGTCATTATCATTTGCATTACAGAATATTGGAATGACAAATTCAAGCTTAACTTTGCGAATAAAAGTCTAGTTTTTGTGAACATAGTCATTTTGGATCATTGTCTTGGGATTCGGAAATGTAAACAAACACAGACGGGGCGTTAAGTAGGGAAAAGCTCTTTATTTGCATAATAAAAGCTTATAGCCTAAAAGAAATTTTAAGTCTACACCTACAGCAGGGACTCCCAAAATTTAAGAAAGGACCCCTTAGACTCCAATGATTGAGTCCTTTAGAATTCATTTGGTTGATGTCAGACTAAAACACTGAGAACATTTATAAAGATTGAAAAATCATGCACATTACATTGTTTAATATGTGAGTTGCTTCTCTTGTTTTTAGCTCACCTGAATACGAAGTGCTCAAGGTGAGCTATTGTGATCATCCAATGTCCGTTGTCAGTTGTTTGTCATCTGTCGTCCACAATTTCTTTAAACATCTTCTCCTAAACCGGTGGGCCAATCTTGATAAAACTTGGCAGGGATTTTCCTTGGGTCAAGCTCTACCAAAGTTGTTCAAAGTTCGGGTCATATTTGGGCTCCGACAGGGCGCAACCCTTTTTACATAAAATCAAAAAGCAAACTTCTTCAAAAATCTTCCAAATTACCTCCCATATTCTCAAATACAGACAACACTGGTCGGCCAGTCAGAGGAATATAAGCTGATAAGAAATTACACTTTCTCTAGTTAGCTCGGCTGTTTTCAAAGTCAAAAGAAAACCTGAGGTATTATGATCACCTTGGCGTCGTTCATGTTCGTTGGCGTTGTCGTTGGCGTGACAAACTTTAACCCTGGTCATAACTTTTGAATGGCAAGTAATAGAGCCTTCATATTTCACATGATTATTGCTTGGGAAAAGACCTCTCTGTAGGTACCAAGTTCAAGGTCATCAGTCAAGGTCAAGGTCATTTTTCCAAGGTCAAATTTTTTTTAACCTTGGTCATAACTTTTGAATGGTAAGTCATAGAGCCTTCATATTTCACATGATCATTGCTTGGTACAAGACCTTTCTGTAGGTACCAAGTTCAAGTCATCAGTCAAGGTCAAGGTCATTTTTCAAGGTCAAATTTGTTTGAAAAAATTTAACCTTGGTCATAATTTTTGAATGGTAAGTCAAAGACCATTCATATTTCAAATGATCATTGCTTGGTACAAGACCTTTCTGTAGGTACCAAGTTCATATATTTGCATTTGCCTAAGAAATAATAAACAGCTGAGCGTTGGCATCCGCTTGCGGTGCTCTTGTTGAATTTTTCTCATTTAACAATACTTCAGTTCAGTGGAGTGGGACCAGTCTAAAAATCCTGTTGAAATCTATACTATGCACCTGCTATTTATTATGCAGACTATTTCTTCTACATATTACTTAAATGTACTGAACTGAAATTTTTACTATTTGTCACATGAAATTGTGCATATGAAATTTTTATGACCATACTTTCATTGGTAGCTGAGTAAATAAGAATATCTCTCTTTGAAATTGCAAATCGAAATTTTTATGACCATACTTTCATTGGTAGCTGAGTAAATAAGAATATCTCTCTTTGAAATTGCAAATCTTACTAAATGTGTAGTCATCTGAAGCCTTTATCACATATTTGTATCATGTTGAAAGGTACAAAAGGGTATTGGTGGTAATATGCTGTGAACATTCAATTTCTTAGATCTATGATTTGTTTTTCTGAAATAAGGCCTCTTGTATTAATTTTCTTGAATCAATAGAATAGACAGCAAGAGAACCAATTAAAGGTAGATTATGATCCGGTGATTTATCTCCCTTTATTCTTTCTCTTGCAGGTTTGTCAGAAGAAAGCGGCCACGAAATTCAGCATATGTTCGTCGAAAGCCGAGATTATTGTGATATCCATCTAGATACAGAGGGAAAGAGAGTGTATACTTGTAATGTTTGTGGGAAAGCCTTCTTGAAGATAAGTGATGTCAAACGTCACCATAACATCCATACAGGCCAGAGATATTTCTGCTCACGTTGTCCGAAATCCTTTAGTCAAAAAGCAAGGCTTACTGCGCACTTAAAACAGTATCACAAAAATGCTAGCTCATAGCTGGATAAAGGTAATAGTCTAAAGATGTTTAAGCATTTAGAAAAGCAGCAGGAAAAAAGACTAACCCTCTTCAACAAAGGGGCCCAGACTGTCAAAACTCAATAATCAATTTAAGGGATATCAGAATTTTCTCCAAAAATTTAGGGGCCCAGCCCAAAATGTAGGAGCCATGGGAAATTGGGCCCCTGCTAATCTTTTTCCTTGTAGCAGTGGTAAACACTTACAGTTTTTCATTGGGGTTCGGTTATTCCTGCTTGTTATGGATGGGATACCTCCAGATAATCAGGGGTCCCTTTCTACATTAAACAAGCTCAATTTAAGAAAATAAAATTGCAAAAATTACTTTCAATATTCTTCACAGAATTGGAAGCCATGTACCCAACAATGAAATCAAAATTTTCTCCCCTTTCCCCAAACTGGCAGGCCTAGAGCTTGATATTTAGCATGTTACAATGTCTAAGGGACTTGTACAAAAATAGTTAATAGTATGGTAAATTTTCTAAAATTTCGCATGGAAACAAATAATTTCATTTTTGGCTCCACTTGCCGAAACAAATAATTTCATTTTTAGCTCCACCTGCCGAAGGCCACTGGGGCTTTTGTAAAGGCATTGTGTCTGTCGTGCATCTGTCTGTGCATCCGGTCATAAACTTTTTCTTTAAAAATCTTCTCCTCAGAAACCACTGGATGAATTTCAACCAAACTTCACAGGAATGATCCTAGGGTGAGATTCTTTCAAAGTGTTCAAGAAATTTTGATCCAATCAAAAACATGGATAAATGGGCGTGGCTAATTTCCAAATATGGTAAAAAGTGAGTTTTCTCAGATTCTAACAGATGGATACCAATTAAATTTTACATGAATGACCCTTCCGTGACCCTTTATAAGTCTACAAATAATTATTGTGATTGGTTGAAAAATATGTATTTTATGGGCAGAGGTCATTTTTCTATCTGTTATATAAGGGAAACTTTGAAAATCATTGCCTTAGAATGTAACCGATGGAGTTCAACCAAATTGCACTGGAATGATCCTTGAGTGACCCTTTATCAGTCTACCAAAAATTATTGTGATGGGATGAAAAATATGTATTTTATGGGCGGAGGTCATTTCTCTATGTGTTATTCAGTGGAAACTTTGAAAATCATTTTCAACATCAGCAGAACCCAAAATATCCAAAAATCTAGTCAAAACTTTGATTTGCTATTACAAGAATTTCAAGCCTGTGGAACGATTCAAGCCATTCATGGCTTTCTAGTTCACATTACAAACTAATGGAAAAGTCTCCCGCTAAAAAGCCGCCGTCATAGCGCAGTTGGTAGCGCGTCAGACTGTCATTCTGGAGGTCCCGGGTTCGATCCCCGACGGCAGCACTCATTCTCTCCGACTATTTGTCTCTTACCAATGGGTTGATAATCGTAGACCTTTGGGAGATAGCAGCTGGAGGCTAGGAAAGAATGTGATGGTTGTACTGGTGAGAGAAATACCAGGGACCCATTGTTAGGTGCTCCAGCCGCCACGATATAACTGAAATAATGTTGAAAGTGGCGTTAAACTCCATTCAATCAATCAATCTCCCGCAAAAAATGTGTTTTATACAAGATTTTGGAAAATTGGCTGTTATGATTTTGTGTGAAATTAAAAGGACCAATTTCAAAAAATATTCTCTTGCTATACTAGCCATTTGATCAACCAATTTTCTACGAAATTATTCTTAAGTTAAGTACTTTCAACATAATCCACAGAATGATAATAATCTGGCATGTAACAATGTCTTAGGGATTCTATCAAAATACTCGAAAATGGTGATATACCCAGCTGATTTTAACCATGAATTACCTCTAGCATAAATTTGTATGTTCCTAGAATAGTGGGTGGAAGTGGAATCCACCTCTCTGAGTTATAATTAAAGATGTAGGAATTGATGTTGAATAAGTTTGTTTTGTAATAAAAGATGATCACAAAAATGTATTCATTTAACCCCTCCCTTCCCCTAGATGCGCATATGGTTGTGTGTCCGACTATCAATCTAGAGATCCTTGGTTCGATCTGGACGGCGACACTAATTCCTCCGACTATTTGTCTCGCAGCTATGGGATCATAATCGTAGACCTATGTGAGATAGCAGCTAGAGGCTAGGAAAGGATGTAATGGTTGTACTGATGAAAGAAATACCAGGAATCCATTGTTAGGTGCTTTTTTAGGTGCTCCAGCCGCCCGCGATATAACTGAAAAAATCTTGAAAGCCGCGTTGAACTCCATTCAATCAACCTTCCCAAGATTGCTTGAATTTGCTTCTTACGTGCATGTATCATCATTAATGAAAATAACATGTTTATAAATAGCAGGCTCATAAATGTCATTGAGGTACATGTAATTCAATACCGGTAGCATTTATTAGATGAAATACAGTAAGAAGGCAATTTCAAAGAACTATGTCCTTATCATAGGTTTCACGATTGATCTCCAACATGCATCCTTTCAGATATTATATTTTGTTTGCCTCTGATGAGTTGTTAATCAACACCTAAGTAACTAGGTGGAATAAGCAGCTGGAGGCTCACAAAGGAATTGTGGTAGTTCTGTTGAGAGAAATACAGTTTTTCTCCTATTAAATCTTGGGAGCTATACATAACATGGTCAGGGAGCTTTTATTTAGTATGCATTAACTAATGTCTTTTAAGGCCCTTTTTATCCCCCGCCGTTTTTGGCGAGGGGATATAGTAATGCTCTCTGTCCATCATTCTGTCATTCCGTCCTTCCGAGATCAACTTGAAACTTTATGGGTCGGTAGATCTCATGGAGGAGAAGTGCAGTGCACAAGAACTACAAGAACGTCAACCCTTGCTTGCATAATTTTGGAGTTATTGCCCTTTGTTATTCTTAAGACTTAGAATTTGTCCAGAGCATATCACCAAAAGTATTAAAGCTATCAACTTGAAACTTAATGGGTGGATAGATCTCATGGAAGAGAAGTGCAGATTTTGTAGGGGCTTAATTTCTTAAAGTAGAACCCTTAATCTATTAGGCTTCAGTTTACTATCAAGCTTTCTCGGCAGGGGATGGCAATGTCCGACATGGCTCTTGTCCCTTTGGTTTGAGGTAAATTTCCTCTAAACAATCATATAATTGTTTGTTTAGAGGAAATTCACATCAAATTAGAGAAGAAGTTTCAACAAGTTCTTAAAATTTAGTTATTTGAAGTGGGTTTTCCTTGTAAAAAATGTAGGGATGCTACTATTAGGGAGGACGCTATTCTTAGGGGAAATATGATACCAGGAATCCTTGGCTAGACAATACAGCCCAAGCATTCGGCCTACAACTTTGGCATGTGACATCACGTAACGGTCTTCTTAGGTACTTAAATTACAGTAGTACCAATTTCAATAAAATTTTGCCCATGTGGTTTTTCAACATATTGGTTGTAAAAAATTCATTCTCATTTTTCCTGTTATTTCTCTATTTCAGGTAGAACTGGTTTTAAAAGGAAGAAATATAAAACTCCTCCGCTTACGAAGAAACCGTGCGAGTTGTGTCATAAAATGATATCGTCACAAAACATGAAGAAACACATGATCATTCATTCGGGGATTCGTAATCATCAGTGTATGTACTGCAATAAGGCCTTCTCTCAAGGTCCGGATCTGAGACGACATGTTCGAAAATTACATTGTGATATGGAATATGCGCAAAATGCTTCAATTTTGGGAAGTGAAAATGTGACTGTTGGCCAGATAGGACAACCTTGAGGCAAACACTCAACAGACTGATCCTAGCCTTTTAAAGACCAGAAAATTATACCTAGATTTGGAATTATTGGCACATGTCGGAATGCTCTTATTTTTGGAAGTTAGAATTTGACTTAACCAGATATGACAAACTTAGGGAGAACAGACTGATCTTAGCCTTATACAGATCAATCAATCTGGGGCCTGTTTTTCTAAACATCTTAAGAATTTTTTTTTGCGTAAGTCAAAAATTAAAGTTGCTCTTTCAGTACTTACTAAATATAAAAATTCTGCCATGCATCACCTCTGCCTTGCAAAACCCCGTTTAAATCATCTTTAGAAGATGATTCCAATGAGCTTTTGCAATGCAGGATCTAACAATAAATGTAAACACCAGGTAAGAATTGTGATTTTGACTTACAATAAATTCTTTCATAAGAAGTTTAGTAAAAAGGGCCCCCGAAAATTACACTGTGTTATAAAATGCTCTGATTTTGGGAACAGAGAATGTGACTTTAAACCAGATAAGACAACCTTGAGGAGACCCTACCAGAGGTGGACCCTTACAGTGTTTGGGAAACCCAAAGATCACAAAATATTAGGAGGTATCTCATTAGTTGAAGCAAAGGGTCCAGTCAAGATTTTTGTATAGATATGATACAATTTTTATACCCTAAAATAATATTATAAAATAAGTCTGTGCGTGGGATTTTCAAATAATTTCAAATTACTGCAAAGCAAAGACTCTGACCAGCCTGTGCATCCGCACAGTATGACCAGAGTCTTCTCTATGCCTTTAGCAGATAGATAAGATCTCAAAGAATATATAGATCATCAGGTAACTTCAATTTTACAGTATGTGACTGTCTCGGCTGCTCAATGTTTGCTCGTCACTCACATTTCAAATTGTTGGAAACGTTACACACAGGCCCAAATATCAATTATGTTATTTCCATTAGAAAGGGATGGGCTTTTGCTAGAGGCTACACTTCATATCAATGACTCAGTTATTACAACTGTTTTGTGCTGAGCCATCAATATTTGTTAAGATGGTGAAAAAATGACCAAAAATAATTATGATCCGTGCAAAATATAATCATCTGATGGGGAGAAGGTGAATAAAACCTCTGTTGAATTTTTAGTGACATTGATTTTGTTGGTATGGGCCTTTATTAGAGACTTCAATAATTTGTAAAATCACATCAAAAAATGGTCGATTTCAACCTCTGAAAAGGTGACGGGTTTTATAAGGGATTGGGGCCTTATTAGAATTTAACGGTATATACTATTGGCTTAAAGTTAAGCATATTTTTTATCAGTTATTAAAAATCTTTGATAACTTCTTAAGACTTGACTGTAAGAGAAGGTATTGGGAAGTCTCATTTGTAAGACATATTAAAATGTAAGTTTGATGATCAAGGGTTGCTGAGTCATTGTATAAAAGAGGGGATCCATTACACAGTATTAAATGGAAGTTGAAAGTAGCCGTGGACTGCAAGTTATAACTTTGCACATGATTCTGAAAGTGTTAACCTCAATATATAAATCTTGAAGATTTCATAAATGGCTTGGTGTTACTTTAAGAGATTTGGTGCATTTTGGCCACCAAGATTGTTTTCTGAATACTTCACAATTAAAGGTCAACTTTCAAATGCACACACTCTGAGCATAATTATGTAAGTTTAAGTGTTATTAAATAGTCACTCATCTTGTCTTAAAATAAATTGAAGTTTAAGTTTGGTCACATAAGATTGGCTACAGTTTTTTTAGTCAGGCACATTACATAGGAAATTCTAAATACTTAACTTTATGCCAATAGTATGATAAATATCATTTAAAAGTTATTTCTATCAATACCCACTGTTTTCAAGCCAAGGTTCTATAACACTACTTTGTTTCTAGCATTTGTAAGGAACAAAGTTGAGTTATAGAATGCTTGTCTTGCAAAAATCTAACAGGCCATATAACTATAGACTTGTCCCAAGCATGTAGTTGTGGCTGACAACAATTTGAAGTTTGTGGAATTTGGAGAAAAACTGTGTCTTTCTCACTAGGAATGAATGTTTATTTTTTGGAAATGAATAAATTACTAATTATAATCAATTTTTGTCTTCCACAATGTCTCTGCCATCTCATTTTAGCTCACCTGATCAACCTGAGTCTGTTGTCTGTCAACAACAATTTAGAGAAACTTCTCCTTTTCCTGAACCACTGGGCAGTTTCAATGAATTTTTACCGGAATGTTCCTTGGGTAACCCTTTTCAAAAATTTTTCATGAAATTTTGATTGGCCCGAAAATATGGGCGTGGCAGGGCATGTCATTTTTTTCACTTTGAAATCTTTGTACGACATCTTTTCCTGAACCACTGGGCCAATTTAAATGAAACTAAATCAGAATGTTCCTTGGGTGACCCTTTTCAAAAATTGTTCAGGAAATTTTGATTGGCCCATAAATGTCAGGGGGAGGGCTTATTTTTTGGCCCGAAATCTTTGAACGACATCTCCTGAACTACTTGGCAGATTTCAATGAAACTTTATCAGAATGTTCATTGGGTGACCCTTTTCAAAAACTGTTCACACAATTTTGATTGGCCCACAAACGTTGGTGTGGCAAGACAGGGCTTATTTTTAGATCCTCTGGACCATTAAAATTCAGATGAGCGATTTAGGGCTATTCTGGCCCTCTTCTTTGAAGGACTTAATCTTAATTCTGGTCATATTGATCTGGGAATAGTCCTGCTTTAGCAGGAGGTGAAGATAAAGATCAGTGTACACATATGTGCAGTCGGATCTTTGTCTGTACTACCTGATTGGCCTATTTAAAGCCAGAAAAGTTTAAAAATTGCATTTCCAAATAAGTTCTATCGGTGCATCCAGTGCTTTCAGCACTTAAAATTTGAAGCAATTTTATCATGCATTTTATTGAGGATGACAAGGGTTTATATGAGTTGATGGTAAAACATTTAAAAATACTTGTCAATAAATAATATGAAATAGATAAGATAAATGATTTTGGAATGAAGTGGAATAAACAAAATTTGAAAAGCCTAATAAAATGTATAATGAGACACTGGGTTGGCTGTGAGTCATTTCTGCATTACAAGATGTTAAACTGAGCCATTGATTATGATTGAAATTCTGTGCATGGATCAACACTTTCTCCTGTGAGTAAGGAGTCCATTAGACTCCCAAGTTATGGAATGAAGGAGTCCAGGTGGAAAATGAGGAGTCTGAATTTTCATAATGGGAGAAGGTTGTGAAGAAGCTTCTAACAAACATTTTCTTCTTTTCCACAAGTTTCTCCTGCAAAAGAAGATTTTTTACCTTTAAAAATAGATGCAAGCAAATGCTATCTTCAACAACTTTTGTTGTAAATATATCCACTGTTTGGAAAAGGGTTTAAAAAGAAACTGCCCCGTGTATTTGTTGTTGTTGTTTTTTCCAAAATATTCTTAAATGATCGTGGGACTTCATTGGACTCCTTACCTGCAATATGTAGGAGTCCCAGCTGGTAAAAAAAGGAGCCTTAGACTCCCGGACTAACTTTGCTGAACCCTGCCGTGATTGTTAGATGCATAAACAAGAAGAGTGCTCAGTTGCTAAGGGGATAGAAATAATGGAAGAATATCAAAATCACCGAAAATGAACATAAAGAAACAATAACGAAAACAGACCAGATATTCGAATCCGCGAGTTCCGTGATTTGTCAAGGGTGAGGGCAATCGGGAACCTTCGGCGATTCTATGGAATAGACCTCGGGAATAATACGGGCGCAGCCATGAAAGCGCGTCATTTTGCACGTGGGGTTTTATGACGTCACAAACATAAACAATCCCGCTAAGGATGACGTTGCATAAAACAAAATCAACGAAAGAAGAATAATGGGCATATCATAATTTGATAACAAAACGCAGTGTCTTACTGCGTTTTGTCATCAAATTATTATATGCCCAAAAGATCTCGAAAGATGATCGGAAAGAATTAACAAAATGTGATTTTCTTCATGCGTATTAACCGAAGTACCACCAGAAGCCGAATTACCTAATAAATGACCCAAAATAACTACACTTACGTTCGAGGTACTTTAAAGTTACGGGAAAGTCCGAGCGATGTTCCGAATGGGGTGAGGGCGAGGAGGTTGACACACGCGTTATGTCTCACGGGGTTTTACATGATGTCACAAACATTACTAAAGATGACGTCGCGAAATATAAAATCAAGGAAATTTCAAAATTGGACTTTTCATATGTTTTACTGCGTTTTATTTTCGAATTATAACATTACAATTATGGCAAATGTGAATGAAACTTCGCCAGAAAGTTACTTGAATGAGATCCACCGGACCAATAAAATTCAGATGAGCGGTTTAGCGCCATTCTCACTCTCTTGTATTTGGTAAGTTGGTTTCCAGTGGTACTTTTTGTCATCGATACATTTGAAAAAAAAAAAAAACATTATGTTGATGCTCTCTGATTGTCTTTAAGATCTTTTAGGCATATTAAAATTTGATGACAAAACGCAGTAACTCGTGTTTTGTTATCAAATTACAATATGGCCACTTTTATTTTTTCGTTGATTTTGCTTTATGCAACGTCATCCGTTGCGCGATGGTATATGTTTGTGAAGTTATGTAAACCCACGTGCGGAATGACACGCTTTTATTGCTGCGCCCTTATTATTCCCGAGGTGTATTCCGTAGAATCGATGAGGGCTCCCAATGGGGAATTATATGACGTCATAAAGTCACCTTAAGGTGGAAGAGGACAAAAAGCATTTATTTGAGATAGGTGCATAGATATTGGTATCTAGGAAAACGTTGTGATAGTGCGATCTCAATGGTGTATGTTTTTTTAACGTTCTATTTAGAATTCATGTTACCATGACGTCGTAAAATGACGATTTCGCGCGTTTATCACAAATGACCCTTCGCGTTCTTGAACGCTTACCCTGGTCTTATTTGAGATGATTTCAATTCAATGGAATACATCAAAATGAATGTGAATGAATTTGGAAAATTGACGTGTAATTAGGACATTGTTATATTTAAAGATAGATACACGAGATTGAGTTAGTTAAATTTTCAAATTTTTGCGGCCCAAAAGAAATTCTTCGAACTTATTTTTTAAAAAATTGGCCCGATGAAAATTGTTAGAAATTCGATAGTTTTTTTTTTTTTTTTTTTTTTTTTGCCCAGCTTTCGTTCTTTATGCTCGCATCTTTTTATGAAGTTTTACCGTACGGAATATCTACAATTGGGATCAAAGCTTATTACCCTACCGTCGAAAGTTGGAAAAAGTCAAACGCGTTATGCCGATTAAAATCGCTTATTTGAAATGTTATCACTGCACCCTCAAATAGTCTTTTAACGTGCTATTTAATAGAGATTATCCACTTATGTGGACTTCGGACATCGGATGTCTGACTTCGGACTTAGAGGGGTCGTCTCAAAATGAAAGAAACAATATTCGTTTATACATCATGACTGCATAAAAAGATGACGTATCTGATCATATTTTTAAGTTTGATTCGCTAGAATGGAGGTACACAAACTTGTAAAATTTCGGACATGCATGTTTATAATCATTTCAAATATGAGCACATCTATGTCACCACGCTAAGTAATTTCTATACTGCAACGAAGACATACCAGTTTGTCTCTCCATCTATCTGTCAGCTAATGAACCCGTTAACTCATTTTTCTTTAGTTCTTCAAAGCTAATATTTGATATGCAGCTGGCTTGTTTTCAGAGACAACTGGAAGTGGTCATTTCATTCAAGAGCAATGTCAAAACTTTGACCAACTTGTGCTGCATAGCAACTTGTTATTTTTGAAAGCGCTTGCGTTGCATTCCTCATAGGTTGCTCGCTATAAAACAATTCGAAACCGTACGCGACAAGCGCAGTATGATCATTGTCTAATTATTGTCTAAATTATCAAAATTATGCAGTTTGTAGGCCGAGTGTATTAAATCGCAATTTGGAGATTATATTCTTCATAATCTTAATAACCTGCATTCGACAAGACTGCAATGAACACTCCCAATTAGGTTTTTTTAGATTGGGGTTTACGCCGCTTTCAACAATCTTTCAGTTATATCGCGGCGGCTAGAGCAACAACAATAGATTCCTGGTATTTATCACACTTTTACCATTATTTCATCCTTTCCTAGCCTCCAGCTGCTATTCCACATAGGTCTACGATTAATGGAAGACAAATAGTCGAAAAGAATGAGTGTCGCCGTCGGGGATCGAACCCCTTGATTGACAGTCCGACGCGCTACCCACTGCCCTCTGATTGCGGCCTACTTTCAATGAGAATATAGTGAACTAGATAATGATCTTAATGCTATTGTTAGTCTACTGAAACGATCATATTTTTTAAAAGAAAATCGAGTAATCGTTTTAGTCAAAGCATGGTATCTTCGGCGTTGCTTTCGTGTTCAATCCGTCATGTGTCAAGATTTTTTCAAAACGTTTAATGGTATCTCTGAAGGCAAAAGTTTAAACTTCTAATAAATGGGCAAAACACTTAATAGCCAGCCCTAGTTCACCCAGCTGCAAAAATTGGTAGCAGCGGGTTTAAACCACTGCCTCTCTCTCGGGGACGTGAAAACATCAGGATTGGGTGTTCGAGAGCGATTCTATAAGCTTAAGCTTTCGTCGCAATCGTGCTAAAATAAATTAGAATAAACTAATAAATAATGACTGTCTAAAGAACAGCTCTAAAATTTTTTTATATATTCTTAACTTACTCTTGTAACAAATGTTTACCATTCCTTTGTCTTGGATTTTTCAGTAATCATTTTTTAAAGGATAGAAAAAAGAAGAAATTTAGTTAGCATTGATTGAGAAATAAGTATCAAACAAGCGAGAATAACGTAGATCTTTATTGCTTTTCAGTGGGTAAGCAAGAAATAATGGTCGATAAAAAATTTGAAAATCCCGACCCCAAACCAGTAAAATTGCATTGTAATCACACGCCTTATGACGCGGTTTGTCATTTTGTCTAATCTTTTAATCATTTAATCAAAGAAATATATTAATCGTTTGTTTTTCGGGTGAGATAGAAAAAAATACTTCATTGCGTGGCAAGTAAAAGCTATAATTTCACTCGTCGCTCCCCCACTTTTGAAAATCTAGCTTTTGTTGTTCAATCAATGAAAAATAGATCGGCACTAAAAATAAGTTTTTTCCTCTATGTTGATGGAATTTTATGCGTCGGCCGGACGTCGGCAATTATACGACAAAGTATGAAATAGCTGACGTGACGACGTCTTCTTACTTGACCAGCGATAATGCACAAATTCTGATGAGGAAGATATCGAATATCGGTTTAAAGAAGCGAGCCACCGAAAAGCAACCGACACGCCGGCGAGGCGTCGTTAATTTTGACGAAGGCAAATGTCAAAACCTAAAAAATTACGTCTGCGATGGAACAAAATCGACATGTCCACGGCAGATGACCGACTGTAGCACGGCCGCTCGCCAGCGATCAGTGGTCGATATAGTTTGGACACTTTAAGTATTGATACGAATTTTCGACACCCACGACTCTTACAGACTTGTCGGTAGATTTTATAAAGTAGACTAAGTTCATCAACGCCTCGTCGATCTAACAAAACCACGTTACCGATATTGAATCGACTGATGCACCGATGACTGGCAGGCTAGTCGCAGACTCTATCCCCGAAAACATCGTCGAATCGATTTGGCGACGCTATCTTTTACATTTGGTCCATCCCGTTAAAAAGAATAGTAAGAAAAGAACAAAATGTGTCAATCTCAGTCTTTGCTGATTCGCAGGATGGCCTATATTGGAACGTGTTTTCGTTGAAGATATTTTCTGAATCTAGAAATAATCTTTCTCTTTTGCCGTAAATCGGACAGGCCACTTTTAAGCTGACTTCTGCTGGATCCAATCTCTTGTTCAAGAATTTGATCGAGATGCAAAGACGTTTCCGAACGTTTTGAAATTGCTACCCGCTTTGTGCATTAGTGTATGTGCTCAAAGTGTAACATTTTTCGAACGTTTCTAGAACGTTTACATCTAGTAATATTACGCGTCCTTAACATCATTAAATCAAAGTACTTTATTGTGAAAAATCGGCGAAAAATCCTTATATGCAATACATGTACATATACATGTTTTTATATTAGTAAAGGGTTACAGGTATAAGTTGTTTATGTATTTTGAGACATCCCCCTATATTTTAGTAAGTAAGATGCCCGATCTCGGAGTTCACCTAAGTGGATAATGTCTAATAGTAGGTCATAACGTCGACCTTGTGAAATAAACTTACAAAAATTAATTTTCATTTATAGCGTTATTTTCCGATAGGAGGCATTTTTCAAATACTGACAATTTTCGGAGAATATGACATGCGCAGACAACGCATTTATAGCGACGTCGACGTAAAATTTATTGAAGTCATCAATCAGCAACACTTGCGAAAGGTCAATTCAATGTGAACCGCGAAGTTCTCGGTGTATTTAAATGAAATTTTGAGGGCCATTTCCTCAAAGATTTTTGAACACGTCTGTAAATTTCTATCTTTATTCCAATGGATCGCAAAAGAATTAAAAAAAAAAAGGAAAATATTAAATGTCAGCATCATAGTTTTAATGTCAAAGTGACAAACTTGAAAATTTTTCCTGTTTATCGAACTTAAATTGACTTAAATTGTAGAAAAAAAAAATCATCGGGCCAATTTTATAAAAAAAAATCTCAAAAGTGAGAGATTGGAACAGTGGAAAATGTGAATATAGAGTTCAACCAATTCACGGGTCTATATATTTAGTTACCATGTCTTAAATATAGCATCTGCGTTATCATCGGGTCATTCATTAAACTTCATTTTGGTGCAATTTTCGGAAAGACAACGTCTTGTATTAAATCGTACTGCGCATTTTAATGGGGGAGGGATAGTTTGTAGAAAGCGCGCCAAATCGTCATTTTACTGACGGCATGGTTACGTAATTTCTAAATAAAAACCGAAAAATTATACGCCCTTGAGATCACTTTAACTCGGAGTCTATATATATTAACCAAAATGTATTCATTTATCTTAAAAAAAAAAACTATTGGCCTCTTCCACCTTAAAAGGTTCGTCGATCCCTAAGTGTCATGTCGTCTTATGAAGGAAGACGAAATCGACCGATGCAAAAAGTTTGCATGTAGCAGTTTCTGCCTTAAAAGATAATTAGTATTACACAATTAGTGCAATAGTGCAAGCACTTTGAGTATAATGTAATTTTTGTAGAAGATTTATATACTCTTCAAAAAAGGTTCTTTGGCACTGAAACTAATTTAATCTTCGACAAAAACATCTTTTACGTATGAAATATCGAAATCGAAGAAGGTAAATTAAGGACATCTTTTTAATGAATGAAAACAGAGTTGCTGATTTTCTGTCAAAGGTTTGCAATGATGACGTCAAATGAGATCGTTACGTTGAACGGCTCTTGCTATACCAAGTCTGCCCAGAGTTTTACACCGTGCAGAGATTGAAATTGTATTGGAAGATTCAGAAAGAGAGAAATAATCAAAATATCGTTACGTTATTCGCCATGCTGGAAGAACGTTGTTTTTACGTATCAGGCTTATCTATCTCGATACATAATGCAGTGAGCCGCATTAAAGTGATGCCGTATGTTTGACTTGGCTGGTACCGAATCAAAAAAGTCTTACAACGGCTTGTCGTATGAAGCCTGCCTTATGGCGACCTAAAGTATTGTGACGTTCCTTCGTACATTTAACCACTTTTCATTTCACATCTAAGCAAAGACATTTAATTCCAAAAGCAAATAAGGAATGACATTTCAGATCTTTCGTGACTTTGGAATGAATCTGAAAGTACACGTACTGTTTGAAAAGGGCAGATTTTACGTAATTTGACGTTGACGTCTACATACAGAATTGCCATCAAGAAATGCATCGCCAATCGCTTGAATATCTTGAGTTGCAATTACTGTTCATAAAACAAGCAATAGCTATCGAATTTTTGTCATACTTAAGAAAAAAAAATCTTTTTTTGATAGATGTCAAAGATCTTTTTTTGAAGAGTATATTCTGCATGACAAGGTTGACAAGCCTTGTTGGATTTTTGTCGCATTAACTCGCCTATGGAAATAGTTCAAATGACGTCAGAGACTAAGGAAAGTAATAGAAAGATAAAGTAATATATAATGTGCGTTTCAAAAAATTATTTTATTAAAGGTAACAAAAAATAAGGGTGAACAATTAAACTACCACAGCAAGTGTATAAACTAGAATCGAGTCTGCATAAACTGTTTTTCAATATTTGACATTGTCTTTCATGAAATCTAATATATTTATTTCAAATGTAACGTCTACGCACATTGGATAAAGGTTGTGAATAGGGATTTTAAAATGTATCCATGAATATAGGAGCTAAGCTCCGGACATGCTCAATTTGAATCTTTGAGCTGTGGCTTTGATCATTGTAACACCTGGAAATTTGTTGAAATGGCATATAGGTCCTCTCAGAATGAAGAGTAATATTTATTGTTCTGAAACAATCCATAAATAAAGAGTTGCATGTGTTTTCCAGACATGCTCAATACCAAGACTACCTTACAAAACTTGCCTGTGTATAGTTCGATTGATCAGTGCAAAACTATTGTAAGTGTCTATATATCTATTGTTACTAATAATAGTTTTGCAGTAGCCCCTTTATTTTCAAATCAATTTTTAAATTCAAATATAATACAGACGCTTAACAAGTGTGTTATTTTGAAAGAGTTGCATTAATTTGTGACTTAAAGTTATAACTACGCAGCATTAACGCCCTAACATACATACACCAAAATTCCATTGTGATAACTATGTCCCGTCCACCCGAAACGGAATCGACAACAAATACCTTGGACAAAAGAACACAAATGTCAAATGCCCAAAATAACAACTAATTGTAAATCTAGTTATTTATATAAACATTGAAGTAAAAATTCAACAGACTAAATATTCAAATTAAATAAGTTTTCTTCATCCTTACGTCCTTCTTGTAGTATAAAATAGGCCTACTAATACAATTATGCATGGATTTGTAAGAAACTTTCACAGAATGTTCCTCATCATTTTGCATATTGTCGGAGTTTGATGATATTCAGCTATAGCCTATAAATGGGTGGCATTCATACCATATTCCTGCAAATGGTTTGAAATTCGACTCACTACAAAGACGGGAGATTAATACTCATCGTTTTCAAGATACCTTGCACAAGAACGAGAACAAACGTTCATATTCTTCGATTCTTAATTTTCAACCTGCCCCTGCGTTCAGAAAAACAAAACGGCACAAACTGTTTGCATATTGTACCCGGCTTTGCACGGCGTGCCCTGGTGTGCAAAGTGGCTATGATTTGCAAACAGTCTGTACCGTTTTATCACCCTGATCGTAGAGCAGAGATCCTCAAAATTTTTAGAATAAGGATGTCGGTTGAGGTAAGTCTAGTATCGCGTGTTTCGATTATGAAACAAAAACGTACAATTGCTGAAAATAGAAGAAATCATAACCAATATAGTAAATTTTGAAACTGGGATTTACTTGAACACTCCTATTATTAGAAAAGAGTCTTCAATCGATGATACTTTCATTTTCGATATCTTATTTGTCCACACATCCATGAAAAATAAACAATAAACTTTTCATCCTTTAATAAAAAATACGTGCTTTTCTTTTAAACGATAAACTTGCACTAATAGAAGCTGCACGAAACCCTAATGTAATGCACCTTTAAAAGGGGGAATACTCATATGCTATTTCACAACTCATTGAATGGTAAAACAAAATGTAAACAATATATTAATGTTTTCCGTAAACTGTCTCTAGCTCGGCTAAAAGTTTCTCTTTCTCGTCTTCAGAAGCAAAACACGATCTGGCTGCATTGAAAATCTGAAAGCAAACAAACGAGCTGTAAATATGGCTCCAGAACGCTGATTTCCAGTTGTACAGTTCAAGGGTTATTTTATTGTAACCGTGATCAGCCCTGCGTACAGGATCACAAAACGGTGCAAACAGTTTGCCAATTTTACCCCGCTATGCACGTGCACTTAGCGGGGAATAAGTAGGAAACTGTTCGCACCGTTATGTCATCCGGAATTTTACCTCGATTTGCACTTGCGTGCAATGCGGGGTTTAATTGACAAACAGTTTGCACGGCTTTGTCATCCTGAACGCAGGAGTGCTTTGTCGGATCCTATATAGTTGAGCTTCTTATCATATGGGAATTATCTTTTTATGCGTGCTAATCCTAAATGCGACTTATAATTAAGAAAGTAAATCACACCTAAAATCTATACACTAGCCACTCACCCCTCTAATAATATCTTCATCCGAGAGTCCCATATCTTGAGCAAATTTAAAATCATCCGTGAGAGTGTTACCAAGAACTACTGGATCGTCTGTGTTAATGGAATAGTTGACACCGTCTCGTACAAAACTGAAATAATAGGCAGTAACTATTCATTCCTGCCGAGCTAGAATTTTGTTTCGTCCATCTTTAGGACACATCAACCGAATTGGCTCGGTTTTTTTCCAAATAATAATGCCGGATTGTGCAGACCTAGATCAGACTGCACGTCTGTGTATCATGACTTCTAGTAGACTTTACCTTTTGCTATTTAAAGCTTTGTGTTCTGTGGGGAATATGAGATGAACAGTAGTAGACGGACTTGTTCGGCAGACCAGCCCTGCTTTCAGTATGACAAAACTGCAAACAGTTTGCCAATCATACCCTGCTTTGCACAAAAGCACATTTTTTGCACTTAACCAGACGGTCCCAGACGGTTTCTGAATCTAGAATAATCAATCTACCTTCCAGTGAAAGAATTTTTCAAATGCGACCTCTGGTTGACCTGTACTAGAACCAATCTCTTTTTCAAATGTTTATTTAACGGAGTTCCCAGATGGTCCCTTTTCGCGTGACGGGTCACAATTATAAAAGCGAAAATTTCTGACCCTTCGTTTGATAAGGATGGACATTGATCGATACGTTTCTCAGTTCCTACGTATTTTCGCGTGATTGCTCAGAATAAACTTAACTTGTTCTTTCAAGGGGTCCTATCAACGAAAATGTCACGAATAATTCTATCATAAACGACAGTTTTATTCACAACATTCCCAAGTGATAACTTTTCACGCTAAGGTCATAATTGACCAATCGATTTCCGGACCTCCACACCTCAGAATTTGATTTTTTCTACGATATCAATGAATATCAAGATAGAAAGATATATGAGCCTGTGCGAGAGATTTCCAATAAATTCATATATGCGCAAAGCAAAGACTCTGACCAGCCTGTGCATCCGCACAGTCTGTCCAGAGTCTTTACTATGCATTGAGTAGATAGAAAATGTCTCAAAGTATATGTCGACCATCGGGTAACCTTATATTTGCAGTGTGCGACTGTCTACGCTTCTCAATGTTTGCACCTCACGAACATTTCAAATTGTTGGAAATGTCACGCACATGCTCATATAGTCGATGGAAATTGAGAAAACACCTCAATATCACGTTCGGGATATACAACAACGGTGGGCGGCCAAGATCTCGGAGTCGAATCGAGAAGGTAAGCTTTGCATTTCAAATGAATAATTGCATGTTGCTTCGTGGGTCAATATTTTTTCGCTAATATCGAAGCTGCTTTCTAATATTTCTCCTTACTTTTTGAGTGGATGTTTCATGGGATCTTCTTCACAAGCCTTTGTTAACACACTAGATATAGGACAGATCTCTAGATGGACTTGATCACGAATAACTCTGTCATATACGGCCTTATCATCGTAACTGTGATATCCGTGTCCTATACGATCAGCGTACATATTGTCCAGGGCCTGTCAGATAATGAAAAAAGAGCACCGACTACGGGAACCAGTCGAGCACTGCAGGAGTTGGATCTGATATAAATCTAAGTAAAAAAGGGAGCATTATCCTCACAAAATGCTTCCATGGTTATACGCATCAATAGTATTGATAGCTTTTGAGAAGATGAACAAATGACATTACTTCGACTTTTTGTTCCAAATCAGTAGATCTTGAAGAAGAATATCAACGGAAAATCGTCTATGGTTTACTAAAATGTCGTATCCACAGCTTTATTCGAGCTGTAGACACGAGAATTTGGTCACTCACTGACTTCATATATTTCTACATCTTGAAAAGATTACCCACTGTTTACTAGAATGACGGATAGTTTGATTATCATAGACAAGTGATAAACAATGAGAATGGTAAGATGCAACGAAACACTGTATTCGATATTGTTGACAATTATTTTGATACTTATTTTTTTTTACCAATATTCAACATTTCTTTTTCAGTCTCGCCGTAAATACTGTTTATTGACACTCATATTAAGAACCTTTGAACGACGATATCGAAAATTGATGTATGTAGTAAATAATTTCATTTATGATAGAAGTGCATTGGCATCTAACAGCTGCGAATACATTTTTGTTAACCAAATTAACGATATGAATATTACACTCTCAAACGATTTTTAGTATGCGTTTGCGTATTGTGCGTCACGGTAGACAAACCTTTGTGCGCATGCACTAATTTGTGAAGGAATGGAAAACGCCAATGCTAGCCTTTCACCGCTAGAGCCACATATAACAAGATCATTAAATTTGGATTGTTTTCAAGATTGTAAATAAATTTAAGTCGAAAAACGCGCATGGTTCATACAGAATTAGACTACATTGATTAAGAGATTCACCCATTGGCACTAAAACAATGTGTTGTTATTGTAATGGAGAAAGCTCAGTCCTTTTACCAAGCAAATATTCTACAACAACCGAGATTTGGTCAAGCTTAAAGATTGTCAACTAAAACGCCTACACCACATAACGTTACTACGCGACGTCGACGACGACGGGCCCCCTAGTGTTCCCAACAACTCGACCTTTTTGTTCCAATGCATTAAGTGAATAGTTACCTCAGTGACGGCGGCCGCAGACCCAATCTCACCGGCATGTACAGTACGATGTAAACCATTATCATAGGCTCTCTGTAACATATAATTAGATATTTATAATTATGAAATGTAGATAGCCTACCATAAAGAGCTTTATTAACAAGTGACGTGAGAATGGACTCCGTTTAAAATCATAATGCGTTAAAACTTGTAATTAACGGCCACTAAATGGACAACCACGTAAGGATAATTGATGATTGCGAAATGTGTGGTGTCCGTGGTCTAGAGGTAGAGCGTCGGCCTCTTGACCCAAAGGTCCTGAGTTCGATTCCCGGGAGCGGCTATCGATCTTGGTTCTTTCATTGGCCCACACATTCGGCGCGAGTACTGGTGAATTTTCCAGGAAGCAGAATCGAGAGGGATTAATCTAAGTTGTAAGAACTTGTTTCCCAATCGATGTAAAATAAATAGGTTTAAACCAGATTGCGAAATGTTTAGACCCTAACCAGCTTACCAGTCTATCATTATCCATGATGGGAGGTGAAAATTGTGCACATTTTACTCAAGTCTAGAGGAATTATGTCATAACAAATACTTATCCTATAGCCTTGACCTTGGCATTGGTTCTATATGAACAAATTCATTCAAACTACGCATGTACTATTGATGCAAGTGAGTCCAAACTCTCACGTATACGACGAACAATTAATGTTTCCCTGGCCGTAAGAGGTCTAGACAAAAAGTATAAATTCTGCAAATTACTAGTTGTTCATCATTAATATTGTGATTACATTTTCTATCACAGAGTCCCTTCATGATCTGTTAGTTGTAGCAGGTCTAATTGGCAATATTTGGACAGAATGATTAATCTAAATAATTTCCTCAATCAAATAAATAGTGCGACCCATTATTATCCGATGGTGGATAAGCGGTCCTTCTTAATTGTTCGTCGTATTTTCGAGAGAAAGGTCAATATAGCATGAAATAATATCAAATAAGATAGATATCGAAAGTTCTTGTCAAATACGAGGTTCTAGAAATACTTTTCTGGTTGTGTGTCTTCTTGTATCAATCAGACACTTTAAAATCCACACCAGCACATAAAATGTAAATGTTTTCAAATGATTTCGGAGCTTTTTTGATCGATAACAGTGAATACTTGGAATGATTAAATGGAGTACTGAATGAGTAATTTACACTGATTTTGACCGGAATGAGTGTAAATTTCACGTTGTCTTTAACTGTACTTACTTTAAATACTCTCTGGAACACATCTGCGTGTTTATTCTCTCCTGGATTAAACTCCGGCCCAGCTTGATCTATACCCACCACACCCTGGTCTTTAAACTCTAAACACAGTTCTAATATTTCCTCCGCACATTCTAAAATAGTTAAAATTAAATCTTATTGCTAGCGTAAACTAAAGTGTGTGTGTGTGAGCTTTTTTCCCGAGTTTTCTTTGAAATTAAAAAAAAAAAAAAAAACGCTGGCCAGTAAGTAGAGGAGCCTTTAGAAATCGATGTAGGCCTATATCGCTCTTTGACGGCACAACTTTAGCAAGGCAATTGTGCCAGTACATGATATAAATAGATTATTTATAGGATTAGATAACCTTTCAGATATCAGATTTCATCTCATGTGCCAAAGGATTATAGTCGAAAATTTTGGATGATAAGCTGGAGGCTCTTTGAAAGGATAATGCGACAGGAATGACACGAGAAATACTAGGATTACACTTTAGGTACTCCGATCGCATTTGCGTATATAACATAAAACACGTTCAATCAATCGATGCTGAAATCGACGAAAGAAATCTATGTTATCTATACTTACGGGGTAAATGAGTTAAACAACACAAAATAGTTTTCACTGTTATATTAAATTCCTTCATTCCCCTTTGAAGGGCCTCATTCACTGTCATAACGACGTCACGTGGTGTCACATATTCACTATCACGTGCTTTTACATAAGGGTTTATGGGATCGTCGGATAAAATATGAGGGCAATATCGGACCTCCATATATTTTATGTTGTGTAGGTAACATTCTTCACAAAGTTCGTAAGCAATTCTTGAAATGGCTGGTTTATATCCTCTGAAAATTTGAAAAAATAATATAAAAAAAGAATAAAGTATGAAGTATAATAAGGAAAACAAGATAGATTATTTACATTCAGCATAGAAATTCCACGAAAGTAATGGAGTTTATTGCAACTGCCAGTAAGTTTATTTGAAAGAGAACTGTAATGACAAAATACTACTGTCTTAAAGATGGTTGACCAAAAACTTATCTTGATTTCACTGGTTGACTTTATTGTAATCCGGGTCCTTCCTTATATTCATTTTTCCTGAATATGTGCAATTAAAAGTCTCAAACGTACAAACTCACGAAAGCATTTGGTCTTCCGGGATGATTACACATCTGTATACAAAAGTCGAAGTAATCAGACAATGTCAGGCTTATTTTAGGAAAAGTCGACCTTCGCATTTTTTACTCTAATTGTAAAAATTTGACTCGACACGCGAAAAAGGGCCATCTGGGAACTCCGTAAAATAAATACTTGAACAAGATATTGTTTCTAGAGCATTTCAAAATTTCTTTAAAGGGGTGGTAGATTAATTATTGTAGGTTCAGAAAAATTGAAAAGTGCGTCTTCGCCGTCTTACTAGTGTCGGTACTTTACACTCTACAAAAATAGTCCCCTTTTCGCATGTTCAGTCACATATATTTGATTATGGATGACTTACTTATGGGTTCTTTTTCGAGATAGTCTGCCTTTACGGAGCTCATGGGCAATTATATATACGTTCATTTCGGAATCATGCTATTACTTACGATATCACTGGCATGAAATAATCGAAGGACTGTAATAACCGGTCTAGACTACTAGGTCCCAGTAAGATGACGTCTTTGTTAAGTTCCTCCACAGTTTGGTGCGGTAATGTGTCAGCTATACCTCGCTCTTTGGCTACATCTAGAACAGTCTGTGGACGAACCGCACCGTCTAGATGTACGTGTAACTCTACCTGAAAGAGTCAGTGAGTCTGATTAATCATATCGATGCATGGAATGATGTAGTTCGAGAATTAAAACTTTAACCAGACATATGCTGATCTGCAGATTTTCTCAGAGAATAGTATACAAGGCTTTAATTTAAGACATTTAACTCGTCCACTTACAACTATCGTAAGTGGACGAGTTAAATGTCGTGAAATATAGCCTTGTATACTATTCAAAAAGGCCGCAGTTACGATATTTTAGTTGCCCGATGATGTAAGCCCTTGATTTTCCTTTCTCTGATAGTGTTTGTCGAAATCAAATTGGAATGAGGCATTAAGACCTAATCCTGTTTGGATACGCAAATGTAAAAACTTAGTTTCTTTTGGTGACAGTATTTCTTCTACAAAATGAAAAAGCGAAAAATCTTAATATTAATTTATGAGTCTATATGCTTTTTATCACAGCCATACGTTCATAAAAAATAACGTTTGCTAGGGATGAGAAATGGCCCTCCGTTTAACACTTTCAAATGATGGTACCGTTTTTTGACGTTTTTGAATCGTTTTCATTCTGAATGCTGGGCCGAACGGGTTCGTCCTGTTCTGTTAATAACCGCCCTCACTATTACGTCTATAATATAGAACAATAATGATATCTCTCACTAGCATAATCCTTGCTCTAGTAACCGATAATCTGGTTACAGAATAACACCTGTCAGAATGTAGCATAACTAGATGCGTGAAGCGTCAAGCGATAATCATGCGAACAACTAGATGTCTTACAATGTCGATAGACCAATCAAATTATTTAGTTTGATTGGAATGTTTTTCTCCCATCACATTTTTTTGAAATCTCAGACAAGCATCATTATAAGGGAAGAAATACGTTCCGATTATTTCAACAACAACAACAACAACAACAAAAAAAAAACATCCACGAAAAGAAACAACTGAAAACGATTTCAGATTAAAAACTGTCTATTAAAGGTCAAATGAAAAGCTCTTTTGACCTTACATAAATACAAAGAGACGTATAAAAATAATCTGATGCGATATTCAAAATGAAAATACTATATACGATAATGGTAAAATCGACGATTTTCTCTTATTACACCTGTAGCCCGCTATTGAAACTGACGTGTGACGTCATTGCAGTTATGAATGTATTGACGGAATAAGCAGATCATATAAAATTGCAGAATTTCGTTCAACCTATCACAGATTTTTCACAAATTTGTCGTAAAAGCGATTGTCTGTAAGATATTGCGGCAAGATGCAACGGTCTAATTCATTTAAAATGTCTGGATGTAGCGTTATTAATAGTATTAATTATCCTAATTGAATAGAATCGGGACCCGAAACATTTACTATACACAAAGACATAGAAATATCTTTCGGTGTACTGATTGGCTATTCTTGCGCATGAATTGTCCGATAACCACGCCCCGTCGAGAGGTAATGAAACAATTAAACGCCTTTTGAAATTTCCGGTGAACTGATTGGGTAAAATTTTGTCAAGGGTCAATTATTATCATGTATATCATTGGAAAACCACGCCCCGTCAATAAACAAAGGTGTAAACAGATGTCATAATTGCTGCAATTAGTAAAATAACTTATTTTGGTGTTCAATGATGAAAACATTTTGTTGTAGTAAAACCAAAATATCTCACTTACAGTTTAAAACGATATTATTGAATTTTGAAAATGTACCTAATGATTTTCTTTCACAAGAATAATTTAGCTATTTGTTCGTTCCATTGAAAGAGTTTTTTATGCGACCTCTGACTGACCTGTACTTGAACCAATCCTTTCATCACATAATTATCTTAATTTCATGGAGTTCCCAGTCGGTCCACTTTCGCGTGACGGGTCACATATAATGAAGCTGAAGCTTAATGGATGGTGTCTTCGAAATTTTGCTCATAGAAATTATTTCTTGAGTTCGAAGTTAACGTATAAACTTGAACAGTACGAAAGCCGGGAAGAAATCTGCCTCTGTTATAATTTTGTCCAAGGGCGTCAAAAACATGACACGCAGTAGGCACAAGCGTAATAAGTAATATATTATTCGTTGAACAATATTGTAAATGATTGATAAATTATCGAATCAACGCAAGTACATCTTTTTAAAGCTACATTTGCGACATTTTGATCACCCGTCAACATTTCTATTTAGAACATTCTCTCTGGTTTGGCGCATTCTATCTGTCCGCCTCTTTTTCCCTCTCTCTCTTTTAGTCTGTTTTTCTCTCTTCATATCATTTTTTTCTTGATGTAAGACATTTAACACAACATATAAATAGTTTTTCGACATTTACAATATTGTGAAAACTTTTTTGTTGAAAAAAAGAAAAGAAATTTTCTTGGTGTAAACGATATTGAACCCGCTTGACACTTTTACAGCTTGAAATCGTGACCATTTTTTAATATATATAGAAATGTTTTCTGTGCCGAAATAAAAATGAAGTGTATAAATTTGAAAAATGTTTCAGAAATGATTTTGAAAATAATTGGCATATTAGAAGAATTATCGGTACACAGACCAGCACACGCAGAAAGGGTTACCTTCGGTAAATCATTTGTCATGTGCGCTGTTGTGTAATCGGCAAGATGTCACATATATATACTTTATTTCCTCCAAAGGATTGAAGAGCAAATACATATATACAATCAGTATAAATAGAGCAAATACATACATACAATCAATTGAAATAACATGAATATACAAATCAAGAAAATGAACGAGCAAGTGAACGAACGAATGAATTAATTAATTTAGAATTGCACTAATGAATGAATGAATGAATGAATGAATGAATGAATGAATGAATGAATGAATGAATGAATGAATGAATGAATGAATGAATGAATGAATGAATGAATGAATGAATGAATTACTGATAGAATAAATGAATGCATGAATGATTGAATGTGTGAATGATTGTGAATGAATGTGTAAATGAATGAGTAATGAATGTGTTAATGAATTTGTTAATGATATAGGTAAGAGCGGTACAAAATGAGCAAAAGACAATGCATTTTAATGCCGTGTTTTGATGAATATCTGATGTTATTATACGAGTCATCACTTTTCCAACAAACTGAAAGCTTTATCGAAACGAAACATAAATGCTAACAGACTGGAAAGGGACGTAATAAAGTTATTTGAAAAATAATTTGAAGGACCTACAGAGCAGAAGCAAATAATATACCTTTGATCTGTATTTCCAACCAATCATTTCAATTTATCAGGAGACTCTCCTATTCATTCTGATTCGTCAATGCTACTTCTTGTCATCGATCGCTTTAAACATCATCTGGTTCATTTTGTACAGAAATTAAGATCATCGAACCATCTTATGAAAAGCAATTACAACACATTGTAAAACCCGATTGCTTTTATCGGAGGTATCACAGTATTGGAACAATCCAGTTAAAAGATCAATTATCTGATTTTTCGGACTCATATGAATAAGTGTGTTATACATTGCAGATCCGATTATTGAATGTAAATTTTTCCATAGGTCTGACCTTTCCATTGCATTAAATTGGCAAAATAAGATTTTGTGTTGTGTAACATTCTCTACCACAGAACCACATCTTGTACATATTTGTTTATTCTCAGCTGAACATATTCTTCCGAGAATATAAACGGCGGTATGCCAGTAAACTGCCATAAAAGGAAACAACATAAGTTGTGACCAGAGCATACATACACTATTCGGAGAAAAAAGTAGACGAAATTGAATTTCTGACAAATGATGATTAGTATTTGATATTAATGCCGACTCTTCTGTTGATAGGACGGCCTTGCGTATCACGCGTTTCCATTCACACTGCGACGGAAAATGTGCAGATTGGAGAAAATATTCGGCGTAATGGAAAAGACTATACTTATTCAGAATGTAACAAATATCAGGTATAAAACCCTTAAGATTAAGTATTTGCCCTGAACGTCGTAATCTGTTAACGAATACTCGTTTCGCTAATGTATTAGGAGAAAGACGACATAGTTGACCGAAGAATGTCAGTTTTTTGTAGTCAATCTCAGCCTCTACTGTTATGCAACCTAATGCTGCGCGCGATATAGCATTATTAGTATTGAGTGGAAGTTTTTGTATTGACTTAATACAATATGAATGAGCCCTCTCAATGGTACTTTTGTTTGTACTAGACATAGAGTTCCATAGTTCACACCCGTATAGAGCTGAACTTACAACAACAGAATGAAACATATTCTTTAAGGAAATCGGACTGAACTGACCATAGTTCATTATACTCATCGTAGTGCCGCGCAATTTTTGGCAAGCCGATGCTATATTGTTATTCAGAGAACTAAATTTATTCAGAAGACATCCAAGATGCTTGTATTCTTCGACCTCCTGTATAGGCTCGTCTCCTATATACCATTTTCTACGGTTCTCATGGTTGCCGTGTTTGTCATTAAATACAACAACCGCACATTTTTTAGAGTTATATTCGTATCGCCACTTTAGAGAGTACCGATAACAGATATTTATCATTTTGTCAAGACCGTTTTTAGAAAAGCTAATGAGTACCATGTCGTCTGCTACGGTTGGACAGCTTATATTAGTGTCATACATGCACATACCGAATTTTGATCTTTCGAGTTCTTCTATCAATCCATTTATATATAATAAATAGCATAGAGGAGAACTTTTACCTCCCTGTCTTGTTCCTTGGTTCATATTAAGGCTATCAGACAGCATTCTGTCATTTCTAATTTGACTAGTCATAGTTTTATACATGGATATAAATGAGCGTAGGATTTGAGGATTCACCCCATATTCTGACATTTTGTAAAACAAACCATTATGCCATACACGGTCGAACGCTTGTTTTGCGTCTAAAAAACAAACATAGAGTTTGCTATGGTTTTCATTCGCATAATTTATACATTCCTTAAGTACATAAGATGTCATTAGGCAACCTAGGCTTTTTTGAAACCCACCTTGTTGTCGACTGACCGAGTTTAAGATCTGGTTTTCAACTCTATGCAATAAAATACCCTCATATACCTTTAGTATTGTAGAGGTTAAGCAGATCGCACGGTAATTATTAGGGTCATCTTTCCGTTTATTACCTCCCTTATGAAGAGTTACTATTATACCACGGTTCATTAACGCGGGTACATGCCCAATTTTAAGCATTGCACTGACTATTCTAGCTAAAGCAAACGCAAGCTTTTCGCCGCCATATATCAAATGTTCGTAGTAGACTTTATCGCCTCCGCACATTTTCCCCTTTTTGCAAGATTTAAGGATGCGAAGAATTTCATTAGTTAAAATTTTAGGTAATTTGTCTGACTCATTTTGAGTAAATGAGTTCTGTATGTTCTCGACTAAGCGGTCTACAGTACATTTCCAATTATCATCGTAGTTTGGGTTTACTGACTCAGAGTACAATTCCGAGTAGAATTTATGCCATTGTTCGGTTATAGACGCTTTATCTCTATACAATTCACCATTAAAACGCATTTCGGTCGAATGTGATCTATTAATCTTTCCCCTTCTTTTTCGCAATAGGGACCAAAACCGATTTCTGTCTAATTCAGCACATCTATTTATTTCATCTTCTTCTGATTGAATATAAGAATTAACCGAATTTCTATGGGCACGCCGAAATATTCGTTTAGCGTTTTTATACTTAACATAAAAGTTAGAGTCCATTTGACGTCCACTCTGAACCCACTCTGCTCTAGCGAGCTTTGACAATCGGGATAAAACGGTAAGATCATTGTTCCAGTATGGTTTCAAGAACGATCTATATTTAGAACGGGGTAGGCAAATTTCACTCGCGTCGTTAATGGAATTTATTATAAAGTTGTATACTTCGTCTATGTCTGAAGACGATAATAGCGGGTGATATAGGGCTGACAAAAAGCTGTTTGAATTTTTCAAAGTTGATCTATAATTATTAATATGCATGTCTGTCACTTTATCCCAGTTAACTTTGCTGGACTCCAGCATACATTCAATACCAGGTTGCGAGTCTATAAAAGGGAAATAAATTCTAGTTATAATTGGTCTATGGGTTGAGACATTTAAAGAATGATCATCAATAATCTCACAAGACAGAACATTTTCCGATTTCTCTACTGGAATTAAAATATGATCAATAAGACTTTCATGTCGTTTATCGAAGGACACAAAACTTGAGTTAGCACCCCTACAAGAAGCCATTGTATTAATAGCGATACAATTATTTGACTTTAAAAACGAAAAGAAATCTTTCTCTCTGTTATTTCTTTTATCATCTAATTTTGTGGGTATTTGACTATTAAAGTCTCCCATTAGTATGACATCACCCAATTCTGAGTATACCTGCCAAATATCATACAGTTTCTCTATGTACTCCCGATATTTATGAATGGGTTGGTTAGAACATGGTAGGTAAACTTGAATAATATACAAGAAGTGGTTCCTGGTAAGTTGATATTGAATACCTACGATATGATCATCCTCTATATTTAAAACTGATACACGATCGTTATGTTTTACATGCCAAAATATACCGACACCCCCTCTTCTAGTACGTCTTGTAAACGGACGTACCGCATCGTTATCTGATACCGCATAAGATTTATAGTTGGAATTGATTTCATCAAGAAAATACAGATTTTCTGAATATAGCCAGTGCTCTGATACACCACAGAAGTCAATTCCATTTGAGCTCAGACAGTCACTTAGATATGAGGCACTTGACATAATGCCCGTAACATTCCATGTCATAAAGTTAAATGTCATTTTGTTTGAATAATTACTATACATGAATTAATGATTATTAGTCAACTGACAGACTGATGTACGGATTGTCGTCTGCTACTGAGCAATGGTCGATATCGTAAAATTCACCATCTGAGTATCCCCTCGTATGGTGCGTTCTACGATCTCTACCATTCATACGTGAAAAATGACCTCTGTCATCACCTTCAGGTTTCGCGTTCCATTGTTTGCAGGTAATATATCGCGGCCAAAAACCTCTTGATTCAATAAGTGATCTATCTTCATTATTATCAATGTTTATTCTAAAAGTAACAAAGTTTGGATTTTTACACATAAAACGTCTAATCATTGTGACTTTTGGACCTCTACTATTAACATATGAATATAGTTTTTTCTCGGTCATGTCACTTCTATATCCTGTCACACGATAGCGAGTGGTTCTCTTACGGCCTCCCTTATACTGTCTGAAGCCCGAGTCATCAGTACGATCCGAAATATGGACTGGTATAGAGTTCGAATCTGGTTTATGACGTGGACCCAACGTCGCATAAATCTCTGAAAAGGTCACCCGTGGTTGAATGTCCCTACATTCACGTTTAAAACGACACTGTTTACAATTGGGAAGAGACAGATCACACTGAGTAGCTGCGTCAACTCTATTTGTTACAAACTTCTGCAGCTCTGAAATGTCAGGAAAACTCGTTCTATCCGTCGAAACATGTACCGGTATAATGTTATTTCCGAACGTTTGATTAGGTTCGACCGACTGAGCATCAGACACAAAGTTAAAAGACCCCTGAGTCGTAGGAACATGGTGTGATTCGAATATATCCGCCTGTGTTTAGCAACGGTCTGTAGCTGTGATTAATTGGGTCGTTACCAGAGGTGTAGAGTCAGTATTATCTTCCACGCGTAACACAGACGGGGTACACGTTGGTGACGTTGTTTGGTTAGGGTTAGGCTCGCCGCCCTTTAGAGCTGACGTGGAACACATATTTATGTTTACTACACTATTTTCTAGGTTGTGCACTCGTGTCTCAATTAATCGAGGTTTGTACATGAACCCGTCACCAGACAGACTATTGAGCGAGGATGTTATTTCCTCTTTAACACACGAAGTTAGTGATCGTACATCCTCGCCTATATCTCTTATAACCTCGGATACTTGGCGATACTGCTCAGATCGTAGCGTTTCAGTTGCACTATACTTTTGTTTTAAGAGTAGAACATCAGCTTGAAGTGTATTTATGATATCTTTCAAGACCCCAACTTCAGGAGCGCATTTACAGTTTACAATATGGCTTTGAGTTTTCACGCGTTCACTTTGCGAGTATTTACGTCGTGCACTACTTATCAAATCTTTTAAAACACTATAGTCCTCACCTTGGGCAACAGCAACAATGGAATAAATGTCTTGGGCTAGTTTCATACAAACTGGATTCCCGTTTCTGGTGTATACTCTTCGTTTTAAATCTGCATCGTAGTCGAAGGGAAAATCGTCGCTTTCCTTGAGCGAATTGAACAATAATGTTCTAGTCTCTTCTAGGGAAGATTCTGATGAATTAAATTCAGTCAATATTCTATTCACAAATAAATCACATGGCAATTCAGTATATAACTCCACTAAATGGTTATATACTTCTATCTCTCTCGAGCCATCTTGTCCATACTGGGGGCTAATGTTAGATAAGAGTGAGTTCTCTTTACCCTGATTACCGTTATACGGTATTTTCAATTCAGTTTGGTCGCCTATTGTAACCGGCGTGAGTTCACAAAAGCTCGCCATTGTATACAAAAACCGTGTACATGTATCTAATAGCAATTATTCAATAAAAGTCTATCCGTTTTACGCCAACCTTTTCACGTTATTTTATGTTAATGAATTACATGAATTTAAAGTGAAATTAGTCCAATAACTCACAAATTATGATATATCCGTCATTTATAATTCCACAATACTATATGTTCATATAAGACCTAACACCATAAAAAAAATTCCAATATTTGTCTCTTTGAAATTATTTTTAAACTCTAACCACAACCTTCAATCGACAACGGAATACCATCAAATGTGTGTTTAATTGAATTTATTTTTCTAATTATTTGTTCATGATATTCATTCGTTATTTTTTTGACAAATTAAAAAAAAGTGAAAACATGGGTGAACATTTGTGGATTAAAGAAAATGAAAAAATCGTGGAAAAGGAAATTTGTACCGACAAATAATTATAGTTTGAAGGAATTTCATACCATTTAATTGTCAAAGCCCTGTTGATGTAGGGTTTTATTCAATGTCTTGATTTAATTTTGCATAAAATATTTGATTGACTTTGTAGTAATATGGTTTTGACCAACCATCAAATGTGTTATGTCAAGCCTTTTTTAGGTTTTATTTATATATCTGTATAATAAACAAAAGTTGAAGCTAAATGATTGGTCACTGTGAAATATTACTCTCAATTAGATCAAATTGGATTTCCTTCCGAAGTTTTTACCAAATTTACGAAGTGAACAGTCTGAAAAATGCCGATTTTAATTTTTGAGAGAAAAATGTTTATTTTTAACAAGATTACATCGTTACAACGGTGTGAAAACACTCTAACCATGCCATAGTTTCCGACTTACGTTTATCCGGACCTTGTTGTTAGACTTGTGACTAGATATCTCAGATTTAGGGTTTAAAGTAAACATATCTGTAGTTTCCGCTTGCTTAGGTTTAAACTGTTCTGACTGCACAAGTTGATAGCGGTATGACAATATCGAACCTTCGTGTTGTTGTTCGAAAGCTGTGATAATAACAAGCGTTCGCCTTGTTTACCTTCGAGAGGAATGACTACAATGACGTCACACCCAGTGCGCAAGTGCGAAAATCCGTTTTCGGCCAGGTGAAAATTTCCAATATATCACGGTCGTTCTTTTGTAAATATTGTCCCTTTGGGTGTGTGTTTTTCGACGCGGATTTTTTATACCTTTTTATTTCAATTAAACTGATTGAAATATATATTTAGTTCTTGTTCGAAAAATAGCTTTTCATTTGATCTTTAACAGATGCCGTTTCTTGGGCAAAATTGCTATCGCTTTCTATTTTGTCGGGGGCATCGATGTTTGGATAGCCGACTATTTCCTGGATAATCAATAATTGCGTTTACTTTATCTCGCAAAAAAATGATATATAACTAAAATTTCTATACAGAAAGGGTAGCAAATTAAGCAAACATCACACATTTAATCATATTTAATAAGTCTCCAAGTTTTTCCGATGACAATCAAAGATAGGTCTCTGCAAATTTAAAAAAAAAAAAAAAAAAAAAGACACACAGAAAACTCACACATTCGTGAAGCTAACTACCCGATTCATTAAGACTAGGCTCTCTCGACAAATCTACGCATTTCAATGTCTGTCAGATTGTTTTTTGTCTGGGGAGAAAGTCGGTGAGTTGTCTATTTTTTGTCTTATTTATATATTGTAGATGTGTTAGTGTGTAGGGTGCGGAGGAGGGTAACAATGATACAGTTCATAAGATATCAAGATCGACGGCCATTCCGCTCAAAACATTCTGTTTCGCTCGCTTAGCAATATATTCATGGCATTCAACGCTCGTAATTCACTCAATAGACTCGACATTTTGAATCAATTCCTGCATTGGTTATGGGATCTATCAATGCGCTTGACAGGTCAGTGAATAATTGAACCAAGATAGCGATATTCTATGTATCTCTTAATTTCAATCATTGATTATTTCGGAGGTTTCCCATGAAAAGTTACGAAATTAGACTTTATGCTCTCATATTTCCCCTATCTCTCAATTTCCGGCTAATAATCAAAGCGCTAAAAGCGCTGAATGCCTAGTTTATAAAGAGGAAAGGTGACATTTGAATACATGCACTTCAAATTTTGAATCTTTTTTAGCAAGGCTGTTTTTAGGCGAGGGAAACCAAGAAAGCCATTTCCCTATAGGGATCGTTAGCCACATTCCGAACTCACTTCAAAGGAAAAATGTCGAACGGAATGCTCACTATATAGCGCTGAGTCCGCTCGAAACGACTAATTCCAAAGGTAGATTTTGCGTGGTGAGCCGTGAAATTTCCTTTTACGGTTAAATTCCCGTACTATTCTTTCAATATAGATATAACAGGTTTAAAGAATACATAAAAATGATACAAATCATCTTTCAAATGAAACGTATTGCTTGTCAAGGATCGTAAGATTTACTCATTCATGCACATTCGATGTTGAAAAGGAGGTATCACGTTCAACTCCTATCATATGCATTTTAAATATACCCGATATACCCATGGTAATGGACTCAACGCCTACGCCAGGGCTTAGTGTTGAAAATACGCCTATAAAGATTACTACCCCCGATACCGCTTTGCACACAGGCGCAACTCGCGTTTTTATAAAGTTAGTTGAGTTGATTAGTTTGCTACTAGTCAGCCAATTTATCCATTCGACCATTTTGTCTAACAATCATAGTAATGCTTCTTTTCTAGGGGCACACACTCGTCGGCTCTTTCTTTTACATTGAATTGAATTCCATAAAGAAGTTGTATTTTACTGTTGGTACACAAGAAATTGATAGGGGCAATTCCTCCCTTCCCACAATATGGTCCACCCTATACTCATACCCAATTTTTTTTAAGTTCTACCCTAGATATATATCAAATTACACTCATGTTGATTTATTGTCTGCAACATGTTCCAAGTTGGCCCAGTCTAAAATTTTGTCGTCTGTTTAGGGGTTTAAGGATGGGACAAGGCTTTTAAATCCATCTAATTTAGATTGATCCATTACAAAACAACAAATGTTAAGACAGGTCCAAATTGTAAAGGGTTGCAGATTACATACAAAATGTGGGCAAAGTAGTAAAATTTGTAGCAGAAAAGGTAAATAATATTAGGGAGAAAGGGGAAAGTGTTAGTTAGCAGCATTTACTTCTTTCCCTTATTTGCAAGGTCATCCGTCAAGATAAAATATAAAAGCTATGAATCTTTAATACAGCAGTTGTTTTAGCAGTGATGAGTAAGAAAATATCTGATATACATGATAAGGACAAGTTATTTTCCAGAAAAATGCCCTCGTGTGTTGTTTCGTCTTTTCAGTTCCCTCGCCTTCAATACTATCAGTACTTTGATTTTAGCACAGCGTTGAACACAAAAAGCACTTCGTGTCGCACAAAAGTTGGTGACGTATACAAGACCTATTTTTTGCGCGCGCGTGATCACAAAAAAGCTACGTAGAACACAAGTTTTTCGGTTTTTGACTCGATTATCTTTTTCATAGGCTAGGTTTCCAGGATACAGGGTTGTTTCCTATTGCCTGCTTAACCAGGCCAAAACAAAAATAATTTATTCGATTGGAATGGTGTTGTAAAGCATTGATGATGATTCCGGAATACTTTTGAGCTCTTCTGAAAAGCTTCAGTGTGTGTTTGGAAAGAATGAGTGAAGAGTTGAGTGGGCGATTTAGAATGATTTCATTTAACATGATGTCATCAATATTCATGCATTCTGATTATTAAAAATTATTTATCTTCTTAACGAAAAACAATTTTGAGTTCGCATCTATTTCGTAAGCCTCAGCAAAAAGGAGTTCCGAAAGAAATCAATAAATTATTGACAACCCTTTACAATTGTTTGCTTCATAATATCAAATTATAAAAGATGTAGAGGGTATTTGTTGATTTCATAGAGGAATGAAACTAAGAACCTAATTACACTGGTGTATGAATGTATAATTAGGTTTTCAGTTTTATACCTAAATGAAAATCAACAAAAACTCTCTTGATCTCTTAAATGGGATGATTGCCAATTTCATGATGATTCTCATAGTAGCCGCTTCACTTTCCAACGTAAAAAGAATCGGTTTTCATGAGTATTTATTGCAAAATCATTTTCGTAATTTTCCCTAGTCGAAATAGGACTATCTACAAAACCTTCAAGTTATATGATTGCGCATATGTCAGTTCCTTTAATCTTTGGTTTCCTACGTTACAACTTTACAGACGTCAAAGAACTGCCTCAGTCATATACAGAAGGCTAAAATAATAAAAATGGACCATTCAGTTTTAACGAGCGAAAAAGTCAAATTCACTTTGTAATTGACTTATTTTGAGAAACATTTTTTAAGTATATTTTACGCAAAGATAAACAACTTATACAGACTAAAAATTGCATTTATTGGGGTATGAATAACGGTTTTGATCAATTTAGACATTTCTCGATTTACAAAATCTCTAATAAGTATACTAAAATAGTAAATTATATCAACTTGTAAAAAGGAATAATTAAATACAAATGTAGTCCGACAGCGTTCATTTCAAAGGCGTCTCAGACTGCGCATATCAAGCAAACTGGTCAAGGTAGATAGATATGTAAGTTTCAAGATAATCCTTTTCGCATATTTATCTTTATCCCGCCATTTCGACAAAATGAAAGAGGTGAACATTTGTATTGTCGAGTGCATTTACGCCTGATTAGTGTTTCTATAGAGTCAATTTCGAGTGCGATGAATGTGAAACTTGTTTAACCTTATCCTCAAACGATAAATGACATATGAAAATGTGCGTGACATTTACAACGATTTTGATAAGTGCGCAAGATCCAGACTAAGATCAGACTGGGCATCCGTAGACATTGTCACAAAGTACAAGAGACGGTCGGCAAAATATTTTTGTGGTCGTCCAGCTCAATATCTATCCATTACACAATTGTTGGAACTGTAACGTATAGGTTTATGTGACATTACAGCTACGATAGCCGAGTCATGGTTGGTAAACGAGGGAACGTTCCCCAAAACTAGACACGAGGCAACAAAATATAAACGACTTTTCGGGTGCACGTTCCCCCTAAGTCGTTTTACGAGTGGTATAGGCGCTCTACGTATTGAAAAGAATTGCGCTGTTCGACCCTCATCGTCACTGGAGTGTGTTTACACTTGAAAGCCAGCTCAAATTTACCAAAAACAATCTCCAGAATTAGGCAGCAAAACGTCATACCGACAGTTTAAAAAGAGAGCTCTACGAGGTTTTGAAATATTATCTTCGATGTGCTAAAACACTTACAACCTCGCGACTTTATTCGCTGAAAGCGCTTGAGTACATAATGACCTTTAAATGTTCCACCACGCAAAAAAGAGACCACCTTCAGCCTGAAGAACGTATCAACTTTGCTAAACAAGTGCTTTTTGCACAGACTTAGCAGAGTCGAAACTTTTCCCTTTTTATATACCTTTCTGAATTTAAGAGATATTATTTTAATTTACCTTTTTAAGAAGATTAACAATTAAAAATATCGTGAAATTGACAAGTTCAACGATTTTAGAATGATTTTGGAATGATAATGAATGGGCAAGTGTAGTCAGTTTTGAATGAAATCTAAGGGAGGTGATACAATATCGCTAATTTCGTGAAATTGGACAAAGTAGTCGATACTTTATTTACTCTCTTAAAACATCTATACCTTCTTTTACAATAAAGATTTATGCGTGTTCTCGAAAGATTCAAAGTCAACACAAGCTGATAAAAACAAGTTTTTTTTTTCTTTTTGTTTTATTTGAATGAAGTTGTTCAACGCCGTGAACGATTACGGGGTATCGTAAAATGATTACGGAATGTTTCTGAATGATTGGAGTGAGTGTTTGAATGATTGTATGGAACGCGGAGTGAGTGACTCAAAATGTTTTAGAATTTTTTGAGTGTCAATTTCATGATATCTGTAAGTGTATCTGGTTGACATCTACCGAATCATCTACGCAAGCCATGGATGTGTTCTAGCCTTTCTAACATACAAAGTGTATGCTAGAAATCTGATCTGCGAGAATGCTGTCGGATTTCATGGGGTTTTATTTATATAAAGCGATATAATATATATAGGGCCTAATTAACGGATTTCTAAAGTTGTCTTTTAACAAGAATTGGATCGCAAACATTAACTCAGCTACTATTTCCATGACAAAAAATGATCTGTCGTCCATTTTAATTTGGACGAGTCTAAAATTTCGGCAAATGAGAAAGAGTTGATAAGTGTTATACTTATCTGTCCTTTTTTGTGTGTGACATATAACATACAAGTAAATTGAAATGTCAACCTCGTGGGGATTTCGCACGTACAAGGTTATAAGGGTTCAAAACATCATAACGTACATGATGAATATATCTTTCAGTTCAGCAAATTATGCAAATCCAGATATTTTTCTACGAGAGGGAGTATGTTTCAAACTATCCAACCGAATATTTTCATATTTTTGGCATTCATATTTATCAGTGTGCCAGCCAAGTGTCGTGAATAGGCTGTAGTTACATTTAAGATAGTCCTATTTTTTGTTGAACATAGTTACGACAAAATTTATCCGAAATTTCAGGCGGAGCCACGAGTGAAAATATAGCTTTGTTGTTCATGAAATGAAATATCAATCGATCTTACTCGAAAAACAAACGACTATTCTTAGATGCGAAAATGAGACAAATGTGAAAATTTTAAGAAAAAAATGTGTAAATCGCGTGTTTCTGCTCGTGATTGCTGTGCAACGTTCATGGTGACGTCACTTATTTTGATCCCTTCAGGTGACGTCAGATAGGGTGAAATGAACGAAAGCGGGTTTAAGTTTTTGGTAATTTCAATTATAATGCAATGAATTTATCAAGTGATATCCACTGTTATTTCTCGAAAATCCACCGAAATGAATTAGAGAAGATTCTGTAAAACTGCGAATAAAAACATATTCAGTAGAAATGAGAGTAGACTAGAAAGCCATGAATGGCTTGAGTCGCTCCACAGACTTGAAATTCATGGAATAGCAAATAAAAGTTTTTACTAGATTTTTAGATATTTTGAGTTCTATTGATGTTGAAAATGATTTTCAAAATTTCCGCTTTATAACATATAGAGAAATGACCTCTGCCCATAAAAGACATATTTTTCATCCAATCACAATAATATTTGGTTGCATGATAATGGGTCACCCAAGGATCATACCAATAATGTTTGATTGATATCCATCAGTAATATACTGAGAAAATGATTTTCAAAATTTCCACTATATAACATAAAGAGAAATGACCTCTGCCAATAAAATTAATACTTGTCATCTGATCACAATTTTTTTGTAGACTGATAAAGGGTCACTCAATGATCATTCCAGTGAAATTTAGTTGATATCCATCAATTTCGTTCTGAGAAAATGATTTTCAAAGTTTCCACTATATAACATATAGAGAAATGACCTCCGCCCATAAAATCCATATTTTGCATCCGATCACAATAATATTTGGTTGAATGTTAAAGGGTCACTCAAGGACCATTCCAGTGAAATTTGATTGATATCCATCAGTTACAATCTGAGAAAATGATTTTCAAAGTTTACACTAAATAACATATAGAGAAATGACCTCCGCCCATAAAATACATATTTTCCATCCGATCACAATTATTTTTTGTAGACTGATAAAGGGTCACCCAACAATCATTCATGTAACATTTAATTGGTATCCATCAATTAGATACTGTAAAACTCACTTTTTACCATATTTGGAAATAAGCCACGCCCATTTAAGCCATGTTTTTCATTGGATCAAAATTTTTTGAACAACTTTGAAAGAAGGTCACCCAAGGATCATTCCTGTGAAGTTTGGTTGAAATTCATCCAGTAGTTTCTGAGGAGAAGATTTTTAAAGAAAAAGTTTACGACCGGACTCACGGACGGACGGACGGACGCACGACGGACACAACGCCATGACAATAGCCCCAGTGGCCTAAACCCACTCACCTTCATTGGAAACCTCTTGTTGAATTCCTTAATGAGCCTCTTTTCCTCTTCTGGTTCCATAAACTCCATGTTTGAACTGTGTGGTCGTGTTGTTTAACTAGTGAAGAATAGAATGTTGACGAAGAGACCTTTAGGGCAACTTTCACCGCGTCACACTTCCATTTATCAAAATGTTTTTAATGTATCCCTAGCGTCCCTCCTTAATTACTGCAATCGAGTGAATAATGGACAAAACAAAAGAGATTAAGCCGTCTATACACATGCGTTTTAGTGTTATATTTAAAAAATTCGAAGGAGAATGATTGAAAATAAATGATTTTGCCATAAAATGTGTACACAATACTATTAAAGCGGCTCTTTCACAGTTTTTCATAGAAAAAAATACAAAACTTGTTCTTAGATTTGGAAATGTGTGTATTGTTAGACTATTAAGAATGGCCAAAGGATTGGCACTAAAAACAAAATATTTCAATAATTTTGTAACTTATCTTTTCGAAGTGGCAAGATCAAATAGGGATCCAGTCTATTTATTTCTAGTCTATATATAACAAAATCGTTATTTTCCGTGAATAATCGTTCACTTTTGCTTGTATTGATATGAAGTTTACAGGTGTCAAATACTTAAACCTTAATATTTCATTGAATAAGACAAACATGCCAAATGTCAAGCGAAAATAGTCGGCTCGAAATTGAAGAATATTTTTTTAGCGTTAGTAGTCACTTTATTTTTAAGAATGAATTTAACCTAAATTCGGATATATCGGTCTTTCTTTCGATGCATTACCAGATTAAATCTTATTATTTTAAAGGCTCAACATGGTGAGGTAGTTAATTCTAATTGATTTTACGAAAAATGTTAAAATTCACATTTTCCTAATCTGTGCAAGAGCAGCTTTAAGTATAAATGCAATGTACAAAATTGACCGTTGGTCATTCTTGAGACCGATATTAAACGGACGACAGAGAATCAAACATCGCTAATAGAATATGACCTTTTGTCGATATTTGTTCGACATTTAAACTTAGTTGTTATTGCCTTTCAATGATAGGCGAATGCAAAATTGACCAAATGAGAGAAACGAATGATTGATTTGATTTCCGTTTATTTACCGCCGCATTTGCCAAGTAGAAAGAAGCCTCAAGAAGAGGTTTAGTTGTTACGGAGTCAGTGCTAGAACACTGAACTAGCTATTTCAGAAATTTGTCTTGACGTAAAGCACTTATAACACGCGGGGCTCGGAGATATTACATGAGATCTTGGTCGCCGTCATGGTCCCCCGCTCCCCCCCCCCCTTTCGCAGGACAAACGCTTTAATAGCTCCACTTTGTTAAAACGGATATAGCCAAGCTAGAAGCATTCGAATGCTTTGTATTTCGGCAATTCAATTGATGGTTTCCCGAGTTAACATTGAATAATTTTCAATTGACAAATTATTTACTTAATTACACATGCGAGAAGGGACCGCCTGGGAAGTGCAAAAGGAGTCGAATTTTGCCAAACTGCGCGATCTGCTCGAATTTTTCAACCTTATTTTTTAATTCTAGAATGACCATAAAATCTACCTTCCTGCATAACCTTTTTAATTCGCCATCATGTTATTAATCTCTGCTAGATGAAATCTCATTTTCACCTATGTAATTTACGGTATTCCAAGATAGTCCTTTTTCGAGTGACCGGCCACAAAATATTGCCGATTGTGACGCACTCGGTCCAGATCAAGATACCAACATAACCAAAACATTTTCTCCAAATCTAGTGTCTAAGTAACAGTATCTAGTGTCTAAATAACAGTATCCAGGGGACGAGAAGACACTTACACATTCCCAAAAATAATCAAATAGCTCTATAGAGAATTAATATTCCTCACTGCACCTATCGAACTTTTTCACCATGTTGAGAGCTTCTCTACATTAAACTACCATCTATACTGACTAGTGTAGGGGAACAGATAGGAAGGGGTACACCAGTCGAAATTTTTTATTTCCCGATGAAAACATGTGTTGTGGGTACTCGTTTGAATCGTCTCAACGAGACGATTCCAATGAGTACCAACAACATGGGGTTTGTGGTCAATTGATCGAAATATTTTGATCTAAAATCCAAAATACCCCCTGAGTATCTGTAGCTTTGTCAAAGTGTATATCGGTCAGGTAGAGGTAATAATCCAATACACACACAAGGAAGGTTTGGGATTTCCCCAGTACATGTATATAATCCATGTATGTTCCAATTGTAATTATACATGTACCTCACCTATATCACTTTTCTTATTCCGCACGTTTTTGACCTCGTTTAGTACACCTTTTAATACTAAGTTTTGTATACTGTTATGTTATACATGTTACAGAGGATGTAAACGAGAATTTTCATATCATGGCTTCTTCATTTAATTCTGCCTACCTTTTATTCGAACGAGGCTACTCGCCAGATAATGCTGAGCAAGCCACGTTTTGGACGTGTGTCTTTTACGGTCCATTTTATGGTCCTATAATCATTTTGAGGGCCCCACTCTAATATTCAGCAGAAATCATCAAAGTTCTGTAAAAATCTGTTGTAAAAACGAATAAAGATTACTTCAGGGTATTATATGAAAAAAAAATGTCTATAAGTTTTAAAAATCCAGCAGAGATTTTTGCTCTCTCTTCCGTTATTATTACAGTAATCAATCACACGGTTCCACTTTAACTTTAAAGATCAAGTTATGGTGCAATGAAGTTTGAAATACTTAATTACAATTTACCCGAAATTTGACGTGGTTTGGGTTTTATAATATGAATATATTTCTTATTCACCTTTTCTGAAGATTACGTATTTTTAAAACCGTCTCATTTTAAAATAAAAGATGTTGAAAATACGATGTAGAAAAAAATAGAAGACTTTCACGAGTTAACTGGATGTTTGAATGAGAGGATGTACACACGATTTTCAAGAGATGTGATAGTTACTCTCAGCGCGGGGGGGGGGGGGTATTTTTTCTAAAAAAATCTTATTCAAATAATGCTAACAAATCATATTTTCTCTGCATAACTTTCGAAACCAAGTGTTAAATTTTGAGCAAAGACTGATATCTAAAGCACTCGGGTAATTTAAAAGTATATTAAAGTGTGGGCTGTAGATATCCAATAGGGCCGTAATAGATAATTGTTGTGGCCCAAAAACGGATTCTTAAACGTCCCATGGTCATCATATTGTCGTGCAAGGGCTGGAGAATGTCCTACTTATGGCTATAAAAAGCTACCGGTTTGACCCCTTAATTTGTGATGATACATACAGTAAACGACACCATGGTGAAATTCACAAGATGAATGATTTTAGAATGATTTTGAAACGAAATTAAATGAGCGAGTTTTGAGTAAATTTAAGGAAGGTAATGCAATATCGCTAATTTTGTTAAAAATGAACAAAACCAGCGATATTTGTTACCTCCCTTTAATAAAATTATACGTACTTTTCTGTTTGTGTGTCTGTGTCGACCAAGCAGATACTTTAAAACCTACGACAGCCAATAAAATTATAGAATAATTGAACTATTTGAATTAGATATTGATAACCAAGTCGTAAGGTAGTGGACCCGTAATAGTTTCGCAACGTTTCGGAAGTAATGAACTTTTACACTGTAAACCGAGGTTTTCTAATGATTTTCCTTGGGGAAACCTCGGTCGACATTGTGAAAGTTAGTGGGGTCCGAAATGTTTCGGAATTATTACGGGTCCACTACCTTAATTAAGTTTCAGTTTTAGGGTCGAGATTATAAAAAACGTTTTACATTCTCAACTGAGGATTTACAAATTTGATTAAATTTTGTATCTCAACCTTAACTTAACAATAAATGAAACAAATACTAATTTTCAAAAATATCTTTTATTATCGAGTAATTTTATGATAATGCAGAAGCTTTAAAGCTCCAATCTCAAAATGCCAATTGTAAGTAGAAAACAAAACTAATCTGAGCATGAGCAATTTTTTTTAAACCTCAGGCCTATATATAATACCATTTACCATTTAATTCCAAAAAAGCTTAAAATACTTACCATGTTTCTAGCTACATATTACAATACTTAGTACAAAACATACATAGGTTAACAAAGATCAATGCATATGTAAAACAATAGTCACAGGGTACGGTGGCTTCAATATTAGGATTAAATAAAGTTGTGTTTGTTTGTTTTTTTAATTTCTCATTTTGTTTGCGAAATAAATATACTTAGCAAAAAAAGAAACTTTACATACTTGCTGGTCTGTTTTGAATGACTAACAGTGGCTATAGACCAACTTTATTTACATGTGTTAGTTGGGCTAGCTTCAGAGACTACACAGACGCAGGAATTTGCGCGATTGAAGCGAGTCCCAGCTAATGCGTCTGTAACTTCCGGTTTTGGTCACATACTCGTGATAAGGTACCCAAAGTTCATTTTTAGTGATTTTGGTTACTCAGTCACCCTCATTCCTTGGCATCGGCACGAAAAAACAAACTTGTTTGTACATTTTTATTAAAACAGGTATGTAACAACAATCGAATAAAGGCAGAAATCAGACTACAGGTATACATAGAGCTTGAATGTCTTTTTATAACGCCACTCTTAAGTTTGGCTACTCGGGACAGGCAGTTCACATTTTAACATCTCGGTTTAGAACTGCCGCGCCCTGTTAGGACTATCGGTTACGCGTCTGGTTTGCAATCATCGGGTCGTGGATTCGACCTCTGGCTCGGCAATCTTTCATCCCATATTTGACAAAAAGCATTGTGATAAGTGTCATTTCTCTCCCACACAATCGGCAAGTGATACGCCTAGGAGAGAATGGCGACTGGTGCCTCAGATGAAAGCTCTAGCCGTGTCGTGAGAAACGACAAGAAAATATGGATAGGTGCACCAGCCGTCGAAATTTAAATGTAAAACTATCGAAAGTGACCTTTAAATCCATATTGATTAACAAAAAAGTCCATTACAACCACGTGAAGTGTCGGCCGAAATGAGATAGGCCACTTGTGACGTCATTTCAATCCTTTTCATCAAAGGAAGAATAATTGCAAGAGAAGTATGCGTATTTAGATCAAACGTTTGTCTATCATGATATTGGAACGACTTTAATCACGAAAACGTCAAGGACCTATACTAAAAACATCACCGACAATCTTGAATTCATTTCTGTGATTTTTGAAATCGACCCCTTTGTCCTTTGACTACCAATAGAATCCCCATTTTACAAACATCCGGTACTGATCCTTCCATAAACCGACGGATATTGCCTTCAAGTTTCATGTAATAGTAACATCTGTATTCTTTATGGTTTCATAGCGACACTACAGCCCTCAGTAAGTCATGTAAAGTTTCTTTTTTTGCTGAGTATATATTTAGATGTGTGAATAATTTCCTTTTTAGAGTTTGATGTTAAAGATGTTTTAAATTTGTATAAAGATGGCCAAGTGTAAAAATATTTCTTTATGTGTCGCCGTCGATCTCTTCGATAATTGTTCCTTTTTTAGTATTTTTCTATTGATTTCGTGATTGAGCGGCAGATTATAATTGATAATTGCACTGCTAAACTTTTGAAATTATTAAAATAATTAACTCACTGTTTTGTTTGATTTAACCATGCCATGTGTTCAGGAAAGGAAAACGGTACAAATAGTTTTCTAATTATACTCCGCTCTGAAACGAGCAATTGTGTGCAAAACGGGGTAGAATTGGGAAAAAATTAACCGTTTTGTGATCCTGAAAGCAGGGCTGCTTTTGGTATTGTCATCTTAGTGCGGCTTAGTGATGTCATCGTGCGTCGTGCCGTTCTCAAAGATACTTCATACTGGCATTTTAACAAATGTATTTATTTCACACCTAAACAATATAGACCAATGACATCGTTTATTTTGCATCGCGTGAGAATGATGGCTGAGAACGAGGCTGTTGTGCAATACGGATTTTTTCCAAAATGAGACAACCTATATCGTTCGATAAAAGCGAGACAAGCTGTATTGTACAATGAAATTGAGACTGCAGTCCCGATGAACGATTTCATCACTTTTTTTTAGCTCTTTCAATGTATCAAACCCTCTGCTTGGAGGTTATGAAACAATTTTGATCGTGAGAAGTTTCTTGATATTTACATTTGCTACATTCAGGCTTTGAAAGTAAAAGAAGAATGCAAGTCAAATTGGGAGAAACAATACGCTGTTGTTTCTTGATTTTAGAATATCGTTTGTCAACATGAAAATTTACATTTCAAGCGACGACGGGTAGTCAATGAGTTTTATTTTAATTGCATATTGTAATTACTTTTCGATTGAACTCAGCTTTTTAACATACCAAAATTAGGGCCATAAGAAAAACCAAGCACTGTTTATCAGCAGAAATTGCAAACGCTAATGAACTTTGCTGAAATCTCATATCCTTTCGAAAAGGAATGACTGTATTTACTCCGAATGTTACATTAAAACCAATGACATCACCTTCTTTGGATTTCACAAACACGACTGGATAACGCAGGGTGAAGTTGTCGCTCAGCTTTCGTTCAATAGCATATTCCCACGGGTCGGTCATTTCAAAATGAAAAGTATCTGCCTCTTCAGTAGGATACAAGTCACCTTGTATTCGATTCATCGCGAAACGAAGGAGTTCCGTCTTTTTGATAACTGTTCGACCATCGATTTTAGTTATTTTATTATCGGAAATAGTAACGTCCGGTAACAGATGGCTTCCATATGTTCCTGTATATTTTTCAGTCTTGTTATTAAAATATCTCTCCGGCATTGGAAAATCAAGAGTTGATTTGTTTAACCACGTATATGGATAGGTACAAGCCGTGTCCGCGTTCAACCATGGCTCGAAACCCAGGAGTAAGTCTGACAGATAGTAGAATATCGTGTTCAAAGCTGTGCCGGCATTCGATGGTAGGCCTGGTCCGTTTGTGGATGCAAATATTCCAATTTCTTGATCCGGATAAAGCCATACCAAAGACACGTAGGAAAATAAACCCCCACTATGCCAAACCTTCTTAAAACCTGAAAATAATTAATGAAACAGGTGTTTTAATTCAGATAAACACTTAATTTTGAAAAAAACCGATATACATTATTATGCAATATTAATTTAGCACCATGGACCGCGTGGTTTATTACTTATGTGGATCGTTTCATCTAAATGACACGAATTATGATGTAAAGAAAATATGTTAAAAATATAAAAGATAAACTGAGAATAAAGTTATTATATATCACTCTAATACCAATCTTAGACAACGCTTGTTCGAAGCGAATTGGTCAATCAGAGAATATTGTCTCAAAAGTAAATTTAGACCACGCTTGAAAAGAATCGACCAATCAGAGAATATTATTTCGAAAGTATATATCACAGATACAACTTCAGGTATTGTATTTATAGATAAACGATGGTAGTATGTAGTGCATGTGAATCTTGACAAGTTTTGCGCGCCAAATCATTTCAAAAAGATGACAAGCGGGCAACAAAAAAAAGGTCGTTAAAGAGAATGACCGCTTAGTACACGTTTTATTTACAAATTAGAACATAATTTTGATAGAATACTTATGTCATTGTGAATTAATCAATAATCCAATGTTGCTTAAACTCGTAAAAATCGTCTCATTGAGACGATTCTAATCAGTTTAACTAAATGGGATTCGTTTACAAAAAACTACGACTAATACTTCTATTTCTTAAAACATTTTAATTTAAAAACGGGATTTTGAAATCGGTTGCATGATAAAAAAAAAATAGTCGCTTTATAGACGTGGTTGCTCAAGCAAGGTAAACTGTAAACAATTGTTGATTACTCTGATAAATTTTGAATACTTCATTATGCGAAGACAAGAATAACGTACCTCTGTACTCGGAAGTAAACCAGGCATATCCGTAACCGGACGTGACGTCATCTACGGGATATTTGGGTTTCGTGATGCTGTATGTAGCAGACGCGAAGACAGAAAGCTGTATTTGTTCCTGAAATTTTGAGGAGTAAAAACAACAATTTAAAAATAAGAGCTTTAGATGGTAACATTGTTGATCTCAAAATGTAGAATACAAGAACTTGTTGTTGTTTTTGCTAGTATGTTGTTGTTGTGGTGGTGGTGGTGATGTAATGTATCTAGTCCTCTTTAAATAGTGATGAAATGCTTAAGTCAATGTTTCTTTTGTCTTATTTATGCTGACAGAAATGTTATTTTACGCCATTGACAATTTTATTCGCTTTTACAACAATTAATTTCAATACAATGGAATACGAAGCAATGGTAAAAAAATCAAATTTGGGTTAAGCATAAATAAATTGATCTTACTTGAAATGCCTTGGAAAACAGATCTGGTTCAACAATGTTCACACCAGCACTAGCGGTAGCGTTATTCAAATTAAAGCTCATCCATTTAGCCATGTCTAATGCCGTAGAAATTATACTGCCGGCTGGTTCTAAGGGTGTGATTCTGAAATTGACAAGTTGGTGTGACATACCATTGATAACAGTTAACATTCTTTTTTTTTTTTCGATTTCAACATGCATTTTTCAATTATTTCGCGTTTCTTTTAATCCAATTGAAAACCTGGCGGCCATTTAGGCCCTCATGGTATCGAACTTTTTTCAAAACGTATAGATATTGTTTTTCAACCGAAAAAGAAATAGAAAAGCAATTTAAATTTCAGCACTCGATTGGTGTTGTGATAAAATGATATGCCCAGTACTAGTTATAGGAATCGAGAGGCTAAATTCTAATTTTTGAATTTTTTTAATGCTCCTCGGTGGATTTCGAGAATTAATGGTAGATTAACATTTTTAAAAGTGTTTAAATATTTCAGTTAAAAACTCTTACTTATATATGCCCCTCGTTCCCACTTGCATTCCGGTGTCCATCAGAATATAAGGCTTGGCAAAATCTTCATGATACACTTCATTGGCTTCCATTAGAATTGAAGAATCGCTCATTCCGATCGGTTCAAGTATCTGTTGCGTCATCAAGTCTTCCCACAATGCACCTGTAAGTGTTTCCGTCACGTGACCTAGTGTCATGTACATCAGGTTGTTGTAGATGAAACTCTTTCGGAGAGGTTTCAAAGCGGGAACATACTTAAGACGGCTGAAACAGTTAAGTGTTGAAAAAATTGTAATTCCACCATTGGCGACCAAAATTTCGTAGATAAACTTTATTCAAAACGAATTAACGACATCTTGGTCACGAACGAAAATTAATTCAAAAATACACTTTGTTGATAGTCTTTGCTTAACATCTGCTCTAACGATTTATACAATGGAATTTCTTTTTTTAATTTTTCTTTGCGTATTTTAAAGATTCGGCTTCATTTCAGTCTTAAAATTGTCCAACTATATGCATAAAAGGTCACGAAAATGACTGTGATGTTTTTCATGCAATTTCTTTATATTTACTATAAACATTTTCTTTATCTAACTTCAGATTCAAAATACATCTAGAACATATTAAGCAAAAATTAAAGCATTTATCAATATCTCTTCAACAATATGAACGTCAGGTCATCTAACATGTTTTCTAAAATAATACTTGATCAGAGAACCTGACAAAATCTTGAAAAAAAAGTTTGATTTTCATTCATTCGTACTTTATAAGCTAATACACCGTTGATTGATGGAAAACGTTTATGGTCTTTTTTCGACTCGAATACAGTTTCTCTGCGGTTCGGATGTTGCTTTCAATTGTTTCCGACTTACTGCTCTCGCAAATCTATTGTAAATTGAAAGTGATATAAATCATATTTCTGTAAATGGTACGAATGTTTACTTTGAGTGGATTGCATATCATTTTATATCTTACAAATGATTCGCGGAGTATAAACTATTTTCGTTGCTTTTCGCCAAAGTTTACTTGAAAATCACCCATTATACATTATTTATAAACGGACATCATTTGTCACAATTGTGACCGCCAATTATTGCCGTTACGTCATAGATTTCATTCATCATTATACAGATAATAACGTCGGGAAGGAGACGCGATGAATGATTTTGGACTGGTTTTGGAATGCAATTGAATGAGTGTTTGGAGCGAGTTTTGGGTATAATAAAAGGGCGGTAATCCAATATTGTTGAAGATGAACACAATAACCGATATGTTTTACCTCCCCTTTATTTAAAAAAAAACCCGTACTTTTCTGTTTGTGCGTCTTCAGGGACCATTCAGAAACTTTAAAATCCACACAAGCCAATTTTCATCGTAAAACAATTAGCCTCGATTGGGATTTTATGTTAAATGAAAAGTTGATCGTCTTGAACTCGTTTTGAAATAAAAACACGTTTTGAAATAAAATGTTTTCTCTTGCCACAAAACAACAGCAAAATGTTTAATGATGCCATAATATAGTTTTGGTAAACATCATCGCCATTCTCCCCCCCCCCCCCACACACACACAACCGCCCCCCCCCCCCCCCTCATACACACCCCAAAAAATCGTCGTGAATCATCGTGAAATTGACACTCATTCCGATCGAAATTATTCTCAGCGATCCATTCATTCATTCCAAACACTCACTAAAGTCGACCAAAAACGTTCCAAACCCATTAGAAAACAGTTCTTGATTTTAAATGTGATGAGCACGAATGGAAGGTCCTATTTTCAGTGAAACTATTTTTGCGAAAAAAAAAACACATGTATTTTCTTACTTCACCATAGTTTGTTTTGTCGTCGTTGCGGGATAGCCGCCAATGAAGCCATAGTCTGTAACTGAAGATAACCCTGTCCGGTGTGATAAAAGGTCAGCTAGAGTTGTTTCTCTTGTTCTGTTCTCATCCACAAATTCGTATTTTCCGCCGGTAAGTTCAGACAGTTTTGTATTCCAGCTCAGTCTGAAAAAATATCAAGCTGCAACTTTTGTACATGTATGTTTTCGTTATATATGTCTGGGTTATAAAGAAAACCTTCATATTGGCACCGGTTCATTTCTTTTCTATACATGCTTTCTTCATAATGAAATTGTCTTCTTTTCTGATAATCGTAGACCTATGCAAAATAGCAGCTTGGAGGCTAGGAAGGGATGTAATGGTAGTACTGGTGAAAGAAATATCAGGAATCCATTGTTAGGTGCTCCAGCCACCGCGATATAACCGAAAGATTGTTAAAATCGGCGTAAAACTCCATTTAAACAGAAAACCAAATTCGACTTTCTACCATACTGTTTAAAGTCATTTATATTACTTCTGATTGGGAACAATTTTTCACGTTTGCTGTATTTTGTGCACATGTAAGCATACATTATAGCTTGGTGCTAAAATGTTATGTCATAGAACGCGTTTTTATTGAACGGGTTATTTTATAATGAAATGCTCTATTTTTGTCTCTCTTTTGTGCGTTTACGTTTTCCAGTATGAAAATCTACTCATTATCAGGACCAACTAAATTCAGTGTCCATAAAAACATCACTGAAAGTAGCAAAGTTCGTAAATTAACGAACTTTGCCATTTCCAATGCCGTAATTTCTGTTTTTCTTTTCTTTTATACAAGTTATATTTCTGAGAATAATTATACCATATATGTACGATAAAAAAAAGTTTAAAAATCATGAATTTTTTTGGTTCTTTAAAAGTGTAGATTTTTCATGCTGCAAAAAAAAATGTGAGTAACAAATCCACAACAATGAGACATAAGTAGTGCATTTTATGATAAATCACTTCTTTGATAAAAACGTGTTATAGGTGTATGAATATTTAAAGCCAATCGAACTCATTTTAACAAAGAGGATGGGTTGAAACTTCCAAGAGAAGTCAAATAAGAGAAAATACTCGTCAGTTTTTCTTAACACAAAATAAATATCATTAACAGTTTCTAGTTCAAATTTTCTATGAAGGACTTGCAATAATGACCAAGCTTAATGCATTTTTGTTTACCAAAGACAATAGGCAGGTCGAAAATAGAAATTGTTATTTATTTAGAAGAAAGAAACAGGCTTTATTCAAGTTTGTTTGTTTTAATGGGTTTATCACCGCTTTTGATATTATTTCAGTTATATTGCGTTGACTAGAGCACAAAATAGTGGATTCCCTGGTTTTCCCAGATCTACCGTAACATCCTTTTCTAGCCTCCAGCCGCTATCCCACATAGGTCTAATATTAACAACCCATTGGTGGAAGACACATTTTCGAAGAGGATGAGTGCTGCCGTCGGGACTCGAACCTGTTCCAAAAAGGATAACTTTTTTGAACCATTAAACGCATATCAACTTGTATGAAAGGCAGTATGAAAGTATCATACCTTATTTTAAAATTTTGTATTAAATCGAATTCAGATTTTTGCATTTTCCTGAATTTTTCAATAGATCTAGGGTCAACAAGGGACACATTATCAAATTTCGTGCGCAAACCCAGTAAATCCTGATTTAGATTTGTCACAGACTCCGTTATGGCTCCGTTGACATAATGTTTATTTCGCCTCTTCAGCTTCTGAAAAAACATTCACGAGTCGGGCTCCATACGAGCTTACGATTTTTTTTAATCGTTTATTTTTTCAAATGTAGACATTTTTTCTTCACTTTTTTGGTACAACACCCCCGCTCTACGACACCCATAAAATCGTGTGATATCGCACCGCACGATGTTTTGGTTACAAAGTGTTTGCGGCCGCCGCACGTGCTTCGTAGGCCAAATGTTGACTACGCTTTAGTTTTCATTTCGCACCACAGTAAAATCAGGAATAAGTGTACTAATCTGGTCTAATCATCGAAGTTCGTATTTATTATCATGAAGTTTCCACTAAATGCAAAAAAAGAAAACTCACTCAGTCAATGATAAGGCCCGATGAACTTTTCTAGAATTATCATTTCAAAAGTATCCCAGTTGATATTTGTAGTCATTTCAAATGTATCCAAGTTGATATTTGTAATCATTTTAAATTTATCCCAGTTGATATTTGTAATCATTTTAAATGTATCCCAGTTGATATTTATAACCATTTTAAATGTATCCCAGTTGATATTTGTAATCATTTTAAATGTATCCCAGTTGATATTTGTAATCGAAATGCGATTTCTCGTTACCCTTTTAATTAATCCGAGATCTTTTATCTACACGCGTTTTCTTGAATTCTGCAGTTTTCTTTCCGTATTGGTATCAAACTATGTCATATCACGAAAAGTCACAATTCGAGAATGTTTGTTGAATCAAATAAAGGTCAAACAGAGGTCAATCTTGGCAAGCGAATGGTTCTAACTTCACTTTGTTCCTTACGTAAAAGAATAAAGTGGAGTTAGAACATTTAACTTTCGAACATGACAGATGCCGTATACCAAACATACATAAATGGTAGGGTATGAGGATCATTCTAATCAGTAAATATACAGAGAGCGAAGTGTTTTGATCCGGGCCATTCTGTGCAATCTTCGAGATCTGGATTTTCGAACTTACCAAACGGTATTTTGTGTCAAGCGAATGACGCATGTAATTGTGTCGTCCCATGGGCGACACTCATTGTAGTAGATATATTCTTATTTTAGAAATTACATCATATGGAAGGGGTCATTGATTCCAAGAATCGCATATTCATATTACACAACGCTGCTTATAAGGTCGAATGTTGAAACTTTACAACAAAAAATATTTTGAAGATCATTAAAAAGCAAAAAAAAAAAAAAAAAAAAAAAAACTTTTCAGTTTATGAAATTAACTTTGCAAAGTACGTTTATTTCGTCTTTCAGTTGTCCGTCTCTACTTCAGGCAATTCCTGGGCATGTATGTATGGACCAGTTCAAGGCGACATAGGATTTGTCTAATTGTCTTACTGAATCAAAAAAAATATAGTGACCGCTCAACTCGGCCCATCCGCAACTCGGTCAAGCAATCTAATGCCAATTCAATTTAATAAACAATTTAGAAGTAAAGATATTGGCCTTTCCGAAATACAGGAAAAAAGTTTTCGGGCGTGACTACTCTCCAATGTATTTGTGTCATTAATCTATTTCCGGGTAGTAAATTTCTGATTCAAAATGGCCGAGAAAAATCCGTTCGGGTCAGGATTAAACAGCGACACTCAATACTGTATATTTAGGTTCCGTGTATTAACCCATTACCAGACCACAAAATTTTAAAGTAAGTCTAAATTCAAAGAATATGCGAACGATATTTTTTGGCAGATAAAACATTGAATATCTTCTTCTTCGTCATGAGAAGACATTAAGAAACAATGACTCTGCTTTATTTCATTGAAGTATATCTTGATAATTCAGTCGATTTTGACATTGAATGTATTATATTATCTAACTAACATATTCCATTAATAATAATAAACCATTATTTTATTGTCCCTAGAAATTAAAATTGACTTTGGTAAATTTTATGTTTCATTAACGGGCTCATAAAATTTAGATTTTTCTTGTATTTCTTATGCTTATTTAAACTGTCTTTTTAACCCTTTACTGATCGAATTATGTTTTTCAGTTTACACGTGTATATATACTCAAGCGCAATGAAAACGCACCACCCAAAAAACTTGCACAAAATGTCCTAAGTAATAAAATTTTCAAACAACTACTTTTTATCGGCTTTTAGCCCATAAAGGAACACGTAGACATCGCATATCTTAACATCAACCATCAGACGTCGCTGTTTGTCTGATGGTCATTAAATAGGCCCTTTTGGTTTGCTCTTTTAATTGTACTTTTGAAACAAGTTTTAAATTGCATAATTAACAGTACTGTTTCTTAGAGAATCAAAATACAGCATTAGATTACACATTTGTTCTAAGCAAAAAGCAGTAAAGCGATCTCAAATTACGTGTGGTATGGGATCAACAAAGAACAGAAGGTATTTTTACATAAACATCAAAGAATCGTAAATAACATTTTGGTACTCGTGTTTTCGAGTGATTTGAACTCTAAACGACATTTGTCAGTACATCAGGGACGCCGAGGGTACGGTGTAGACCTAGAAATTTATGAACGTCATCCTATGCACCAATCAACTGTCTAGACTATGGTAACCGTTCCACAAAGTGATATTCAGCATTTTGTACTCAGTTAGAGGTTATGTTCCCAAAAATCGAACGACAGAACGAGTTTGCAAACGTACTTTGCAGATATAAGATTAACGATTTTTAACTTTTTTCTTGAGTTATAGGTTCAAAAACCTTCGACCGTTTCTGAGCTTCTTCGAACATTATTGTGTAGTAAATTGCACATTACAAATTTATTTTGAATGGTAAAATTCATGTCTGGAGTTTTGGTACATTAAATAAATATTTGAGAAAAAATTCAGGTGGTGCGTTTTCATTGCTCGTGAGTATATTTCGTTTGAGCATTAACCACAAAATATCAACTTGAGGGCGATTTTCACAACCTAGGATGACATCGGAACATTTCAACTGAAAATGGGCGAAAAATTCTCTTAATATAATGTTTATATTTGTATACAGAGGTTTAACTTTATCGCATTCAAATAATATATGGATTGTCGTTTCTTCGCTCGAATTGCAAAAAGTACACAAATTTGTGTGATATTCCTGTTTTATGAAAAAAACCCACATTTAGTTGGAAGTATTTAATGAAGGATTCTAATCTGAAGCCATCTTAAATATGTGTCGTGTGTAATTTTGAAGGCATTTGAAAATAGAATTTTCCAATTGATATTTATGTCATGAAATATTAATTTCCATTGTTGAATTGTTAAATAAAGATTCTGTTTTGATCTGTTCAGATCAAATCTTAACACTAACCTAATACGAATCAATTATATTATCCAAATTCTAGTATTATCGAAACGCACTTATACCCCTTTGATAAATTTTGTTTTATCTATCTTCGTGGTAATATTTGATAATCAAAGCACTGAAAGTACTGATGGTGGACGTTTCTGTTGGCATACTAGAGTTATTCTTCCATTTGTTGAGAAAAGAGAAATTTTACATGTAAAATTACGATAAAAGGGAAATGGCCTAATCATAGTTCGCATCCTGCTTCAGATATACATTTCTCAACATATATCGTCGATCGTCAACCAAATTCCGGTGAATACAACGTTTTGATAACTTTCGGCATTATGCCGGGTGTAGTTTAAAGAGTGATTGTCTGATCGATTTGGTATAAAAGGAAAGAAATGACAATTAGATGATCTAGGTTATTATTCTGATTTTGTAATGCTAATCGATTCTCCGTAATCTCATAATTAAAATTATGGTGTTATCTGCTTAAAAAAATCTTTAAAAGAATAATAATTAATTGTTCTGCGATTTTCATTATCAAATAAAGAAAGAACGTGTAAGTGTTAATATGAACACGTAAAAAATGCAGACAGTCGTCTCGAGATTGGCTGTCACGTGTTGATAAGTAAAGTAAAGCCCCTTTGCATAAACCTTTATCGCACGACCTGAATGCTTTACAATAACTGCTAGGGCTGTATTGGTATCAATGTGTATTCCGCTGTTTCCATTAATTGGCCATTGTTTTTTATTTACATCAGTAGTGTCAGGGGAGGTTACCGTTCCAGTTATTCCATTCACAAAGTTTTCATGAGTGACCTACCATAGGCGATTGGGGAACAAGGGGCAAATTACTCACTCTGCCTGAAAAGTAGTTCTACGCAAGCAAAACGTTCACCCGATCTCAGAATTGCATATGATTTCGCACTTAAAACATGTCTTTGAGGTTTCGAAAAGTTTTGTAAAATCCTTGTTTCACTCTATCTTTAAAATGCATAGTTGTCAGACGGATACAATTCTTGCAAAGGAGAAATTTGAATCTTAGTGAGCACTACTTTTTTGAAAACCTATTGGTTTAAACATATTTTATTTGCATATAATAATCATGTACATAATATTCACAATGATAACATGCAAAAAGGATTAGAACGGAAGCTAAGCTTGTATAGTTCTTCTCCTTGACATTGTTTCAAGACGTGTACAAGTGTTTCAATTTACTAACCTTATTATAAAAAAGTAGCTAGGAATGATGATCGGACAGAAAATGTTACTGAATCTTTGAGTGTATTGTAAAATATTATCACTATAGTCTTATGTTGGGGTTAGAGGTACTATTTCAATATCGTTCCAATAAAGTCGTTTTCTTTTTTTATAAAGTAGAAAAAATTAAAACTTAAAGTGTTGAATGGTACACCTAATAAGAACCACTGTAAATCTAGTTAGACAATAAAACGTTTACTATCCTTAATGTAACGATGGACCTCTTGAAATATTAAAGTACTCTCCTGAAATGTCAGGTCGTTGTTTCCACTCAGGAGTGTATTGATATTGACATTACCAAACCTCAAAAGAGTATTTTGGAGCCTATTTCTTAACACGTCATAATTAGCACATTCAAAAAAGTAATGATACGTTGTCTCAATTCCGCCACTAACACAAAGTGGGGAGTCAATAATATTTTTCATGAACAAATGGTGGTTAAGAGAACTGCAATTGTTTCTGATTCGCGTGTGGATTACCTGAAGTTTCCTTTCTCCAATAAGGTACAACTTATTAGGAATAGGCTTGTTAATATTCAGATAGTTCTTAAAGACAGATAGAGAATCTTGATCCCTTATTTCGATTGGCAGCTGATTCCAGTCTTCTATAACTGAAGGTAGAAAAGATTTTTTATAAAGCTCTGTTCTGCATCTAGGAATTCTATGATTTCGTGACCCACGTAAACTGTAAGAGGATGTGCTTCCAATGCTATCAGGAACCAAAGAATTTAAATTGACTGGGCTAATTCCTTTCACCATTTTAAAATATAACAAGAGTTTATGTTTTTTCCTTCTATCTTCAAGAGATTCCCATCCAGATTCTAAAGTAAGATCTGAAATAGATACCAACTTAGAACAACCAGTAACTATTCTAGCGCATTCGTTTTGTATTTCATTTAGTTGGTCTTTCAGCTGATTTGTACAGTTATCCCATACTACATCTGCATATTCAATGATAGGGCGAATAAAAGTAAAATAGACAGTCTGAAGAGATTTTCTATCTAAACGATTTTTTAAGTTGCGCATAATATTAATTCTGTTCCACGCTTTTCCCATAGAGTGAGTAATATGACAGTCCCACGTTCCATCAGTTGATAAAAATATTCCTAGGTGTTTATGACTCTGAACAGTTGGGATTGTGGTAGAAGACATGTGGAGATTAGGATGTGTAAGTTTATTGATTTTTCGTGTAATGATCAATGATTCCGACTTCGATGGATTAAACTTAACAATCCATTTCTGAGCCCAAGTATTAATTCTATCAATGTCTGCTTGTAGTTTGCGACCACATAAATCGGGATTGTCAATTTCAAGTGATAAGCTGGTGTCATCAGCGAATAGGTTGATATTAGATTCTATGCCTGTGACTATGTCATTAATGTAAACTAAAAACAGTAACGGGCCTAATATCGATCCTTGGGGGACACCTGCTTTTAATATACATAGATCCGAATAACTTCCATTCAAGACAACTCTCTGATATCTATGTGATAAATAATCGGACAACCATTTTAAAAGTGAACCTTCGACGCCTGCACAACGCAACTTATACAAAAGACCTTTATGCCATACTTTATCAAAAGCTTTACTAACATCAAAAAGATCATTCGAAATTCCTTCCCGCTGTCAAGAGCTGTGCAAATACATGCTTGTAAACTATTTTTTCAAAAGCCTTCTCAATTGTATTTAAAAGAGAAACTGGTCTGTAATTAGATGGAATTGCGGGATCACCACTCTTGAAAATTGGGCATACATTTGAAATTTTCCATGTCAACGGTATAACACTCTTTTCTAAAGAAATATTAAACAGATCACAGAGAGGTTTTGATAGTGGGATTGCACCTTCGCGTAATATTCTATTATGTATTCCATCTGGACCAGAAGCTTTTCCAGTGTTAAGATCGCTAAGAGTTTTGTAAACATCATCTGGTGTGACATTTATTGTGTAAAGTAACAATTCATTTGGAGGATATTGTTCTGATGGTAAGTCATTTAAAGAGTCGTCGACATTAGATTGATTGGCAAAAAAAGAATTTAACAAGTTTGCCTTTTCCGTTTCATCTGTAACCAATGTATCCAACTCTTCGTCGAAAAGTGGAGGGATTTCTGAATTTTGTACTTTTGACGTATTAATGAATAATTTGATAGTTTTCCACCAGTCACGAGAAGTTAATAGCCCAGAGTGTAATTTCGCTGCTAGGGTTTCGAAGTGTTCTTTTTTCCTTTGACGGATTAAGGAAACGATGGAATTCCGAAGTGATTTAAATCTATTCCAGTGATGTTCATTGTTTGATTTCTTCGCTTTACTATACAATCTTTTCCTTTGTCTTATCTTTTGTTTTATTTCCGTCGTAATCCAGGGTTGCTCATAAGGTCTAACGGTGACAATTTTATTAGGGATGAATTTTTTAGCCGTTTGTAAAATAGTGTTAGTAATGTTACTTGTATATATATTTATATCATCACTTAGTAAAGTATTCCAATTAAAATTCGTAAGTTCCAATCTAAATGCATCATGATTGCCCTCTTCATATTTCCAAATAGTTCTTTTGAACGATTTACTCTTAGGTTTAATGAAATTAAATACTCCGAATACAGGACAATGGTAACGAACATTATTGTTGAGACAGGGTTCACCCACTCCTGACACTAGGACAGAATTTTTATTTTTCACTGGGAGAAGATCGATTATAGAGGAAGAATTTTCAGTAAAATGGGTTGGCTCGTTTATACATTGGTACAGACTAAACTGAGTACAAAGGGAGTTGACTTTGTAGGATGACAAGCATTTAACATGTTCCATTTAAAATCACCTGTTATTATGATGTCATGAATGTTCGTATCGACAGCAAGGTTAATGGAGTCTTCAATTAATGAATCGTACATCGATGGCGAATTTGGTGGTCTGTAAAATACACCGTTAGTATTGTTTTATTATTGCACAATTTTATTTGTACCCATATACACTCTAATTCATCTATTTCCAAATCATGTCTTCTCACGAAAGAAAGGTTAGATTTAATATAAACGATCACCCCGCCGTATGATTCCGATTGGCGATCCTTACGCTCTGGTCTATGAAACAAAGAGAAAATAAGATTGTCTGAAGATATATTTTTGTTCAACCAAGTCTCAGAAAATGATATTAGATCAAATTTCGAAAATTCAGAGTAAAGAATGTCGAGTTTATTCCTTAAACTTTGAACATTGTAGTGTATAGTTGATAAATGATTGGGATACTTCAAGAAATCATACAATTCATGAGATGCAGAATCTTCGAAGAAAGGACCTGGGTTTGGATGCACATCCCCTGACAGTACCGCGCTAAGAACAGTTAAAAATATAAGGACTTAAATGCTCACAATAAAAATCTTCACAGGAAAGACTATTACAACACTGTAGTTTTTATAAATACCGTACCGCTTTCTGGAATAAGTTTTCATTTTTGTATCACGAATTACCTGTCTACTTAAATGAAATTATATCAAGTATTTTGGTCGACTTTGTAGCATCAAAAAAGTTAAAAAAGTTATCAGTATGCCAAAGCGGAAATGCAGTCTGAATGTTGAAATTGTATTAATCATAGGCTTAGTTTTTAATCTGGCCATGGTGAAATATGACTACCACACGTAAGGTTTAAAGTGTTCAACATGTAGAATGCAAAATCCGCTTCGACATAAATTATAGATATTGAATAGCACCCCTTTTGATCATCATTGTATTTGACATAATCTAGTAAATGATATGAAAAACATAGAAACAGTGAGGAAAAAACATAGAAAAAAATATGTACAAAAATAATCATGATATCCAGTTTCGATGAACATAGAAATGAGTGAATTGTTATCAATTTAAATGGACTAATGGTTGTTAAATTCTAAATAGGCTTTAGTCTAGGTATTCATGGAGTATTCAATCAAGTAATTAAACATGCGATTTATTTAAGGGTGCTTCACCCTTTTGACCGTCCGGCGAAACAAAATACGGACTGGTCATTTAGGAGATACACCAAAAAGACATACAAATTTACATACGACACATTTACAATGGGTTTTCTACTACAACAAATCATTCAAAAATAGATACGATACACAACATTCTATAATTATTCTTCGTATACTATTCAAAAGAAAAGGTTTTGTAATAATGATGTTTGGATATAGAGAAAAAGAAATGAATTTGGTATTACAGAGATCTAATTGAAAGCAATTTTTTAAAGTTTATGTTTATCATCCCCGACATAATTTTGATACGATATATTTTGACCAAATGCACGAGAAAAGTAAACATAGTTAAGTTTATATTTGACAAATCGACAAATTTAGGGTAATGATGTAGTTATCTTTAAAGACGCCATCGGACACGAGAAATGTATTCTAGATTGACTATCAATGTGATTTAATCAAATCAAAAGCTTGCATATTAGTGAAGCATAGAATAACACAACAACAACGAAACTAGGCGTGGATTGTGAAAAATATGAATGCCCTCCATCCGCTTCCCCTTCTATGATTTGAACGGTGGTGACTAAACAAAACATGGCAACCACAGCTTGAGTAAGCTGTAGTTTCAATGCTTTGATGGCTCATCATCGATATTTTCGAAAGAAGCTTTAATTCTCTTACGCGACTGCGTAATGTGCGTAATGGTAGTTACGCCATTACGCAGTGTCTTTACTTTAATGTTAGCGTCAGCTGTTATGTTTCTATTAAAAACATAAAATCTATCGATTTCAACAGTTTAGGTAAGACAACAAAATATGCGAGACAGGTCTTCGACGAGTTCAGTTCATCCAAAATGTATACTTTGCTTGGTTAACACTTTCCTGTTTTACAAAATTTTGGATCTGTCCAAATTCAAAAATTTTGCAGGCGAAAATTTTAAGTGGATTTAATTTGTAAAATAACCATTCTGTAGGTAGAAAATAGTGTGGGATAAGAAGAAACCGCTTGTCAGAAGCAATTTCTTCTTTTTTCACAATGTTTTCTCAATCATAAAATCACAGGCACGTAAAAAGCAGGGATTAAACAGCAAAGGGGTAAAGCAAAAATACAGCATGTGCCCATACATTGTATAGGCGCATACTATGCCAATCCACCAAGCCCCCGATATATTTTACGGCTTTTTCGTTCATAAAACTTTATATTGTCCATTGTGATCAGGAAAAACAAGAAAGTAATCGGGCCTCCGCCGGTAAAGGCTTGACCTTCGATTCCGTTTCTAACATTCGAATAAAAAAAATGAGGAAAAAAAGCAAAAAAAAAAACGGGGTTGCATCGGTAAGGGCTCGATATTCATTTCAGTAAAATTAACTTCATGCTTTACCAGAAGTCTTGGCATACAATATAGACAAGGATCAGCCAGCACAAAACTCACAGTCTGATCCACGGTTAAACCGCCTGTCGCACATGACTACCGAAATTTGGGTTAAATTAAACAACCTCAGAACCGAGTGAGAATAAATAGCATTTCTGAAACTCTGCAATTTTGAATAAAATTAAATTCAGTAGGCTATTTGATTACCCTTTTTACATGAAAAATAGTTTTTCACTCTTTCTTTTTCAGTCTCTTTTTTGTGCAAAACTGCATCAAAATCAAAGTGCTAAAAGCCTTGAGTGCGCTCATTGTGAGCAGTAATTCTAAAATTGTACAATTACTGTGGTGTGAAGCTAAAAATGAACCAGTCTAAAACCTATTAACATCTGATAGGATTGTTCTAACGCGGTATTAACACTGGTGAACGTAAACGTCCACCAAAAATTGATTACGATTGCAAATCGTCATATGTCACGTGCGGCGCTTCATTGTCAACAGTACGATGTTAATTTGGCACACGTGTTGTAACTTATGTCTGCTACTAAAGTGGTTTACCGCCCTTTGATCCCGGTGGGGTCTCTGGTCCATCGAAAACCCTTTCTACAAAGTTAGACACGCAAACATACAAAAAATGATAATATTTTTACTGACTTTATCATTTATTTTCGGTCACTTCAGCCATATTTCATGAGTGCCTAATCATTAAAAAATAAGCAGGACATATCATCTGCATTCAGTGTCAAATGTATGCTCTGATCTCAAGCCTGTCTTTATCACACCTAAATTTAACAAGTATACAACAAAAGCAGTGAGCAAAGGGCTCGTGCCGAATAAAACTGCTTTGGTTCAAAATTTCATACATGAACCCTATACCGCAAAGAACGTGAAACCAACTATTACAAGTTTACAAGTTTACAAGTTTATTCAACAATACATGCTCAATGTGCTCTAGGCACAAACATGAGCTCAGCCATTATTTACAATACACAAGTCAACATGATTACCTAGTCTGACGTATCTATGCAATTTACAGGCCACGCTGACATTTACTTTTGTTCCATACGCGGTTTGAACATTTACTGTTGCTAAAACAAATCACAGTTGGGTAAATTAACTTTGCATACAAAGAAATAAAAAAAAATGTGCGGTAAAGATATCACAGACGCTAACATGTCCATAAACATGCTTCATTAACTGAAAGATCGCCAATACGACGGTTTAAAGTCTCTTTTAGCCACGAAGATTCAATACCGATATACAATCAACGTATTCAACGTATTTGTAAATTGCAATTGGATTAAGCGCCAAGTATGGCGTGTAATCGGTTGCAAAATTATATGAAAAAAATAATTTTTGTATAATACGAATATTTATTCCAAAAATAAATAAATTATGTAAAAAAAGTATATATATTCAATAAATTGAATTATTTGTTCTATAGTTATTTATATTTATTCAATAATGATAAATATTTATTCTGCAATTATGATTATTTTTTTTTAAAAAAATAAATAATATATTCAAGAATCAAAAATATTTATTCTTTAATTGAATATATTTTTTGTATAATGAAAAAAATATTTATTGTATAATTTAAATTATTTATTGTATAATTTAAAATATTTATTGTATAATCTAAAATATTTGTTCAAAAATTGAACATAAATAATTATTTCTATAATTTAAAATAATTTATTCAATACCTCACACAAATTATTTATTCAATAATTAGCATTCTGGGAAGGAAGTGGCTAGCCATAGACTGGGAACGTGATCGACTTTCACGATAGACTGGCAAATCTCCCCAATCTACGTTACTTCTCGGAAGATTTTAACAGGCTCTATTGACTGTGTAAATCATTTCAAAGAGTGAAAAACTGACGAAATTTATCTACCCTCTAATTAAAGTTAACCGATTTATTGATTTTCGGCGGTACTCCCCTTTGGCTGGCCAGCTGTAAAGGTGGCAATGGACAGCGGCCTCCCGACTCTATAAAACGGCTCTTTTTGCGCGTTGTTTAAAAAAGACCGGTTTTCGTAAGATTCTGCTTATTGAAATAACGTACAAAACTGATGGTAAAATTTCATAATTTAGCTTCTTTTCAACATTTGCTATCAATTGAATGACTTGATCATTAAATTGAACAATAAAAATGCGTTAAAAGCGTCATTCAAATAGGACGGGTCACTGTAAAATAACGAAAAACTTTCTTATTGGCATGGAATGGTATGCTGAATTTTTTACCAAATAAAGGAGAAATATGGGTTTTCAACATATCCGAAAATAAGAAATATTCATTGGGTCATTTCTTATTAAAAAAAATATAGGGTTTTGTGGCATTTTTACCCCGTAAAATTACAAAAATTAGTGAATTTTTAACATTTGAAGGCAAACTGTGCAAATGCAATTGATCAAAAAGAAATTTTCTTGGCAACAGCAATTATGTACATGTATAAGGTCTATCAAAATGTATATGGTCTATAGCTATAAGTAGGTACTGAGTTTATACTAGACCTAAAACGAATATAAACGTTATACTGAAAAATGGCCAATACCACTCAAGGGCAGATAACTCTAGCATGAAAACGAGTATGGAAAAAATGACGCCATGTGTCCATTGATACGTTAAGAAAAATCATTTTGGCGAAATCGTATAACTTAAAACTGTTCCTAAATGAAAGTCTTTTTGAGGAAATTCATATGACAGTCCTTGAGTCGCGAGAGACGATGTGATGAATTAAACAAGAGGACCATAATGATCCTTTATCACTCACCTTCATCTTTTTGACTCCCGACTTAGCAAAATTAAATGCTTTTAAAATCATTAAATGATCATTATTTTTTTCAAAGAAAGACATTATTCTGTTCGCATGATCATTAGTTTCTAGCCTCTTCTAAACAAGTGTGTGTGGGGGTTGGGGGGGGGGGGGGGGGATTCAACCTTTGGCAAGATCAACATATTGAAATACTGATAACCCCTAGAGTTGATAATGAGAATAAAGGCTATTTTTCCTGTATTTTCTCATATGAAAATACATTTCTCAAAAGGGATTATCATTTTGACTATATACCCGGTATACATTCTAACCAAATTTTATGACAATAGGGCCATATGAGTGGCCTCTAGAGTGAAAACAAGAAAATTGTCATTAAGGCTCCTTTTCACGTGATATGACATGGATCCTTCACATTTTCAATAGGGTCCATTCTTGTGACCTGACCAATATTTTGACCAACGACATAAAGATTAGGCCATAATTAAGGCTTCTAGAGTTTAAACAGAAATATTTTTTTATTAAGACCCCTTTCCCCGTGATATGACATGGATTCTCCCAATTTTCAATTGGGTTCATTCTTGTGACCTGACCATTATTCTGACCACCGTTCATTAAGATTGGGTCATAAATATGGCTTCTAGAGTGTAAACAAGAAAATTGTCAACAAGGCCCCATTCCTCGTGATATAGCATAGATCCCTCCCATTTTCAATAGGGTTCATTCTTGTGACCTGGCCAACATTCTGACCAAGTTTCATGAAGATTGGGCCATATTTGTGGCCTCTTGAGTGTAAACACTTAACTTGTTGATGTCGGACGACACACAACGCACGACGGACATTCATTGGTCACAAAAGCTCACCTTTCCTCAAAAAGACTTTCATTTAAGGAAAACTTTTGACCCTTGTCATGCTGAATAAATTTTGGCTAAAAATTTACATCAAAATCAAAGGGCAGAAAGCACTGAAAGTACCAACTGTAGTACAATTTTTATTTCGAAAACAAAATCTATTGATTATTCTTGTTTGAAAGTGAGAAACAGGTGGTGTAGAATAACATCAGACTGCACATATGTGCAGGCTGATGTTTGTCTATAGCTCCTACCAAAGCAGGAATATTCCGGGTTCAGCATGACAAGGGTAAAGTTATACGATTTCGCCAAACTGATTTCAGGTTCTTAACAGCTGGCCAGCCAAGGAGAGTACCGCCGAAAATCAATAAATCAGTTAAATTAAATTGAAGGGAAGATGAATTTCGTCAGTTTTTCACTCTTTAAAAGTATTTACACAGTCAACTTCGCAATTGAGCCTGTTAAAATCTTCCGGGAAGTAACGTAGATTGAGGAGATTTGCCAGTCTATCGTGAAAGTCGATCATGTTCCCAGTCTATGGCTAGCCACTTCCTTCCTAGACTGCTAATTATTGAATAAATATTTTGTGTGAGGTATTGAATAAATTATTTTAAATTATAGAAATAATTATTTATGTTCAGTTTTTGAACAAATATTTTAGATAATACAATAAATATTTTAAATTATACAATAAATAATTTAAATTATACAATAACTATTTTTTTCATTATACAACAAATATTTACAATTATAGAATAAATATTTTTGATTTTTGAATAAATTATTTATCTTTTTTTTAAAAAAATAATCATTATTATAGAATAAATATTTATCATTATTGAATAAATATAAACAACTATAGAACAAATAATTAAATTTATTGAATATATATATTTTTTTACCATAATTTATTTATTTTTGGAATAAATATTCGTATTATCGAACAATTATTTTTTTCATATAATTTTGCAACCGATTACACGCCATAGCCAAGTGATAAACATTTCATATTTTCTTATTCTATCACAAGCATATATTCGTTTTGTGTTTTTAAATAAGAATAAGAAATGTATTATTTTCATTTCATTGGACAACTTAAATAAAAAAAATGAATGAACTGCGAATACGACATTTGTAGTAACTCGACCCATGTTTTTTAGAAACAATACTTACTAATTAGCAGGCTACATATTGTATGATTTAAGGTTATAAGGTTACAATTGGATTTTCATCGAAAAATACTTAACTAAATAAATAAAGGATCTAAGTAAAGAAATGTACAAATAATAATCTAACTGTAAAATAACTTCAATAAAAACAAAAATTACAAAAAATAAAACGCTTTTAAACAATTATAAGCGGCATTATCGTCTGCAGGCGGACTGTCATCCGTAACCTTTCGATGCTTTATGTAAAGATCTGTACCCGAACAAGGGAAGTTTCTCTAGCGAATTATGGGGAAAAGGGAGGTAAACCACTTTTTCGGAAAGGCCCATTACAAATAGAAATGTATTTAATCTTCGTTCAATTGTGCGGAAATGCGTGAATGCATCAGCAATCTAATTCTAAGAATCGGCACATTTTCAAACATATTCAAACAATGATTTGATGTGATAATGATCAATATACAACATTTTATTTTAAAAAAATTATATACATAACTGCTCCTTTGTGCAAAACTTAAACATCTTTAGAAATATATTCTGCGTCATTATACATAAATTGGGTTTCAACCGATTCAATGGAGTTTTACGCCGCTTTCAACACTCGTGAAGGGCAATATTAGCTTTAGTATAGTCAATCAAAATTTAACAAGGGACAAATTCATTTTTCGTCGGTAATTCCTGTTAGTTGAGTGGTTTAAGAGAACATTAACGAAGTAGGGTCATTGTATATGCAGATAGCCTGGGTTAAGCTTGGTGTATTGGAAGACATAGTTGATCTGTCACTCATTATCTTTCGTAAAATCTCGGTTATATCCACAGAATTATACTTTGGTATAAATAAATTACTGTTGCTGTTGTTATTGGACAAATGACCCAGTGGTTTAAACAGTTCGCCGATAAGTATCAGGAAACTAGGTAGACCCGGTTCGAATACGCACGCGATAAGTTTATTTTCTAAATGGTTTTAACCTAAATTTTATCATTTCTAAATAAAGGATGTTTTTTTATTTATTTATTTTTTTTTTTGGTCTCTTTAATTTCTTCATAATAATATTTTGTATTGACACTTCTTTCTTCATCAAGAATATCTTTCTTTTCATTTTCACGAAATTAAAAAGATGTTGTCACCTATTCAAGCTTAGATTACGAGGTTTTTGATCGTCAATCTTAGCATTTTTGTTCCTCTAAAACAGCACCTAAATGAATTGAATTATTTCTTTTCTTGCATGACATTTAAGCTAATGTCATAGTTGCTATATTTCTTAATATACTCTTGGCTTGCCGTTACTTTTGTTTATCATTTTTTTTATAGAATTATTTTTCCTACATTTATTTCGTTTATTTCATTTTCCCAAATCACGATTTGTTACTCAAAGGTAATGTTTGCGTATATCAATCTATATAAGAAGTTGGCTACGAAAATAATGAATGTCAACAGGAACATTAAATGAGCGGCAGGTCAATAATGTTTTGCAATACTATATTCAGTTATTATTCTAAATATCATTTATACATATATTACATTAAAATTACATGTTTGATACCGGAAATCGTTCGTAATTGAGAAATCCGTCAAAACTTAAATATTAAGTAATACATCCTTCTAACATGTAGCCTTTTGTTACAGCCAATTATCGTTTTATGGATAAGAGATTAAAAGAATAGATTTCAATTTAAAGAGATATGAAACGAAAAACTTTTATCAAAACGCACAGGTCTGATAAGATTTTTTGTTTCATATCTTCTTGATTTCATGATAATCTCTTTGAATTAGTTTAGTGGCGGGAGACTCGTACAGAGAATGCTGCTGTAGAATGTATGATTTACCATGTACTGATCATTAGAGTTTCAAGCAAAATAAATAATTCTGAAATAACTTTCAAAATTTGGAAATCCCATACAATCATAAATTCAAGTCCCGTCAAATAAATAATGAACCATCAACAGTAGGGGCCTTCGCGATAGATAAGCGAAATCTTATTTTCCATCAGATAACTCAGAAAAGATAACCGTTGGACTGTATATTCACTTCGCCACATGAGAAAGGACTATCAGGAAATTCTGTAATACAATATCTTTTTTTTTCTAAGAAGTATTCGTATTGATAATTACTAGTATTGGTTACATTTGAAATTAATGGACGTGAGGTAGGATAGAGGCTTATTTTAACTACATGTATAAGAACCTGTAAAGTAGCAAAAAGCAAATAAGAAAATTATTTTTTGCTAATCAATAAGAAATTGTGTAGATATATAATTACTAACAGTACATTTTTCACGAGCAATGAAGTATGTTAAGCTACAACTTTTATCAAGCGACCATTTTCAAAATCTCCGTCTTTAAAAACATAAAAAAACAGTAGATTTTTTGTTCTGAGAAAAAATTTGTACATGAATTTTATGTTTTAAAAAATCAATAATGAGTTTTTTACAACAATGGTTATAAACAAGTTTGGAATGATAAACATATTCAATTCAAAATTATGTACCTGAATTTAAACAAAACGTGAACCAAGCGCCCGTTCTCTTTAACGACCATTTTTTGGTGGTCCCATAGGTGGTAACTTAATACTCGTTCATCTGTATATAATTTAATTTTAGTTGTATCTATCATGTTACGTGCATTATGATTGGCAAAAAATTGGTTTTATTCCTGTATGAAAACAAATATGAGTACGCAGCTATTTTTTTTTTCTTTTTTTTTTATGCTCGCACAAAAAGTAGTCCCACAAGATAACAGCCTTACTAAGTCTAAATTATCCAGTTTGGCGTCATGTTATTATAATTATTAAATACGAAGAGATTGTTTTCATACTTTTACAATGGAACCGCTTTTAAGTGACGGGACTTACATGTAAAAGTTCCAGGCGACCAAGTGTTTATATATCCATTACGTTTGTTTACAATAGGCTGCTAGATGGACTATCTTCACCTCTTCTAAACGTAAGATATATTCTGGCGAAAAAAAGAAACGCATCACATACGTTGACTATTTTTGGTCCTAACAAGTAGGGCGACCGTGAGATACTTATCTGCTATCCTGTATCGGTTTATATTAACGAGTCACTTTCACATTATTTTCGTTACTGATAATATGCGAAAAGAGGACAGTTTTATAGTATGATATAGAAACAAAGAACAAGTTCTACCCCCTCTCGAACCAAATCATTTATTCTGTAATACCTAAGCAGGCTCTTAAGAACCGTTAATTGACCGAGAAAAATACCCGATTTGCAGTATTCTCAAAGGAAATGGAGATCGTTTTTTTTTTTTTTGCTGGGGTACCATTTACCACCGTCGATAGCTGTCCGTTATAGTGATGAATTCAAAAAGGTACGCCACTCATGTTTTACTATTTCATCTTATTAAAATAACCTCCAATATTCTCATTAACTCACATATAGACCTGTCAGATGTTAATAAGCAGATAAAAAATGTATTTTTCAGTAGGATTAAGCTCATTTTTCAATAAAAATTCAATAATTAGGCTTGTCTTTTATGTCCTTTACAACAGATAAAAAGTAGGGATCATTGACGTGTAGGCGCCACCGATTTGTATGTGAGGGGACCCCCTCTCTATAATTTCACAAAGTCAAATACACAAACACGGGCTCTGATTCTAAACTTAACAATTGTCAGGATTATAAATTACAGACGCTTATTGCCTACACTGACCAGCATTTTTTGGGGTAAATTTCGCGTATTTGATGAGATAATATCATTTAGGCGACATTTTTTGTCATTTTCATGACCGCCACACGCATTAGACAAGATTTGCAGACAATTTAAAATTTTCAACCAAAATGACTTTCTATGTACCCACAGTAACCTTAAATAAAGTCTTTGGCGAGGCACCGCCGACGCGTCGTAACGTTAATGTGACAGTAGCTTTAAGCGGCGTCTGGTCGGAGTATGGACCCATTTTTTTCAGACATCGCCGACGTCTTTGAAGCTTTTTCAAAGTTTGAAGCTCGTTCATTTGACGTCATCACGTCATTAAGGGGTCAACCCTTCTCAACCCGCCAAAATTTGCATATATCTTCTGAATTAATCGTCCGAATTTTACGAAAAAAATTTCATTTAGAAAGTTCAAGAACGCCCGAGCAAGTCGTCTTATTTCTGTGCTCATTCAGATTAAAAAAAAAAACAGGCCTTACACGCTTTACAAAATCTTTTTCGCGATTTTAAAGGTTTGACGCTCTTTTTTTCATTTTTTATTTTGCAAATCAAAACAAATTTCTCAAAATTTTGTCCGGTGACCTATGATGATTTTATATTATTTTGTAGCGAAAATAATATGCTTTGCATTTATCAAATAAAAAATATATGTCTTTGGGTAAGATTTTTTATCAAATTCGATTTTGTGAAGTTGTTACGACATTTTTTGTCGAATTCGACGTTGCACAAAAAGCAACGTTACTATGCTCATTTGACGCCGATCTCCGTGCAATAACGTATTCTTAAATATTTGAAATTAAGGCTTACTGTAAAATATAGGCTTCAGAAGTATTAAATCTGAATGATTTTTAAGAAATACAAAAAAATCACTTAATTATTCATTAGTTTAAAATGACAGCTTTTCTGAACATTTGACGTTACGTTGCAATATCCTTTGATTTTCGATACCTTCGCAGTATCGAATTTTAGAAAAAATCTAACCGGAAGACACATGTTTTTGTTTGAAAAATCTTCAGAGGAATGGTTTTGAAGCAACATATTTAAATTTCAGCATAGGTCACCGGACAAATTTTGGAGAAAAGGGTCAATATTTTCAGTAACTGAACTCAAAAACAGCAACGTAGAAGGCATTAACATTTAATATGTTACACTTCATTGTATATCTTACACTTTTATCTTCATATCAATCAAAACATAACATCAGGCGTCTTTATACGAAGCAAATGGCGTTTACAGGATAAACATCGATTATTTTTTTTTCTGAAAAAATGGACAACTACTGAATTCGGTCTCTCAAAAAGGGATCGGCCCCTTGATGACGTCATGACGTCAACTCTATGCTATGAAACCCATTTTCATGACCGCCACACGCATTAGACAAGATTTTGCAGACAATTTAAAATTTTCAACCAAAATGACTTTTTATGTACCCGCAGTTCTATGTACCCACAGTTACCTTAAATAAAGTCCTTGCGAGGCACCGCCGACGCGTCGTGGCGTTAATGCGACAGTAGCTTTAAGCGGCGTCTGGTCGGAGTATGGACCCATTTTTTTCAGACATCGCCGACGTCTTATGGTTGATGTTAAGACATTCAGTGTCTACATGTTCCTTTTTGGGTGGTGCGATTTTGTTGCGCTTGAGTATGTAATTCGATCTTACACCAAAACAAACGGTTATTCTCTATTTATTGTCAATGTACGATCAAAAATATTGTCGAATTCGTAGACAATATTGAAAACTCATAAACTATTGTTGTCAATATTTCATCACTATCTATTATTTATGGGGTTCTAAGCGTAACAGTGATCAACAATGTTTTGCTTTGGAATCTCATCAAGATTATCGTTTTGAAACAATCATCACCTAACCTAGATCGTACTTTTTCTTATGAAATGCATCTGTAAATACATTACTCTTACATCATGCAGAGGTCAAGTATACGAAATAAGAAGAAAATTAATATAAAGTAGGGAAAAAAGAAACAATAAGAAAATCTAAAACATTGTTTAATAAAGGGTCGATCTTGGTCAGCAAATGGACCAAGCTTGACCGTTTTCGCACTGTCTAGAAATACCCAATTTGATAAAGGTCAGAGAGAATCATTACCCTTTTTGTTGAAGCACGTGTCCCAATAAAGTCATGGTAAAAGCTTTTCCTAACGATCCTATCACAAACTTGGTCTTGTTATGTACGGGAAGCCTTCGCTCTAAGTCCGCAAGCCCGTAACCCCGAGCCCATGTATCGTTGCCCTTAACAACGGATATAGCGAGCCCTGGAATCTCCCTGCAGTCGAGAACGCTTTCCACAAAGTCCCGAATCCGAGTCTCTTCCCTTGGCGTGAAAACAGCATTTGATTTATTAAACACATACAAAATGAGCATTAACTTTATTCGGAGAAAATCCATTGTTAGAATTATGAAATCACCCACAGTGACACAGCAGTAAGATGGACGGGTTCAAAAAAGCAAAGTTTTCCTTTTTTAGATCAATTCATTAATCATATATCATCGAAAAAATGTAAACCTCGTTTTCGTAAATTCTGCCAAAACTGATATCTTCTAAACCTAACTTATGTTATAGTCTTTTAGTAATCACATGTAAGTCCCTGCTTTTCCAGAATAATTCAAATTCACGTATATATGATAAAAAGAAAAACATATTTCTATGGTACTTCAGAGATTCTACGGATACATTCCAGGTAAAATAGTCCCTAAGCTGAAAACACAGTTTTCTATCCTTGAATATCTTTGATAAAAAGAATTGGACCTATCAACGAAAAGTGGATATCACAGTAATTCACCGAAGACCAGCTAATGATATAACACTCTCTCAATTAAGCATCTCAATATACGTCTTGCTATAAATAAAATCAAAGTACTGAGATGACATCGTTCTTTTGGGTGGGATTTCAAGAAAATGTCCAATTGCTTTTTTTTAAGTAAGACGAAATGTCATCGTTTGTCATTGATATCATCAATTCTGTTTCTGATATTAGTTTTCTTTACCATGATAAGAACTAAATAACTACAGCAATATCTTGTTAAAAGGTTTAACAGAAATTAAGACCACATCTGTGAGTATTCAGTAATATCGAGGGGCTGGCTCACCTAACCTTGTATTCCTGGTTCCCGTATCAGCCCTGCGTTCAGAATGTAAAAACGTTTCGCGAGCGCCATGGTAAGAACTAAATAAGTTCATCAATATCTTGTTAAAAGGTTTTACAGAAATTAAGACCAAATCTGAGAGTATTCAGTATTATCGAGGCGGCTGGGTTACCTTACCTTGTATTCCTGGTTCCCATATCAGCCCTGTGTCCAGGATGTAAAAACGTTTCACGAGCGCTTTAAAATGATACCCTGCTTTGCACGTGCACAAAAAGCGAAAGCGCTTCGCTCACTTTTTCATCCTGAAATAAGGGCAGAATTACCACTACATTCTTGTTGAGCTTCCAGCCTATCATACCACTTAATATACTAAAGTCACATAAAAAATGGCGACGCCGACAAATAGGCGATTTCTCTCATTAAAATAACGTCGGCCTGGCGCTAGCGATATCAGGGCAAAATATTTATTTTTTCACTCTGTTAGGCTGCTAGGCTGCCAGACTGTCAGATTGCCAACTTCACATTTCCAGCAGTCCAGCAGCGTAGCAACCCAAAATGACCACTATCGTCTTTTCCCCCAAATATGAAAGTTCTCATATTTGTAAGGGCCAGATTGATATGTTGCTGGCAATTTTCGGGGCATTTTGGTTGGAAAAGTTGAATAAAAGGAGATATCCGGAATAAATCTACCTTCACTAGAATTTCAGTGTTTACGGTTTGAGGTGACTTCTAGTGTATAATACTAGTGTCAGATATCAATAATTTTGATAAAAAAAAATTCAGCCTGCTAGGCTGCTAGGCTGCTAGCCTGCCAACTTCACTCTGCTAGGCTGCTAGGCTGCCAACTTCACGGACCTGCATAAAGCTACATTCTAAACTCAACTTTCTCGGGACTTATTTAAACTTGTTGCAGGCTTTTGCCGGTTTTATTAAATACTGGTTGTTAATTTTCGAGGTCACGATGGCTATGCTGACTTCATGGTGAGGAGAGTTAGAAGATGTCATTTCCCCCCCCCCCCCCCCGGAGTAAAATAAAGGGAGATTGGTATTATATTATCTCATTTCTCATGATCGGTCTAGCTAATTCCCTTCAATAAAGAGGTACTAACTTTTTTATATTTATTTTGTACTTACTGTATCCTGGTAAGGTTCTTTTTCAAACCCTGATTATATTATTTTCAGTTCAAAACTTTTGTTGTTGCTGACGATGATTTTATTTCCAACAATTACATATAGGTACCTAGCAAAGACTCTGACCAACCTGTGCATCCGCACAGTCTGACCAGAGTCTTCACTAGGCGTTTATTAGATAGATAAGGTCTTAAAGTACTTGTATACTACCAGGTAACATTATATTTACAGTATGTGGTTGTCTACACTGCTCAATGTTTGCACCTCACACACATTTCAAATTGTTGGTAATGTCACACACAGGCTCAATTTTAGTTTTATCGCTCATTTTGTTAGGGTATGGGGAAATTTTGCCCTAATATACATAGTCAAAAAAGTTTTGCAAACACTTTCCGTTGATTTATGAAATAGTCTGTGTCCATATCAATTCAGTTTGTGCATGAGCGATGAGCTTATCATTTGCCTATTCGAGTAAACAATGTTTACTATGAAGGTCCTCACTAGATTTATGCGTTTAACGTCAAAAATTCTCATTTACAACCTTAAGTGTATCAGATCTTTCCGCTTTTCATCTTTTTCGTCTAGCACTTTAACAATTCCAATGAAACCGCTCAAAGCAGTAAAAGGAACATCAATGGAGAAGGTAACTGAGCATGATCACACAGCGGTGTTTCTGTGTTGTCGCTTTTCTCAAAGATTTAAACATGCTTCTAAATAATCTCATGAATCTACCCTAAGGTTACTGTCGGTGCGTTTATTTAAGAAATTAGGATGACGTTTAACACGCAACGTCAACATAACGTTGACATGGAAAACTTCGTGTTGGCATGAATGAAAGTCAATACCTAACGTTACATTTGCTTGAATATTTGTTAACCCAGATTTCGTGATATTGGAGAGAAAACAAAAAAAAAATGTCAGGTTGTGACTTTTGAAAAACGCCCCTCCCAACGATGTGGGTATGTTTGTAGATTGCAAAGTCACAGGTGGGACAAAATATTAACAAAGATCTTTTGATTGTAAATTAGATTCAATTCAAATTAGATTCAATTTTAAAAACAGTCTTCAATTTTTTTCTGAATTGATTTCCAAATGGTCATACGGCCTTTCATCGTGTTTTTTTAGTTTTTTTAGAGAAAGTCTTCTCATTTGCGAGTCACAGACTAGCAACACCTGCGTCCCGTAAAACCAAGTCTGAACTTTTGTGTTCGAACCCCTTTTACAAAAATTCTTGATCCGCCTTTATATTTTGTTCATAAAATAAATATGGGTACAATAAAATTCTACTCGTCCAAGCTGTACTAATAGTAATTTGGTTTAAATCTATTTATTTAACATCGATTGGGAAACACGTTCTTACAACTTAGATTAATAACTCTCGATTCTCATGTGGGTTTTCCAAAAAAATGCAAAGTCATTTTTTGTGAGTTTTGTATATCGCCCCCCAAATTCTAAACAAGATTGGATCACACGTTTTGAAGCTCAGATTCAGTCTTGAATATTTACAAGCAGAAATACTTTTTCTCGGTGATTTCAATTTTAAATTCATTCCGGTGAAAAATACTTTTGAAAGTCAAAAATGGTCAAGATTTGTTACTAAGACCGGTTTTCAACAGCTGGTTCGTCATCCTACCAGGATATCAAAGAAATCTTCCTCTACAATAGATCATATTTACTCCAACACGGACGAAGGGATTTGTGAAATATCAATTCCAACTTTATCATTGAGTGATCATTTTCCTGTATGTTTAACAAGGAAGGTAGCCAATAGAAATTTTCACAAGAATTCACATTCAACTCTAAAATATAGGAGCTTTAAAAACTTTAAATTAACTAATTTTCATAGGGATTTAAGTACATCCCCGCTCCATCTAATTGAAACAGAGATAGATCCAGATAAGGCTTTGGACTTCTTTTATAAAATCATCAATGATATTTTATCGCAACATGCACCAATCAAACACAAAAGAATAAAAACTGACCATCTGCCAAATTGGTTTAATGATGAAATCAAACAAACTATGTTTGAACGTGATCGGTATCACAAATTAAAGGACTGGAAAAACTACAAGCTAATGCGAAATAAAACAACACATCTTATTCGCAAAAGTAAACGAAATTATTATAATACTGCTATTCAAAAAGGTACAAACTCAAAGGAGCTATGGCAAAATTTCCGAAAAATAAAAAATAATGATAATGGCCTCGTTGAAACATCTTGCATTCCCTCTAGATTAATATACCATGGATCCGAAGTTGATGACACTCGTATAATGTTAAATTGTTTGAATGACCATTTTATTAACGTGGCGAAAATTGTAGATAGAGTAGAATTCAATGAAAGTTCATTTTCCTATATAAAGTCATGTTTACATGATAAATTAAAAAATCAATATTTTGATGTTAACTTTATAACACCTTTTGAAGTAAGTAAAATGATAAAGGAATTAGGCACCTCTAAAGCTACCGGAATAGATGAAATAAGTGCAAATGTTTTAAAACAATGTGGTGACTATATAGTTCTGCCGATTACATCAATCATAAATAACAGCATTGCTAAAGGTGTTTTTCCTAGAGCGTTGAAATACGCATATGTGCTTCCTTTTCATAAAGGGTCAGCAAAAGATGACCCAAATAACTACCGACCTATTTCCGTTTTGCCGACTTTGTCAAAAATTTTCGAACGACATTTGGCAAACCAGTTAAACTCATTTTTAAGCAAACATAACGTCTTAGAAACTCTTCAGTCTGGATTTAGAGAAAAACATTCATGCTAATCAGCGCTCATTCGATTAATAGATGAATGGCTAAATGAGATTGATTCCGGAAAAATTATTGGTTCAATTTTCGTAGATCTCAAAAAAGCTTTTGATTTGGTTGACCATGAAGTTCTGTTGCACAAATTAAAACTGCATAATTTTTCTGAGAAATCATTGGCACTTTTTAAGTCTTACTTAAGTGAAAGAACTCAATGTATTAAACACAAAACTACTTTTTCGTCTTCACAAAAGTTAACAAGCGGTGTTCCGCAAGGCTCTATATTGGGTCCGATACTATTCTTAATTTATATCAATGACCTAAGCATATTTATCAAAAACTCTAACCTTGATCTTTATGCTGATGATTCAACGCTTTACGCATCTGGAACTGAATTATCAGAAGTTCAAACAAATCTTCAGAGTAGTTTAGATTGTATTCTCAATTGGTGCACGAACAACAACATGCTTGTTAACCCCAGTAAAACAAAATGTATGATAATAGGACAAAGAAATAAAACTACATCTTGTAACCTTGATTTAAGAATCAAAAATGTTCCGATAGAAAACGTTGAGACCCATAAGATTTTAGGTGTGAATGTAGACAAACACTTAAACTGGACTGACCATATTAATAAAACAGTAAAATTGCTTTGCTTAAAAGAATATCTATTTACCTTACATTTGAAATGAAACAACTATTTTATACTTCTTACTTACTCCCATATTTTGATTATTGTTGTCCCGTTTGGGGAAGGAATACCAAACGAAATTTATCTAAAATTAACATGCTCCAGAAAAGGGCTGCTCGCATCATACTTGGCGCCTCAATTAGAACTCCTTCAAAAACTCTTTTAACTAAACTGAAATGGTTGAGTTTTGATAACAGGTGCAATTATCATACTGCGCTACTAATATTTAAATCTCTAAACAATCTCTCGCCTAAATACATTACAGATATTATTTCATTCTCTAAAAATTGTACATATAACTTAAGATCTGCTTCCCGCCATGATATAACTAACTCAAGATTTAAGACATCTTTTAAGAAAAGGGCGTTCTCTTATGCCAGTATGGAAGTGTGGAATAAAATTCCCATTTTCATAAGAGAATCGAACACAGTTCACATTTTTAAAAAAAGAATAAAGGCTTATTTACTGAACCAAGAAATAATATAACTGTTTCTGCCTGATTTTATTTCAAATTTAGGTGTGTTAAGTAATACAGTGTGTCTGTCCGTACGTGATTCTATCAATTTAAAAAAAAAAATGTCGTGCTGAATCTTGTCTTTATCAATTTCATAACTAATATTTATGCTCAATGATTAATATGTTTTAAATGTGTGTGTAAGTTTGGTTTTTGTTTGTGTGTGAGAGAGAGAGAGAGAGTTAGAGAGTGAGAGAGAGGAGAGAGAGAGAGAGAGAGAGAGAGAGAGAGAGAGAGAGAGAGAGAGAGAGAGAGAGAGAGAGAGAGAGAGAGAGAGAGAGAGAGAGAGAGAGAGTTAGAGAGAGAGAGAGAGAGGGAAAGAGAGAGAGAGAAAGAGAAGGCAACATTGTAAAAAAGACACTTTTTCATCTCATTGTTAATTGAAATTGATTGTCTTAATGTTTTTACCTTCTTTAAATAAAGATATTATTATTATTATTATTATTATTATTATTATTCTGATTCCTGGAAAATTCAACAGTACTCGCACCGAATGTTAGGTCAATGAAAGAACCAAGATCGTTAGTCGCTCTCGGGAATCGAACTCAGGACCTTTGGGTCAAGAGGCCGACGCTCTACCTCTAGACCATGGACACTTCAAATAGTACAGTTGTATCTGTGTGTAAATGTGTTTATTTATCGTCGCTACCGTAAAGTACGCGCATATGAGCGACGCCCCTAGAAGACGGTTAGTTGTTACGGGGGATAGTGCAAGGATACATCACGAAACTACTGCTGAGATCCGCCATGGTTCTTTAACGTGCTCGGTGTAAAGCACCGTCTCACGGGACCTCGGTTTAACGTCTCATCCGAAAGACAATTAGTCTGTTAGTGTGCCAGCCCGGGAATTGAACCCACGCCGCCAATGGTTTTGAAGTCCGGTGCTCTACCAACTGAGCTAATCGGGGTGGAAACAGTTGTATGCCAACTGATCTAGACATATAAAGGTCAAATTCTTTGTTAATAATTGATGAACAGGCTATATAAATCGGTCATTTTTATTTATGTTGTTGTTTTTTTTCATTTGCGAGTCGTTATTCCCGTAAAATTTGATCTCGCCTGGCAAATATACATAATATAGAAAATAACGGTATAAAATAGACTCCATATATTACAATTACTAGAAGTATAGTTATTACTATTATAATAATTATAATTATTATTTTGTTCTTTATTTACTTCTTTGTTTTCAAAATTAAAATGGTGGCTAAGATAATATACTGGCCAAAAGTCCTAACTGACGATACTTTTTTAAATCAAAACTTTGAAAGTACTGATGGTGAACGAACTTGATGGCATTCTAGAGTGAAATATAAAATTCAATTAGAAAAGAGAAATTACGAATGTAAAAAAAAGTGGGAAGAATTGTCTCGACAAAATTTCCGTTTTTCGGAAATTTCACTGCAAATTCAAAGAAAGGGAAAGAGAGGGAAAATCCTGTTAGAAAAATATTTGTTAGAATATGAGATGTTACTCTGTGCAAATTTCTTTTACACACTTGAAATAGGGACATTTATTAATTAAACATAAATGGATAAAACGATTTAATCCTATCTAAAACTGTCTTTAACCTATATCCAATGGTGTTTGTTTTTACAAAAGTAGTTGTTTATGTTTAAGCTTATTTCAAGTAAATTTGTTGTATTTGTTTTAACTTTTTAAACTATCTTTGTTTCTTCTCAGAGGATGAAAAGGTCTTTGAGTACCAACCAAAGAAACACCTATGAATATCAGTCAGTCCTGAACTGTACTCATTGTTTAAAGTTATGATTTGATAAGTTATTAATAGTATTTTGAACCATAACCTGAGAGGTTAGTTTTTATCATATTTGAAGCCATGACACTTATGTCGTTATTCAATATTATTACACTGCAGGATGAGAAATATTTAGGTATAGGTTTTAGGAGGTCTAGTGCCCTATTAGTATAATTCATAGATAATTTCTGTTTAAGGTTTAGAAATTAAAGTATAACTTTTTATAATAAACAATTATTGCTCCATTGTAAATTGCATACTAAAAGTCTTTATAAATATTATTTTTGTAACGTAATTTCTACATCAAAAGCGAATAAGAATCTTATAATATTTAAGAAGTTTATTTTTAAAGGGAGGTAATAATTGCATGACTATGTCTATGACTATGTTTAAGTATAATACAATGATTTTTTCCTTCCGACTTTCTTTCCAAAAAGAATTGAGAATCCTTACAATTGTCGGTTTATTTTTTGCATGAGAACCTATTGTTTACCTTCAAGAGTTTGGATGCTTGTAAAATCACTCACTATCGATATCTAAAATTACAGTAGGCCCTATTGCGGCTGATATTAGACTTTCTCTTCGGAGCTAGTTTTTGCTTAAAGTTTAAACTGTAGTTAACCAATTCTAAACATATTTTGGGAAGGATGGAGCCAGCTTTTATTCATCGATTAAGATTTTTATGATTTCTGTAAAAAACGCAATGACTTTTCCAGAATAATTTAACAACTAAACCCGCCTGTCGAATTTTAAACAAGTGCATGACGGATCTGGCCCCCCTTGACCACGGCAATATCTACTCGTCAATTGGAGTGGTACCTAGGGTTGAATATTTAGCTATCATTTATTTAATTTTCAAATAGAATTTTGAATTGATATGGTTTTACAGATTGAAAAATTGCAAAGTAGAATGGCCCCAATGAAATATCTTCCGTGCCTGTCGCATTTGGTATTCGGCAATATTCGCTTCTGAGACAGACGAATACGAAACGTTTTCGCTGGGAATAAGTTCACCGAATAATCGAGTGTAGGCCTATCCTTACAAGCCCTACTTCAGCCAACGCAATTTTACAGAAAAATCTTAATAGCGGCGTTCATCCCTATTCAAATAAAAGTACAAGAAAGGTTGTACATGTAAAACACATGTCGAATCATTCTTAAAACCCGTCTCGAGACTGACTGTCGCTAGTTGAAAAGTTATGTAAAACCGCGTTAAGGTTTCTTGATGTGTCATTCGTCTCAACTCGGCCGATTCCTCTAACCTACATTTAAATAATAATAATAATAATAATAATAATAACTTTATTTATAGAAGGTAGCATGTTAAGATACATATACAATCTTATTTTCAACATGGCCCTCTTGAAAAAACAAAACAAAACAATATTCGAACTTCGTATTCCTCTCTCTCTCTCTCTCTCTCTCTCTCTCTCTCTCTCTCTCTCTCTCTCTCTCTCTCTCTCTCTCTCCCACTCTCTCTCTCTCTCTCTCTCTCTCTCTCTCTCTCTCTCTCTCTCTCTCCCTCTCTCTCACTCACTCACTCACTCACTCACACTCTTTCAAACGCACACACACTCACTCAAACTCAAACCACACCACACAAGCACATAGGCTACCAATTACATGTAATATATATGCATAAAGTACGAAGCAAATGAATTTCAATTTAACTCCTGGAAAAAAAAACAGCATGTAAGACATACACATATAATATTAGATTTGAAAACAATTGCTGTACAATCATTTTATATGTAATATAACAGTGGAAGAGTGTAGATGCTTAATTAGAAATCAACTGACAATAGAAAGCTCCTTAATTTGTGTTTAAAACATCTTAAATTGTCAATAGATCGTATATCTGTTGGAATCGAATTCCAGTATTGCATCCCAATATAGGAAAATGTGCGCTTTTTAAATTCTGTTTTAGGTACTGTGCTTTTGCTCATTATATCATTATTTAACTCAGACCTAAGTAAGTAATGTTGGTTCTTGCAATAATTAAAAGCATTAGACATGTAAGGGGGTGCCAGACCATAAAGCGTTTTATACACCATGATGATAGTGAAATATTTTTGGCGACCTTTTATGCTTAGCCATTTTAATGAGGTGAAATTCGACTTAGAGGAAGTCTTTCTAGGTTTTTTCAATATAATACATGCAGCTCTTTTTTGTAATTTACTAACTCTGTTTAAAAACGCTGATTTGCATTGACTCCAGGAAATACAACCATAGTCAAAACAAGGGGCAATGTATGCATTATAAAACAGTTGTTTCATATCAAGCGTGAGAAAACAATTAATTCTCTTGAGTAAATGCACTTTCGATGAAACCTTTGAACAGATCATGTCAACGTGAGTCTTCCAACTAAGTGAATTGTCTATGTATAGACCGAGAACCTTTTGAATACATACATTCGCGATCTTGTTGTTTAACACCTTTAATTGAAGTTCTGGTAGATTTTTTAATCTGTTATTACTTCCTACAATCATACATGTGGTTTTCTTTGGATTTAAAATCATATTGTTATTTTTTGACCAAGTATCTATTTTAGACAAATCATTTTGTAAGCATTCGTTTATTTCGGATAGAGATTCACTTGATTTATAAAGTGTAGCATCATCCGCATACATGTCGATGTTAGATTGAATTTTTAAAGGCAGATCGTTTACGTATAATAAAAACAAAATGGGCCCTAAGATTGATCCTTGGGGAACACCAGACGATATTAGTTGCATTTTTGATGTGACTGAGCCATTTTTGATGACTTGAAATCTACCGTTTAGATAAGAACTGAAAAGTTTACAAGCATTATCTGTGAAATGATGTAATTTAAGCTTATATAATAAAATTTCATGATCAACAAGGTCGAATGCCTTTTTAAAATCGAGAAAAACCGTTCCAATAATTTTCCCATCATCCATGTCCATTAACCATGAGTCTATAAGCCTTATAGCTCCTTAAATCGGAGCCGTCGGAGATCGCCCGAGTATTGCCGAATGTAAGTTCAAGAGGACATGGCCTAAATAAACACGAATTTCCGGCTAATTACTACAAGTTGCACCAGCAAAGGCTTGGGTCAAAAACATAGTATCTGTCTCTACGGTGTCTAGACACAAACTTTGTTTTTGCTTTAAACTATCGACAAGCTTACGCCGATCAAAAATTCCCTTGATAGACATTGCAAGATCATTTTGTGTTTTTCAAGGCGAATTTTCATTATTTTCACTTGATAAAGAATATTAGTATCACGCAATTAAAGAAAAAAACAGTGATTTTGCGGAGAAAAATATTGAAAGATACTAAATTGAATTTTAAGAGGCGCTACTTTATTTCAAATGTATTAACATCCAACAGGATTTTCCTGACATGGTATATAACACTGGTGAACGACGTTCGTTCACCAAAAAATTGTAACATTTTAATGATATTTGATGTGTTAATTCTTAAGCATAATGTACGTAGATTTCCATTATTATTTACCAATAGTTACCAAATTTGGATGTGCATTAAAGGAAAAGCTCTAAAAGCTCTAAATTTTAATAGAGCTCGGGAAATTACTCTTTCAACAAATCGAAGTCCACAAATCGTTAGCTGCAACCCAGACCAAGAAAAAAAATGGAAAACATTGTCAATTTTGTGTGACCTTTGTTTACAGGAGAAACAGAAAAAATAGGAGGCATTATAAAATGGTGCTTAAATTCAACCGGCAAACCATTTTATATAGCGAATATGCTCAAATATGCTCTGGTGTGAAAAAAAAGACGTATCAAACTATTTTTTTCACATATCCTACATTTTGTAGTTCAACGGGAATTATCAGTCTAGATATTTTATGCATTGAAGAAACGTGTTTTAAGTGTTGTTTCTAGGAAATGTTTTTCTGCATACGTAAGCTCTATCACTTTCTTCTAGGGCCACATGCCGCGCACAATGTTCAAACATTTTCATTTTTTTCCTAGTCTATGTTGCAGCTAACGACCCATCATACAAAAATCGCTACATTGACAATATTTTGAGCTCTGTGTGAATTTAGAGCTTTTTGAGCTTTTCTCATGTTGCGTTTGAAATTCAATGAAATAACGGTAACTTTTCGCCAAAATCATCTGGAAAGTTGCTTAAGAATTCACATAGCAAATTTCACGAAAATCCAAACACCACTGAAAAAAAATATCTTTGTTTTAAAGTGGCCGGTTAGAAGTTTTGACTAGTATATATCGTATTGTATCTATTTGTTGTTGTTGTTGTTTTTTTGTTTTGTTTTGTTTTGAATTGTATCATTATTATGTATTATATAAAGTAATAAGTAAACAAAACAAGAAAATATTGTGTTGTTAATTTATCTAAATAATGATAACTATAGCTTTATATAGTTCCGCAAGAAAGAGTGAGGTCTCAGAAACCGTTATCTCCTATCATTTTCAATGTAAAATTGATCTTTGATCACTCACTTGAAATTGTAGGTCTATACCAGCTGTAATTACGATAGTTTGGGAACACATTAGCGATATTTTCCATTAGATTGTAAAGACATCAAATTTATGTTGTTTGTTTGCAATAATACACCAGACAAGGTTTTGCCGGGAATCGACCGCTGACGACTGTTATTGTGTTTTTATGATTCCTAATGACCAAATATATAGAAACACTGTGACCTTGGCACTTTACATCGATATCAGCCCCGCGTTCATGTTGACTAAAGGAAACAAACTGTTAGCGAATTATACCCGACTTTGCACGTGTACTTGCGTGCAAAGCGGGATATAATTTGAAAACTGTTTGCGCCATTTTGTCACCCTGAATGCAGGGCAGGTTTAGAAGTGTTTTTTTAATTGTCTTTAAATGGTGGAAATATATACTTAGTCAAAAAAGTTTAGCAACACTTGATATTTTTGCTAATTTTTTTTTCTATAGCAGAACTATTGTAGTCAAATGAAGCAAAACATTAACTTTAATGTCTAAGCAATATATTCATGCTTTTTTTTTGCTCCAATGGTGACTCTACAGTCACAAAACATAGCCAAAATGGCGGGAGGGGCTGATATAAAAAGTCACAGCCTGTCATTTTTTGTCCAGATTTCGGTTTCGCAATTCATTATCAAGCAGTCCCGACCGACAAACATTTAAGCAAACGTTACCTTGGTCATTGGCTGCCTTTCATACTAAAACGAATCTTCTGCGTGTTAACGTGTGGTTGATGTTTCGTGATTAACGCCTTCCAAAATTCTGAAGCTATAGTTGACGTGGCAAATTTCAAATGATCAGGTCAAAGTAAAGTGATCATGGGAAGGTTCATGAACCAATTTTCTCGTCTTTTACACTATTGACGTCATAGAAAATGGAATATACAGAAATGCCGTTATGTGATTACTCTCCGTTTATGACCCGGTCAATGTTCTGTTCGATAATTTGAGCGGCTTTCTTTGAATTGATTTAGTACTCATTCAAAATGATGAAAAGCGGAAATTTCGGACGGACTCTAGCTTGTAAATTTGAACTACCGACGTAAAACGCTTGAAAACTCACGGTACGCCTTAACTGGTGATCTGCAAAGTAAACTTTGTTGATTCGGATAGCCAATCGATAAGCTCAACGCTCAAGCATAGACTCACTAAATTGATATTTACACAGACTATGTTACAATTCAACAAAAAGTGTTGTAAAACTTTTTTGACTTTCTATATATTTAACATTATTTTAAATAATTTTCATAATTTAAGTGAGTTGAATTATCAATCCTTTAACTTTGATAAGTTCAGCCTTACAAGGGAAAGCCCTTTCACTTAAATGATTTGAGGTGCCGAGGAAGTTATCCGAGGATAAAAACATTGTGAGAAAGGAAGGAATTGCTTGCAATATCGCATATCTTATGATTAAATAAAGTTTTAAATTCTATAATTAAGCAATGGTACCCGTAAAACATTGTAAGAAAGGAAGCCGATTCCTGCTTGTTACAATACCTCCCATTAAAAGTGTCGTTTCGGAGAACAGACACCAGTTACATTGACACAATGCGATTTCTACCTACACCGTCCTTTGTAGACTTTTCTCTTTTCAAATCTGACGATTCGACCAAATTAATTCGCCTGTTTGAAAAAAACCGTTTTAAATCAGAGTATACTGTTTCACAAAATTATTATATTCTTCATAGTCTGATTTACATAGGTACTGCATATTTTGTTCTCTGAACATGCAAAAGTCAGTTTAAAAAGCAGTAAAGCGTTTTCATACAGGACATTTTTGCTTGCGAGCATAAACTTGAATCCTGCGATGACTCGAGTAATTCGGTCGGTCCCGTGTGTGTTCGAGCTATCGCGAGACCACTTGTTTCGAACCCTGAATAGACAAAAGCGACCTTTGATCACTCACTGAAAAACGTGTACAACTGACACAGGTATTTTGGTGATGTTTAAATACTTTAGTATAGGTAGATTTTGAGCGGTGAGCTGTGAAATCTACTTTTAACGGTTAAATTTCCGTGCTATTCTTTCAAAATAGATAAAACAGACATAATTAAGATACAAATTACCTTTCAAATGAAACTTAGTGCTTGTCTTAGATCTTAAGGTTTACTCATAAACCTATGGTAATGGACTCAACATCTAGGTCAGAGCTCAGTTTTGAAAATACACCTATATAGAGGTTGTCCTACAAGGTTATAACATACTGCTGTTCTTTACTTATTCTCAATTTAGGGGATAAAAACGTCTTTCTCATAACGATACAATTTATCTTGACTTACGTTACAGAGATTTTGAATTTACATATTATTAAAAGAAAACTATACTGTTATTGAATTGCGTTTTTTCTGCTTATCGTGTAAATTTGGATGTAATCCAACAAGATGGTCACATGTAGCAACCATTCTAAAACAAGTGGTCTTCAGATACCGGTGCACGTACACGACGACAATGTGACGCTACGGTATTGACAACTTCCGTTGAAAGTTAGTACTTTTCAACTATAATTTCAGCAATCAACACATTTTTTGTATCGTTTCATCCACTTGATAAGTTCTATTTTCATACCAGCTGATCTAAAATGATGAACCGTAATGGTTGATATATGTTTATGATACAGCAATGATATTGATCTGTGAACGCCACTCGACCCGTGACCTGGAGGTCCGTGGTCCGAGCCCCACTGTCGCCAAAGTGTGTTTATGGGCAAAACACTTAATAGCCAGCCCAGTTCACCCAGCTGTAAAATTGGGAAGCAGTGGGTTTAAACCACTTCCTCTCTCTCAGGGACGTGAAACCATCAGGATTGAGTGTTCGAGAGCGATTCTATAAGCTTAAGCTTTCGTCGCAATCGAACTAAAATGAATTCGTATAAACTAACTAACGTTGTGGGGGCTTTCCCATCCCCCGACTTTCAGAAACGCTCTCCATTCCGAAAAAAACACCATTAAGCCATTTTAAAATAATATATCTACTTTTATTGAAAGACCTGTTAGCATTTTCTATCGCTGAAACGTCTCAATAAGGTTTCCCACAGGTCAAGTAGAATTTTATCATCGCCCAGTGGTCTATACCTGCACCGGTGCCGTCATTTCGAAGTTCACGAATCGACGCGTGCCCTTAGCTTACCGATTTTGAATTGTAAAATGCCGAAATGATGTCGCTTGAATTTTCAACATTCTTACAGATCACGTCAACACGTAAATATGCGAAAGTTGGAATGGTTTGGTACAAATCGAGGAGAAAATTACGAGAAGTAACACTAGGAAGTAATGTTACGAAATAGGTTGCGCCGATGGCGCCTTCCCAGGAATATCAAACTGTGGATTTTTACACTTAAGTCATAGCAAACTCTTGTAACATTGGTATTATGTCATATTAAATGGTGTACAAGATTTTATTCATTTCCGTCGAGAAATTTCAATGTTTTTGTAAAAGTCAACGTTATTTTTGATCCGCCCTCGTAAAACGGTTATCGGCGGATGTGCAATTTTTGTGTTGAAATGAACAGGTATCAAGTTATTTTCAACATGAACAATGTTCGTTTGTATCTTTATGAATGCGTCTGAGATACTCAATTTTTGGTAAACCAATATAATATTGGTCTAGTATTAATGGCATTTTAGCGAAGAAAATTAACATATTATTTAATTCACCTTTAACCTTGCATTCTGTGCAGATGCACAGGCTGACCAGAGTCTTTGCTTCGCACACTTTTGAAATTGTTGGAAATCTCACGCACAGGCTCAAATTTTATAATATTAAATGTTTTTATTGGAGATGATGGTCACAGGATCACATGACAGGTCTACTAATTAAACAATCCTACAAAAGTAAAGAACTTATATTTTAAAGATCTATCATAGATTATGATAAAGGTTAATATAAAGTTGTCCCTTTGTTAATTTAAGTTAATTAGAAAAAGAAATTTAAATTGGCAGACTAACCCTACGTTTAAATTTCAAATTCAAATTCAAATTCCTTTATTGGTTTAAAAAAAATCCAGTTATAGGATTGTCACCAAGAACATACATACAATAAACATACATAGGATAACGAACCTCTGTATTCCCTGGGGCTCGAACGATTCCCACCCCCTGGGGTCTATCTATTTCAAGCTCGAAGCCTTTTAACATAAATCATGGAATCGCCATTGGCATTGTTTTTAACTTATCCAATTAATGACTTCAGAGAAACTCTCGTGAGTGGTCCGATCAGTTGAATTTGGCACTAAACTGGGCGAAATGTGCATTCTCAGTCTTCCAAATTAAGCCTTGGTTATTACCTAGTTTGTTTGCCGATTTGGGCAAAAAGTCTACTTTAAGACGAGCTCACATAAAAGTTTTCAATACTGTTTTATCAGGACCGATATTATTGACAATTAAATAGAGTATAATCGTTTGTTTCAGTGTAAGATCGATTAATATTTCATCGAGTAAACGATAACAGCTATATTTTCATGATTGGGGGAACCACGAGTAAAATTAAACTTTGGTTGTTCACGAAATTATAGATCGATCGATCTTACTCGAAAACAAATCATTTTCAATTTTTCAATGCAAAAATTAGACAAAATGTGAAAATTATAGAACAAATTTTCTCAAAGCGGGCCATTTGCACGTAACGTTCACGTTGACTTCACTTTTTGGCTCCGCCTGGATGACGTAAGTAATGGTTAAAAGCAGGGTTTTTTTATATTTGGCAGTGAGTTTATCAAAATGATAATCTACCATTATTCCTCGACAAACCACCAAAACAGCATTACAGAAATCGAATCAATTCATTGATCATTTTCTGACTTACACAAACACGGTCATCATCATAGACAAAACTAATTAGAATTATTCAAAATTTTATTGTACTAGACTTTTATAATGACATGTTATTCCAAATATATAACCTATTGCCATAATTTCATAGGTTTCCAAACCGAATAATAAGACCTATTATTTAAAACGTTTTCTCTTTTTGAATATTATCCATTGGCGTACGAATTGTTCGAAAAACGCAACTCATTTTTTATATAGGCCTAGTTGCATATGATGATTATCATTTCAAGTTGAGCGCTTAATTACAGTTGCATTGGTAAAATTAAGATTGCGTGCAAAATTACGCACACGTTTTGGTATTCGCACATGCATACACTCACGATAACACTCACGATATTACTTACTGACGTAAATAAAAACGTAGACCAGTCAAATAGAAAAGCCAATAATCTACCTAAGACACAGTTGGTGTTAAAAATCTTTTTTCATATTGAAGACAAATTTATTCAGTCCGGCTCATACAAAGGCTAATTTTCACTCGACAGTTGGTGAACAGTTGTCCAGTTACAAAGATCTGCATCCCATTATTAAGAGACAATGGCGGGATTGTCTACATTTATTCGAGGTCTTAGCGGCATATTTATTGCTCATGGAATCGTGAATATTGAATATAAGGGTTGAGGTAATGCCGCGTCTCTTAACTTGATGAGAAACCGCTCGCTCCTGAACAGTGTTATGCCGATTTAAGGCGTTTACGGAAACGTAATGCAAATCCATACCATATGAGTTTATTTTGATTGCATTACCGAAAAGAAACTGGTAGAGGTATTAGATTGGCTCAGTGAAAAATTCCGTAGCAGCAAGAGACGAAAACGGGTGGGCTTAAAGAAATAATAGGCAACAACCTTTGTGTAGAATTGGAGACTTCAATAGGCTAAAGGACTCCAGTAATCACTTGTGAAAGTGAATTCGAGATCTCTGGGGCGATCTCACGTTATATTTAGGCTAACTGATTGTCAATCAGCCATTATTTATGCTTTTGCCAGAGAATTAGTAATTATATGCAAATTACGTTGATGATGCTGTCCGATGGAGCTGCCTTGTTGTACAGACGTCAAACGCGGCCGACTTTTACGAAGTCCACCAGAATATCTCCTACGTATACGAGACATATTAAACAATTCTCTGACGTTACTCATTTCAATGTTTAAAAAAGTTTTTTTTCTGGGATCGACCCCATTTCAAGTGCTTAAAAGCAAGAAGGCGATAATCGTTGTTTTGCGTTTTCAACAAAACATGCCCGAATTTTCAAAGAAATTTGCGTGAATCATTTGAGTATCGAATGCTCAAGGCCCGTGAGCAATTCCGTGTCGAAACAACAATGTTTTACAACGCGCGCGTGTTTCTCGAAAAAATAGTCACCCTCACTCATATCAGGCAAAAAAAATCGGTTAATAGAAAGGTTTGCATTTTGAATTTTGTAAAAGGAGTTTTTATAGCTAGCCTTTATTTTTTACAATGAAAAATTCATACAGAAAAATGTTCTAAATTTTTACTGATGCGTTTTTTCTTGACGTCGGTATATTTGTAGTTCTTAGAGGAAAGAATAGAATGTGCGCATTTATTGACACGAAAATCACCAGTTTTTGTCTATGCATTTACGGTTTAGTCTATATCTTGATGCGTGTTCGCGTTAAATTTGTGAATAGACGACTTAACTTGGACAAAAAGGTTCGAACACGAAGTTTCTCGGTTTGACAATGACAACCAATTTTTATGTCAAAATGTTACAAATAACCTAAACCTATTTATCCAGCCAAAAACTTCCACAATTCATTTAAGAGATTAGAGAGTATCCTTTAATTTCAGAGTTATGAAACTAAAAGCAAAATCAAGCCTGAGAGTGGTTAGGATTTTAGTTTCAAACCCCAATGAAATTAGAAAACACACTCTTCATATCTTCATATATTTAGTATCATGGAGCAAAAATTGAAGAATTTCTTCATAAAAAAAAGACAGAATTCTTACAGGACTACTTTGAGCATAAGCTTAAAAAGATAGCTGCATACTTAAAAATTGTTTTCAGATGGGAATAAAACCAATCCTTCAGCCTATCGGAATGCACGTAAATTGACTGAAACCGATTATTATTATTATTATTATTATTATTATTATTATTATTATTATTATTATTATTATTATTATTATTATTATTGTATATAAACCACTTTCATATAGCGCTTTTTTCATACAGAAGTACGTTCAAAAGCAATAATAATATTAAATTATGTATAAATCAAACGTTTTAAATTTTACAATCCCGGTTAAAAGGATTAAATATCGCATGTCGATTTAGAGTTAAGAATGGAGTGTGAATAAGTAAACGAACTAAATCCGATTGGGACTTGACTTCATTCATGATTAATTCCAACAATATATATGGTGAAATGATCAGAACGAAATCGATTAGTGAATCCTTTTATCAACAATGTGTGGTCACCAGTCATGCGTTCAGGGTTAAAACAAGTGCTTATCGTCTCAAAACTGCCTTGCGTTCAGGATGAAAACGTTAGAGAAGCGCTTTCGAAATGATACCCCGCTTTGCACGTATGTGCACGTGCAAAGCGGGGTATCATCTCAAAGCGCTTGCGAAACGCTTTTTCACCCTGAACACAGGGCTGGTGCCGCCCTTTGCACGTGAACATACGTCTTTCATTATTACATACCAATAAATAAAAGATACATCGCACATTTTATTCAACATGCGTTTCTTTTTCGGCCTAGATTAGCATGAATTTGAATGACAGTTTTTGCTGGGAATTGAGGAACTTTTTTGAGTGTGTACTTTAAAATGTATTTGTGTTGATATCATGCAAATCGAGTTGGTTTTTTTGGGGATTTTTTTAAATCCTTATTACACCATACCTGTAGTTTATTTATCAATATTTATCCGGTGAAGGGTCTAGATCAATACAGGTCCTGTTTTCGCCCGGCCAGGATTATTAAAGCGGACTACATCCACACTCTTTGATTAACCTGTGTCAGGCTCTAATATACGATGGAATATCGATTCTGTCTTAAACATGGAAATATGATATTTAGTACCCCAGGTAATCTAACAGGAAGTTCTTCTTCTTGTTCTTCTTCTTGTTCTTCTTCTTGTTCTTCTTCTTCTTCTTCTACTGCTTCTTCTTCTTCTCCATCTTCTTCTGCTGCTGCTGCTGCTTCTTCTTTTTCTTCTTTTTCTTCTCCGTTGTCGTTTTTCCTTATCTTCTTGTTCTGGTTCACTTTCTCCACCAGCAAGTGCACAAATTCATTCGTCCATTCATTCATTCATTCATTCATTCATCCATTCATTCATTCATTCATCCACTCATACATTCATCCACTCATACATTCCTTCTTTATTAATTGATTTATCTATTTATTTATTTATTTATTTATTTATTTATTTATTTATTTATTTATTTAATTATTTATTTGGACAATCCTGGTGGTGCGCAGACTGACTAGAGTCGAAACTTTATGCAATGTGCTGATTTTTTTTAAATCCAGAATGATCATTCTACATTCCTGTAAAAGAGTTTTTGAAATTCGGCCACAGGTTGACCTCTACTGGAGCAAACGTCATTTTAACGATTTTATTTGACGGAGTTCCGAGATGGTAACTTTTCGCCCTACGGGTCACATTCATTTATTTATCTATTTATTTATACATCTTTTCTCCATTTCACTTGTTTCTTAACTTTCTTTCTTTTTTTTTTTACATTCTAACAAATTTAAGTTCAAAGATTTAAATTTATTCATATTCCATATACAGAATATCATCACAAACTCAATAAAGTGTTACTTGTTTTAAATTAAAATAATAAATTATTATAATAATAAAAATAATAATAATCACAAGCAATTATGCGTTTTATACATAGATAAGCCAAAACACTATGTGATAAAAATTATAAAGTACTGTACGAAAAAAATATTTTTTACAGACTTATCCTCTACCATACTGGAATTTAACTGATCTTTATAAACGGATTAAGACTTTATAGACTTGGTGTTACTAGATTAATTAGAAATTAATCTATAAGGTAATATAACAGTGTTGAATAATGGCTAATGCACTTAAATGACAGTAAATATACGGGAGTGTTAGTTGGCAATGGATTGTTTATACTCCTTGTGATATTTTGGATTTTATAGAAAATATCAGGAAACAATCATGAAAATAGGTATATTTTACTATCCCATTTCTAAAATTGACAATTCATTTTTTTTAAATACATGTGTGTTCAAATATTGTTATAGGAAAATCACTGAAGAATGCGAAAACAGATGTTTGAATCAACTTCTTCCAAAGCTGAATAGCTTATCAACGGAAACTGAATAACACGAAATGACAAAACCGATTAAATAAATTTCTTTTTTTGAACATCCTTTTAAAATATCCTCGGGCCAAGATTTTTTATGCACAATGCAGAGAGAGACAAAGTATACTTACTTCTCCTATACACTTTGATAGCCCGACCTGTAATTCCTGAACGAAACAACCAGCCTACAATAGAACTCGAACCCGCACCCATCCAATTATAAGTTGAGCACGAAAACCAATCGATCAATGGGACAGACTATAAGTTTTATGTTAGCAGTATGGTAAGCCTAGTCGGCCGAGTTCACGTCAAATTGTTAGGGTTCCAGGTTATCAAGCTATGTGTTTTTTCTGCCTATGGGTCGCCTACGATCAGGATGTTAGACCGATTAGAAAAGTTGTTTCCGCGGTCGAGAGAGGTAGACCCTTTCTATCTCTTGATTTACAGATCCAGAGTTCGATTCCCTGGAGCTATGGATCTCGGTTCTGTCATAAGCTAACATATTTAGTGCGAGTACTGCTGGATTCTCAAGACAGCAAATTTGAAGAGGATGTATCTTGTTTCCCAATCGATGTAAAATAAATTGAGCATGAGAGTGACATTTCAAATATTTTACATGGACGCAAACCAAATCGTCTGATTAGTCTTTACTGCGGGTTCTGTTGATTTATGTAAAGGATAATTATTATTTTCCGTGTTAGATTTATTTACATTTCATTGTGTGAACAACAAAAGCTATATTTTCACGAGTGACGGAGCCACGAGTGAGAGAACCTAGCTTTTGTTGTTCACAAAATGAAATATCAACCAATCTTATTCGAAGAAACAAACGATTATTCTATTTCTTTAATGCAAAAATGAGACAAAACGTGAAAATTCTATGACATTTTTAAGCGCGTAATTTTGCTCGTTATGGTTAGTGCGCTTTCATAATGGTGACACTTATAGGGCTCCACGCAGACTACGTTTATTACGGTGAAATGATTGATTTAAGCTGGGTTTAAGCTTTGATAATTTCACTGGTCAGGTGTTGAGTTTATCTACCGTTATTTTTAGATAATCCACACATAGTCATTAAAGAAAAGGTATTACCCAGCGAATGTTCTTATCTAATTTTATAGTTTTCAAGGCTGCTCAAGTCTAGAGCCTCACACATTAGTGAAACGGTTGTGGTAATGCACAACTAATCTTAGGTTCGATCCCCGACGGCGTCTCTCTTCCTTTACGACTATATGTATTTGTCTCCCACCAATATGTTGATAATCGTAGACCTGTGTGGGATATCAGTTGGAGGCTAGGAAAAGAAATGATGGTTGTACTGATGAAATACCAGAAATCCAGAAAGGTGCTCTGGATGCCGCTATATAACTGAAAGATTGTTGAAAGCGGCGTCAAATCCCATACAAACAAACAAATCGACTTATCTTGAACATATCTGATCTGCATTCAGGATTACAAAACGGTGCAGACCGTTTGCAAATTATACCCCGCTTTGCACTTTCACTTAAATGCAAAAGGGGGTATAATTGCAAACAGTTTGTTCGGTTTTGTTACCCTGAGCGCAGGGCTATTTTACTTGTATAGGAGATAACAAATGATGCATTATGTTAAAAAGGTTATAGTTTATTTTTTAAAATCTTAACAAAAGAAATTTATTGCAGTCTATATTGATTTTCTCTTCATTTGAATAGAGACCAACAATAAAAATGGAGAAGGCGTTTAATGCATTTACAAATAAATTCGATTTAAATATCCGTAAACTGGTTTATAGCATTTTATGTTCGCCATTATTCTTAACCAACTATTACACGAAAATACGTCCTTTTTCCGCGAGAAAATTTATATTCAGTTAAACGCACCATCACAAAAGAATCGGCATATAGGCCTAATTTCAGCAGCGTTTACCTCAAAAAGACACTGCAACGCTGCTAACAATCTTTGCATAAAGCTTTCAATGCGCGCCGTTTTGCCACGCAACGTTCCGACGTCGTTCAGCAATCATAATGACGCCAAGCTTGCGGTAAATTATTCGTTTCGTTTCATAAATATTTCCATCAATTTTAGAAAAAAAAACTGCGTTATGTTCCTTGTTTTTGAAAGGCGCTGCCGCTATGCGGTACATCCTTTACACGCGAATACCTTTAAGCGTATCTAAAGCATGAATCCAGATTCGGGATCTCACGAGAGTTTTGTTTTTCCGAATGCAACCCTACGTTTAGGATGAAATGCAACCCTGCGTTTAGCATGAAAATTCTGTGCAAACTGTTTGCAAATTATACCCACTTTTCACGCAAGTGCAACTGCAAAGCAGGTTTAATTTGCATACAGTTTGCATCAATTCGTCATTCTGAATGCGGGATAGGTCTACTTTCACCAGCTGCGGCTTTTCCCTTGATAAATTCGTCCTCGTTACGAGACTGACCACAGACAGAAGTGTTGATTCATGCTCAGAGACTCATACAGTTAGTAACATCGCGAAACTGACATTCACCTCGATCGAAACCATTCTAAATCGCTCACTCAGCGCTCCATTCATTCATTCAAAACACTCACTCATACTATTCAAAAACGTTCAAAATCTACATTCAAAACGGATGTAGGTAGAAAAAAATCACAATTTCACTGACATAATTGTTACTTTGAGGGTCTGATTGGTTTTTGGTGAAATGGGAAGCTATTTAAAGAATTTGTATGCAAGTTTAATTCAAGAGGTACAATGTAACAAACATCGCTTATTTAGTTTTCTCTGAACAAAATTAGCGACATTGGAATACCTCCCTTTAATTTTACTCAAACTCACTCATCGCACTCATTCAATTTCACTTTAAATCGTTTCAAATTGCATTGTCAATTTCACGATGTTGTTAACTGTGCGGAGACTTCATAAGTTCGAAGACGCCTTTTATCTCAGTAGTCACAATTTACATAACATCGTGAAATTGACGTCCATTCCATTCAAAATCACTGTACAGTCAAACTTCGGTCTCTCGAACAGGGGTAATCTCGAACACTAGGGAAAATTCGAACAAGGATCTCAGTCCCGGCAGATTTTGTTCATAATTCATAGTGTTCGACCTCGGAAAACTCGTACACAATCAGGGTCGAACTCTCGAACACATTCGTCAGTCCGGAAGTTAAAAATGCTTTATATTTTACCTGGAAAAATCCTTGGCTCAGCACTTCATTCATAGTAATTATTACATTTAAGGTAATGGAACCGTAACAGTTCCGCAACATTTTGGAACTGATGATGTTTCACAATATTGATCGAGGTTTCCAAATAAAAATCATAAGGAAACCTCGGTTAATACTGTTCAAGTTCATTATCCCCTGAAACGTTGCGGAACCATTACGGGTCCCTACCTTAATCAAATCGTCGTATATCGCCCCGAAATCGCCCCGAAATCGCCCATGATTGCATTAAATAACGGAAACGTGTAATTTAAACTTGACGAAATTATTCATTTCATAGAAAAATAACGTATGATTGTATCTTAGGAAGGCAATGAATAACGCTCATTGTGTTTCAACGAAATGTGTTGTATTTTATTCCCTTCCTTCGATATCATATACAATATATCAATACCCACTCCTCATACTCATCAATATCATTCCTACTTTTTTTATTTATTGATTTATTAATGATTATTATTATGTTGCTTTCTTTCGTAATCATGTGGAATATAAATTACTTCGTAATAAAGTTAACAATCTGATTAAAAAAAGTAAGAAAAATTATTTCAATAGCGCTGTACAGGATAGTCAAAATTCAAAGATATTATGGAGGAACCTGAAGGATATATCGCATCTTGGTAATTCAAATGATATTGCACTACCTCAAAAAATAACTAATCATGGCTCTGAAATAAAGGGTAATCTTAACATAATCAATGAATTGAATAATCATTTTGTAAATGTCTCCGACATTATCAATAAATCAAAATTTTCAAATGAAAACTTCTTGAACGTAGAGAAATATCTTAATGAAAAGTTAAAACAGGTTGAATTCAAAATTCCTTTTATTACAGCGTATGAGGTGAAGAGTATAATTAAAAAACTTGATTCAAGTAAAGCAACAGGTTTAGACGGATTAGGACCAAACATTTTAAAACAATGTGAGGATACTATTACTTCACCAATAGCGTCAATTATAAACAACAGCATTGCATCCGGTATATATCCGGACGAGCTAAAAATAGCTAGAGTAATTCTAATATTCAAAACCGGGGAAAGAGATGACCCAAATAATTACAGACCAATTTCAATTTTACCAACTATTTCAAAAATATTTGAGCGTCACATTGCCTCTCACTTAAAACTTTTCTTTGGAAATACTAACATTATCAACAGATCCCAGTCTGGTTTCAGACAAAATCATTCTTGTGTAACTGCCTTATCTAAGATGGTTGATTCTTGGATTACAGACATAGATGAGGGGAAATACGTCGGTTCAGTTTTTCTGGATCTACGAAAAGCCTTTGATCTAGTAGATCACAAAATTCTGTTACATAAACTGAAATTATATCATTTTTCTAAAGATGCACATAGCCTTATAAAGTCTTATTTGTCGAATAGAAAACAGTTGGTTAAGGTTGCGAATTTAAAATCTTCCATGCTTCATATAAATTCTGAAGTTCCTCAGGGATCAATACTTGGCCCTCTCTTATTTCTTATATATATAAACGATCTTAGTTTATCTTGTCCTGAGGTTGAAATGGATTTGTATGCTGATGATTCTACTATGTACAAATCGAGTTATAAATTACTTGAGATACAAAATAAGCTACAGGATAGTCTTTTCTGCGTACAAGAATGGTGTACTATCAACAACATGTCTTTGCATCCTTCAAAAACAAAATGCATGTTAATGGCGTCGAAACACTATCTAAATGATGGAAAAAGCTTAACCCTAAAAGTAAATGGTTTGAAACTTGAAAATGTGATTGAACAAAAGGTTCTTGGCGTTTTTGTAGACAACAAACTTAACTGGCATCGCCAAATTGACCATGTATGTAAAGAATTAAAGAAGAAATTTGCTCTTTTCAAATGCATTTCATTTTATCTTACTATGGAAACAAAACTCTTATTTTACAACGCGTATATATTGCCTATTTTGGACTACTGCTGTATAGTTTGGGGAAAAGGTAATACAAACTATGTAAATAAAATCTCTATCCTCCAAAAGAGAATTGCTAGACTTATTCTTGCAAAACCTTCAAACTCACCATCAGCTGAATTATTCAAGGAATTGTCATGGCTTACTTTTTCAAACAGATGCAAGTATCATACTGCAATTCTTATCTATAAAACTCTTAATAATAGTGCGCCAGATTATATGTTTGATATTGTTCACTTATCAAGAAACTCAGCTTATTCTCTTCGCTCAGAGACTAAAAACGACCTTGTTTTAACCAAAACACCTAAAACGAAAATCTATAATGATAGTTTTAGCTACTACAGTATTTGCGTCTGGAATGACATACCTGTTGAAATTAGAAATGTATCACGTCTTGCTTCATTTAAAAAGAAAGTCAAACAATTTTTCTTCTCTATGAAACAATAAGATCTTGATTCCTAAAATCTATTTCTTATGAGCTACACAATGTAATTAACGCGTTTGAGTATCTGTCAGTAATACAACTCATTTAAATGTGATGCTTATGTATATATCCTTTTTTCAGTTTTTGGGCGTGCGTGTTTGCACATGCGCGGATGTGTGTGAGTGTGTGCGTATGTGTTTGACTTAAAAAATATTTTGTGGGAAAGTTCATGAGTGTTAATTTGATTCTCTTAAACGAATTTGTTAGAAGGCCATGTTGAAAATAAGCCTTGATGTCTTAACATGTTACCTTCTTTAAATAAAGTTATTATTATTATTATTATTATTATTATTATTATTATTATTATTATAGTTCATCTTGTAAAATTACCGATGCTAGAATTGTAAAGCGCGTTGATCGCTTAATTGCAAATAAAGTGGTAGACTCGTAATAGTTCCGCAACATTTCGGAACTCATTATCTTTCATAATGTTAATCAATGTTTCCAAAATTAATCATTAGAAAACCTCGATTAACACCGTTAAAGTTTACAGCTTCCGAAACGTTGCGGAACTATTACGGATCAAATACCTGAATAAAAAGAACTGTAAAAAAGTCATAACTTTTGAGCAGAAGTGAGGAATATAATTGAATGTCAATTGATTCTAATTGCAAGTTAAAATCTAGCTCGCGTCTTTTATATTAATTGCCGCATTCATTTATTTCCATTGAAGATACGTTATTGATTCTTCAGTATAGTTGTCTCGTGTAATATTCATGTGAAAGTCCCGCATGAATGAATGGTTGCTTTATAGCTTGGATATTTTTATGTGATGCTTCTTAAGGAAATTTTGTAACTCAAAGAATATGTGTGAATATTTGTATGCTTTAATGTTCATTTTAAAACATTCAATGCACAAATAAAGTACCAATTGGTTCGAAAATAAGAGATCTGTGGATCAAACAGTCAGTCTAGTCGAGGTCAAAACTTATGTTTCACGTTTATCTTTAATATATGAAGGGCATTCTACCTTTTTTTAAACGGCTGCTAAGACTTGCCTGTAGCGTATACTAGTATATTCTGTGCAGGCCCAAATACTCGTATTTGTAATTTCTCTCAGAGTTTCAAATATCAAGTTTTTTAATTTCGGTTTGATGGTCGGATGTTTTAGAAATGTCAGTTCTGTTGTTTCTCTGTTTTCAGAATGACAGTTGTGTAGCCAGAAAAATCAATGTTGCCGATATGTCGGATACAGAGATTATACAGAAACAAATCCACCAAGCGCTTATAGACGCAGATGTAGATAAACTCATCATGCTTCTTAAGGACGATGACGTCGATATTGATTTTCGTGACGTCACACACGATCTCCAAACTATCCTGATGAAACTTTGTTACGTCAAGATGGATATAACGTCCTTGACCTCCGTCCTTGAAACAATGTTTGATAAATTCCCGAATGTGAATATACAGGATTCGTGGGGTCGGACCGTGTTGATGCATGCTTGTATAGCAAATAAACCCAGTATTATAGAAGGACTGCTTGAATACGAACACACGGACGTCGCTTTAACCGATTTTGATGGAAATTCGGCGTTATCGTATGCAGTACAAAATTGTGATATTTATACACTAGAAGATATTTTACAGCATGTGTCTGGCCCAAGGCTGCTAACTCTACATAACTCAAAAGGTAAATATAATGTTGTGTAAAATTTTGATAATTCACGCGTGTATTTACAATTTGTAAGCCTTTAATAGTAAAACAGATGCGTATTTTTAAAAACAGACGTAAAGATCCGCAAGCAACAGTTAGGTTCGAGAAATCCTTATCTCCTATCATTTTCAATGTAAAATTGATCCTTGATCACTCACTTGAAATTGCTGGTATATATACATGGATGACTTAAGGCGGTAGATTATTGAAAATGATTTTGTAGACTTATAAAAAGGGTACAGTATAATATTGATATGCAAATGCAATGCAAAAACGTGATCTCTGGTGATTATGAAACAATTATTTGCAGCTGTGCATGTTGGTCGAATCAGAGGTACTTTTTTTGTTAACAGCAAAAGTGGCATATAGTTTCTAAAACGAAATTAATGCATTCAAGTGTGGACAAATCCTTCAAGGCGGAGAATTTGCATTAGCGATACCAAGTAAATTTGTGTTGTTGGCTCAATCCAACATTTTAGGCCTTTCTGTCGAACAAAGAATAGTTAATTCAGTTTTAAAGGAACCTGTTTGTGTTTTGTTAGATCGATTTTTCAATTAATTATCAGAACAAGTTTTATCACAGTTGCTAATTATCGATGTCTTGCGGGTTAACGGGCAAAAAGATCCAAAGTATAATCTACGACAAACATATCATAAAGTTCATTAAAGCATCAGAGAGAGCCAGAATTATTCTGTAATCCAGGAAATGGCTGCCTTTGAGAACTTATCCCTTAATGGAAATGTTAGATAACCCATTAAGTTAATAAGCGTCACGTGATAAATTGTTTTACACAGACAAAAAGGGGAAAAAATTGATAAAACCGAGGCTTTCACTTTATAAGCTCATGTTTTTCAATGATATATTTCATAGGTCAAACACCGGTTTCAATAGCGGAAAAAAGTGGGGACAAGACGGTCATCAAGCTGTTCAAGTCGTATCTAGATAAAACTGTTGGACTTCAGCAAAAGAAAAAGAATCGAAATCATCGTCATCGTGACGTCATCAAACTTAAGCCATCTCAAGCGCATGCGCAAGAAAGACTTTCACTCAGCTCTGCGCCAGTAGAGAAAGTGTCAAACTTCGCATCGACTGAAAGGGAAATGGAGAATCAGTTGCTCTGCAGACCGAGATTGAATATATCTAAGGCCATCAAGAATCGTGATCAACAAGAAAAATGTGATTCAGCGCCCGTAACTCGGACGAATTCTTTGGATAAGTCCCAAATTGTTACCTCCCTTCATTTATCTTCACCAAAACTTCAACGACGTTTTCACAAAGAAAATAGTTTATTGGAAGAATGTTTTAAACGAAATAACATAAATCTCTTACCATCTATGGGTTCAACGACAAAACCGAAGGAACAGTATTCTGAAACAGGATTCCATTTACCGGAACATAGTATACGCAGACAACGGCGGCCATCAATATCACTTCCGGACTTGCGCAATGTGACCGGTTGTTTGGTGAATTCCGGAAGTAGCACACCTAGTTCTGACAACAGGGACGAAAGCGATGATCACGCGTCACATGATTTTAGAACGATAAATGACGAGACGAATGACGATGACGTATTTGCACAAACTTTTCCGAAACAAAAATTAAAATTACACAAAACTAGCTCGAAACAGAGCCTGAGTGACGTCAAAGTGTCGTTACCAGATATAAACAAAAGTGTGTCAAAACAAGAGTTATCCTACGGCAGCAAAAGAAGTTTTCAACACTTAAATAGACCAAGAAAGTTTTCAAACAGTGATGATCAAATTCAGAGGACATTGGTTGTGAACGACAACGGATAGATGGATAGTCGACAATATGAATAACACGCAAACTCCACTCAAAAACATTTAAAATCGTCGCTCAGTCCTCCTCTCGATACCACTACTAACACACATTTTAAGCTTTCAAAAAATCAAAAATATAGCCTAAAACGCCTAAATTCTTCCAATTTCTTCAAACATTCGACAATTTCATTTCAAATTTGAAAGCATCTGATCTGAATTGACTTTAAAATTGACAATAATCTCCCATTCTACAAAAATACAAAATTTACTCTTCATAAAACAAATAAAATTACGCTTGTTTCAAACAAGAATTAAATGCCATGTACCTATTTATGTAACCATTTGCCCACAAACCGGCTAATTTATGTACTGAAGATAATAAAGTAGGAAAGCATTTAGGAAAACAGAGAAATCGCTTGTTTCAAGCAATTTCTCTCCTCTTCTCAATGTTTTCTACAATATTTTGCAGTTTTTTATCAATCTCAACACACATTAAATAAACGGTTGACTTTCCTTGAATTTGGCTTAGTCATAAACTGTTCTTGAGTAAGAGAGCTGATCAACATATTATATATGTACTTAGTGGTTTGTATGAAAAAAATATCTAACCAGGTTGGGGAAATTGATAATTGTCGAGGCTCTGCCGAGGCAAATATCAATTCCCACAACCGAGTTAGATATTTTTGCATACAATTCACTTAGTACGTATTATTTTAATCTTATAACCTCTATTTGCCTTGTTTCCGTCGATGTTTCTAACAGAAATACAAGTTTCTGAAAATAACCGCATCATGTCATTGTTCTAAAAATATCCATGTGATATCATAAAAAAAATCATATGGGATGTTATCACACAGACATTTCTCATTTTTGTGAAGATCAAATACGAACCAACTCTAGGTGAAATGCTATTTTTATTATTTGTTGCCTATCAATCGCCCGTCTGTGTTAGGACAGCCCATATCTTTTAAATATTTTCGTTTATATCCTCCGCCGTTAGTGGCGAAGGGGATATAGTAATGGTCTCCGTCCGTCATTCCGTCACTAAAATTGAGCATATCTCTTGAAGTATAAAAGCTATCAACTCGAAACTTAATATGTGGATAGATCTAATAAAGGAGAAGTGCAGTGCACAAGAACTACAACTCTTGCTTCCATAATTTTGGAGTTATTACCCTTTGTTTATGCTTCAGTTTACTATCAAGCTTTTATGGCGGGGGATGGCCATGTCCGACATGACTCTTGTTCATATTGATAGTGTTCATTAGACTTTGAATGTTCTGATAAGTCTCAAGAATGTAACCCGAACGGTTCCTTTTAAATGGATTTAAGTTGGTTTCCTGAAAAAGATCTTGTTGCCATACCAACCAAAACAAATTGTCTTACCGCTTTTACAATATATAATTGGATTTAATAGTCACGTGGAGAAAGATTCGTTTTTTCTGAATATTACTGAAATAAACCTATTATAAACTCAGAAAGACGACTTAAATGATGATTTAACTAAATGCTTTTACATTATGTAGAAAGTTACCACAGACTTACGATGAATCATCGAGTTTCGAGGGTCTGTGGAGTACCTAACTATGTATTCCTGGTATTTATTTCACCAGTAGGCCTACAACCACAACATCCTTATTTCCTAGCCCACAGCTACCGTACGTTCAGGATGACTAAACAATGCGAACTGCTTGCCATTTTATACCTCGCTTTGCAAGCAAGTGCACATGTAAAGCGGATATAATTAACAAATATTTTGCACGGTTTTGTCTTCCTGAACTCAGGGTTGTTCAGCCCAAATAGGATTATGATTATTCACCCATTGATCGAAGGATATTTTTCGCAACGGGGATCGAGTCTAGGACCTCGTGCTGCGACTTCCAATATTATTGGTACTCATTCAAGGTAATTTCATACATATTGGGGTTCATGGTCAGATCAAATTTCAAAATGTTTCCAAATATCGTTTCATTCTACAGCATTGACCTTTGAAATACGCACTTTCACAAGGGGGTCACATGAAAATGAAGTTGTATACTACAAAGAGTTGACGCAATGACGCCACCAAGAGGTCAAATCTTCAAATTACAAATTTGATCGAGTTTAAGGCCGAGTCGTCATTTTGGATGACAAATGAACGTGCTTCAATCGCCTTTTCATCAAATCTTCGTGAATGCCATAGTTCAACAATTAAGCTGAGGAGTCATTATGAGAATTTGAGAAAATCGACTTTTCGGCTCTGTTATTTATTCGCTTATTCTTCTCGGCGAAATATTCCATTGAACGCCAACAATATCGGATTTAGGAGGAATACATTAGATTGTTCACCAATCCCCCCCCCCCTCCAAAAAAAAAAAACTTAATGGGTTTAACCGTTTTATAGTTTCTAGAGAAACTAGGCCTGCAATCATGGTGAAAACGTTCGAAACACATTTTACATGTTAATCCCTGCTCTTTGCACGTGTACTCATGCGTAGTGTTTTAACAAAACGTGAAATTGACAATATGAATGATTTTGGAATGAAATTGAATGAGTATGATGAGAGAAATTTTAGTGAAATTAGAGGAAGATAATCCAGTATCGATAATTTTGTTCACGATGAAAAAAATAGCGATATGTATTACCTCCCTTTAGTAACATATACGTACATCTTTGTTTGTGTGTCGTCGTGGGCCAATGATACACTTTAAGACTCACATCGCCTAATAAATTTGTATAATTATTTGATCGAATTGAGTTAAATGATGGTCGACTTGACCGATTTCGAAATGTTTTCTAATGATTTTGGGCGTTTTTGATCGATTTGAGTGAGTGCTTGGAATCAATGAATGAATGGAGCGCTGAGTGAGTGATTTTGAAATTATACTTAACGAGAAAGGAGTATTTACATTTCTGTCCATTATTTTTGACTTACGTCACTTGTATTCCATCTTTATTGATATGTATGCTACTAATCGTTCTAACTATAGGGAATACATAGATGCAAGATTTAACACCTTCATTTTACAGACATTCGGTGCTGACCCTTCAATTGACCGACGGATATTGCTTTTAGATTTCAATAAATATTTACCTGTAGTTTCTATATCGTTTCATAGCGACACTACAACATTCACCAAGTCATTAAAGGTTTCTTTTTGGTAAGTATATTTGGTGAGATTTTTGAAGAATTTTTTCCCATCTGACGCAAAAAAAGAATATTAACTTAACTTGTCCAAACACACAGCCATCATTCGCCCGTTTGCTCCAAAAAAAGTAGTCACTACAGCTGAAGTACATGATCGGCCGATAAGTTGTTGACAAAAGGGAACGAACTCGTTTATCAACTTATAAAAAGTAAAATACAAGTTACTTACCTTTATTGTCAAAAAACTGAATTACCTTTATTGTCAAAAAACTGAAATCGTTAATTGACGATCATTTTAGCTGCTGATACCATCCCTGTGTCCAGGATGTAAAAGCGTTTCGCGAGCGCTTTGAGATGATACCCCGCTTTGCACGTGCACATACGTGCAATGCGAGGTATCATTTCGAAAGCGCTTCGCTAACGTTATCATCCTCAACGCAGGGCGGGCTTTTAATATTCCATCATCGGAAGGTATCTCACATGTGGACGACCAAAGAATGTTAAATGCAGGGAATCTAGATTGAATTGGAAAAAATGATTTTTTTTTTCTCTGTGCAAGATCGATTTATCTTGAGTTTAAAAAAATTGGGGGCTAAGTTTTCTATGACAAGTGGGGAAGCTTAAGTTCTTTACGAGATGAAAGATCTGCAAATGACACTCAAGTAAAACGGATTTTGTTTTTGGTTGTTTTTTTTTTTCAATTGTAATGCAAAAATTGGACAGAATTTGAACATATTAGGTTAAAAGATATTACCGTATTTTACGGACATTAAACCGCGGCTTATCTACAACAGCTGATCTGCGTGTCCATTGCTACCTTAAACAACGAGATGTATTAAACCTATTCAGTATTTGCTATCTAACCAAAGTAAATCATAGTGTCAGTCAAAAAAAATGCGTCAACAATTCCAAATGTCGGCTTAAATGGTAAGTTTGTTAAAATTATTGAGATCGCACAGAGTTGTGCGTTTGCTTTTATCTCGCGTTTTTTAGCTCACCTGAGCACGAAGTGCTCAAGGGAGCTATTGTGATCGATTGTTGTCCGGCGTCCGTCTGTCCGTCACGGCGTCAACTTTTTCTTTAAACGACATCTCCTCCTAAACTTATGGGTCAAAATCAACCAAACATGGCAGAAATATTCCTTGGATGGTCCCTTATAAAAATTGCTCAAATGGAAAGGATCCGTGCCATATCACGGGAAAAGGTGCCTTAATGACAAATTTCTTGTTTACACTCTAGAAGCCACAAATATGGTCCAATTTTCATGAAACTTGGTCAGAATGTTTGTTAGGTCATGAGGATGACGTCTATTGAAAACGGGAAGGATCTGTGCCATATCAGGGAAAAAGGGGCCTTAATGACAATTTTGTCAACGATTTCTTTAAACGACATCTCCTCCAAGACTTATGAGTCACAATCAACCAAATTTGACAGAAATATTCCTTGGGTGGTCCCTTGTAAAAATTGCTAAAATGGAAAGAATCCGTGCTATTTCACGGGAAAAGGGGCCTTAATGACAAATTTCTTGTTTACACTCTAGAAGCCACAAATATGGTCCAATCTTCATGAAATTTGGTCAGAATGTTTGTAAGGTCATGAGGATAAAGTCTCTTAAAAATGGGAAGGATAAGTGCCATATCACGGGAAAAGGGGCTTTAATAATGACATTTTTGTTTACTCTCTAGAAGCCACAAATATGGTCCAATCATCATGAAACTTTGTAAGAATGTTTGTTAGGTCATGAGGATGAACTCTTTTGAAAATGGGAAGTATCCGTGCCATATATCACGGGAAAAGGGGCCTTAATGACAATTATCTCGTAAGAGCTCCAAACGCCACAAATATAGTCCAATCTTCATGAAACTAGGTCAGAATGTTTGTTAGATCATGAGGATGAAGCTTATTGAAAATGGGAAGGATCCGTGCCATATCAGGGAAAAGGGGGCCTTAATGACAATTTTGTCAACAATTTCTTTAAACGACATCTCCTCCAAAACTTATGAGTCAAAATCAACCAAACTTTACAGAAATATTCCTTCGGTGGTCCCTTGTAAAAAGTGTAAAATTGGAATGGATTGGCGTCATATCACGGAAAAGGGGGCCTTAATGACAAATTTCTTGTTTTCACTCTAAAAGCCACAAATATGGTCCAATCTTCGTGAAACTTGGTCAAAATGTTTGTAAGTCATGAGGATGAAGTTTATTGAAAACGGGAAGGATAAGTGCCATATCACGGAAAAAGGGCCTTAATGACAATTTTGTCAACAATTTCTTTAAATGACATATCCCCCTAAACTAATGAGTCAAAATCAACCAAACTTTACAGAAATATTCCCTGGGTGGTCCCTTGTAAAAATTGCTAAATTGGAATGGATCGGTGCCATATCACGGGAAAAGGGGCCTTAATAACAAATTTCTTGTTTACACTCTAGAAGCCACAAACATGGTCCACTTTTCATTCAACTTGGTCAGAATGTTTGTTACGTCATGAGGATCAAGTCTATCGAAAATGGGAAGGATCCGTGTCATACCACGGGAAAAGGGGGCCTTAATGACAATCCTGTCAACAATTTCTTTAAACGACATCTCCTCCTGAACTTATGAGTCAAAATCAACCAAATTTGGCAGAAATATTCCTTGTGTAGTCCCTTGTAGAAATTGCTAAAATGGAAAGGATCCGTGCCAATTCACGGGAAAAGGGGCCTTAATAACAAATTTCTTGTTTACACTCTAGAAGCCACAAACATGGTCCAATCTTCATGAAATTTGGTCAGAATGTTTGTAAGGTCATGAGGATAAAGTCTTTGAAAAATGGGAAGGATAAGTGCCATAATACGGGAAAAGGGGCCTTAATGACATTTTTTTTGTTTACTCTCTAAAAGCCACAAATATGGTCCAATCTTCGTGAAACTTGGTCAAAATGTTTGTAAGTCATGAGGATGAAGTTTATTGAAAACGGGAAGGATAAGTGCCATATCACGGAAAAAGGGCCTTAATGACAATTTTGTCAACAATTTCTTTAAATGACATATCCCCCTAAACTAATGAGTCAAAATCAACCAAACTTTACAGAAATATTCCCTGGGTGGTCCCTTGTAAAAATTGCTAAATTGGAATGGATCGGTGCCATATCACGGGAAAAGGGGCCTTAATAACAAATTTCTTGTTTACACTCTAGAAGCCACAAACATGGTCCACTTTTCATTCAACTTGGTCAGAATGTTTGTTACGTCATGAGGATCAAGTCTATCGAAAATGGGAAGGATCCGTGTCATACCACGGGAAAAGGGGGCCTTAATGACAATCCTGTCAACAATTTCTTTAAACGACATCTCCTCCTGAACTTATGAGTCAAAATCAACCAAATTTGGCAGAAATATTCCTTGTGTAGTCCCTTGTAGAAATTGCTAAAATGGAAAGGATCCGTGCCAATTCACGGGAAAAGGGGCCTTAATAACAAATTTCTTGTTTACACTCTAGAAGCCACAAACATGGTCCAATCTTCATGAAATTTGGTCAGAATGTTTGTAAAGTCATGAGGATAAAGTCTTTGAAAAATGGGAAGGATAAGTGCCATAATACGGGAAAAGGGGCCTTAATGACATTTTTTTTGTTTACTCTCTAAAAGCCACAAATATGGTCCAATCTTCGTGAAACTTGGTCAAAATGTTTGTAAGTCATGAGGATGAAGTTTATTGAAAACGGGAAGGATAAGTGCCATATCACGGAAAAAGGGCCTTAATGACAATTTTGTCAACAATTTCTTTAAATGACATATCCCCCTAAACTAATGAGTCAAAATCAACCAAACTTTACAGAAATATTCCCTGGGTGGTCCCTTGTAAAAATTGCTAAATTGGAATGGATCGGTGCCATATCACGGGAAAAGGGGCCTTAATAACAAATTTCTTGTTTACACTCTAGAAGCCACAAACATGGTCCACTTTTCATTCAACTTGGTCAGAATGTTTGTTACGTCATGAGGATCAAGTCTATCGAAAATGGGAAGGATCCGTGTCATACCACGGGAAAAGGGGGCCTTAATGACAATCCTGTCAACAATTTCTTTAAACGACATCTCCTCCTGAACTTATGAGTCAAAATCAACCAAATTTGGCAGAAATATTCCTTGTGTAGTCCCTTGTAGAAATTGCTAAAATGGAAAGGATGCGTGCCAATTCACGGGAAAAGGGGCCTTAATAACAAATTTCTTGTTTACACTCTAGAAGCCACAAACATGGTCCAATCTTCATGAAATTTGGTCAGAATGTTTGTAAGGTCATGAGGATAAAGTCTTTGAAAAATGGGAAGGATAAGTGCCATAATACGGGAAAAGGGGCCTTAATGACATTTTTTTGTTTACTCTCTAGAAGCCACAAATATGGTCCAATAATCATGAAACTTTGTTAGAATGTTTGTTAGGTCATGAGGATGAACTCTTTTGAAAATGGGAAGTATCCGTGCCATATCACGGAGAAAGGGGCCTTAATAACAATTATCTCGTAAGAGCTCCAAACGCCACAAATATAGTCCAATCTTCATGAAACTTGGTCAGAATGTTTGTCAGATCATGAGGATGAAGTCTGTTGAAAATGGGAAGGATCCGTGCCATATCAGGGAAAAGGGGGCCTTATTGACAATTTTGTCAACAATTTCTTTAAACGACATCTACACCAAAACTTATGAGTCAAAATAAACCAAACTTTACAGAAATATTCCTTTGGTGGTCTCTTGCAAAAATTGTAAAATTGGAATGGATCGGTGCCATATCACGGGAAAAGGGGCCTTAATGACAAATTACTTGTTTACATTTAGAAGCCACAAAATCGTCCAATTTTCATGAAACTTGGTCAAAATGTTTGTTAGGTTATGAGGATGAAGTTTATTGAAAACGGGAAGGATCCGTGCCATATCACGAAAAAAAAGGGCCTTAATGACAATTTTGTCAACAATTTCTTTAAATGACATATCCTCCTAAACTAATGAGTCAAAATCAACCAAACTTTACAGAAATATTCCTTTGGTGGTCCCTTGTAAAAATTGCTAAATTGGAATGGATCGGTGCTATATCACTGGAAAAGGGGCCTTGATCAAAATGTTTGCCAGGTCACAAGAATGAACTCTGTTGAAAATGGGAAGGTTCGTGCCATTTCATGAAATGGAGTCTTAATGATAATTTACTTGAAATATCAGGTGAGTGATTTAGGGCCCACAGGGTCCTCTTGTTTTTAAATCTTATATTTAGCAGTGAAAATCACGCAGAATACGTCAATTTATTCATTTGGATGATTTTTTATTTATCTAGATATAGATCTATACACGGTTTTCTATTTTTGATTTGTCGTGAGTGGTTGATATGGGTGGATCCGCCTTCGACAAAACGATATCAACATTAGGGCCAAAATGAATAGATTATCATATGAAACCTTCTTGTCACTATAAAGAGATGTTCGTCGGTTTTCAAATTCGTATTATAATGCTAGACTTGTTGAGTGTTTTTTTTTTTTTTTTTTTTTAATCTTATCTTTTATAAATTTCAAACACTGTGGCGCGTTACATGTTTAGGCAGATTTTTTGTTGGTTTTTTTTTCAATTGAACTTTTATTCCGACCTAAGAATTTTGGTTATTTCTCCGTTGAGAACGAAAACATGTGTTATAATCTCGGGTCTTGGGCCAGTTGTAATAAAGCTCCTACGATAAAAATTAATCGTTAGTCAAAATCACAAACCGTACCTGGTGTTTCCATTCATTGTTAGATTCTTCCTTGCAATTTCTCACTCGAATCGTCTTAAGAAGACGATCGCAATGTCAGAATTCCATGTCTAGATACTACTGCAGAAACAGTTTTATTTATTTATTTATTTATTCACTTTTTTAATTACGCAAAAAAATGACCGTAAGATGTTTAGAAAAACGGGTCCCTGGTTTATAGATATATTTTGGCAACTTTTTCAAATGATTCTCATTTATTTATACATGTAGCAAGTGCATAACTACCATTACGCACAATTAGCACATGCGTAATATACAATGATATTATGTATAGAAAGATATCTTTTTCAGATGGTTAGATCATCGCAACTACAGCTTATACAAACTGTAGGTACGATGTTTTGATCATCTGTTCATGTACAATTGACCCAAATTTCTTTTGTGCCCCCCCCCTTGCTTGCCCAACTGTCTCCTTTTTTCTCTCACTGTGCGTGCACATTTCAAAATCATAGTTACGTCCATGTGTAGGAGCTAGTGAAGGAACTTGACAAAAGTGGAAAGTCACAAGCGGACACTATGGGCTTGTTTATTTATTTCCGTTTATCGTCGCTACCGCGGCATTTGACCATATGAGGTACGCCCCCAGAAGACGGTTAGTTGTTACGGAGGATAATGCATGGGTACATGACGAAACTACTGCTGAGATCCGCCATGGGTCTTTGACGTGATATGTGTAAAGCACTGTCTCACGGGACCTCAGTTTAACGTCTCACCCAAAACACAATTAGTTTGTTAGTATGCCAGTGCGGGAATCGAGCACTTTGAGCGTATCCCGTGACTGATATGCCACCAATTTTGAACACGGTCACCGAAATTTCGATTAACCCACCTCAAAGTAAGAATGCATAGGGACTCAACACATCGTGATTTATACTGACGACCATTAATAACGCCTCAGTCATATAGAAAGGGCGACTTTTCAAAGAAGAGACGTTTCGCGTTAAATCTTATTTTTTATATTGAAGGCAAATTCTATTGCAGTCCACCTCACACAAGATCTGTTTTTAAATCGATATTTGAAAAGAAGTTGTTGCGCTTCAAAGACTGGCCTCCAAATTTCGAGAAAATAACGGGGCTTACCACATTGCGAGGGATAAATGCAGTATCAAGTCTTTTGCCCATTGAATCATGAATATTGCACAAAAAATTCGTTTCTAAACATTACAAGGCCTATAAAGACGTAGATACGGAAACGTCACTCAAATACATACTCCATGCATTCTCTTTGATCGATATATAGAGAATAGATAGTTGGTGACTTGAAATAGAAAAGTTTATCGGGCGATCACTCCACCTCTTCCACCCATTAACCCTTATTATGAGGACTCGCCGAGTATCGGAGTTGTAAATCGGGATCAGATTAAATTTTCGTAAATAAATAATGTATGGACCTGAAAAAGATGTAAAAAAGATTGTAACAGGATAAATAAAATAGATGATAGGTGACTTGAGATGAAAAAGTTTATCGAGCTCGGCTGCGGAATTTATCCGGTTCGCCTCCGGCTAACCAGATAAATTCCTACGCCTTGCCCAATAAACTTTTCCATCTCAAGTCACCAACCATATATTCTCTATATAACGGGCTCACATATGATTACGTCAATGACGTCGTGGAGTGATGTTGCCTTGTCTTGCGAACGTCACGAGTCCCCCACTTCCACCTAGTCTTCCGGATTATCCCCTGTTAACGTTTACAATACGCACTAATTTAACGAATGACAGACTTGAACCCAATTAAAGGCTTTAAAACGTTTTTTTCCGGATCCGACACAATTTCAAGAGCTAGAAATCACGATAGCAAAACCGTTATTTTCCCTTTGCTACCAAACAAGTCAGAATATTTCAAAGCTTATTGCGTGAATCACTGGCATATTGAATGCTTAAGACACGTGCGTAATTTTGTTTCGAAGAAACAAAGTGTAGAAGGCGCATGTGATGCTCGAAAACTTGGTAACCGCTACTAGTGTTTAGACATAATAAGTTCACGAGTTCGAAATGTTTTCATTTTGTCACGAATAAAAAGAGCTGTATTAAAGCTAGCCTATATTATTCACGATGTTTTATTCCGTACAAAAAAGACATACAAAATTTTCACTGAAGCGTTATTTATGGACGTCAGTATAGTTTCGGTCTTTTTTTTCAAAAAGCTTCTCGGTAAATTATCTTTGCTTCGAGTCTTCATCTTTCTGAATCTCGTTTCGTTATATATCGCCCATAGATGAGCCGTATTTACATATTGTTTCCTTTACAGAATAGTATAATATGTTTAGTTTTTTGTCGTTAGAATTGCCTTCATAAATAGCTTGTTAATAATAGTTTAGTTTAGACGTGTGAACGCCACAGGAAGTCTTCAGGACAGGCGTAGATCTGGTAGGCCTCGCTCAACATCTGTACGTCAAGACAACTTTATACGTCAACCGTTTATAAAGGCTACATCGACATCTGCCGCCGTTGTCATTGGTAATCACGGTAGGAATATTAGTGTAAACATAGTGGGACACCGGTTACGTGAACGCGGGTTTGTGTACAGAAGGCCTTATCGTGGTATGATACTTTCACAACGTCATCGACAACAACATCGCGTTTGGGCTCAAAATAACCTCGAACAGCGATGGCAGACAGTTGTGTTCAGTGACGAGTCAAGGTTTAATCTTTCTCTTGCCGACGGACGCGTTCGGATATATCGACGTCTAAATGAACGTTATGTGCTTAATTGTGTTTCAGAGCATAACCGTTTCGGTGGGGGCGAAGTAATGGTGTGGGTCGCTATCAACCATGCATTCAAAACGAACCTGGTTGTCACATGTTCAAAGCAATTTGAATGCCAGTGGGTACATCACTTTACAGCCTGTTGTCCAACCTCTTTTTCGCCGACAACCTGGAGTCACCTTTATGCATGATAACGCACGACCACACACGGCCCGTATCACCACAAACTTCCTCAAAGCCAATAATATTGACGTTCTGCCATGGCCAGCCAACTCGCCGGACTGCAATCCAATCGAACACAATTTGACAACAACATCGCGTTTGGGCTCAAAATAACCTCGAACAGCGATGGCAGACAGTTGTGTTCAGTGACGAGTCAAGGTTTAATCTTTCTCTTGCCGACGGACGCGTTCGGATATATCGACGTCTAAATGAACGTTATGTGCTTAATTGTGTTTCAGAGCATAACCGTTTCGGTGGGGGCGAAGTAATGGTGTGGGTCGCTATCAACCATGCATTCAAAACGAACCTGGTTGTCACATGTTCAAAGCAATTTGAATGCCAGTGGGTACATCACTTTACAGCCTGTTGTCCAACCTCTTTTTCGCCGACAACCTGGAGTCACCTTTATGCATGATAACGCACGACCACACACGGCCCGTATCACCACAAACTTCCTCAAAGCCAATAATATTGACGTTCTGCCATGGCCAGCCAACTCGCCGGACTGCAATCCAATCGAACACATGTGGGATATCCTAGGACGTCGTTTGCGTCAACGTCAGCCACCATCTCAAACTCTGCAACAGCTGACTAACGCTCTTCATCAGGAGTGGGCTCGCATGATCCCGAGGTACCCTCTACGTAACCTGTGTGGCTCAATGAGACGCAGACTGAAAGCAATGATTGCTAGTCATGGGTGGACATACGCGTTACTGACACCTTTGAGGCAGTGGTCATTTCTAATCTTGAATTAAATGTGACAAATGCTTTTGTTTTAGCCTAAAACCTAGACTGGCTCCCGTCCCACTGATCTGAAGTATTGTGAAAAAATAAGCAAAATTCAACTGGAGAAAGAAAATTTCTTATCAGCTTATATTCTCTGACTGGCCGATCAGTGGGACTGGTAAACTCTGCAGAGCCCCATGTACAGGTTTACAGTAAGCAGGTTATTCAAGGGTCAATATAGGGATATGGAATGTCTTACAATAACAAGATTGTTATCATTTTCTGGTCTGATTTAATCTGTAAGGTCATCTTGATGTAAAATTCTAGACCGGGCTCTAGGAAGGAAATACTTGATTTGCTGACTACCTTGAGTATTTTTCCAGGACTTTGATATGAATCATAATTCAATCTTAACTAGATCCCAACAAAAAATAATAAAATCAAAATAGAAAAATATAATCAGAGCTATCAAAGAAAGTGATAAATACAGTCCCAGGTCCATGTCATTTAGAGAAAAGTTTTTCTTAATAAACAGTCTGAACCAGGTGAAAATAAATCTGAAGCGCTCACCTGGCATGAAGGTCTGAAGACTTCTAAATTTATGTGAAATTTATTATGCAATGAGAGAAGCATATCATTTCAAACTAAGGAGCAGTTATCAAAATTAATGACATCTCTATTAAAATTCAACTTAATAGTAGAGGTCATTAAAATCATTCCCCTTTTACGCAAGTGTTTGTACAAAGTAGGAAACCAAATGTTTAAACGTTTCACTAACATGTTCATGTTAAACTTTAGACAGAGAAATCTCAAAAAAAAAAAAAAATACCAATACAATATTCTTTAAGTTACGATTTCTGGAATTGTTGTGACATCAGGTTTGTTAAATTAGCGACAACGAGAAAAGCAACCATCAAATATATTTGTTACAAATATGATGAATCACACACAAAATATGACTCTCTGCTGAGTACCAGCTAAAATTAAATTCCCAAAATAGACATGTCATCAAAGGACAAAAGATTTACAAAAAAAGGTAACAAGAGTGCCATAGTCACAAAATACGCCGCCACTTTGCTGCTGTTTCACGAAAATAATTGTAGACACTATACTTATTTTGACAGAACCAAATTCAAAATGACCAAGTTTCATTTAAATCAAGACAAAAAGTTAGGAGGAGTTGCCTTCACAAGGCTGCAATATTAATAAGCCCAAGACACTAAGTTTTAAGGGAGCATAATTCAAGGAAATAAATGAGCCATAAAATCCTTGATCCATGTACATCTACAAATTATGGTGATGACATTGACCAAGTTTCATTTAAATAAAGACAAAAAGTAAGGAGGAGTTGCGTTCAAAAGGCTGTAATTTCAAAAAGCCCCAGATACTTAGTTTTAAGGGAGCATAATTTCGGGTAAAATTAATGAACCATAAAATCCTTACTTCATGCTCATAGACCAATTTCCGTTATAATATCCACCAAGTTTCATTTAGATCCAGCCAGAAATTTAGGAAGAGTTGCATTCACAAGACTGCAATTTCAATCAGCCCCAGAGACTAAATTTTAAGGGGCATAACTCAGGCAAAAATCAATGAACCATAAAATCCTTCCTTCATGCACATCTACCCATTGAGGTAATAAAATTGACCAAGTTTCATGAAGATCCAGCCAGAAACTTAGGAGGAGTTGCGTTGACAAGAAAAGTGGACGGACATTAAGCCCCAGAGACTAAGTTTTAAAGGGCATAACTCAGGCAAAGATCAATGAACCATAAAATCCTTCCTTCATGCACATCTACCAATTGAGGTGATAACATTGACCAAATTTCAAGAAGATCCAGCCAGAAACTTAGGAGGAGTTGCGTTGACAAGAAAAGTGGATGGACATTAAGCTCCAGAGACTAAGTTTTAAAGGGGCATAACTCAGGCAAAAATCAACGAACCATAAAATCCTTCATTCACGCACATCTACCCATTGAGGTAATAAGATTGACCAAGTTTCAAGAAGATCCAGCCAGAAACTTAGGAGGAGTTGCGTTGACAAGAAAAGTGGACGGACATTCAGCCCCAGAGACTAAGTTTTTAAGGGGCATAACTCAGGCAAAAATCAATGAACCATAAAATCCTTCCTTCATGCGAATCTACCAATTGAGGTGATAACATTGACCAAGTTTCAAGAAGATCCAGCTAGAAACTTAGGAGGAGTTGCGTTGACAAGAAAAGTGGACGGACGGACGGACGGATGGATGGACGGACAGACGGAAAAGATGACGCAAATATACGTCCGCCTCCGGCGGCGTATAAAAACTATAACAATATGATATGTACATATCTAATAGATAGCAAGTCTATTCTGACAATAGTTCTAACTCGCTCGAAGTCACTTTGGACATTTGCTTAAAGTCCCCGTCTGTGTTCGTGGACATTTCCCAAACGCAAAACAATGATCTAAGACGACTATGTTCACAAAAACTAGACTTTCATTCTCAAAGATAAGTTTGTATTTGTCCTTCTAATATTCGGTTATGTAAATGATTATGACGTGATGATCTAAATATAGGCCAAACTTGATTAATATTTATGACCCGCAACATTTCGGACTCCAATTTGAATACTACTCATTTACCCGCTCCTGCACATTTGGGTATTTCACGAAAACGCCACTGTTTGTTGTTTGATTTGTATTTTTATGTGACTCATCTTTCATAAGACTAAATCAAGAAAAACATATTCAAAGAATATTCACGATAGAGCGATTTTTTACTCTGAACGCGGACTGTGGCTTTGAGTTCTTTTCAAAAGCAATGCATTTGCATGGTAACCAATAGAAATGACATTACCCAACAATAATTTTGTATAGAATTAAAGGCACTACTATTTGAAGCATACATAACATTTTATATCGTATATACTCTTGATGCTTCAAGCCTTAGGTCAGATTTACTAGGTACATTTCTTTCATATAGGAACTATACATGTATAATTACTAATAGTCACAGACACTGATACCCCTGCAAATAATGCTATTAACCCAAACAACCTTTTTGGAATGATACTAGTACTAACCAAAAGAAATATCTGTACAAAGTAATTTTGAAACCCAATCATATAATAAATGAAGAAAACATGCTACAGACCAGGCTTATCGTTTGACATTCAACTGTGACGTTAAAATTTGGCGGCATATCCAAACAATTTATACCCATAACACAAGGGCGAAAACTGTGCCATATCATTTTGCAATCAATTCATATCAATTCATATAAATCATCGAGATATGCCCCAAAAAGACCAATTTTGTTGCTTGACCTTGACACGAGACCTTAACCATAGGCGTTTCTAAACATACTCTTTGTGTTACATATGTACTCATCAAAGAAAGCAACTATGCCAAAAAATGAAGGAAATTTTATCCAGACAAGACTAATTCCCTTTTTAGATATAATATGAAAACAAGTTACTTGACATGAACGCCCTTTTATTACTGTGACGCAGCAAAGTATTACCAACATGACAAAATGCCAAAAGTCACATGAAAAGTAACATTCTGTAGGTTTCTCACAAATTTATAAATAAATGAGGAAGGGGTTTTGTTTTCAAGAATTTTGACATGAAGGTCAAATACTTCTGTTTATGATTTTTAGAAAGAGCATTCTTTGAAAGTTTCATGCAAATGCATGCACACAGGTACGAGGAGCTGAATTTATAAGAAATTTGAGATGATGTCCCCTTTCTCTGTGTTGCAGCAAAATTTCACCAGAAATGGTGAAAATACACAAAGATAAAATGATGAATATTCAAACATTGATGAAAGTCTATGTTTGCAAGATTTTCCTCTTGGTTAAATACCATTATGACCTTTGATTTATACTAAGTAGATATTAGCCAAGCCAATGCTTAAAATAGCAACAATAAAATTTATAAGCCGGTTGTCAACTTCTTCATCAGCAATGGCCATAAGGTAACCAGCTGTGATCAAGTCAATTCACCACTCATCATTTTCAAATTTATTTGAGCATAACATCTCAAAGATATGCTAAGGTCATCTCTGTGAACTATCTCATATCTCATAATCTTGCATAACTCATAGAGTTGTTGTGCTCTTACTTATTAGAGTAAGAGCACAACAACTCTATGTTTTATGCCAGATTAAGGCAGCGTGTAGACCCAATGAAAAGCCATGTTGCAAGTCCCTCTTGATTAAATCCCGAACCAATGTGTAAGATCTGATGTTCTATGAGTGCAATATATATCCAAATTCTGATTTTGAGGATTGCCGTATTTATGCGTTTGTAACTCTTCATTGCGCGTATTTACGTTATCATCACCTTGGTCAAAAATCAACAAATGGCGTACATTCATTTTAGTATAATTTTTAATTTCAATCGTGATATTAAAATGGCTGTCGTAGGACAGCAAATTCCGACTATTCCCAGTGTGGGATAGCACAGTCTTAATCAGGTTTTAAATAATCAATCTTGGCCAAAATTATCCTTTGGCATTGAATTTTAAAAAAACCAACAGAAAAGCCAAAAAAAAACTTTAAACCATTGTAACTGTGCACATTTTTGTCCCAATCTTAATTAAACTTGGTCAAATTGTTTGTCCCGTCGCGAGGATAGAATATCAAAAGTGGTAAGGTACCAATTGAAAACACCAGATAAGGAGAACGGTAATTTCTTTATGAACACTGTAGAGGCCACAATATTCGTTAAATATCCATGATTCTAAATCATAATATTTTGTAGGTCACATGGATGAACCCTATTGAAAATTGGGAGGTTTCATTGAAAAGAGTCGGACGGAGGCCTAAATGATAATATCTTTGTTAACATTCTAAGGGCCACAATTTAGTTCAATCTACATGCAACTTGATTAGATTTTTTTTCTGCTCAAATGCAAGTCCCTGATTAAACATTGAAAAGATCCAATAAAACATGGTTAATGTGTCTTAATGACAATTTCCTTTTCCACTCACCGGGTCAAAACTTTTTATGATTGTTACATAACTCTTTAAAAAAAAAAGGATTTTGGCAACATATGTTTCAAATTCAAAAGTTGACCATTAGTTGTCTGAAAAGAAGGCACTTTAATATAAGTCTTTGATCAATTGCTATTTATAGATTTCATGTTTTAACCGGTATCTTAGGCTAGGTTTATATTGTTTTGATTTTCATTTTTTTAAAGATGATTATCAAATTTCTTAAGTTTGAAATGCAACAGTCTGTCAAACCATTCAGTGATGACTGATTTACAGTGCTTACAGTACTTTGATTTCATCAACTATTTTATTCTATCTAAACTTTTTTTCTGGCAATAAATATCTGACCAGGTACAGTCTGTGTTATTTGATAATGGTCATTAAGGGGTCATTAGAATTCCCACTAGAGTTGGCTTATCACTATCTTACATCAGTAAAACTGTGACCTGACCGAGGGGTCAAATTCTTCCAGGAATTCCTGGGAGTAAGCTCTGCAGAGTTGACCAGGCTGTCAGTTTTTGAGAATATGGGAGGTAATTTCAAATAGTACAACATGAGTGGTGTACCTTATATAACACTAACTGGCAGCCTGGGAGCCAGGCTACCTAAAACCTTACTTCACCTTTAGTGCCCCACATTTAACCACAGCTGAATGCATGTGAGGCGTTATTTTTGACAGTCAGTGTATAATATATTGATAAAACAAATCGATTGGTTTGTGGCAAAAACTCTCATATCATTTTTATTGAGTAAAAAATGACAGTCAAGAATGTAGGATGAGAATCTATGTGCTATTTAAATATTTCGCGGGGCACGTGACACGTGGAAAACGGGAAAGTACCTTTGAATTAACTTTGATTACCAGCTAAACTTTGATTCTCAGGTTACGTCCCTATGCAAAAAAGCAGCGAGGCAATTGAACGTTTTGCAGCGATTATGCAAATTTCTTAATGAAAAGTGCAGAATAATAATTTTCAAAACCTTCATTCGATCCAACTTTAATTTTTGTCCACTAATTTGGCACTTTTGTAACTCAAAAAACACAGAAAAACTCGAAAAGATTCAATATAGGGCCCTTCGTATTGTTTTTAACGACTACACCTCATCCTACGAGAGCCTTATGCTTAAAGTTAATGTGACTACTCTTCATCTCACCAGACTGAGAATAATTGCTGTAGAAACCTTTAAATGTATTCATGGGCTTTCCCCAGAATATCTTCGAAATCTTGTGACATTGAAAAACAACAGCTCTAATTCTAAATACAATTTCAGGTATACAAATACATTGGAGGTTCCGCAGGTTAGAACAACAAGGTATGGCAAGAACACGTTTAGATTCGAGGCCACCCGGGTGTGGAACAGCCTACCTGAGGAAATGCGGAAAGTTGATGAGTTCAAAGACTTCAAAAGGCTGATCCGCACCTGGACAGGCCCCGAGTGCAGATGTGCTATGTGTCATAGTTAGTACATGTCTGTATTGTCTTATATTTTAATTTGTGTGAAATCCTTATCCCTATTTTTAGTTCATACCTATTTAACTGCTTTGTGTTTTTGCTTTAAATCTATGCTTTATTCTTTGGTTATTGCACTTGTCTTAATTTATTTCATTTTTTTCACTGCTTTAATTTTGTTAACCTTGTTTTAAAATTTGCATAATTCTTTTAATCAAGTATTATTTACAAGCAAATTATTAGCTGGACCCTTTTAACAAAGATATTGTGCTTTGTTGAGGGATTATTCCTGCTGATAATAATGCTTTATAGTATCCAGGAATGGGTTGGGGGTAGGGAATACACATGGGATCGGGGCCCCTTTTGATGAAGGTACCTGACTTCATCAAGGGTTCATTCTGGCTGGTAATAGTATTTGATATTACCCAGGAATGGGGAAGGGACTTAGCTTTATATATTGTAAATTCTTTATCTGTAGGGTTTTACTTATCTGAAAATGTATTTATTTATGACTTTTTACTTAAAATCTTAATAGCTTCCTTAATCAAATATCCTATATTGATAATCTCTTATTTATGCAATCTTGTCTGTGTATGCTTGTCTGTTAACCTAAATGTATGTATCTATTTATGTCCAAACTTGTTAATATTACTTAACCTAAATGTTGTATGTATCCATGCCTCAATTAACCAAATTATTTTACAGCTGCTTTACAATTGTTAGAAATATTCTATGTTACTGTCGGCAAATAGCTTAAAGCTAATGTTTATTGTTTAACCCTGTCCGACGTTAAATAAAGTTTCTTGTGTCTTGTATCTTGTATCTTGTACTCTTACCACAATTGGCTCAAAGTACCAAATAAGTTGTTTACTTTGAATGTCATATTCCGTTATTTTCCGTAACATTAACGGAAATATGCGATCGATTTTGCTAAAATTAGAATCCGAAGTAAACAAAAAAGAACCGTTAGCACGTGGAAAATCCCCAAAATCGATAACGGCAACATTATAGCAGACGGATATTTCAGAAACGTCTGGAAGAGGTAGCACATGTGTAAAATTTGACCTTTTCTCGGGATAAGACTTTATTATTTAATTTCTTTCTTAAAATTTAGTGATTTGGGTGTATATTTTCTTATCCTTCACAGCGTAAAAGGTTTGTAACGGATTATCGAAGGAGCGTGTCCTTATAAAGAGTTTAGGCGAACAAACGATAAGACACATATTTGATCTGTTCGGCCCGTGCAAGGTTCGACTTAATCAATAAATAATTATTTACAAAAAAAGGATTTGATTTTTTTATTTAGAGACGGAGAATTACAATAAACAGAAGTGAAAGAGATATTTAGTGTTTAAGAATTACGAGATCTAGATCTAATTGACATAGAAATGGAGATCGATCCGAAATTCCGTGAATTGACACTTCAAATGAACGAAGGGACTATAAAGGAACCGATGAAGGAATTTTCTAAGATCTGTGAACGTGAGGGGTATATGAAGGAGGGTGAGGACAGTGAGCAGCCCCTTCCGGCCCCTAAAACCCTTGATGACTTAATAAAAGGACTTCACGTGATATTTTCCAAAGACAATGTGAATGTAGAACTGGTGAAAGCGTACATGGGGATGTATAAAAGTAATCCAAGGGAATGGAAGAAATTTGCTATTTTTGACCAATTTAGGTATGCAAAAAATAATAATGTGGAGAATCATTGATTGTGATAAGTCAATCCTTGGGTAATTGAAAAATGTAATTTTAATTAGCTGTAATTAATAACATTTTCTGAAGTAATTGTTTGTAATCAGTAATTGACTATTTTCTCAATTACAAATGATTATAATTGTTGCAAGTCTCATACTTGTCCAAAAAAAAATAATTTACCTTATTTCCTCTAATAAAAGCGCCCTTCCTATCAGTGAACCCCCTATATTTTTTACTAAAACCCCACTTCAAATGCCTAAAATTTAGGAACTTTTTTAGACTTCTTCTCTAAATTAAGATGGAATCTCTAAACAATTATTTATATGATTGTTTAGAGGAAATTCACCTCAAATTAAAAGGAAAAAGGCCAAGAAGACACCAATTTTAATGATTTTTTAAATCAGATTATGCAAAAGCTCCCTGACCATGTTATGTATAGCTCCTGAGAGCATTTATTAGGAGAAATACGGTTTATAGAAAATGATAAAAATAATTGTGATAATGATTATTATGATACATCTAGTGGTAGCAATAATAAAATGCTTGATCTAGGGTATATTCTTTGGTATGTTTAAGGAAATGGAGAGGATGCTTTTTACCATGAAATTATATATTCTATTCTAGATCTTCTGTAATACCCATTATCAAACAATGAAGTTTTTTATTGGTTGTAGTCAGAAGAAGTGATATTTTTCTGAGTAAAACATGATAGCCATTTAGAATTTTGTAGATTTTCTTGTAATGTACAATCATCATTTTCTGCATATTAACAATGTTTCTCAGGGCCTCTTTGATCCTTGTTTACAATAACCTTTAAAAGATAAAGAGAATAAGAATAAGAATATTTTTACTTCATGGAGGTATGAAAATAAAAAAAATGATTATGCTGTATGAATATTGAGTGTCACTCAGATATTATGTTTTTAAAATATGATCATGTAGGACTGAAATTATTTTTGCAGCAAATCAGAATGTCTATTTTGTGAAGCCCCCCCCCCTCCCTCAAAAGTTTCAGGAACTGTAGAATTGATAGTTCTTTTAATCTAAACCAGTGTTAAAGTTGTTTACTGAAAATAAATATGTAGATGGGTCAGCGCGAAACAGCTGTAACTGCCCATAAGTTTATAGGCAGTTACAACTGTTTCGCGCTGAGCCAACGTAAATTATAATTTATTGTGTGATATTCAAATAGGAAAAACGGTTATCAATTTACCCTGATTTTATCTTTCTATATAGATAATGATTGCATGGTTATTGATAATTGAGAAAACAACAAGATAAAAGGATTTCATTTGAGTGGCTTCATTCTTCACTAAGCTAAAACTTTTTATGTGAAATGACTGTAAAAAGCTCTTATAGAACCTTGGGATAATTAAATAAATAACAACTTATTAATAATATCTTCAATAATCATACATCTATTTGGATTCTGATAAGTTTGAGCTTGGAAAAAGTTTTATAACATCGTGCCCTGAAGTTTAACGCAATATTCTAGCTATGACTATAATATAAGACTCTTGGCAAATATGAATTACTTTCACATTTATTTTAGTGGAATTGTAACCCTTTTTGGACTTATTAGTCCCCCACCGGTTACCGGTTGGGGGACTATAGGTTTGCTCGATTCCGTCTGTCCGTCTGTCTGTCCGTCTGTCCGTCCGTCCGTCCGTCCGTCTGTCCGTCTGTCCGTCACGCTTTTGTCCGGGCTATATCTTCTAAACCATATGTGCTAGCAACTTCAAACTTGGTACACTTATAGATCTCATTGAGGAGAAGTGTCATGTTCAAGAACCATTACTCTGCCATGCCCACTTTTTGAGTTATTGCCCTTTGTTGTTTTTACCCTTACATTCTTGTCCGGAACATATCTCCTAAACTATGTGTACTAGCAACTTCAAACTTGGTACACTTATAGATCTCATTGAGGAGAAGTGTCATGTTTAAGAACCGTTACTCTGCCACGCCCACTTTTTGAGTTATTGCCCTTTGTTGTTTTTACGCTTACATTCTTGTCCAGGCTATATCTTCTAAACCATATGTGCTAGCAACTTCAAACTTGGTACACTTATAGATCTCATTAAGGAAAAGTGTCATGTTCAAGAACTGTTACTCTGCCACACCCACTTTTTGAGTTATTGCCCTTTGTTGTTTTTACCCTTACATTCTTGTCCGGAACATATCTCCTAAACTATGTGTGCTAGCAACTTCAAACTTGGTACACTTATAGATCTCATTAAGGAGGAGTGTCATGTTCAAGATTCATAACTCTGCCACGCCCACTTTTTGAGTTATTGCCCTTTGTTGTTTTTACCCTCACATTTTTGTCCAGATCATATCTCCTAAACCATAAGTGCTAGCAACTTCAAACTTTGTACACTGAAAGATCTTATCGAGGACAAGTGTCATGTACAAGAACTGTTACTCTGCCATGTCCACTTTTTGAGTTATTGCCCTTTGTTGTTTTTAGTCTTACATTCTTGTCCAGATCATATCTCCTAAACTATAAGTGCTAGCAACTTTAAACTTTGCACATGTATAGATCTCATTGAGGACAATTGTCATGTACAAGAACAGTTACTCTGCCACACCCACTTTTTGAGTTATTGCCCTTTGTTTTTACCTTTACATTTTCGTCCGGAACATATCTCCTAAACTATAAGTGCTAGAAACTTCAAACTTGCTACACTTATAGATATCATTGAGGACAAGTGTCATGTACAAGAACTGTCACTCTGCCATGTCCACTTTTTGAGTTATTGCCCTTTGTTGTTTCTATCCTTACATTTTTGTCCCTTTCTTATCTCCTAAACCATAAGCCCTAGCAACTTCAAACTTTGTACACTGGTAGATCCCATTGAGAAGAAGTGTAATGCACAAGAACTGTTACTCTGCCACATCCACTTTTTTAGTTATTGTCCGTTGTTGTTTTTTATCCTGACATTTTTGTCCGGACCATATCTCCTGAGCCATCAGTGCTAGCAACTTCAAAATTGGTACACTTATAGATCTCATTGAGGACAAGTTGCATGTACAAGAATCATTCTTCTCCACCCACTTTTGGAGTTTTTGCCATTGGTTATTTTTACTCTTATATTTTTGTTTGGACATTTTGTTCAAAACCTAATGTGCTAGCAACTTCAAATTTTGTATACAGTTATAGATCTAGTTAGTAGGAGATATATTATAAGAAAGGATTTTTTGTTATCCGGTGGGGGACTCCTGTATTGCATCGCAATACGACATGCACTTGTTAGTTCTTGTTTTTTTAAGGTTTTGAGTCAGTGCATTTTATCCATCAAATTGAGTAGTTTTGATAAGTATAGTTATACTTGTATATTTCTCCTTATAAATGCTCCCAGACATTATAGAAACATGGTGAGGAAGATTTTATTAAGTACCAATTTTATTATGAAAAATATCTATCAATTTTATGTTGTAACCGTTTTCCGCTTTAATTGAGGCTAATTTTCTTTAAACAATAATGCAAACATTATGAGGAATTTGGAAAAGATATGCAAAATTTACAATTAAGAATAGATTGCCTGAATTAGGTTTTTCTGCCATTTAAATGTGTAGGGGGTGCTACTGTAAAGAAGAGAGCTCGTATTAGAGGCAATACGTTAAATGTTTTAAGTTTGTATGTTCTTTTCCGGTCCTTATCTAGATAAAATGAGGTCAATGTCAGATTACTGTCTAGTGTAGCAGGCATGTCACCATTTCAAGGTCATATAATTACAGATAACAAATCCTCCATAGTGCATGTTGAATGCCATGTCTTTTTGTATTAAATCTAGCTGACATAGGTTAAGGTTAAATATCAAGGCCAGGGAAAAAGACTAGCAGGGGCCCAATCACCCATTGTCCCTTAAAAGAATTTAAACTGGGCCCCAAGATTATTTCGGAAAATCCCTATGACTCTTATATTAAATATTGAATATTCGAAGCCTGGGCCCCTAAGTTAAAATTATTTGTCATTTTCCCTGAAGGCCAATGTAAATTTCAGAATAGAACTGGACCTCTAGAAGTTAAGTAGCCTGCTTAACAGGAGAGTAAGGAGTGAAACACTCTTTTTTTGAAGGCCACTGTCGTAGCACAGTCAGGAGCGCATTTGACTATCATTCAAAAGGTCCTGGATCGATCCCAACAGCGGAACTTGATCTTTACAACTATTTGTCTCCCAACAATGGATCGATAATCTTAGACTTATTTTGGGATATCCTTTAGCAGCTGGAGGCTGGGAAAGGATAAAATGGTAGTACTGGTGTGAGAAATACTAGGAATACATTGTTAGGTGCTCCTGTCACCATTATATAACTGAAAGATTGTTGAAAGCAGCCTTAAAACCCATACAAACAACCAAATCTATATTTGAATAAGTACATGGACACAATTTCTGCTTTATTTGTTACCACTTATAGCCCGTTTTCTTCCAATCAAATAGATAGGAAGAAAATTGATTATAAGAATTTAATGTAAGGGAAGTGGACTTGTGATCTGAGGATAATCAAATGTTGTAGGTTGGAATCCCTACCATGCCACAGGTCAACATGTGGATATATGTCTGAATGGCATTTCAAAGCCCCCATAACACTGAAGCCTGGTGCTACTGATACACAGAAAGCACATGATAAATAAGTGAACTTTGCCACAATGTGACTGATAGATTGTTTAAAGCAGTGTTAAACTACAATTAAGTCAAATAAAATTGATGCTCAGTGGTGAAAACAAAGATTTACTAGTCATTATTGGAAAAAAAAAAGATGTGGTCCCAAAATCTTCCTAAATGGCACAGAGGAGGTATTTTAGAATTCAAATAATTTCAAATGTATTGCTCAAATCCTATGTTGTGGATACTTATTAGCATTGTCTCATTGAGACAATGCTAATAAGTATCCACAACATAAGGTTTTATGGATAAATAAAGATTTTAGACTGGCATTGCCCCCTCTTATCTGTACCTCTGACAGAAAGTAAGAAAATAAAGATAGAGTCCCTTTGTTCCTTGGTGGTTAAAGGGAAAAACAAGGTCATTTACAAAGGGTTTATATTTGCAAGGTTATTACTAAATATGGAAATTTGAGTCATTTGACATTGACAATCGGTCTTATCTATCATTTATCCATTGTACTAAATGCAATTAAGTATGAAAAATTGATAAGTTGATATTTCAATTGTCTGTCAAATATTGGTATTCTGACTCCATTTAACTGAATTGCACAATTTTTAAGGTAAAGAAAACTTAATCCTTGTGTGCAAAACACAACAATATTGACAATGATACTACCCCTATTCATGCTGAACCAAGAATATTCCTACTTTGACAGAAGGTATAGATTAAGATTAGCTTGCATATAAATGCAGTCTTATCGTAGTTTATACACCTGACTTTACTATCTAAACCAGGAAAAAGTTTTAAAATATTATTTTCAAAAGTGATACTGTTTCACAAAATATAATGCACCCAGTTCTTTTTGCACATTAGTTTAAACACAATTTTACCAAGGTCTTAAAATATTCAGTATGACATGGGTTATACTTGTCATGATTAAAAACAAATAATTTTGCCATTTCTTTCTTCTCTTTATAGATAAATCCATATATAATTTAATATTTGTTGTGGCCATCAGAATTTGCACGTTCTGATTGATGGGAAAGTTGGTTAATTAAAACAATTTTACCATGCAACTTTTTAGCTCACCTAAGCATTAAGAGCTCAAGGGAGCTATTGTGATCTATCAATGTCCAGCATCTGTCTGTCAATCTGTCCGTCTGTCTGTCACGGTGTCAACAATTTTAAACCACATCTCCTCCTTAACTTCTGAGTCAAAATCAACCAAACTTGGAAGAAATATTCATTGGGTGATCCCTTGTTAAAATTGTTAAAATGGAAAGTGTGCCATATCACAGGAAAAGGGGCCTTAATGACAATTTTCTTGTTTACACTCTATAAGCCGCAAAAATGGTCCAATGGTCATGAAACTTTGTCAGAATGTTTGTTAGGTCATGAGGATGAACTCTATTGAAAATGGAAAGGATACGTGCCATATCACGGGAAAAGGGGCCTTAATCACAATTTTCTTTTAGGAGCTCCAGACGCCACAAATATGGTCCAATCTTCATGAAACTTGGTCAGAATGTTTTGAAAATGGGAAGGATCCGTGCCACATCATAAAGAAATTATCTTCTTTATGACATCTGCCTTTTTAATTGATGTGATGTTCCAGTGATCAAAGAGACTCAGGTGAGCAATCTAGGACCATCATGGTCCTCTTGTTTTTGTGAGCTTCCACACAAAGTAGTCAAATATGAAAAATTGATTTTATTGATAAGTCTTTTCATTTTTTCTTGATGTTATTAAATCTTAAGATATGAAGAGAATATTTGTTGATTTCATAGTATGAAACTAAAATTCAAATCACACTCATGTCTGAATCTGCTTTGTTTTTAATCTCATACTTCCATTTAACCAACAAATAACCTCTTCATCGCTTAAATAAAATTCTATAATTCATAATCACTGATTCATTATTTTTACGATTATCTCTATTCACAGATATACCAGAAACCTTGTAGACGCAGGCAATGGAAAATTCAATCTTATGGTGCTATGTTGGAATGAAGGACAAGGTTCTAGTATACATTCCCACGCAGACGCTCACTGTTTTATGAAGGTCCTTGACGGCAGTTTCAGTGAACAGATGTTTGATTGGCCGAGTGAGTCAGAGGGGGAGACAGAGATGAGGTCATTAGGTGTCAATACGTACAACAGAAATCAAGTAGCTTATATCAACGGTAAGGACGTTATCAGTATCATCATTCGTTGACAAAATAGTTTAATTGAAAGTTTAGTTTTAACTTGTAGTAGATTTTCTGCTTTTGCCGAAGGTATAGACAAAGACAAATTTTGTAGAAATTGAAGTGTATACAAGGAGATTTCAAAGGCCTATTTTCACCCTTCAAATAATCTGCGGAAATTTGAAAAAGGGTAGGTCAAGCACACATCATTTGGACTACCATTTTGTTGTAATCCCTCAAGAAAAAGCCAATATTAAAGGTCAAGGTCAGATTTCCAATGTCATATCTGATTGTAACTTACCCTTTACAAACTGGTTTGAGTTTAAGCCCGCAGTCTCTGTTTCTTGACTAGGATTGTTCATGTCAATCAAAACCACACAGTTTTAGAAGGGGAAAATCAAATTACACAATTTTGTCTGGGAGGTATTCTTTGTAGATCAATATTTTTGTCTGATACAGCACCTCAAGTTTACTCAGGGCTGTGGAAATAGGCAATTTTTCAACTTGTCTCTGGAAAACTAAAACATTATTTTCTACTTGTCCAGGATCAACATGAACTTGTCTACAAAAAAGAGAAGAGATAAACAAGAGATTTTTTTTGTTTTTAGAGAAGAAAATGCTGGAACTCTACCTTTTTATACAAGCATTTGGCTATTTAATGTTTCCTCTATCAAGTACCATTCCAAGATTTGTCATCCATTGACTTTTCAACAGTGACAGACAAGTGACAAAGAAAAATGTACTTACTGGCAGGTAGAAGAAACAGTGTTGGACAAGTTGGGCATGGGAATTCTACATCCCTGCTTTACAGATTACAGACTTTCTCTCAAACAGCAAAACTTGGCTTTACTATGCTTTTTTCAGATTTTAAGCTCAGCTGTTTTGTTTTTTAGCTCACCTGAGCACGAAGTGCTCAAGGTGAGCTATTGGGATCGTAGAATGTCCGTCGTCCGTCGTCAGTCGTGCGTCGTGCGTCGTGCGTCGTCCGTCGTCCACAATTTCTTTAAACATCTTCTCCTCCTAAACCAGTGGGCCAATCTTGATGAAACTTGGCAGGGATGTTCCTTGGGTCAAGCTCTACCAAAGTTGTTCAAATAAATGAAATCCACCCTTAACTTTCCCTTTACCCTTAACAAAAAGGGTGAAAATATGAAAATCTTTAAAAATCTTCTTCTCTGAAACCAGAAGGCAGACAGCTTTCATATTTGGTATGGAGCATCATCTAGTGGACCTCTACCAAGTTTGTTCATATCAAGACCCTTGGGTTATATTTGGGCTTTGCCCGGGCGCAACCCTTTTTACATAGAATCAAAGAGCGAACATCTTTAAAAATCTTCTTCTCTGTAACCAGATGGCAGACAGCTTAAATATTTGGTATGTAGCATCACCTAGTGGGCCTCTACCAAGTTTGTTCATAACAAGACCCTTGGGTCATATTTGGGCTTTGCACGGGTGCATCCCTTTATCTCTTATGAGCATGAAGGGTAAAAAAATGAAATTCTTCAATAATCTTCTTCTCTGAAACCAGAAGGCAGACAGCTTTCATATTTGGTATGTAGCATCATCTAGTGGACCTCTACCAAGGTTGTTCATATCAAGACCCTGGGATCATGTTTGGGCTTTGCCCGGGCCCAACCCTTTTTACATAGAATCAAAGAGCGAAAATCTTTAAAAATCTTCTTCTCTGTAACCAGATGGCAGACAGCTTTAATATTTGGTGTGTAGCATCACCTAGTGGGCCTCTACCAAGTTTGTTCATATCAAGACCCTTGGGTCATATTTGGGCTTTGCAGGGGTGCATCCCTTTATCTCTTATGAGCACAAAGGGTAAAAAAATGAAAATCTTCAAAAATCTTCTTCTCTGAAACCAGAAGGCAGACAGCTTTCATATTTAGAATGTAGCATCATCTTATGAACCTCTTCCAAGGTTGTTCATATCAAGACCCTGGGGTCACTTTTGGTGTCCACCCGGGTGCATCCCTTTTTACATAGAATCAAAGAGCAAAAAGGCATATCTGTCTTGCTCTTCGCTGAAAACGTTCCATGGTATTGATCTTAGGCAATTATCTTCTTTTTGACATCTGCCTATTTAATTAATGTGATGTCCCAGGGGTCATAGAGACTCAGGTGAGCGATCTAGGACCATCTTGGTCCTCTTGTTTTTAAAAAAAAGGTATTGTGATCATCTTGGCATGTTTCACATTGGCGTTGCTGTTGGCGTTGACATTCAGGTTTGATAAACTTTAACCTTGGTTTTATCTCTATTTTTATGTAAGATATTTCTTCATGAAACTTGGCATGTGTTCATCATCACAGAGGCTATCCAGACTTTCAAGGGGGATAATTCTGGAAGTATTTCTGTAAAATTTATGCCCCATTTTCAACTTTAAATTTTTGCTTTATCCAGCACATGCAGCTCAGCAATAGCACCTCTTGTTATTTCACCTGGGACCTTAATCACTTGTAGTTTATCAAAACTATGAAATTATATTAAGGTAGTTTTCCATATTCAATATCATTACTTTGGTGCAAAACAACAGATGTGACACTAAAAGGAAAATCTGCAGTAATTAAAGTGGTATCTGTAGGATGGGGATTGAGCATCCTCGGTGGGTGATTAAAACCTCATAATTATAGCTTGAATAAGGTGTAGTACTAGGTTTTGGTCACCAAACTAAAGTTAACCCTTATGAATCATTTTAGTATACTTTAAGGGCTCAAGACAGGATTCAACAAATTTTTCTTTTATAATGGAATCATCAAATTGAAATTACATATGTACTTTTGCTTGTCCATTACTAGAAACTTTGACAATGATTTGACTATGCAGTTCAAGCTGCTTTATTGATTTGTTACAAAAATAGTAAAGAATTTCATCAATTTGTTTGTCAACAGTATGTTTATACGGTAATTGGGCAAATGACCAACTTTAATGTATTGCCCTACTTAGGGATTAAACTGTAGGTAAAGTACTGAGAATGTATTTATTGTAATATTTCATCAGAAAACAGGTCAACCGAGGACTTATTTATTGTCCAGGGGTCAAAATGAATGAGATTGGTGAAGAATTTCCTAAATATCTTATCCCTTGTCATGCTGATCCAGGATTATTCCTGCTTTGGCAGGAGCTATAGACAAACATCAGTCTGGACTTAATTTTATTATGTGCAGTCTGATGTTAGTCTACACCACCTGTTTCTCACTTTCAAACCAGAATTATCAATAGATTTAGTTTTTCAAATAAAAATTGACCCACAGTTGGTACTTACAGTGCTTTTTGCCCTTTGATTTCGATGCAAAAATTTTAGGCAAAATTTATTCAGCGTGACAAGGGTTAATTCTACCTCAAACCCTTGAAACAATTGTTGTTACTAGTTCGTCTTGTCAAGATAGTGGTATTGAGTTATTATTCTGTAACTTTTTTTTTTGTTTGAGGAATTAATCATTCATTATTTTAATTGTAGAATATCCAAAACTCCCAAGTTTTCGGTAGCCCTGTTTGTCCTTGGTCATTTTGAATAATTGCGTCATAAGCCTTGTGATCAATAACATGCTTAATTTATTAACATTAATTCAGTCTTTAGTTTATGCCACTTTATACCAGTAAATACTGATTATTAGTTCAATATTTTAGAGTTGAACGGACTTGGATTTTAAGTCCTATCTTGAACATAATATTTGATAACTTGTTTGTTATTCTTTACTTTAAAACACTGGATAAAATAAGCACTTTTCAGAGGGGATTGACTATTTAGGGGGATGATATTTAATTGCAATATAAATTCACTAAGCAATAAATCATGTTAAAATATCATGTAGACATATAATTGATACTAACACCAATAAAAATTCTGCAAATCAATAAGCTTTGTAATTTGCTCAAACACTCAAGGTACTAATATGTAATGTTACTTTTTGGATTCCATTTGTCTGGTTTGTCTGTAAAAAAATAAATAATAGTTTTGTTAGCTTCTTTTTTTCATCTTATCAGGCCAAAACTGTTATCAGGCTACTATAATGTGTAAAAGAGTAAAAAAAAGTCTTAATAAGGTTAAAATCTTGCTAAGGGTAGATGATAACATTGTAACTGCCCTAATAAGGCAGAAAAAAGGATTCTATTTTTACACTCAACCCCTGCCCTGTATTCTAGATGAAAATGTTCTCAAAACATGTGTTGATTGTTAAATCAAGCTTTGCGTGTGTACTCATTGGCTTAGACTGGCCACAGTCCTTTTTGTTAGCATTTTCAGAAATGTTTTGTAGTAGTTCTATTACAAGCCTTTTTAATACAAGTTCATATTAACAAAAAATACTCTTCTTCTCAGAGACAGGGGTCTTAATTTGAATTAATGTAATAACTGACGCATTTAATTCCCTTTGAAAAAAATACTGTAAAGAAGAGTCTGGCGGCCAGATTATCATCGGCTAAGTGGGGTTCAATTTTAAGATTTTGGCAAACTTATTTGCATTCTAAACTGATAAACCTTTGCATTATCATCATTTAGACTAACTGTGAACATTGCTATCTCAACTTTATATTTCTACATTTGAAAATTCTCTGGTTTAAAAATGTATTGACTCTTTTCATGCTGTTCGTGACATACTTCTTATGCAGGCAGTATACACATGCACTAAGGTCAGACAGCAAAAACATGCAGTCTGATCTTGGCCTACACTACTTGCAATTTACTTGATAATTGTAGGGATGGCTTGGGCAAGTCTAGTTGAAATATATCTTAGAATTGGCAATTAATTATTTGAATTAAATTTGAATTCAGGGAGATAAGATTTAAAATGTTTTCGGACTTGCGATAAACGTGACAGTAAAGATTAAATTTTGGCCATTTGTCTATGACCTTAAATGCCGGGTCAAGGCTTTTAAAAATTCTGTTTGTCATTGTTGACACAAGTGAGTACTTCAGAGTTCAAATTTTATCTAGCTCTTTATGAATTCCTCTAGATTTAATCTTTCTGTCAACCCTTGAACAAAAAATATTGTCTGATTTTAATGACACTACATTATAAGATATCAAGGCAACAGCATTTAGTTTCATCAACAAGTATCATCCATGTAAGATTTCATAAACCATGTCATTAGAACATCCAGAGAGGATTTGGGTACAAACTAAACCCCTATTTGTAGCCTAATAATTTCATCATCATGCAGAAATTCAGTCTAAATTGTGCAACACTAAGCAAATGAAACAAACATACATGTCTGAACCTCTTTTACAGAAATCATTGATCAACCATAGTATGCAGTCTGACTAATAGAGCTCAAAACATTATTATTTTTTTTAAATTCTACTATTGATAGTGTTTTATCAATTTTCTTTGATTTTATCCTCAGAAAATTCAATACTTTGTAGCTCACCTGAGCACGAAGTGCTCAAGGTGAGCTATCGGGATCATAGTATGTCTGTCGTCCGTCGTCAGTCGTGTGTCGTCGGTCGTGCGTCGTCCACAATTTCTTTAAACATCTTCTCCTCCTAAAGTAGTGGGCCAATCTTGATGAAACTTGGCAGGGATGTTCCTTGGGTCAAGCTCTACCAAATTTGTTCAAATAAATGAAATCCACCCTTAACTTTCCCTTTACCCTTAACAAAAAGGGTGAAAATATGAAAATCTTTAAAAATCTTCTTCTCTGAAACCAGAAGGCAGACAGCTTTCATATTTAGTATTTAGCATCATCTTATGGACCTCTTCCAAGTTTGTTCATATCAAGACCCTGGGGTCACATTTGGGGTCCACCCAGGTGCATCCCTTTTTACATAGAATCAAAGAGCAAAAAGGCATATCTGTCTTGCTCTTCGCTGAAAACGTTCCATGGTAGTGATCTTAGGCAATTATCTTTTTTTTGACATCTGCCTATCTAATTAATGTAAGGTCCAGGGGTCAAGGAGACTCAGGTGAGCGATCTAGGACCATCTTGGTCCTCTTGTTTGTAATGTGTTATGACTAATATTTCATGATATTTCTCTTTAGAATAAGGATGTAACATCTGCTAGAATAATTAACCCCAACCTTTTAAGACTTATCCTGCTGAACATGTATTTTGTTTGGGGCAAACTGCTAATTTTCAGGACATAAATGAACCAGACTGGCTCAAATTTTCCATCCATTATTTAGAATAAATCAGGCAATGTAGACTAAGATCTGACTGCATGTCTGTGCAGTCTATTCTTAGTCTATTTTGTCAGCCAAAGCATTATCCACAGTAGAAATATGTCATGAATAGCATGAGAAAGGTTAAGTTTTTATGAGAGGATAATCGTGACTTTACCATGGACTATCAATTGATGCATTACCATGCTAGCTGCATTCCTCTGTTACACAAAGACAGCAGACTTGATGCATGAGTAGCACAGTCGTAATTGTAGTATTCAATAAAATGTTTATTCCCAAGTAATAAATGTATCCTGGTGCACAAAAAAGGGACCATCTGAGAAATACAAAAGGTGTTGAAACTTGTCAAACCGACCAGTATCCAAACATTTCGCAAATAAGGAATTTTCTAAATCAAGATTGAATTTTCTACCTTCCAATATTTCAGAAAAACACAGCTGGTGGACTTTAGCTGGATCCAATCCTTTTTTCCAAATATAAATTCTATAGAGTTCCCAGATGATCCCTTTTATCATGACAGGTCACAAATTTGAATGTCTCTTTCTAATTTCAGATGACCTTGGCCTCCATCGTGTAGAAAACCCAAGCCATTCGGATAAAGCCATATCACTCCACTTGTATTCCCCACCGTTTGACGCATGTGATTCCTTTGATGAGAAAACTGGTCACAAGAATAGATGCACTGTAACATTCTGGAGTAAATATGGAAAGAGAACGCCATTTGTAAGTGACACTGTGTTTCCATCTTTTAAACCTTGTCCTGCTGAATTGAAGTCCTCTTTCAGAACTTCACTCATATCAAAGTACTCAAAGCCCTAGAATCCCAAGGGTGGAGGGCATCTTTCTGTTTGAAAATTAATTTCATGAACAACTCTGCCTAAAAGGGAAACAAAAAGGTGGTGTAGACTAAGATTTGGCTGGACATATGTGCAGTCTGATTTTTGTCTATACCTCCTGCCAAAGCAGGAATATTCCAGGTTCAGCATAACAAGGGTTTAAGTTTGTAGCTTGCTTGAATTATTGGGCACTTGAAAGACAAGCTACCCTATTGACTTTAATATTAGGACAGACAAATAAACAAAAATGTAGACCAAGATCAAACTATGCCCTTAGAAGGAGGGTTTATAACATTTGTCCTTCACTAAACTTCATTTGGACTCATTCAAATGTTTCGATTAATTTTTTAAGGTTATTTTGAAACAATCATCATTGGTCTTCAGAGTTTCTATATTCATAGGTCAATAACAGTATGTTATACATTTTTGTCCCTGAATCAGACATGATTATTACTGTGTTTAGAATATGCCACACAACTGGTTAGTTTTCAAAATAATTTTAACACTAATGTTCCCCCTAATGAGTGCATGTGTCATTCAAAGGATTTTTTTCTCAATTTTGAAAGTTTGAGGTCACATAATAAGGTCAAGGTTAAAGATTTTATTTTCTATTTCATGGGTTCAACTTTGATCTAAAGTCAGACTTAAGAACAAGGTTGAAGTTTTGCATGCTTGAAAGTTGTTGTCCTTCGACAACCACTCTAGTTTTTGAATAAGGCTGTGAATTATGGTGCGACTTTTATCAGCTGTCAGTCATCCATTCTAACAAGAACGATATTTGCATCATGTGTGATAGGATCATTTGGTATCTCCTGATGTACACTTCATGAGTACTCGTGATGATTTCATAAAGCTGTACATGTCACTGACAGAGAAGGATTTCTTCAACATTCCTTTTGTCATAAACACCATTTAAAGTTATAGATTTAAGCAATTCTATATGTGGAGGGCTTATATAGCAAAAACCTTGTATGTGACTATACGTTGTATAGACACATACTATGTTTTTGCTCTAAGCCCTCAGTATGCTATTTCAGTTTGGATGATAATCATCTAAATGATTCATATTGTTTCATTTCAGGGTCGTACTGGCACAGCAAAGGAGGTTACACCAGAAAATAATTAAATTAACACAGCATTCTGAAGGCAATTGATTGACAGAGTAGACCAGTCATGGGATGAGATTGGTCCACTTCACAGAATTATATCATGAATGACATTCTGCAGGTGTTAGATGGCAGCCAAAAAATTTGAGTTCTGCAACTGATACCAATTAAATGAATCCACAGATGGCTGCCATAATTATATAATTAATGACAATCTGCAGGTGATAGATGGCAGCCAAGAAATTTGAGTCCTGCAACAGATACACCAATTAAATGAATCCACAGATGGCTGCCATCTTTTATGATAAAGACTGGCCAATGGATCCATTTATTAAATGTGGTTGGTTCAATAACGTTCATTTAGTAATAATAATATTTGTCAGTGTTTAATGAAGGAATGCTTCTTCAATGTGAAATTTGTAGCCTGACAAAACATTCAGTTTTGCACACTACCTGGGATTTGAACTTTTGTGGATATGGCAATGTGGTCTAGCTCTGCAAAGTCTAGTGTCCTTGACCACTGCACTACATAGCCAGCACCCAAAAAGGATATCTGCGGTAGCTTGAATCTCTTTTTTTGCTGATAAAGAGGCCCAAAGTAAATCAAAGTAACACTCCTTCATTAAACGATTGGTGAACATTCCATACCTAACGGATGAAAAGTCTCATGCCATATTTTAGTTTCACGCTGTCACTTCATTCTTGACTAACATTTCAAATCTACAGCAAGGACTGATTGGTTGGTCCAAACATGCTCTTATCCAATGACAGATGAGAATATATACCAAATATATCACAATTTCATAGGATTGGCCAAGAATAATGTCTTAACAAATCACAGTTTCTGTTACTTAATTTTGAAATTCAAAAAAAAAAAAAAAAAAAAACAGTAGCAAAGGCTGTGATTGAATAAAGTATATCTTGAAAAAGATTTGTATGATTTAATCATACCTGTTAATCATTAATATAATCATCATTTTAAGCTTGGCTGTTTTCAAAGAAAACTTAAGGTGTTGCTACAGCTTTGGTGTTGTTTGTGCTATTGAGGAAAGAGTTAATGACATAACTAAAACAGAAGTTGATAATATATCTTTTGAATATGCTTATATGTGGGTCATTGGGACATATTGATAAAACATAAGATGTATTCAAGTGTTTTCTGTAACCTACTCCAGTAACATATCCTTGGATTACAAAATTGAAGGACTTTAAGTCATGTAGTTATGTCAATGATTCAAAGCAAAAATGTTATACATTTCTTGATTACCGGTAAATAAGTTTTGCAGTGACCAATTCTTATAGAACTGGTTGTTTTAATGTTTTTTTTTGTGTACAAAATCAGTTGCAATTAGGCATAAAATTACTTTTATCAGGGTTGATATTACAGGGATTTCTCTGTGGGTTTGTTTGTCTGCAAAACTTTACAAGAAGAATTAACAGTGCTTATTACTGTAAGTCTATTGCAGATAATATGCTAATATTTGGCATGATGATAAGTCTCAGTGATTTGCATGTGCTGGTAACAAGGTCATGTGTCAATCAAACTTCAATGGCATCTATTGAGACTAAAACTCTGAAAAAATGCTGTTTTAGGGGTAATTGCATTACAAGAACACATCTTGTAATCTCAATAATGGTTGAATAATCATCTGTGTTTGATAATTGTTGGCTTTTGAAGGCTGAGGTGGAATTTGGGTAGTGCAAATTCTTATTTACCTTTTCGGGCAAAAAGGGAATATCTTTGTAGTGTGTAGGGTCAACCCTAGGAAGGACGCACCATAGTGTATGCTGACTAACTAAGGTTCAAAACTTGATGACCAACCAATGCTTGAGTTTGTACCTTAATCCCTCTTCTGCTGTTAATATCATATTGCTGCTGAATACAAAGCTTTGACAGACAGTGTAGACTAAGATCAGTCTGCATTAGCATGTAGTCTGATCAAAGCCTACACTATCTGCTCCCTTCTAAATGATTGTGGGATAAACTTGAACCATTCTTGTTCAAACTGTCCACAAAATTCGCAATTCAAAAAAGCCAAATTCAGTAGGATGAGGGTTAAGTTTTTTTGGGGTTTTTTTTAAATAAGCTTACCTTCATATAGCAATTAATTTCATAATTGAAGTAGGATAGACTGTTCATGAATGAAAATGAGGGTTTTTAACAAAACTGTTATAATGCATGATTTTTTCCCTGGCAGGGTGGAGCCTAAGTAATTGGTCGATCCATTTAAAGTTAAGGTTAATCAGCCTTTATTCATAATTATTTTCTTCTTAAGATGGTCGACATAATTAACTTCAGACTGTAAAGCGTATGTTGATAACCAAACCCTCCTAACTTCAGCTTGTCAAGCAAGTTAAAAGGGTTTGGTAACCCAACGATGATATGTGCTTACTTTCTCTAAGCAAGTTAATCTTTTTTGTTTTAGGATACAGTTATTTGCCCGCTTGCACGGATCATTTCTGTGAACCAAAAATATTTAAAAGTTAACTTGCCAAATTATGTCACGACGAAGCCCCACCCTGCCAGTTCATTAATAACGAAGAATACTAATATCTGTTTCTATTTTTATATTTCATATATTTCAAAGCAATTAAATTATACAAACAGCATTAATAAAGTTCATATCATTTATAACTTATGAGTTCATGCATACAATAATCAAACAAAATGCCTGAAGTGTATGTCTATAATTATAGCTATTTTTTTATGATGCGCTGATTGTAGGTACTCATTTGAATTTTGTAAGCAAACAATTCCAATGAGTACCCACAACTTAGTGTAATGGAAGTATTCTTGACCAAGATTGACATTGCAACAGCACAGTGTGAACTGAAACTTTACTATGAATATAAACACATGTTCAGGGTACTATCATAATCTTTGAAACATTGATAGGTACTTTGTCATAGATTTTCATCTATTTAACATTTTGAAACATACATTTCTGTAGCATAATGATATATTTTACCAAAATGTCAACAACCTATACAACAATATTAACACAGTCACTGCCAGAGAACTTACTCATTTAAGTCATCTTAAGCCATAAATTAAAAAAAAAAATAAAGCACTCAAAGTCATTCATTGTTTCATATTCCAAAAGTGGCGCTAACTAGATCAACATAATTGGCAATAATATTGAATTTTTCTTCAATATCGTCCATACACAATCAACAATATTGTTAATCCAGTATTTCGCACATTGATAGTGTATGTGCAGGTATTAAAGAATGAATGAAGAAGTGTAGAATAATATCCTCGGTTTATTCTAAATCTTTGTAACTACTGCTTAAACCAAGTCAATAATAGCATTATTGAATTTTGCTTCAATATCGTCCATATTCAATCAACAATATTGTAAATACAGTAGATTTCAATATTATTGATCCTGTATGGGGATATAATGAAGAATTGACCAAGAAAATGAAGTGTAGAATAATTTCGCTGTTTTCCTCCTACAACCCCGTAACTGCAGCATTTACCAAGCTGTGAACTACAGCTTTTACCAATCTATAGTTACGAGGTTTTGGGAGAAAAGCGACGATATACTTTTTGAGCAAAGTAGTGTGATTATTAAGTGTGATATAGCATTAATGATAGTTTAGTTATTAGAAACTTTATGTCTAAAATCATGGGTTAAACATAGCATTAAAGAAATAATTTTGTTTAATAACAAAGTGTTGTTTTTTCACTAATCCTCTCCTGTATTGACCCTGGATTTCATTTCCCTGTAATCTTTTACTTGAGAAAATATTGTGGAAAAAGATGAAATTGCCTGTACATTTAATAAGCAAAGAAGCTTGTAACATTTTCCTTTTCTTCCACCCTAATGTACGACAAATTGTTACGGGGGGAAGAAAAAAGCACACAAGACGAAACTAAAAAGAATCCTTTTTATACTGTGTATGGAATATCAAACAGCAACGAACGTTTTTAAGTTTACACCATCTAGAATGCGCATTATTTTTAACCAAGAGAAAACCCGGGGTATTGCATTGGAGTCATCGTGCGAAAACTTTGACATTTCGTGATATCTCTGGTTCTACGAAAGACCTTCACTTGAAACTTGGCACTCCGACGTGTTCACTAGCCTCGGTGGCCTAGTGGTAAATGCACTCGACCCGTGACCTGGAGGTCCGTGGTTCGAGCCCCACTGTCGCCGGGGTGTGTTTAAGGGCAAAACACTTAATAGCCAGCCCCAGTTCACCCAGCTGTAAAATTGGGTAGCAGTGGGATTAAACCACTGCCTCTCTCTCAGGGACGTGAAAACATCAGGATTGAGTGTTCGAGAGCGATTCCATTAGCTAAAGCGTTCGTCGCAACGATCTGAAATAAATGAGTATAAACTAAGAAGAAGAGTCGGTTTTTTAGCACTTGTTAGTACTAACTTAGATTAAAGAGGTATGTAATAAAACAGCAACAGAAATATTTTCTGAAAATGCTTACAAAAACGAGTAAGGCCACTCTAGCGATGCTCTTTTTTGAAGTTTCTCAAAGTTTTGAAGTCGAGTGCTTAACCAATTGAGTTTAATCGTAGAAAAATATACGAGTAGTGTTATCAAGTATTGTCTAAATTCTTTTACCAAATTCATTTGACGATGACAATCTGTAGAATATTCAACTGAGCCAAACAACGTCATTACCCAGACTTAAGTAACAGGACCTTCCCTGCGTTCAGGTTCATTAAACGGTGCAAACAGTTTTCCAATTTTACCCCACTTTGCACGTGCGCTTGCGTGCAAAGCGGGGTGAAATAAGAAAACTGTTTCCACCGTTTTGTGATCCTGAACACAGGGCTGGATCGTCGTAATCAGGCTTAGCGTCCGTGTAAATATAACTCAAACTGGCACAAAGAACTATTTATGTATGTGAACGTGAGATAATACCAGGTAAACATCTGGTTATTTCATCTGAACTGATTAAATCTGACAAGAGAGATTTTGTATTTTCTGTTGTAAATAGGTCAAGGTCACGCGACAGCTGATTTGTTTATCAAGACAAACGTAAAGGTTGAAAAAGAACTACAACACGACGTTTTAACCCTTGTCATGCTGAACCCGGAATTTTCCTATTTTTGCAGGAGCTATAGACAAACATCAGCCTGCACATATGTGCAGTCTGATGTCAGTGTACACCTCCTGTTTCTCACTTTTAAACCAGAATTGTCAATAGATTTAGTTTTTCAAATAAAAATTGACCTACAGTTCGAACTTTCAGTGCTTTTTGCCCTTTGATTTTGATGAAATTTTTTAGCCAATATTTATTCAGTATAACAAGGGTTAAGTACTACTGTGGCTATATTACGTTGCTCGTACGTGTTGGTACGTTGTATGCGGACGAAGTCGAAGGTTGAATTTTTGGTCGACTAGGTAAGTTAGAATTGATACAACCAGTTTGCATTTAATTTTCTAATAGGGTTTTTATCTCCTTTGGCTGAAAGCTAATGGACAATTGTGAGGCAGTGTGTTTGCTTGATTCCGTCCGTTAACCCTTTTTGAGAATAGTCTTTAATTTTTTATTATTATATGACCTACGTCGCGGGAGAGGGATAACCACATTGAATATTTTTTGATATTACACGGGTGCTGTCGCACTAGTTGATTAGATATATAAATGAGCTAGGAACACACAGCAACGCTAATTTTCGTTGTGAAAATGACGCCATATTGCAATTCATCTGACGCCATTTTGCAAACGGCGTTAAATGCTTCACGGAATAACTTGACTTGATAAATTTCTTGAACTTTCTCGAATTATCACAAAAAAAATCAGGTCATATTCTAATTAGAATATCAAATTTGTGCTCATAAAATATCAAATTTATTAAACTCGTCATCTAAAACAGATAAAAAGTCGGCACAGCCTCGTTTTTATCTATTTATAGATGACTTGTTTAATAAATTCGGTATTCCATGACCACTCATTCAATATCCTCTATATATGTTAGATATGAGGCCATGATTTTCATAATTATATGGTAAATATACCGGTAGTGAAATTTCAGACCCTTTGAGATTCTTTTAGTCAAATTTCACAGGAAGTGACCATTGGGTGACTCTTTTTCAACCTACATAAAACATGGATTGAAAGAAAAGCATATCTTTTATAGGCTGATCTGATTTTATTGTATGCTTACATGCAACATATGTAATCATTTGATCATAAATTTCGAAAAGTTGTTTAAGAATAGCTTTTAACTGAATTGTATGGATTGGTTATGGGTCACGTGACTGCTACTGCAACTTTTGATTGGTTTATAAACTTGAGTAGTTCGAAGGGTTACTTTTATCATCTAGTTTAAACTGAATCTTTACATAAAGTATCATGAATAAGTATACATTTTGTCGCCATCACATTTTACTCGAATGTCCAATTCGATTTTTTTTAACAAAATAGACTTCGTCGGTTGAGAATTATGACTTTAGTGTTCAGTGCCTTATTTAATATTCAAAAAATAAGAATTGTTGCTGCTGGAATGAGAGAGGAACTTAAATGAATATCAATCGAAAGCCTTATAAGAATAAGGGGTTAAACTTTTACGTTTGACTTTTTTTTTTTTTTTGACTTAACTGAACCCTTTTTCTGCTGAAAGGTTTAGCATTAGGGCTGCCTCTCTTGTTTCAATCTACACTTTGACTTTGATCATTATAAGACCCGCGGAGCAAGTCAGGCGCTTAAACGCCTCGGTGTTTCCATTGTAGAAAGCCCCACTTTTTGCAAGCTATCATTTTCCTCGTATAAAGTATCAAAATGATAATGATTAAACCTCCTAAACTTCGTTGTTAGATAAGTAAGTTGTTAAACAATCTTTTTACCTCAGGAAACGTTACAAAATGTCATTGAGACCCCGCTGGGACCGAAAATGTATTGAAATGCAAATCAATTGCATAAATAAGGACATAAGACCATTTACGAACATTTCGTGAAAAATGTTATTTGTTTTATAACCCAAATACTTCTACCTTCCGGCAAATGGCTATCCATCGAACTAACTGGATAATGGGTTCTTTTCAGCAAAAAATTTTAAAATGTTTCTATGAATACTACAAAGTTCTATCTGTGAAGAACTGAAAGAAGAACTGAAAGTATCGACATGGTCAAATACCACAAAGTGTGCAGACTATACAGCAATGTGCTGAAGATGCGGTGATTTTTCTTTTTATTTCCCAAATGGTAAAATTGTTTGTTTATTTGTTTGTTTGCTCAAGTGTATCAAATTTTAATTCCCCCCCCCCCCCTCCTCACGCCCACAAAAAAAATAAATACATTATGTCGATAACTCAGCGTGAATAGAACTGTTTCGAAAGGATACTTCGCTTCGCGCGTGCAAAAGCAGGTGGAAAACCATTTCAAATACATGTATTCGCCAAAAACGTTAAATGTCGCGCTGACTTTCGCATTCTCCAATTATTCGAAGTGTTAGGCTGTTTTAAATTCATAGAAGATGCAGTCGGCAATGAAAAGTTGGCCCAATTGAAAAAAGAAACCATAAAGATATTGTGGAAAATGGGGAGATTTGTTTGTTTGTTTGAATGGGTTTTACGCCGCTTTCAACAATTTCGCAGTTGTATCGCGGCGGTCGGAGCACCTAACAATGGATTCCTGGTATTTCTTTCACCTGTACTACCATTTCACCTTTTCCTAGCCTCCGACTGCTATCTCACATAGGTTTACGATTATCTACCCGAAAAATGGGGAGAATGATAATTATAATCATTTTATTACAATCAAATTCTACTTTTTCCTACAATAGTTCTTAAGGTATAATTTAGTAGATATGTGGTAAGCCGGGACTGTACAGAATAGCATACTCACGTAGGCCATTGACAGACATGACCGTTTTTTTAAATATAAACAAATCATTTTGATAATCGGTTATTGCGCATTTTCATTTCTTACCACCGGATCAGACCAGATTTGTCCAATTTTTCGACAGATTTATTTTCGTATGATTAACATGCGAGAAGCCAAAATAGATTAACATTATGAGCCGAGGTAGATCTATAACATTTCTATTACCATGATAAATCGTTAGTGCTTATAACGACCCAGATCGGGCTCTGTATCAACAGGGTCTGATCACAACCTTCACTTAACGCTCTGTAGCTTCCATCAAGTTTTATAACGAAATAAATGATTATATATTTGACCCGCCTTCATGCGGAAAGGGACCATCTGGGAACTTCGTAAAATGATGATTTGAAAAAAGGATCTGATCTAGCATAGGTCAACCAGGAGGCGTATTTCGGAAATAATAAGAAAGGTGAGGTAGAAGAATTATTCTAGATTCAAAAAACTTTTAATGGGCAAAACTCTTGATAGCCAGCCCCGGTTCACCCAGCTGTATAATTGGGTAGCAGTGGGTTTAAACCACTGCCTCTCTCTTAGGGACATGAAAACATCAGGATTTAGTGTTCGGGAGCGATTCTATCATTTTAGGCTTTCGTCTCAATCGATTTAAAAAATAAGATTGCTTAATTCCTGCCTGGGTTATTTGGGATTTCAAATAGTTAGTCTCAGGTTTGAAAGTACACAAAGAAATTCGATGAAATATATTGCAAATCAAGCCCTGAATTTTGGAATTAAATTTGATGAGATTTCAAAAGGCCGCCCAGAATTGTGGGCGTTAAGGTAGCAAGGGGGTCGTTTTCAAAAACCGCAGACTCTCACTGAAATATTCAATGGATTTATTCGACAGTTTCATGCTTGCCAAATGCATCATTAGGCCATAAGGAATGTTGGATTGATAAGTCAACTTGAAAGCTTCGGCTGTTCGCTGCCAATATTACGTCAAATGAACACAAATTAACATAAATATCTTATGCATTTGAAATCTCAAATGCACCCTGTTCTGTCTGCACGTTATTTGTCGATCCCAAAATTTTCTATTTCAGTTCTTAGTTGACAAATTGGTTTTAAAGTTTGGCGTTTTTAAATGGTGAAACCTTTATTTTGCTTCTAGTTTAAATTGGTGTTTGGAAAGCGTGGATGAAAACGCGTCAACATGAATGAGCGAATTTGGCGTGACCACTTCTCACTGACACTATTTTGTTGAAGAGGGCGAATGACCGGCAAAATTACTCTACCGGAAATGATCAGCAAACGTCTGTATTGTTATTCTCTTTCAACTAAAGCGCGTAAAATTGACTCAACGTTTGACGTTTTTTTTTTTTTTTTTTGTTTTTTTTTATTTTATTTTTTATCATTATGCTATTTGAAAAGTTTTTCCTAGTGTCGTTTCAATACTGTTTGATACGGAACACAACTATTGTAAGATTTTCTTAACCACGGAGATTAAGAGAAGAGACTCAAGATCGAACGCGTGATGAACGTCGAGGAAGAAAGAAAAGATTTCGACGTTTCTTGAAAAACACCAAGATGACATGTTGTTTGAATAAAAAAAAGTGTGTGTACATTAGAATACGAAACTCTGCAAACATTTTTGGTACCTTAATTGATCATTTGATCATACAGATGTAAAGTTTTTGGATAAATAAAAGTGAAACTCTCTTTTTCTGCTGAGTGTAGATTCGGAGTAATTTTTGACTGACGGACACCCTTCGCTATTGACGCACTTTGTAAACCGTCAAGCGACCATCTGGGTTGTGCATGAAGTGTCGACCCTTGTTAGACTTCGCGGAGTGATGAGGGTCAAAACTGCTCGCATTTAAAAAATTTCCGAATCTAGAATGGCCAATCTACCTTCATTTGATTTTTTTTTTTTTTTTTTTTTTTTTTTGAGTTTTGACTTCTAATCATCCTTTATTAGAAACAAACTCTTTTTCAAATATCTAATTCACGGGATGGTCCCTTTTTGCGTGACAGGTCACAATTATACTAAGACTAGCTTTGTCTCGCGTTCTGCGAGCGGGATCAACAAAAACCAATGTCTAAATGTAAAACCCGAGATTAACACTAAACTTTTCTTATGTCATTGGCCTAAATGTTTTGATTTTAATAGCAGAGATTAAACTGGTGTTTTGGTACAAATAAAGATAAATTGACACTTTTATACCATTCAAAAATAGCATCTAAGAGAAAGGAAAAATAATGACCAACAGAGTAGCACGTTTTTGTTTCTTCAAACTTTTTCATCATTCAAGGGAGGTAACCAATTAATCAGGACCTAACATTAACCCGTACAATTATCTCTCTTCGTTCATGGTCGATTTGTTATATCGTCGGTGTTCTGCTAAAATCTGTAGTAACGAGGTATTGGTAGAAAATCGACGATTATACCGGTCAGTTTATGTTGGATTTAACAATATTTTAGCTATATCGCGGCGACTGAAGCACCGAACAAAGGTATTTCTCATACCAGCACAACAATTACATACTTTTCTACCCTCCAGCTGCTATCCATACTGTAGAATCCTTCCATACTGTAGAATCCTGCAATTCAAACAATGAAATAGACAACTGTGTAGATAATCTAACACAGATTATGGACAGAGTTGTGTCCCCTATTTTCAAGTATAGGGTTAAAGATGATAGCCAAAATTATTGCGAAAATAGGTCGCAAAAGTGGCTTACAAGCGAGTGCCATGTAAAACGGAAGTTATTTAACAAATCTTTAAATCGTTTTAGAGAAAATAAATCTGAGAAAAATAGAATTAATATGGTCAAAGCCCGATCGATTTATAAAGGATGTATCAGAAAAGCAAAATATGAATATGATGATATGGAAACTAATAAGTTATTGAAAGCCAGGGAAAAAAAACGCAAGGTTATATTGGAGAATGCTTAAACAAACATGTGGAATTAAAAATTCAAAAATTTCAATTGACATTTTTGAGTCCTATTTTAAATCCGTTAACAACCCAAATAGTGATTATTTTAGTCCAGATGAGGACGTTTTAGACTTCATCAAAAGGGTATCAAAATAACGAATTTAATATAATGTTTCATGAGCTAAATGAACCTTTCTCACAAAATGAACTTTTCAAATCAATATCCCAGCTTAGCAATAATAAATCGGCTGGACCCGATATGTATATCAACGAGTTCTTTATAAACGGAAAAAATGAACTATCCCCTATTTTATTAGTACTCTTCAATAAAATTTTCGATCTCGGTTACTTTCCAGAGTCTTGGTCTGAAGGATTTGTAATTCCATTGCATAAAAAAGGGAGTTTGAATGATGTTAATAATTATAGGGGAATAACATTATTGAGTACATTAGGCAAATTGTTTGCGCGTATGTTGAATAACAGACTATGCAATTGGGCAGAACTATACAGTGTCTATATTGAATCCCAAGCAGGCTTTAGGAAAAACATGGGAACAATCGATAATATATTTGTTTTGCATGGGGTTATTAATCATATGATTACCAACGGAAAACAGTTATACTGTGCATTTATTGACTTTACCAAGGCTTTCGATTATATAACGAGAGATAATCTATGGTTGAAACTGATTAAGTTGGGCATTCGGGGTAATAGTTTTAATGTTATAAAATCAATGTATGAAAACGTAAAATCTCGCGTTAAACACGCGAATAACTTAAGTAATAGTTTTAGTTGCTCCCTTAGAGTGAGACAGGGTGAGTGCCTTTCTCCCTTTCTTTTTTCGATGTTTATAAATGACATTGAAGATGATTATGTTAAAAAAGGTAGTGGTGGTATTGACATGTATATGTTTAAAATGTTTATGATTTTATATGGTGATGATATTGTTGTATTTGAAAATAGTTCTTCGGAACTTCAAAATAATCTCGATTTGCTATATAATTATTGCTCCAAATGGAAACTCTCTGTTAATACAACGAAGACCAAAGTCATAGTTTTCAGAAAGGGTGGACGGCTCCAAAACAATATACAGTTCACTTATGGGGGTAACCAAATAGAAATTGTTGAAAAGTTTGTTTATTTAGGTATTGTTTTCTCTTCAGGTGTTTCTTTTGCCGCCGCACAATCCACATTAGCGGGTCAATCACTCAAGGCTATCTTTAAACTAAATAATTATATAGATTTACAAAGATATCGATTAAACACAAATTAGAACTTTTTGACAAATTAATTATGCCTATAATGAACTATGGGAGTGAAGTCTGGGGATTTCACTCTGGTCTAGCATTAGATAGGGTACACTTGCAGTTTTGCAAAAGGTTACTTGGGGTTAAAAAATCTTGTCAAAATGATTTTATCTATGGAGAATTAGGAAGATTTCCGCTGCAAAATAATAGATTTTTCAATATAATCAAATTTTGGACTAAAATCATAAGTAGTGACAGTACGAAATTCATCAAGATAACATATAATACCCTATATCAGGATTTATTAGACAAACCTAATTGCAAAAACTGGTGTTCTCTTTGTCGAGACTTGCTAAATAAATTGGGCTTGAATGAAGCAGGGCTGTATCAAAGTTTTGGAGAGCGTAAAAGTTTTCTGATATTAGTTAAACAGAGAATACATGACCAATTTCTTCAAAACTGGATGGGTCGCATAAATGATTCTAGTAGAGCACTATGTTACAAAAATCTGGCGGAATTTCGATTTCAACCCTATCTTGATTTCATTCAAGTAGAAAAAATTAGAGTAAGCCTAAGCCGGCTTCGCGTCTCATCGCACAGGTTGTGCGTTGAGACGGGAAGATGGAATAGACCTACAAGTACACCACTAAATGAAAGGATATGCACACGGTGTCTAACATTAGAAGATGAATACCATTTTGTTATCGAATGTGGTCACTATAAAACACTGAGAAAACAATATTTACCCAGTTATTATTGGAAATATCCTAATATGTATAAATTCGTTGAATTGATGAAATCGGAAAATGTGACTCTTATAAAACGATTAGGAAGCTATATTAATAAAGCATTTTTGCTAAGGAATGAAATAATGTTCTCAAATTAAGCATTCAAACCATCCCTCTGCTTTTAGAAGTGTTACAATACTTTAGTTGCTGCGTACACATTGCAATGTATAATAAAAAATGACAATGTTGCTTAATTATACAGTTGAGCGCACCGTGATATTGACTTTCATCTCGATCAGGACCGCTCAAATCACTCACACAGTACTCTTGCCTGGCATCAAGAAACTGTTAAAAAATCTTCGAAATCGTTATAAAAATCGATATTTCAATCAAATCGACTAAAAAAAAGGATGATGTTATTGACTTAAATCGTCTGAAACGACCGGGATGACACAGAAATAGAAAATACCTAGATTTTAAAAGAGGGGAGTAATAAATATGGCTATTTTCGTTCACGTTGGACGGAGTTAGTGATATTGGATTTCCTCCCTTGAATACCATTCCAAACTCGCTCCACACTTTGATTCACTATCATTCTAAAATCAAGAAAGCTAATTTCACGATGTTTCTAGCTGTAGATTGAGACTTTGTTTCTCTTAGTTTTAACTTGATAAATTTTCATTTAATACTTATTTTGTCTCTATAAACTATACATATTTCACGTGTTCATGGGGCTATGTGGCTTCGTACCATCAGTTTGAATAAGCTGAAGTTACGTTGTTCTCGTTGCCCATCGACTATATGACTACACCATAAAAGGTAATAATAATCTACCCACAATCCTGGCTTGTTTTTCGTTTTGCACAAGCCTGGAGAAGTGGATCAATATTTCATTTCACATTTTGTTATATCTTAATTTAATACATTATCAAAACTTATTACAGATACAATGAATATGTAAAATTATTTTATGTTGTCTGCCATAGTCATTTGTTTATATTGTAACAATTATTGTAATCTCCTCATGGGTCAAAGACCTTCTGGAGGCTTATTGAATAAAGCAAGCTATCCCACATAGGTCTACGTTTACTAACCCAGTTGCGCGAGACAAATAGTCGGAAAAGATGAGGATCGAACCCGGGATTTTTTTTTATCAAATAATATTTTTTCGAAAGTTTCTAGTCATATATGCATAAGGTTGATCCCATTTCAGTTTTATTAGGCCGAGAATATAGAAAAGAAAAAAGGGATAATTGTCACAAGAAACGCCAGTTACACTGCTGGATGTCCCAAGAATGAAAAACAACAGGGCTACATAACTGAAATATCAAGGTAGGTAAAGGTACGGTTCCCGTGCATTGCAATCTGTATTCATGAAAAGAACATTATTTCCAAGTCCATCGGACAGAAGATGCCAGAGTTATGTTCCACCCGCTCGCCGGAAACCACGTGCGTCTCTCGACCGGCGTATAAAAACGCAATATTTTGTTTAAATATTAAAATTGAAAAAAGATATTTTCTATCAAATATACTTGTTTACTTATATACTTAATCCCAAAAGAAACGTCTACACAATATAAATAAAAATAATTAAAAATCTTTTTTACGAATCTTAATCTTTCTTTGCTACGTTTGGTAGAACAACCATACGGCTGCATGTCTTGGGTGAAATAATGGTGCTACCTGAGACCGTTGTTGAACAGATATGCCTCGCTTGACAACACTATCAAAAAAAGAAGTTCACACGGATACAAATGGTAATGCCAAAATGAAAAAGAATACCCATTTCGCAATTGAGCTCTACCGCAATGCACTCACAATAAATCGGTTTTAAAAAGCTGTTCATTTTGCCTGAAAATATTTCATTACCCACTCACATTGCATGGTCTGAGAGTGGGTGCGGTAAGCATTCATCCTGTGATAACGGTGAAATCCTGCCTAAAAGCGGATAAAACTTGGACATTAATGTTTAAGGATAATTGACGTGTTTCAGTATTATGTTACAGTTATCAAGCGGACTTTCATATCGCCATATTCCTTTTAAAAATATGGCTTATAAGACGCTATTTAGAGCGTTTACAGGAGTCAAAATATCAACCAGATGTGTTAATAGTTAGTGTGCTTTTGATAAACATGCCGGCCGCTATATTCAATCAACAATACGACTTGATGTCGGTATTTTGTCTTCGCACGAACGAGCAAAGACTAAAACACATGGTTAGTTGCACCAGTCTTTGAAATTCAATAGGAAAACTTTTCTAAGAAGCGTAAACGTTTTTAAAACCATTCTTCAATTTTCAGGGAACAGTTTGAAGTTTATATTGATAGCGCAATGCCTACTTAAATGGCTGACCTCCGTAGACCAAAGTTAGCTGATATCGTTCTTAAATTAAATTTGACGTCATGAAAAATTTAACGATTTTGAAACGGCTTATTGCTAGGTGCTTAAGTGTCTTTCAATGCACATTGAAAATTTTAACAAACATTTGTGAAACAGACCCCGCAATCTTACGGGTCATGTTTACTAAAAAGGCGTCGCTAAGGAACATGGAATCTAATAGTAAAAAGATCGGTCTGGAAAAGATAGTCGGTTTTTAAAGGTATTGAAATAAAAAATGCAATTAAGATATAAACGGTAAAGTTATTGAGAGAACATGCAATTGTGGAAGTTTCTTTTGGAGTAAGGTATATCTAAACATGTTTGTCTTGCTTTTAAATCACAAACCATTCTCCTCATCACATCGACCGTTTTTGAAGACATTTTTTCACGGAAGAAAATTTCACAGACTAATTACACATATGCTGAACAAGATATTTGAATTTTATGGAGATAATTTTTCCTTTATTTTATACTATGATCCTTTGATTAAATGGATTGTATTTTTTGACAAATGACATTTTGGAAGATCCAATTCGTCTATATGTCTATGTTTTATGTAAAAAATTGGTTTTTGACAACGTCAGGAAAATTCAGAGATCGAAAAATGTGCTTTACGGGACATTTTTAAAAGACGCAACTAAATTTCTAATACGGCTTTTTTATGTAATGCTCGATCTAAATGAAATTTTGACAGACTATTCTATACAACAAGAGGTACTGATGGTCCTATATCGCTCACCTGGGTCTCTTTGACCGCTTGGATATCACATCAATTTGACAGGCAGATGTCAACAAGGAGATGATTTCTACATTAGATCAATACCATGGAATGTTCTCAAAAAAGAGCAAAATGTAAATGTCTGAGTACAGCTCTTATATAAACATATGGGACATGTAATGAATAAACTTGATGAAATTCAATTAAATGAAATTATTAAGAAAAGTCCCTGCCTTCTGGTTTCAGAGAACAAGTTTTTTTAAGATTGTTTTAAAGATTTCCTCCTTGGTGTCTATGTCTATGGGGGTCATTTAGAGCCCAAAGATGAACCCAGAGGCATGATATGAAAAAACTTGATAGAGGTCCACTAGATGATGCTACAAACCGAATAAGGGAGCTGTCTGCCTTCTAGTTTCAGAGAAGAATAATTTAAACGATTTTCAATTTTCAATTTTCACCCTTCGTGCTCAGGTGAGCTAAAAAGGGATGCGCCTGTGCGGTGCCCAAATATGATCCCAGGGTCTTGATATGAACAAACTTTGTAGAGGTCCACTAGATGATGCTACATACTAAATATGAAAGCTGTCTGCCTTCTGGTGTTAGAGAAGATTTTTGAAGTGTTCACTCTTTGATTCAATGTAAAAAGGGTTGCGTCCCAGTGGAGCCCAAATATGACCCCAAGGTGTTGATATGAACAAACTTGGTAGAGTCTCGCTAGATGATACTACATACAATATAAAAAAGCTGTTTACCATCTGGTTTCAGAGAAGAAGATTTTTATTTTTTTTACCCGTTTGTTAAGGGTTAAGAGAGAGAGAGAGTTAAGGGTGAATTCCATTTATTTGAACAACTTTGGTAGAGCTTGACCCAAGGAAAAGCCCTGCCAAGTTTCAACAAGATTTGCCCACCGGTTTAGGATGAGAAAATATTGAAAGGAATTGTGGACGACGGACGACGCTTGACGGAAAATTGGTGATCACAAAAGCTCACCTTGAGCACTTCGTCCTCGGGTGAGCTAAAAAACGATATTTCTGTATTATTGTTTTATGGAGCCGGTAGGAAATCGACCGATGAAATAAGTTTTCATTTAGCTACAAATTTTAACTCACATATTTATTACGTTTATGGGACATTTTTAAGACGCTAAGATTTTCATCATGAAAATTCAAATTATAAAGATAATAAGTTTTTGGTATGAATCTATTCTTAGAAAAAACAAGAAACGACATCTGTGGCTCGATTTTATATAAAATACTCCTTAAACTATTGGAACCGTAAAGATTTAAAATAGAAAGTTGAAAGTAAAATTGGTTAAGAATTCAAATCTCTACAAAATTTATCCAGAATTTGTTTGGCTTTTATTTTTCTCCCCTTTTACAGACGGAAACGGAAATTGTGTCATCAAACGTTAAAGACTATTGCTTCATACTACTTTTTTTACAAATATTTGTATCATCTATGATATTTTTGAAACAGTTTTTAAATGGACCTTTGCTTATTTTTGTATAGCTGTATTTCTTACAAATCGAACAGTGTAAGATTTATTTCGTAATGACAAAAAATGTGATAACCAGACTTACACCATCATGCACTATTTTCCAATACGTCGGACCATTTGAAGTTGCACCCTTGTGATGCAGCGTACCAGTTTAAGGGAGCTCGCTTGTCCTTTGACATCCTGAACGCACGCCTAGATCTTGAAAATTATACGCACGTAAAATTTGTTCGTTTGAGCATTGGTTTGACTCTCGAGAATAAAAATGATAATGTTGGCGTGTAACAAATTCAAATTCCTTTATTGGTTTTAATATACAGTTATAGGATTGTCACCAAGAACATACATACAACAAACATAAAAGACAGAACCTATCAAAAAGGTATAGAGCAGAGGGGTATATAATCTATGAACCGATAATTCAAAATCATCACTGAAATATAGCTGCTTTAAGTTAACCAGTAAATCAACGTGCAAAAGGACGCCCTTTCATTTCTGTGCTCTGCTTATTCCGTGGAATTGTCGAAGATTTCCGATTGTGACTCGATAAGATGTCGACTTTACCTTATTTATTTTTTTATTCCTTAACTCCTCCAAAATAATGAATATCATTTCACATAAAATACAAACAGAACTAAATATATATACAAAAAAAGAAACGTGAAGTAGGAAGAACATAGTATATTCACAATGTAAAAGATAAGTTGAAAGGTTGAAAAAAGAAACAATGTATGAAATAAGTGAAATGAGAATGGAACGAGAGAAAGAATTTTCTTGGGGAAAGAACGATTTGAAACCGGCCGATGCTCCAATCACCCTAGAGTGATTTTTACACCAAAGCAGGGGTGTGGAATTCCAATGCCTGACTTGTCCGATACGGACTTTGCTACATGCGGACAAGTACATTTTTCTTTTTTATCACTTGTCCGTGGACGAGAAAACATACGGATTGATCATTAAAAAGAAATATGTAGATCTAAAAGATAATTTAGCCTAATATTTGCAAAATAAGATGGAAATCACTGTTTTTAATGAATAAGATAACAAATAATGAATAATAATGAATAAAATTTGAATGATTAAATTGAATTAATTTAATTCAATTTTTTGATGAATTAAAATTAATTTTTTTCTTTCGGGCAATTTCATTTTGACCCTGGACAAGTACAAAATCATATTTTACTTGTCGAGGGACAAGTGGAAAAAATGCGTATTTCCACACCCGTGACCAAAGAACATACGACAAAGTATAAACCTCGTGAGCGTCACGTTATCGCGTGTTAAGTCACGTGAGATAAGGACTATAGAATCAAAATATGACTAGAACTTTAGTTTACCATCACACGGAATTATACTTTCTATGAATTTGAGACTATTCGTTCACATTAAAAAGTTTTGGAAATATTTTCATATAACACACACAAATAAAAAAAAAAACACTTCATTTACTTATCTGGACGATGAAAATTTGAATAGCTAACTTTTAAGTTTGCTATATATTTTGTATTTAGCCGGCCCTTTTTTAAATTTAAGAACAAATTAACAATGCAAACAAATCGTATTGTTTCCATTTTCATTTTTCTTTCTGTGTGTTCATTCAATGGAATGAGTAAGTAATCTTTTATCTTGTTTCTTAAAGAAAAAAATAAAAAGTTGCAAACAGTTCAATTAGCTCATAAAAGGAGGGCGTAACTAGCATAACGAACATTACGCAAAAACCTATAGAAATAAATCCTTATCCGAAAAATGTCCTTGATGAAGGATCATTACATCGAAACTACAGCTTATCAAAGCTGTAGTTTCGATGTTATGATTATTCTTCGACGCTCAAATCATAGCAATGGGGAGCGGGCGGAGGACTTTTATCTTTTGTCACAGTCCACATTTCGCCTTTATCCTCTATATTCTATGTTGGTCGCGTTCCGAGTGCGTATAAATTTCAAAATCCTAGTTACGCCTATGAAAAGTGAATATTTTTTTTTTTAACTTTTTCATCTCAGTTTCATGCCATTGAAAAAGATGCTTGCGAAGAAATTGTCTATGGCATTGAACGATAATTTAATTCAAATTGTATGTATTTAGAACCGCGAAAAGGGACCATCAAGGGAGTGTCTTAAATGTCGACCCCAGTCAGACTATGCGGATTGCGCAGACTGACTAGGGTCGAAACTTTTAGCATTTTACTAATTTTTTAAATCTAGAATAATCAGTCTAACTCTCCGTGAAATGCTATCTCCGGTCGGCCTGTACTAGAACCAATCTTTTTTTCAAATGTTTATTTCACGGAGTTCCGAGATGGTCTCTTTTTGCATGAAAGGTCACATATGTTAATTTCTTAAAAATAAAAATGCCCTCTGGTGAAGATTTTGGGAATCTATCATGACGGTGCTTTGCCAGAACACATTTCTTTTAAAGGCACTCACATTCTATTTACCATGCAATCATCTTCAGGGCTCAAAACTTTATATCTTAACCTTTAAAACAAAAGAAATTCTGGTGTAAGTGGTTCTGGTTAGGATCATGAATACGCAAATTGTCTCTAAAAATAGACGGTCTGATAACATTAAACGATGTCGTGATATCGGGTCAAAACAGGCAAATCAGACATCGTTGAAACGCAAGTAAAAAGTGCAGCAATTAATTGACTGATAGATCAAATCAGCATAAAATCTACAATTTTTCCTTTCTTTCTCAGATGTGACGGCTATAAGTTGTTTCGAGTGTGATGATTTGTATAAACCATATCTGTGTGATATAGTAACCCAATGTGCACAAGATCAGGTGAGGTCGTTACAGTTATTATCGGTACTATTTTTTCAACTATAATGTCTTGTCACAAACTATACAAAAGTGAAATGAGGACACTTTTTTATCTTTCAAAAGTTAGGACCGTGTTAAAGGGACTTTGAAAGTAAGGCATTGACCCAATCGGGAACCATCTGCAATTCTACGGAATAGACCTCGTGAATAATACGGCAATGTAAGCGCGTGGGTTTGACGTCAAAAACATCAATGAGTGTTTTACTGCATTTTATCATCAAAAATAATATGCCTAAAAGGTCCCCACTGACGATCTAAAAGAATTAGAAAAAATGTGATTTTCTTCAAGCGTATTAAATAGGGAAGGTACCACCTGAAGCCGAATTGCCTAACAAAAGACCCAAAAGTACTACACTTACGTCCGAGGTACATTCCAGTTTACGGTAAAGTCCAAAAGGCATTGAACTTGATTGGTGGCCTCGACTTTGGTATTAACTGACAGTTCACATCACAGGCAAAACACTTGTGAAATTCGAAGGCTACACCAAAAATGCAAAGGGGTCGCCAAAAAATGTTTTTATGTTGAAATAAGGTGACCTTGAAATTTTGACCTTAGATAATGGCATTGACATTGGTATCAACTGAAAAATCTTGTCCCAAGGAATACGATTATAAAATATGAATCACTATCACATACCATTCTGAAAATAAGGTCCATTTTAGAGTATGAATTGTAAACATATTATCATTGAAAATTTCTCTTGATCTTGATTAATTAACTAGGTTCGTATAGAGAACGGCCTTGTTGCAAGCAACACATAAAGGCTTCATCTAAAGTTAGAACCAATTTTAAAAGTTTGCAAGGGACAAATGAACAAATAGATAGATTGACAATGAGACAGGGTAAAACAATATACCCCGGTGAATCAATGCGCGGCCATAACTTAAACTAGGATTATTGTAAAGATAGGAGGCAATATCAGATTTGGCCGAAATCTGGAAGTCAACTTTTTAGAAAAATATACTTATGATTTTGCCCCGTTTCTTTCCTTAGATCAAAAGGCTAGCATCTTAGACAGCTAAATAGCATACTCGTCACATTGGGATTGACATAGAAATACTTCAGGTTGCAAGCATTTATCATGTTGTATCAACACATGTCCTCTCAGTAACACAGACATTTTTTTTCTTTATTTGCAATATGCTAGTTTTTAATTGAATTTTATTTTGCTGTACTCTAATAAGACATATAATGTAATTGACAGGTGTAAATTTTGATTTCATGAAGTAATTAGTGGAGCTCATATGATGTTCTACGTTACCTTTACGAATTTAGTCGTAAATTTACACTATTTCAAATGTGATCAAATGTATCACTCTCACAAGAAAACGTTGTTTTGTTCCGAATGCGACAGTATATTAATTTTCCTTTGTATTGAGCAGTTCACTTAAGGTATGATTACATTTTTTGTCTGAAAAAATTGGCTAAAACTTATATGTTATACCGAGGACAAATAAGTTATTGGGATGACACATAACGTTATTGAATGGACAAAAACACCTAGAATTGTAGTTTGAACTTTTACTTCTCCCTTTCAACAATCAAAATTTTATTCAAGAGTTGTGTATTTGAGTAAAAATCTAATCATAACACCAAAACATATAATTTCATATTTATCAATTGTACATTTTCTATTTCAAATCATCATTGTTACTCGGAGGAAGTATGACGTTATTGGAAGGAAAAGAAGGACTTTTTATAGAAATAGTATCATTATCATACAGTTTCGTTGACCGCATGCCATGCTTAATGAATGTTAAATTCTTCTAAATATAAGATAAAGCGTTTATAGAAAATAAATCTGGTCACCTTGATCTTTATTTAATTACGGTATTGCAATGACTGATTTGCTACTGGAAAGACATTGTTCGTTGTGGTCTTTCGTTAATCAAGAAAAAAGCTTATTTGCAATTTTAGAGTTATTATTTTATCCATCTTAACGTTCGAAATAAGTGGATTTCCTCATTTAAATTTTTTTAAAGATGAATTAAAAGCATGTAAAGGAACCAAACTCGGTAACTTTGCACAACGTTTCCTCAAATTTTGTTCGAAAATACAAAATAAATTTCCGTTATCTTTTCATCAGATCCCATCTTACTAAACTATTCCAAAAAATGCCAAAAAGGTATTAGCTGAATAACACATGGGTCGACAGGGCGTTCTGCAATACTTCTTAAGACATAAGTATGATATTGAGACGCATCACTCAATTTCACATAATTCAATGTTACCCTACTTAACCGTATAAACTGCCTCTACCACTGAATCTGACGTTGTCTGTGACGTTATTGCAAGACTACGCATATCACAGGGCCCCAGGATTGGAACTTCTTTTAATCTACCTTATTTCGAACTTACCCTTTTCCGAAAGGCCAGATTAACCATCAACATCAACTTGGGAGTCATAACAGATTTTAATGTTGCCAGTTGAAAAAAAAGTTCTTATTCTTAAGATGATGAACCGAAATAGATGTCTTTATAGATGGTCACGTTCTGAAACGTTGCAGTTCGCAGGTTTACCACGATATTTAAACGGTCTCTACAGAGCCGATATGAACGTCACCTCAGATCGTGATCTCTCCACTGCACCTCTATTGTCTGAATGGAACCCATGGCATGTTCGATTAAACACACACCTTGTTTCCGTTCAAGCTAACATATGAATAATTTCTAAGCAATTTCTAATCAACAAGAAGGATAACAACAGCTTTCATTTCAAACAAAAAACTCCTAATAGCAACTAAACATTTAAACAATACTTTAAATCATATTGATGGTTAAGTAACTGATAAAGTTTAACTCCCTGATTTTTTTTTTTTTTTTTTTTGTTTTGTTTTTTTTTTTTTTTTTTTTTTTTTTTTTTTTTTTTGTTTGTTTTTTTTGTTTTTTTTATCAAGCCTATCTTATCACACTAGTATTCTCAAAAGTTTCATGCATTGTTACTTTATTCAATTAGTTTATCATTTTAAGTTAAATAAATACATGCAATTCCACCGGTGTTCCTTAATTAATCCTGCGTTGAAAGAAAATATTTCCTGAAACAACTGAGAAATGCTTTAAGATTTTTATCCAAACTACGTCTGGTCGTTTGCCATAAAATGTAACTAGTTACTCGTATGCTGAATGAGATTGGGAGATTACAAGCTGAAAACCATCTAAAATTCGTTGTTTAAGGAGAGACATTAACTCTAAGAAACAATTAAATATTATGAAACCCATAAAGAAATGGTTTGGTTCTTTTACAACATGAATTCAACTTTTACAAAATATTATCCTTGCACCATTTGTTTATAAATCAAGGCTTGACGCCAAATGGTAAATTGAGTAATAGCATAGAAAATGGTTTTCAAACAAAGTTCATTTGTATTATAGTCTTTTTGAACTCAATGACCTAAATAAATGGATTTATTTCAGTTACATTTGCGACCAAAACGTATAAACAGTTTCGTGATCTTCGTCTAATCAAATGACTTACACGTTACATGTATCTAGGACAAAATCTGTCTCGTTTACATATGATCTATCGGTCCTTGCAACAATACGTCAATACCCTAGGCCATTTACAAAATATTTACATAGTTGACGGCCAATTGCTCTTGTGTTCAAAGATGGAAGTGGTTTTCATCAAAGTTCCATTATGACCTTAGCCTATGGATGTCGTAACCAAATTAAACAAAAGGGCCGTTTCTTTTATCGTTAGCAAAATAACTTTTCGAGGTTCTAGGCTAAGTGCTTATAAAATTAAGAGCACAGAAACAAATAGATTTTTGCTTTTTCATATTTTGATAGATAGATATAACTCCGACCCCTAGTGAGCTAAAAGAAGAAAGGTAGAAATTTGATTCATAAACAACTTTTGTATGGTGTGACTTTTCTTTGACAAATCGGTGCCATTTACGAGCTTGAAACTTAAGGCTAACAGACTACGGGATATCGGAAGTTTTAAATATACAGACATAGGGGCATAATACAACTTTAAAACAATGTTCAACTCGTTCGCATGTAAGATACATAACTATGTAACAAAGTAGAATATCGTTTAAGATTAGGGTAATGTACCAGTCAAATCAGATCGATACTAATTCCAAATCAAAGATAATTATCTTCTCTTGATATGTAAGAAAAGGGTGTTCATGTACAGCTATATTGTACATGTACTTGGACCGAGTCTTTTGTTTTCTCCTAAAATAAACAAATCATTATATACTCAATTTATTTACTATACAAATTAAAATGGTACACCCTCTAAATCGGGGTTGTTGTCTGGATCGATGAAGATCAAAATATGAAAAAAAACAAATTTTGCAGATCAACAACCGAAGTAAATACTATGTAATATGAACATTCCGACAAAAAGGTTGACGGTGTACACCTACAAACAATTAGAAAAGTGTACCATGTCCTTCCAGTAACGAAGAATCTCCTCAAAGTAACGTACAAATAAAAACATAAAATGATGAGCTTTTGCTTGTCATACTCCTATATTTTCACTTATGATGTTTCAAATGGTAAATTTGGATTAAGCCCATGGAATAATTGTCTGGCTTTGATCTGCTTCTTTATAAAACTGTCATATGTTTCCTAAAATATCCTTCACATAACGACCATTAGTCATTCCAGTAACAACAAACTAGACAAAATGTGTTAGGCAGTTTCTTTTTTAAAAACGGATTAGGGGATGCTTATTATTTTCGTAATCACTTTAGATATTTGCTCATGGACAATTAGATGTAAATTTGTCCTTGCAAACACAATTTCCGTACTTCCAATAACGAAAAATGCCGTTATTGAAAAGACGGTTACTGTGAAGACCCACGCTACCATTTTTGCTTGATAGAACACGCAAACAAAAAGGAAGGCAAGCTGTTGCCCAAAGATAAAGATGTGTCGTTAATTCCGAGCAAGTACAGCTTGAAATGTAATAGATTTAGTCAACATGACCTTGGTAAATGCGTTACATAATGGACAAAAAATAAAATCTACGCTGTCAGAGGCTTACCTTATTTTCATCTTTTTTCACTATCTACCCATACGAAGTTTATGTATCAACCATCATGGCTTCTTTCAATGTTGAGGCATCCGTTTACAAAGAGTTTTATGTAAAACTGACCAAAAGTACATGTAATATTATTACGCGCATGTTAGTTATTGCGAGGACATTATCATGTCCAAATCTAGGGACAAACTTTGAACAGCGAAATTTTTATGTTCTTCTTTAATTTTCCGAAATCTGAGTGTTTACACTTCATTTTAAGATATGAAAAAGATTTGAAATGATGAAATAAATTATTAAAACGAACCATTATTAATCAAAATACATAGCAGAATCAGAATAATCTTCCAAAGGACACGCGAATATGGGTATTTTGGGATACAACAAATGCAAAATTCTTGAGAAATTAGTGACACACAAGATTAATTTATCGTCTAAATTTAAGAAAAAGATCATCTTTGCACAACTGACAAACGAAAACAATTCCAATTTTACTCATTTCCGAGAAAATTGGCTTGGACAGAAATTTCGGCGAAATGAAATATTGGCTCATAGCTATCGTGGATTTATACGCCATGAAATGTTACAACTTCTTTAAATATTTTCGGTGGTTTATCGAGAAGTAACAGTAGATTATCATATAAAAATATCACCGCATAACCAGTGGAATTATCAAATAGGCTACTTATATCCCGCTTTCTTTCACTACGACCTATCTGATCGCTTCAAGGTAATCACGTGCAAAATAAGGCGCTTTAAGAAAATTTGTCCGAAACTTTTCACAATTCGTCTCAAGTTTGCATTAGAAAAATATAATAATAGTTTGTTTGTATTTTTCCGGGAAGGATAGATTGATATTTAATTTCGCGAACAACAAAAGCTATATTTTTAACTTTTGCTCCGTCACTCAAGAAAACATAGCTTTCGCTGTTCACTCAATGAAATATCGATCGATCTTTACACTGATACAAGATCAAACTCTTTTTAACTCCATTCAAACTAGGACTTTCCTTGTAAATTATTCAGTTCGATTGTTTCTGTTACAGCAATGTTTTGTGGATGAGTATATCACGTCATCGGGAAACATCCTTTACAAATCAGGCTGTCGGTCAACACAGGTTAGTTCTTAGCCATTGTCATACAGTTAACAACATCAGTGAAATTGTGACTTGACTTTTTTCTAGCAATATTTATTTTGAATGTACATTTTATTTGTTAATCTGATCTTTTATAGCCATTTCGAAACGTTTTTGAATGGTTTGAGTGAGTGTTTGGAATGAATGCATGGATCGCTGAGTGAATGGTTTTGATCAAGGCGAATATCAATTCCACGATGTTACAACATGTAACTGGACCCATCCACATTTTTGCAAGCATTTGAGAATTTTTACCAGCGTTGCTTGTTAGAATTTTCAAAATGTTTCCCGAACTTTTCATCTTGAGGACAGTGCTGATATATTCACAGAGGTCTACGTAAAAAAAACCCCAACAAATCAAAGGTCTTTATTTCTCAACGTAACTTTAAGCTCAGAGTACGATTACACCTTGCAAAGTCTCAATACCCTAACTCTCAATAACAAGGATGTTACCTGCAGTTATGGAAAGGTGGGACTTTTTAAATCGAATGTTGTTTTGAGCATCTTCCTAAGCTCATGACAAAACTTTTTTGAAAGGTTCTCCTAAAAGTTCATTGGACATGAGATACTAGTAGTTAATTCACATCGATATTTTGTGTTATCTCTTCAATTCTGGTCGATTTTATGGTAACCTTAAGTTTGTTTTTTACCGTGGTTCCTTCGCATTTATTTTCATGTCAATGGCATAGGTTGCCAGGAAGTTAATACTATTTATACTATTTTATGCGTGTTATATGAATTATATTCTCTTTTTGTAAATAAAAATCCCAAACATGATGATCTGTTATCTTTTAACTTTTAATATCGGATTTAAAGAAATAATATTATTCCTACAAAAGGGAAAAGCTTTGAATATAAAAAGTGACCCTCGTATGTGGCTACAACTATCATAATTCCTCGATCAAACGGTTCCTTATATCGATCTTTCTGTTTCCTTCATTTACAGCGGTGTTCAATCACAAAAAGAGAAGTCCGCGTGTCAGTTAATGCTCATGACGTGTCGGATGACGTCGCCAGTGACGTAGCCTCAGATATTCTATTCTGTTCAGAGTGTTGTAACAATACTGAGTACTGCAACAAAGAAGGCTGTAAACAAACTGGTATGTTTATAAGATACAGCAGGAAAACTGTGTATTAAAATGATAATATCCCAGTATTTTCGCCCATTTTGATAACATCAACAATCCTGAAATTTTTCCCATAAGAATATTTTTAATCTGTTACAATTTAATAATCCACATTCTTAAGCTTATTTATTTCGTAAGTCTATCGAATCTTAATCATTCTTTAATACAACATATTACATATTCTATTTTGTTTTTTCTCTATTCTATTCTATTCTATTCTGTTCCAATTTATTCTATTCTATTCTATTCTATTCTATTCTATTCTATTCTATTCTATTCTATTCTATTCTATTCTATTCTATTCCACTCCATTCCATTCTATTCTATTCTATTCTTTTCTATTCGACACAACTTGATTCCAGTCTATGGGAACTTAAAATCGAAAACGCTTAAGGTAATTTTACTGCTAACAATCATGCCGCTTTTCCGGTTTGACTTCTAGTTCCAGGGAGAAAACAAAGAGGACCATTCTGCTTTGACTGTAAGAGACAAGGAAAGAATGGTTGTAGACAAGTTACTCAGTGTGACCAGTATGAGGTATGTGAGAAGTATGATTTGTTTGTTTGAGTGGGGTTTGACACCGCTTTAAACCATTTTCAGTTATATCGCTGCGTCTGGAGCATCTAACAATGGATTCCTGGCATTTCTCGCACCAGTACTACCATTTCATTCTTTCCTAGCCTCCAGCTGCTATCCCGTATCGGTTTACGATTATCAACCCATTGGTTGGAGACAAACAATCGGAAAGAATGAGTGCTGCCGTCAGAGATCGAATCGAAACCTGTAGATTGACAGTCCGACGCGATACCAAGTGCGCCATGACGGCGGATGAGAAGTATGGAAATTAAACTAAATCTCATTAAATGTACCAAGGAATTGTTCGTGTAACATTAGCCATGTGCTCAGGATGTAAAAACGTTTCGCGAGCGCTTTGAGATGATACGCACAAAGCGAGGTTTTCCTTTTGAAAGCGCTTCGCTAACATTTTCATCCTGAACGCAGGGCAAGGCCCTTGGCCCGAGATGGGCAGCTGGAGGTTTGATTGAAATGTTGTGTTTATTTAGGTATGAGAAAAGACAGAAAATCATCGGTAGGTGCACCAGCCACTGATTATAACTGCTACAATATTGAAAGTGATGTTAATTTTCATCGGAAACAAATAATCAAGAAATATATTTGAGTCTGTGCCTGACATTTCCAACAATTTGACATGTTCGTTAGGTGAAAACATTTAGTATCGTTGACAGCTACATACTGTAAGTAAAAAGTTACCTGATGGTCTACAACTACTTTGAGACATTATCTATCTATTAAACGCATAGTGAAGACTGGTCAGACTGTGCGGATGCATAGGCTGGTCAGAGTCTTCGCTTTGCGCACATTTGAAATTGTTGGAAATCTCATGAACAGGCTCAATTGTCATTTTTTCTAAATACATTCCCATTTCTGGACATACGTGTAGCTAATATCGGGCAAGTACTTTTTCTCTGTGGACAAGTAAAACTTCAAAATTACTTCACCTGAAATCCTTAAGGGAACGCCTGGTAACATTCTCGGGTATAAATCAAGTTCTAATATTTGTTAAAATGGCAAATAACACATAATTGCTGTTGTTTTTTGAAAAATTACTCCTGAGTTCTAAGGCTCAATAAATAATCTGATGGAGCTTTAAGATTTTTAAAGAAAATACATTAATACAGTAAAACCTTTATTAAGCGACCACGAATGGGACCACTAAAAAAGATCGTTAAAGAAAACGGTCGATAAAATACACGTTTTGTTTACAATTAAGATACATGATTTTGATCGAGTATGTATACGGGTAATAGATGCGGACATACTTCTTCGATATACATGTAATGTGCGGATTAGTTTCCCTTGTGTAACATACGGTTGATCTATTTTACCTAATCTTGGGACGGAAATCAGTGATATTGTGTTGTTTCCTTTATTTCATTATATCAATATCAACTGACAAACATATGTTTCTTGCAAGCTATCTACAATTTAACAATTCAAGTGGGCCTAGGATATCTCTATTCTTCGCATACTAGTTTAGTGGTAGGTATTGTAGGATCAAACGATAACGGCTAGGGATTTCGAATGCCTTACAATATGAAAGGGATAAACAATGAAACCAACTAATAATTAAATGTCAGAGTTAAATTTGAGAATCAAGTTAAATATCTTCATTAATATAAATAGATGAATTTCAATTGTGTCAGGTAACGTGGAAAAGAATACCAAAATGGAATTTTTTCCGTCGTTTGACGTTCATTTAACCTCGATGCGTCTGCATATATATATCATTTATAGGCATAAAATCCTATATAGACAAGCAATTTCAAGTGATCAAAGATCGAAAATGATACATTGAAAATGATAGGAAATCATTTTAAAATGTACAAATTTCCAAATGTTTAGGTAGATTTTGTTCCGTGAGCCGTGAAATTTACCTTTTACTGTTAGATTCTCGTGCCATATTTTCGAAATAGATAAAATAGGTTATAAACAAGTTATTAAAAAGTTACTATTTATCTTTCAAACGAAATTTATTGCTTGTTAAAAAATCGTAAGGTTTTTTATATCACATGTTCTTTCATAATTTTAGTAAAGGGACCAGGTTCAATTCCTATATTATGCTTTTTAATATACCCGATATACCTATGGTAATGGACTCAGCGCCTACGTCAGAGCTCAGTTTTGAAAATACACCTATACGTTTTTTGACACCGGTGAGTGAGAAACAAATTATACTATTGCCTTGTTTTGATAGGTCTGTGAGATAAGCACGGAGGAGAGAAATGGTCTAACGTTGTACAACAGTAGATGTGTGAATCCTCAATCACCACAGGTAAATAAGTTGTTGTTTTTTGTGTGTGTGTGTTTTTTTTTTTGTTTTTTTTTTTTCAAATCAAACAGACACATTGCTAAAGAAGTGTGTCTTGTAACCGTTAGAAACAGAAAATCTGGTAGACAAAATCAAGTTAGGCGACTTGCGACGCCTGTACGATAAGGCAATCGCATCGCACAACGTCATTGGCGTAATCAGTAATTGATTACCAAATCTTTGACAACGGCATAGATAAGGGCTCAAAGACAATCAATTACACAATATCCATGGTTCAATGCCTTGATGTTTCGATTTCTACTCAATATGGTCAACCCTGTTATTGTCTAAAAATTTATTACATTTTCTATACGACTGAGGCGTTTTTTTTATGACGTATGTATCTAATCATGCAATTCATATTGTAGAGTTGCAACATTTCAACTAATGATCCTACTAACATGTACATCGGAAAGAGAGATAGAATTCCGACTAGCTACTGTCCTCAATGTTGTAGCGAAGACTTTTGTAATTCAGACTGTGATATACTGACAGGTATGGTTAGTTACATTGTGAAATTGACATTTAACTCATATCTTTTTTTATAAAAAGTTAAAGGGAGTTAATATGTTGGATTATTTCCCTTTAATTTCACTTTAAACTCACTCGTCACACTCGTTCAATTTCATTCCAAAATCATTATAAAATCATTCACCTTGTCAATGTCACGATATTAATAATTGTATGATAGGCTATACACTTACTTCCCTTTAGCCATAAGCTCACCTCAGTACAATTTGCTCTTTAGGATCTTGAGTCCGCCTTCTGTCATCCGTCATCATTGATTATAACATCTCATCCTCAACCGTTAGACATATTTCATTGAAACTATGTTTTTGTAGCTCTTTTAAAAAAAATGATATATAAATGCAAAAATCTGAACTATGAAAATTGAAGAAATGCGGAAATTAGTGTCCTTTATTTTCTGTCGTTTTATCCGATACCTGTATATACATATTTCTTATTTGTGTTCAAAACATTTCGTAAACAATAGTTTGTTACTTATCAATGTTACATAAAGTTGTGGACGGTGCGTGGTCTGAATGGGGAAGCTGGGGTTCGTGTTCAGCAACATGTGATCTAGGACTAGCTCGGAGAACGCGTACGTGCTCCAACCCGCCACCGTCAACAAACGGACAGTACTGTAACGGGTCCTCCAGCCAGTCAAAGCTATGCAATAGTGGAGTAGATTGTCACAGTAAGATATCATTGACAACTTAACTTTTAAGAAGAACTGTGCTTAATATTTTACATATTTTGAGAATTACCTTTCGGGAGGTAAACATAGACTCAATCTTAGGCGCTGACGTCTTCTGACTTAGGAAAAACCTAAATCTCTTGAAGCATTTATACATATATGTTTGGATGTTTCCGATTTTAAGACGAGCGATGAATCCTATAGTAATCAAAGCACTGAAATTACTGAAGGTGGACGTTTCTGGTGGCAATGTGGTGCAAAGAACGAGATTAAAAAGGAAACTAGATGTATAAATATGTGAAATATGATGAATGGAAAATGTTTCGACCCAAGTTCGCCATGTTTCAACTTTAACGGAATCATACTGCCTATGTTAAAATGATAGAAGATTTAACACCTGTGTTATTTTAAAGAAATATTTACATAATCAGGGGTATCAACACTTCCGGATATTTTCAAAAGTAAACTAAATAGTCCGCTCCATGTATTTTTCCAACCCTCTTTTTCACAGGAATGTCTTTATTTCATAATTTTCTTAGTGGCTTAATTTTCTTAAATAAACTAGGCAAAACTTCTGACTCACACCTTGAAAAGTCAGTATCTAATCAAGTAATAAATCAATTTAAATGACATTTCAGTTTATTGTTACACAGTCTCAATCTTGCCATTGATGTATTTAACGGATATTATACATCAAAATTATTGAAAATCAATAAGCAGACATTACGCCTTTTCATTGAAAAAATCTCAAATAATCTCCGTGAAACGTGAGCAATGAACAGCAATGGCATTGTAGGTAACAAATTCTTTAACTTATTTTGTCAAACAACAAAAAAGGTTATTTATCTTTTTTAATGTGTAGCTTTAACGTGACTCACAGTTGATTTCATGAAACTGTCATGATACACACTATTTTTCTTAAATTTCACGAAGATCTACACCCTTGGTACAGTTTGAATAAAAGGCCGCGCTCTTGAGAAGATGGCCATTTTAGTTTAGTTCACTAAAAAAATACAGGGGCTATCCCGAATATGTGAAATAACTTTTCTTTTCGCTAACTAAGCATCTTACCAATGCACAATAAAAAAATAGCGGAAATGTGACCTTTTTATATCGACTTTGGTTTGACTTTGGTAACTGTCTTGATATTATTGTGCCTTTCATTATAGAAATAAAGGTAAATAATTTTCTTACACGTGTGCCAATTTCTAGCTATGGGAATGAAGAATCTATGAAAACAATTATTATGATTTACAGATGTGAGTTAACAGATTTTGCTAGAATATTTTGGTATTCTTTTTTGTATCGTGTCTTTGATGTCACAGTAACATTCCCCTATACAGGATTATGTAATCCACAATTAGAAGTTAAAATCATCTTAGATATTATAAGTTTGAAGAGGCATTTTTTGTAAATATTGTATTTGATTCTATCATGGCACGTGATTTTATGTCTATACAAAGCATGCAGTTGCGTCGTGGTTAAATGGGCGCCAATGGTCGAAAAAAGTTCCGAGTGGCTGTTCCATTTCACCCATGTACAAATCTTTATTGATGTCACATAAGGTAAAGAATATTGGCAAGGCTACCTGATAACACTCAATTTTGTCTATATTACGAAAATATTTAAAGGCTCTCAAATAAGTGTAGGGGTATTATACTTTGCAAGACTCTCAAAATATCTTGGGCGAATTATACTTTATCGATGACGTAGTTCATGACGTAGATTAAAATTAGTAATAGTTATAGTTCATTTCTGACAATTTACGCGATATAACCTAAGCGGAGCGTTAGCGGAGCGCAAGGTTATACGCGTAAATTGTCAGAAATGAACTATAACTGTTTTACCGATCGACTTATTTTTTCGTCAAATAGCGATAGGTTAAATGAGCTGCGCGTCAATCAATGAAGTGAGTCATTTTTGTTGCGTCATACATTCTTCAATCAAATCGAGGTAAACAGAAAGTGGGCGGAGCGAATTTAATTTCCATTGGGTTTCTGTAATTATTTTGTCATTTGGCGAGACATAATCAGTTGAGAACGTTCGGTGAACACAACCGCGTTATTGCTGCAAGTGAGTTTTGCATTCTTTTTAGTTAGTTTTTTGCGGATATAGGCTAATTCCTCCCTTTGTTGGATTTTATATAGCATATTCAGCCACACAGTAGAAGCGAGCCGGACTTTCATTCAAAAGGTCTCGGGTTCGATTCCGACGGCGACACTAATCCTTTCCGACTAGTCGCTCCCACCTATGGATAGATAATCGTAGACCTATGTGGGATAGCAGCTTGAGGCTAGGAAAGGAATAGTAGTATTGGTTTAGGAAATACCAAGAATTCGTTGTTGGGTGTTCCAGCCGCAGAGATATAACTGAAAGATTGTTAAAAGCGGTGTTAAACCCCCAAAAAATAAAACATGCATATTCATTATCAATAATATATTGTTTGCAACAAGACGTAAGTAAATAACCCATAATGTATTGAAAAGCTGTAGAAACCAAGTTTGGGTTCCCCACCAATAAGTCACAGTTAAACGGGTCCCGTTGGCTTTCGATATTGGTCAGCTATCACAGGCCTAACATGTTTTGAATCAATTTCTTTCTACAAATATTTGTATACCTAGAATCCTTGGAGTAGAGCTAGGCTTTTTATATTTTTTCTACAATTAATATGCAAACATGTACCTTTCATAGGAACATTTGACTGCATTTTGTTAAGATTGGGACTTTAAGAAACAACTTAGAGACAACTTGAGACATTAAAATTTCGTTTAAAAGATCCAGCGTATTCATGTTTAAAAAGGAAGTGAGATTTTATATCGTTTCGACCCTGTCTTCTTTTCTTTTTTATGTCAATGTGAAAATGTGAAGTACAGAAAGGTTTGGTTCGAGCAAACTCGTCGGTGTCATTCTGCTGTATACCATGTAGATTAATATTTTATTTTCAGAATCATTGATTTATCAGCTAAATCTTCTCTTGATTAACATACAGACAAATTATTCAACAATATTACATCCTTTTTTCGAGTAATTTTGTATAAGCATAATTTAAAAACAACATTCATTTTTTTTTATAAATACTCGATTACAAGTTAAGGGTCTTTCGGTACATTTTATCAGACAAGATTATGACGTCACTGTCTGGTTTTGAATGTAGTCCCCGCCCTTTATGACCTAAAGTCACGTAGCTCACTTATTCGAGCAGATCGTCAGGTTACGGGATATATTTTTTGAATTTCAAACGAAATAGCGGCCTTTCATTGGAGGAAAAAATAGGGCGATCGGTAATGACGAGTATTGTTTACACAAGTTAACTTTATCCGGGTGGATTGATAGATTAAAGATTGTAATTTACCCGACTGAGGAGTATTTTAAGACACAGAAACTTTGAATCTAACGTAATCTATGTGATAAATAACCAGGGTGACATTGAATTGATGTTTGTTTTCACTTCACAACAACGAAATCGTGAAAATAAAGTGGAGATGGTCGATCGACAAGAAATCAATCGCAATTGATAAGGCATGTTAAGTTCGTTTGATAGTTTATTTGATTGTATTTAATACTCTTCCTCATGTAGGAATTTGAGGTTCTTAGCCGTTAGCATTTAGGCTTTATCCTGCCCCTTACCTACGCCCCCACTGAAGTTAACTTGATGCGGTAAAAAATAAATCCCTGGCCCACTTGAAATTTTGGATTGAAGATAGCGTGATAGATGCATATGTTTGTATGCTAATATTAACAAAAACGAATTAAGAATAATTATGTTTGTAATTTTGTTCATTTTTCTTATTCAAATTTAGGGTCAAATTTAAAAGGATCGAGATCTTATTATTGCTTACCGTCGCTTACTTTGGTGAAAAAGAATAGCCTGCATTATCAAATGAAACTAATCCGCAGTTGTTATAGACTTGGTATCTTCGCATTTATTTCCCATGGAACAGTGAAAATTTAGTCATGACAGAATCATAATAACAAATTCTTACCGTTATTTATTGAAAATTTAACCACGCTTCTAAAGCTCTCGTGGATTATTTATTGAGCCTTAGAACTCAGAAGCGTGGTTAAATTTTCAATAAACAACGGTAAAAATTTGTTATTCTATAAGTCACTATCAGGCATAAACAAATAAACAATTGTTTTGAAATATTAAAAAAAATAAATACAAGTCTGGCAAAAAGGATATTTTTCTTCCTGGAAAATATCAGTCATGAGAGACAATCTTAAAATTCATATTTTTTTTCTGTTCTGTTTCTTGCGATAGTATGTCTGTGAAGTTATGAATACGTTTCATAGTGCGCAACCGGTGCAGGGCATTGTTTAACAATTGAACACTTCATTGTTTTACATGTATATTTGATCTTGTCATTATTCACGATAATCCTCTATCTCTGTACCCTCTATGTTATCGTTATATAGTTCAGAGCGGTTGGACAGACTGGGGTATATGGTCTCGATGTTCTGTTACCTGCGGAATAATTGGTATACAAATAAGGTAAATATGACCGACTCCGCGATAAGGCATTAATGAAGAAGCTATAAGATTAATACAAATCAAACAGCATGTATTACATAGACTGAACTGAGTTGAAATATTTCTACCTCTCAGTATCAAACCTGTATTGTTGTTGTTTTAGTTGTTATTTTATTTATTTGTTTGTTTGTTTTAGTTTTTTTTTTTTAATATTTTGCAGCAAATTTTCTTAATGGTTTTATTTTCCATTTTTATTTTCACATTTGTTTATATTGTGACAGACAGGGACGAAAATATAGATTTCATTTTTTGTCTTGTATACGGAAAACAGTTAATCTATTTCTTTAAATAAAAAGGAGACTTATATATGAGACGAATTCAGTACGTCTTTTAAGCGGGCCATGTTATTGACACGGCAACTCTACAGCGCCATGCCAAAAGTGAGTCAAGTTTTTTAATGGCGGCGTATTGTTGAAAATATGTAAACAAACTTTAACAAATGAACTTACCCTCTGATGATTCGGAATTGACTTTGAAATGCTGTTGCTCATTAGTTTTAAGCATCTACTAGCAAAAAATAGTGAGTTTATTTGTGTTGGAGCTCTGATTAAACAATAATTAGACATCAGTCAAGGCATGGTGGAATTTTTCTTTGATGTCTTTGACACCATGTATCAGGTAAAATATAATTATCATGGAATACTCCCAACAATTTCAACGAATTTCATTTTCAGATAAATCAGGGTCCTTTGCCAGTCAGCTGAGTCAAATTTTACATCCCCATGTTTCCATTCCTCTTAGATCTTGGGTGATAAAAATGGGCATAGTCCTATTTGAAGAGTCTGAGATAGATTTTATTATTCTAAGCCCCCCGATGACAAATCTGTTCATCTTCTGTTTTAATTTACACTTGAGAATATGTTTTTCCCCCTAAACAATCCAATTTTTTAATTCTTTGTCATACGGTGCATTCCAACACGATATTTAAAAACACATCAACCAAAAACGTTCACTTTTTTGCTATAAAAATCGCATTCCAAGCTTAAAATATTTCTTCAATTGTATCTCTATTCCCTTGTAATTTTCAATTACACAAAATCAAACATTCAAGTTTATGTAAAGATGTGGATACTTCCCTGGCTTATTATCCACTCACCAATTAAAAATCTCCCATTTTATCAAGCTAGGTCGGTCCTTTTTAGAGATTAAATAAGATTCACACATGTTAAACTTAAAGCGCTGAAAAACTTCAATACACAATAAAAATTACAAGAAATAGTACACACCAATCTAAAAATAGACCAAACATACTAATTTTATCATGTAAACTTTGCATTGACAGGTTTAACCCAGATAAAATTCTGTTTAGGTTTACCCATGATGTGTATTGATAAGATTTACAGCACCGCCATTAAAAAACTTGACTCACTTATGGCATGATGGCGTGAAGAATATATTATGCAAAATTACGTGAAAAGGGTAAAACTTCGTTCAATCAATCAACACTATAGGAATACCATATTTATAATTTCGCTGATTTAACGGTGGAATTTTTAAGTGATAAATGACCGAGAAATTTCGATAAACTACAGTAAAGCAACAAAGAAGCTAAAGAAAATTTCCTTGTCGAATTATAAATACGTAAAGGCAATGTACATTGTAAATATTTTTTTTCTTTTCCAGAAAAAGAGTCTGCTTGAATCCTACGTCCACAGCTAGTTCACAGAGTTGTCCAGGAAGACCGGTAGATTCAAGGGCATGTAACTCTACTATGGTTACGTGTCCACCAGGTCCAAGTAAGTGAAATATGCTATCTATTTTATTTAGGATCGGTATTCATGCGCGGTCCCCTAAAGAAGCAACAGGAATAATAAAGATCATCCATGGAACTTCGGCAAAAATAAAGTTATAGGCCTACAATTCGGAAATCTTGAATTCGACAGGAAAGCCAATTGTCTTGACATCGGCATTTTCAGTCTTTAACATAATAGGATAACGTTTGTAAATGAACCCTGGTGAGTTCCATTAAAGTGATTTTATGTTATTTCTGTTCTAGACTAGGTAAACATAAGTTTCGGTCAAGGTCACTTGAATTGGATTGACATATATACTCTTGAATAGAACTTTTAAATGACTTGAAATGAAAAGATACCAATGTCTAGCGTACATGACCATAACATTAGATACTCCGAGTATACAAATGAAAACAGGCGTTTATTGTTTTATTTTTGTCGCAAAAAAAACCTTTTTCTAATGCTATATTTTGAAAGATCATATTTCTAAATTGGAACGCGTCCTGTATATCCAAGTCTGGTTAAATATTTATCGAAATTATCATCTATTACCTCATGCATGAAGATTCTTAGGACCATCTAGGAAGTCCTCAGAATGAATATTTGAAAAAGAGCTTTGGTTCATTTGAGGTCAACCGCAAATCGAAAATTCTTTACCGAGAATATAGAATGATTCTAGATTCAGAAAATTAGCCAAGTGCGTAAAGTTTCGACCCTTAACACTTAATTCTCTAACAAGATGGTCTTTTTTCACTTTACGGGTCACATTTATTTTAGTTGATGGTGGATGGACATCCTGGCATACATGGACACCTTGTCTGGGTCATTGTGTACAGGGATATCGTCAAAGGTTTGTGGCGGAAATATTCCTGAGTTCAAAATGTAAACGTTCGCGAAACGTTTGAGAAATGGCGGCCAACTTTGCACGTGGACATGCCGCCGTCGTAGCACAGTTGATGACGTCCCGGACTGTCAATCTAGAGGTCCCGGGTTCGATTCCCGACGGCGACACTCATTCTTTCCGACTATTTGTCTCTCACCAATTGGTTAATAATCGAAGACCTATGTGAGATAAAAGCTGGAGGCTAGGAAAGGATGTGATGGTTGTACTTATGAGAGAAAACCTGGAATTTATTGTTAGGTGCTCCAGCCGCCGCGATATAACTGAAAAAATGTTGAGAGCTACACTACATTCATTCTATACACGTGGACAAACGTGCAAATTTGGGTGCCATTCTTAAGCGTTTGCATACGATTGTCATTCCTGAATGTTGTGCAAATTTCAGATGTGTCAGGAAAGCAAACTGTGTGTAAGAAAAAAATGCCGCTAGTAACAAATCGAGGTTGCCAATCAAAGATTCGACTGAAAAATAACAGCGTCCCTTTACAGCGCAATTTTTTAAAAATATTTTTGATGATCGGCAACATAAACGTGGTAATAAAAGCTCACTCATTGAGAAATTACGAAATTGAGTTCGCCCTCCGTCGATTCGCGTTTTGTTTCATGTCCAAAACAAAGTAAATGGGTTATAGAATTCTGCTGTGGTTTGGGATTTCAATGGGGTTCCCCCTTTTTTACAAAATGAATACATTGTGAAGATAACAAATATTTTACCCTCGTATTATCTACACAGCCCGTGCTTTGTCTCTCCTGCATTTTTTGATTTTTTTTTTCAAACGGTCGTCATTAATACGTTCTTTAACTTCTATCAACATCTCGAAGTGTATATTTCAATTTTTGGTGGGCGTTTCTACGTCCATCAGTGTACGTCGAATCAATACAGTCATATGTTAGTAGTTTTATTTAAATACATGTAGTAGTTTTTAGGGTTCAAACTCTCCGAGAGAACCCATTTTATTTGTTTTCACATTTATCCTATCACAGATTCATGGCTTTTCTTCTGTTTTAGAATTCGAACATGTACAAACCCTATACCGAAACCAGGCGGTCATACATGCCACGGAAATCATATACAGAGAGAGATTTGTAAATCAAACGAACACTGCAAAAGTAAGTTCATTATACATTTTTAGCTCGGCTACCCGAGGTATTTCCATAGCTTTAGTGTCGTCCTTGTTTTCGTGGTTTTTATACTAAAATGTTTACATTTTGTCTTATCTCTGTATTTCTCTAGAAACATCTAAATATTCGGTAATTATCACAAGAGCAACCTATTCCAATTTTTATACGAATTGTGACCATTTTCAGACTTATACTTTTGGCGCACAATCCATTACTCTAGAGTCGAGAGTAGGCTCCCATTAGCGATAATCTTGTTCTCGATTCAAAGCTGATCTAAGTGTTAAACAATGTGTCTGCAATCACCGATATTCAGTTTTATTTCGATAAATGAAGTTTTCTGAATAGATAGTTATGTGCGTGAAGGGCAAACATTAACAAAGCTTGACTTTTGGACCTTATCTTTCTACGAATTGCAATATGGAGACCCTGGTCAGACTGTGTAGATGCAGAGGCTGGCCAGAGACTGTGCTTGGCGCACATGTTAAATTGCTGGGATTTTCATGCAATTGCTCAATTGTTTTTCATTGACATGGTAGTTTTATTGTCTGTATTTTTATCTAGTGAGTAATAACGATTTACTCTAAAAACTCTAACAAAGTTTTCTTTTGATTTATGGAAGTCAATCTATAGTTTCCGATAGCTACAGATAAAGCGAGTATTTTGGATTCCAGATCAAAGTTTTACAAATTTTTGCACAAATCCTATATTGGTACTTATTGTATTCGTTTCATTTAGAACTAAAGATTTCATACTGGATTTATCCCCTCTCATCTGTATCTCTACTTTCTTCTTTGAAAAAATGCATTTAGCACCATTGCTTAAGTATGATCTATAAACTATTATTCCCCTTCAATAAAAGTGTGGAGGTATTTTAATGATTTTAGGTTGATTATCGAGAAATAATAGTAGATAATTATTTGATAAACTCACCGCCTATCAAGTGAAATTATCAAATAACGTAATCTATGTGGCACACAATAAATTGCGTCATCACGAACGTTGCCTAGTTATGACGTGAAAAATGACCGCTTTAAGAAAAACTGTTCCAAACACTTTCACATTTTCATTTTTGCATCAAATAAAAAAATAATCGTTTTGGTTTGTTTTTTTTTTTTTTTTTTTTTTTTTTTTTTTGTTTTTTTTTTTGGGGGGGGGGGGGGTCGAGTTAGATTGATTGAAATTTCATTATGTGAAAAAAACAGAAGCTATATTTTCAATTTCACTCAATAAAATATAAATCGATCTTACACTGAAACAAACCATTTTCCTTTTTGTATCTATTTCCAAGGTTCGGGTTACTCCTCATGGCATACGTGGTCAAGTTGTTCAGCATCATGCGGATACACAGGAATCATCAAACGTACGCGCACGTGTCGAACGGGGATAGCTGGTCATGGGAATTGTGAAGGTTCAAATCAGGAAATACTTCCATGCAATGAATTCCCGTGTCACTAAGGTACTTTTATTTATAATATATTGAAATAAATGAATCGGTCATTTTATGTTCTCTAATTTAAAAGACATGTTAGCTCCTTGGAAAAGAAGTAATGACCGATTATACCTAGTATAAAAAAGCAATGGCATAACACATTTTTTGCAAAAATATTTAATTTAGAAACACAAACCATAATTTCCGGACAATAACCAAGGTGTATATGTTTAATAAGGTGTTGATTTTATTTTTCTTAAGGCAGTGGACCCGTGATAGTTCTGCTACGTTTCCGAAGCAATGAACTTTATCAGTGTCAACTGAGGTTTCCTGATGATTTCATTAGGAAACCTCGGTAAACAGCGTGAAAGATCACTTAAGTTGTTATGGTATAATTGCTGTGGTGTCCATCAAGAATTGAGCCATCTGATTGGCTGAAAGTTTGTTCCATTACAGGGTTAAAATGGTATAACGCCCGAATGCAAAACACTAGGGTATTAATACATTTGAGGATCTCTGCAAATGCTACGCCCGGGATGCTATTATTGCATAAAAAGAAAGGTTAAGGTATTTATTTAGCAGAGATTGCGAAATGATTCATAGAAATGCTTCAAAACGAGCCACAAACCTACGAAACCGCCGGCTAAATTGCGTCACTTTTTTTATTCTGCCATTGCTTGCTGAATTCATGTCACAAAATTTAACACGGGAATTAGATCGACGTCTTTAGTAGTTACGTTCTAAATAAACATTAACCAAGAATGTGTTTGTCGCATTTAACTTATCAATATGTATATTCGTCAAATTCGAACCTTTGACGTATATGTATTATTAACAAAATGCATTGATTTATATTAAAAATGTTGCAGAAAAAAGTTTCAATAAAATCGATGAGCTGTTTAGTCCCAAGATCGAGAATATTTAAGTTTTAAAAATAAGCCAGGCATTAATAAACATCGCGTGAATTTACTAATTAATCCACGTTTAACCCCGTTAACGCCCGGGTTTTGTCCGTTAACGTATGCCCATAACGACCCGAAAATTTACATTTTATGCAATAATGACCAATAAAGCCATTTTTAAAAACGCATTTAATTGTGAGCTTTCATAAAGTCGTCTCAAAAGAAATGTATCTCCTGACTGTAATCTTTTTACTTCTTAGCTTGAAGATATTAAATTTAGATTTGAAGAGAGTATTTATTGATTTCGTGGAGTTATAAAACGAAAAGCCTAATCATTATTATGTATGAATACACTTCGTGTATTGATACAGTTGAAAACGCAGCTCCAAAATTGTTCAAAGTTCATCGAAATCCTTCAAAATGGTTAACATTTTTATCAAATCGATCAGATAGTTGCATGATTTTATTGACTGGTGCTTATTTTTTAGCACCTAATTTGTCCGTTAAGACAAACTATCATAGAAGTACGAACATTTTTTTTTAAAGAGAAGTAAACATTTATTCAATTGGACGAAATTGTCGATACTGTTTTGCTTTCTTTGAAAATCATTCAAAACTCGACCATCACAATCATTCAATTTTATTCCAAAATCATTCCAAAATGATTCAACTTGTCAATTTCATAATGTTCCTAACTGTAGTCCAAATTTCTTGTTAAAAGTACCCATAATAAATAAAATTTCTTGACCATCAGGATGAAAAAAAAGTTGACCAACTATCAAAATTATTGGCACCACGCTTTGAGTACTATTTCTTAGACGTTTATCGGGCGTTGCCATTTTTCAAGCCTAAAGAGGTTCAAAATACCCCTTTCTAAACCATTCTATTTTGATTTGATTTTTGATGATTTCATCAATTTCCATGCATTATTTCAATTTCACTTCGTGTTTTCATACAATGTGATTAGATTTTTAGTTTCATACCTCAATGAAAGAAAAAAAGAAACTCTCTCCATCTCTTCCATCTATTTCAGGTCTCCTGATTGACGTTCCAACAAGTTTCGTTAATTTAAAATGTAAATATCACTTTTTTTATTTATACATTAACAGTAAATACAGTATAGATACCAACTTTTTCGTAGCTTTTATGTTTTATGTCAAGTCGTCAGTTTTTATCACCGTTTAAGGCCGCAATATTTCAATCTCGTTCCCAGTTTTACTAAACATCTTACGATCAATTTTTGCGTAAGTCAAAAATTTAATTGCTTCTATAGTATTAACGAAATATGGAATTCTGCCATGCATCACCTCATTGGAATCGTCTTCTTCAGACGATTCCGATGAGATGTTGCAAGGCAGAATCTTACAATGAATAAACACACCAGATACGATTCGTGATTTCGACTTACGATCAATTTTGTCGTAAGTCGTTTAGTAAAACGACCCCCAGATCCGCCATATTGCCTACAACTACGCCCCTACCTACGTTACGGAGAGGTATCGTAGAGATGATTTTTACGAATGAGATCGGCCATATCTATACACTCGCACCAATGCCAACTATTAAATTACTCACTGTGTTAAAGCCGCCAGTTTTGTCTTTAGGTGTTGAATGTCAAGTCATAATATTTGTTGTTTCTAACAGGTACTACTTGCATGGCTGTACTGTTTGTTGATTTCCGCTTATTCAATGTCGCTACAGTGGCATATACCAATATGAGCGACGACCCCAGGAAATGGTTAGTTATTCCGCTATAGAAAATTCATTTCTTCCCGATAGTGCAAGGATACATGATGAAACTGCTGCTGAGGTCAACAATGGTTCTTTAACGTGCTTGGTGTAAAGCACTGTCTCACGGGACCTAGAGGTTCTTTCGAAAGATAATTAGTTTGTTAGTGTGCCAGCCCGGGAATCGAACCCGCACGATCGACATTCAATGAGGGATTTCGGTTGGTTATCTCCCTTGAAATACTCCCAAAGGAGGAACGGTCCAAATCAGTGGTAACCTTGGGTTTTGTCCTTATTTTCTTTGCACTGTAAGATTTAAAGATAAGCTCTAAATCAAATATTGCGCAATTTATAAGATACATTTGACGTAAAATAAATATTTATTTCCTTCTTTGCTATTTAAAACGGTATCATAAATACGAATTGCATTAATAAGTATTTTATATTTACAAAAATAGAATTCGCAACTTCTCCAAAGAAACTATGGATAAAATCCAAGGAAAATTTCTAAAAGGACCGCTAACGATTTTGGAACACCTCTGATTTAATCCACAGGGCAAACAAGGGAGATAACACACCAAAGTCTCCAATTGTTTTGAAGTTCGGCGCTCTACCGACTGAGCTTATCTGGCCGATGGCTTTATAGTATTTAACTGTTTCGCTTTCTAAGGCTTAAGAGAACAGTTATTTAGCAGGTTTTTAGTAGAGTGCGTGAATATTTTTATGTGAATTTAAATAGCCGCGAAAAAGCCTGATATAACGAAAACGCAAAAACTTCTAGCCGCGAAGTTTTCTAGGTTTACAGTAACAGAAATGCCCCACACCCGTCCCCATCAAACAAGGCTTACACTCAATGATACCAACGAAGTGCATATATAATATTAAAACACATATTCAATGTATAAGACTTACACTGTCCTATAATGCTTAATTGAACTGTCAAATTATTGAAATTTGTATTCCGGGCTAGCTCAAAATTCACCGTTGAGATCGTTTCTATCCATCAAAAATATATTAGACAATAAAAACTCTCTTTATAATGATATGACTGTTGAATTGCAACATTTTTGGTCTGCTTAAACGTCGTAACTATAGCTTGAACAAACTGTTATTCACAGTGTGTAGGTACCCTCCGAATTAGCTGTTTATTTCATAAATACTAAATCAAAATCTTGCAGGTAAATAACGTTTGAATGTTTTAAAGGTGTGTGGCATGACGGGGGTCAAGAGAGGAGACCAGAGATCCATCACTCAGTGATCGTTGGTGCTGAAACCCCTCACCCCTGTCCAAAAAGTTCCAACTTCAAAAAAATCCACACGATGATTCATTATTTAGGTCCCGCTCTGTCACCTTAAAAACTTATATTAACTGGTGACATATATCACAGATCGATCCTAAAAGGTCAGTGAGAGTCCCGGCATTCAGTAATTTGTGAAAGTCTACCACAGAGTTTCTTAAACAGCTCACTTGGCTGATCAACATTATGACTAAACCTTACGATCCAAAATTTAGATACTTCTAAGCGGGATGCATGGCTATATGATTTCACAGTATTCTTAATAGTGATAGCGACATAAGATCGGATTGTAAAATCTGCAACAACCAAAATCATAACACTGTATGCTATGAGTACCACTCAAAAAACAAAAACAAAAAAAACAACAACAAAAACAATCAAACAAGCTTCATGCTTATATCAGCCAGCAGCCTCCTTAGTCCAGAGAAAACCAAAAACACCAAACCAATTCGTGCTTCCACATCCCTGAGAAAGCAAAAGACAACAAATTCCAACAAGCAACAAATCCCCCCCCCCCCCCCCCGAATACTACATATAAACTGTCAATCATTAAAGAGAAAACAAGTACGTCTTGAAAATGTAATAGATAGTGTGAAAAATGATGTAGTGGTTGCAACAGAAACTTGGCTGGACAATAGCATAACAAATAATCAAATCTTCCCGGCAAACTACACAGTATGGAGAAAAGATAGACAAACAGCCAATGGAGGTGGAGTTCTCATTGCAATCAGAAATGTTTATCATTCAATCGAGATCCAAGAGCTAAAGACAGATTGCAAAATTATCTGGATAAAACTAACCTTGAACGACCAGAAAAACCTGTACATATGTTCATACTACAACCCTAGAACATCAGATGAAAACAGTTTAAACAAATTTGATGAATCCATAACTCGAGCATCTGGAATAAAATGTGCTATTCTATTTATTGGTGGCGACTTCAACCTGCCAGGATTGGACTGAAAATCACAAGTACTCAAACATAACACAACAAATATAAAAAAATCACATATAACTTATGGACTCTCTGAACGAAAACGGCCCCACGCAACTTGTGGGTGAATCCACAAGGAACAAAAACACACTAGAGCTATTAATAACAAACCTCCCAAACAAAATACACTTGATCACCACCATTTCAGGTATATCGGATCACGATGCAGTATTTGCAAAAATGGACATATACATAGTGAAACACAAACAAAGCCAAAGAGATACCGATATACAAGTCAGCCAAATGGAAGAACATTCAAAACGACTTGGAGATGCTCCTTATATCAATCAAAGAAATGTCACACAGCGGACCCAATATAACAATATCTGGAAGACCTTTAATGATGCCTTACATGACAGCATCAAGAAAACATACCGCACAAAATAACTAAACCAAGAGACAAACTCCCATGGATTGGTTTAAACCTATTTATTCTACATCGATTGGGATACAAGTTCTTACAACTTAGATTAATCCCTCTCGATTCTGCTTCCTGGAAAATTCACCAGTACTCGCGCCGAATTTATGGGCCAATGAAAGAACCAAGATCGATAGCCGCTCCCGGGAATCGAACTCAGGACCTTTGGGTCAGGAGGCCGACGCTCTACCTCTAGACCACGGACACCCATGGATTAACAATGAAATAAAGAAATAAATTAAGAAAAGAGACATATTATACAAACAAAAGAAAAAATCAAACACTGAAGTAGAATCGGACTCCTTTAAAAAAAGGTGAAACAAAAAGTGCAAAGAGAACTTAGACGTTCATACTGGAAATATGTGGAAGGAATTATAAACGTAGAAAAGAAGGACCAAACCCCAAATGGGAAGGCAAACACTAAACGATTCTGGACATTTATAAAAACAAGAAAAAGGATAACACCAGCATCCAAGGTCTTAACGAGCTCGGCCAACTATACACTGACCCCCAGAAAATGTCAGACAATTTAAATCTGCCCTCTCAGAACAGAAACCATAAGCAAGGACACATTTTTAGAAGGAAATTATATGAGATCAAGACAACCGATAGCAGCACAAGATATTGATTTCAAACAGGAGGAATACAAAAAGCTCCTAGAAAGACTTGATCCACACAAAGTGGCAGGATCGGACAACATAACCCCCTACTACGGAGAGGAAAGTAACACCCTATACCCACTACAGCATGGGTTCCGATGTGGCCGATCATGCGAGACCCAGCTTCTAGAATTTACTGCTGATATAACCAGAAATCTTGAAAATGACACTAAAACAGATGGACTAGCCTGGCTCCCATTCTCAAAAACTGACACTGATCAGCCAGTCAGAGAATATAAGCTGATAAGAAATTATCTTTCTCTAGTTTAATTTTGCTTATTTTTCAAAATACTTCAGATCAGTGGGACGGGAGCCAGTCTACAGATGGACTGGTGATGGACTTTTCCAAAGCCTTTGATAAAGTTAGTCAGAGCCTATAACTTCCTAAACTTGACCATTATGGCATCCGGGGGCAAACCAACAGATGCCGGATAGAAGCCTTCCTATCAAATAGAAGCAGTCTGTAGTACTTGAAGGTCACAAGTCTCACCCTGTCACTGTCGAATAAGGAGTACCTCAAGGCTTGGCGTTAGACCCCAGTCTATTTCTATACTACATTCACGATATACATGAAGACCTGAATGCCAAAGTGTGCCTGTTTGCTGATGATACCATAGCCTACATAGCCATCAAATCTGATTAAGACTGCTCAAAACTCCAAGATGATCTTAGCAAGCTTGCTACATGGGAAGAAAAATGGAAAATGCAGTTCCCATTAGTAACAAGAAGAAAACAACATTTTTCAATTACAATCTCCGTGGACATATCCTTGCACATGTAAAATCCACGAAATACCTGTACTATCAATAGCCACTTAGATTGGGACCAGCGCATATCTGAGATCACATCTAAAGCACTGAATAGGACCATCGGCTTTCTTAAAAGAAACCAAAACATTTCTTCAGTAAAGACTAAAGAAACAGCATACAAAAGTATAGTAAGACTAACTCTACTATGGCAGCACCATTTGGGACCCATACGAAAAGACGGACATTTCCAAACTAGTAAAAGTACAGAGAAGAACCGCATGATTTGTGAAAAACAGATATCACAACCGCTCAAGCGTAGGCAACATTCTGGGAGACCTAAATTGGAAACCACTAGAGAAACGTAGACTAACTGCAAGATTAGTAATGTACTACAAAGTAACAACAAACAGAGTACTTATTGATCCAAACCAATACCTTCAAAGACCATCCAGACAATCAAGAAATACCGGACAGGACAGCTTCAGCATCCCATAGTTGTGAAACATCAACCAGGAAACTCAATCTTCCCCCGTACCACAAAAGACCGGGACCAACTCCGCAGACGTACGGTCAGCTAGCTCAGTTGACGCCTTCAAAGCTTAACTAGCCGCACATCTCTCCTAATCTCTGTCTTATTCTCAGTTTAACTTTCACTGTAAATACTCTCACTTTTAACTTTTCTTAAACTTTTCGTAAGACAAACTCCCCGGCATCCGGTTGATTTTGGCCAGTATTGGGAAGAAGAAGACTTGTTCCGCTTGAAAAGTAGCCCGTCACCGGTTTACTCTGATTTTACTCGCCGCGCGGGGGGGGGGGGGGGGGGGGGGGGCGATTTAGACATGAAATCGCGTGAGCTATTTTATAAACTGTTTCCTTGAATAAATTGTTTTCGTGTTACTTAGGCTTTATTATAACTGTCCGTTCTCGAGAAATATTCAATTTCTATTTGGTATAAAAAACTGAAGAAAATCATCTCAGCATGCAACTCATATTTGACTTTGCTATTCCAGTCGTGAGTTTATTATGCCCGAATTTAATGATAACTTAACGTTGTCCGCTCATGATGTCAATTTCTGTAGTCTTTACCTAGTTAAACAAGGTCTTAATTTTTTCAACACCTTATCAACCGTGAAATATATCACCGGGCAGCAAAGTCTAAAGAATGACACTCCGCTTTTCAAGCAAGTGCATGCTCACAGCGGGATTTAATTTGCAAACCGTTTCCCGAGCGACTAATCCAGAATCGGGGTAGAATTCGAGGGGATGTCGAGGGCTTTTATGATAGTCGACAGTGGGACTTCTGTCAATGTCGCGTATTGGTGCAAATTGATCCGCACAATTAACCGTAAAGAAAGTAAGTCCGGGAACCAGCTTATTCCCACTTCCGCTTCCAGATGCTGAGATGCTGAGCAAAAAATCAAAACACGAACAGCTTTAAAAGATGTCGCACGATTTGTTATGGCGTCAACTGTTAAACAGAACAGCATCAGAGATCCTTCAACTGAATCCCAATCTAGTTCAGGCAGTGGATCTAGCAGCACAAGCGAGGAGGAACGATTGAAGAAACTGTTTGAAAGTTGTGATGCTGATGGGGACGGTTTGATTGACAGGTGAGTTTGGAGGAATTAATTAAGGCTTCTTGAACAGTGTTTGGCCGGTTTTCACAAAAATAAATAAATACAACCTCCGTCTGGTTTTGCACATGCATTTATCTGGTAGACACAGTTATTGTGTGTAAACCCTCAGAAAAATGGAAGTGGCTAGCCCCCCTGGACAGGCTAGCTTTATGGGAGTTTTTCAACCAGCACAAAGGTTTTTAACCAATCTTTATGTAGCAAGGGTGTGAATAAGAAATACAATGTTTCTATTCACCTACTTTGATATTTTTGTTTTTGAGATCACCAAATATCTTGCTTCATTAGCGTATCAGACATGTGATATCTCCCAATCTTGGCGTATTCTCCCTATGATTTAGCCTTCCTCCCAGTCTCCCAATTGGGCAACCAATTTTCTGATCTGAAGAAATTTGAGCCTGAAAAAAAATGGAGAGCCGAAAATGCAAAATTGCCAGTCAACAGGCTCGAATGGCGAGGGAGAAATCCAATATCGGGTAGAGTGTTGTTTATCTGTCTGGAAGTGTCATCTTTAATCATCGTCTGGTAGATCAACTATCACCGACAAACAGGCGCTACTGTACCTCTCACCCTTCACACTGTATATGAAAAGAATTATGACGATCAACAATATTGACCTTTTTTAGAAACAAGATGTAAACTGGGTGAAACATTGTTACCCGTTATTACTTTATAAAAACAATGGAGTGGACATAGCTGTGATTAGGAGTTAATTATCACCTCTTTTGAAAACCTAAAATGGATGTAAACACAGTAATTTTCCGCCGTATTTTAACATCCTATTCCAAAAAACTGCTAAAATATGTCCAACATGATATGTAAAACGATGCGTCACACGACCTTGGCAAAATAAGGCGGCATCCAAGAAAAGCGTGTCGTAACACGTAAGTGAGTAAAACAAGAAGCAGTCGTGCTTTAATTTAAACGCAGATATATATTTAGTAGACCCCAGTATTGAGGAGTATCTACGTTACGCACTTAGACTTTTTTGTAGACTAGAAAGTAACATTGCCTAAGGTCCCTGATTGCTAGTTATGTTGTAAATGTGCACTCGGATGATACAGATCATTTTTCAACTATTCCCTTGACAATGAAATGTGGACCGTGGGAAAATAATTTGTAAACATTGTGGTACCCAGCATCGAGACGCTTATTAAATTTTTGCCTTAAATGAATGAGGCCAGCTGATCTACTGACCCAAATGTTTGATTCTGGTCATCACTGTATTACGCTTATTGGCAGAAATACGTCATGGGAATATTTTTTTCAATGGTTTACTCAAAAGTGCTCAATTAAGCCCAGATCAGTTATCAAATCGATCATAGACAAAATCATGTACATTCTCCAACATTGAGAAAAATTTTACATAAATATCGTAAATTCAGGCGGTAAAACGAAACAGTTGTCAGCAAGCAGTTTTATTCTTGACATTAAATGTTCGCTTGGACAAGAGATATCAATAATCTCAGTAACAGAAATGAAAATCATTCTGGAATCTGTGGTTCAGAATTGATTGTTCATCATAATAAATCAGTTTTGATGCTGTGTAGATTTTAAATCATTCTTCCAACAGAAAGTAAAGTGGAAGTGAAACATAAATATGACCCCCGAGGGGTTGATATGATCAAACTTTGTAGAGGCCAACTAGATAATATTGCTGCATACCAAATATAAGCTGTCTGCCTTCTGTTTTCAGAGAAGAAGATTTTTGAAGATTTTCCTATTTTCAACCTTTTTGTAAAGGGTTAAGGGAGAGTGAAGGATGGATTTCATTCATTTGAACAACTTTGGTAGAGCTTGATCTAAGGAACATCCCTGCCAAGTTTCATCAAGATTGGCCCACAGTGTAGGAGGAGAAAACGTTTTAGAGAAACTGTGGATGACTCACATCAGATGACGGGCATTGGACAATCACAAAAGCTCACCTTGAGCACTTTGTGCTCAGGTGAGCTAAAATAAAAACAGGATTTTCTTAGAAGGTTCATATATTTAAAGAAAGGAAAAGTCTATATTGAATGAAGGGGTTCCTGTATAATTGTTAAAGGAGTTCAGGTACAAAAACTTGTTCTATAGGTTATAAAAAAGAAAGAAACGAAAATTCACTTTTCTTCCATTTGCTCTATACCGAAAGTTCTGTGTACTGATTCAAAATTATTTCAATCAGTACTGTACTGATATCCTTTGAAATTATCTGGAGCACTGTAGAATACTTTTTAAACAGAAATCCAAGCAGTCATGGATAAATTTATACCATCAAAAACCTTCAGAAAAACACTGTACCCTGTACACTGTCCAACAGAAACATGAAGAGAGTGTGTAGATGCAAAGTAAAACTGTACAAACAAGCTAAATATAGCCAACAATGGACTAAATTCAAACAATTTCAAGAACTCTGTCAAAAAGAATTTAAAGTCTCCGTCTGCGTTCGTGAACAATTCTGAAGCACAAGACAGTGATCTTAAACTACTATATACACAATATCTAGGCTTTGATTCTCAAAGTTGAGCTTGAATTTGTCATTCCAATATTCGGTAATGCAAATGATTATGATCTAAATATAGGCCTAACCTGATGAATATTTATGACCCGCAACATTTCGGACTCAAATTTGAATAGAGCACATTAATGCTCCTGAGAGTGGGCGTATTTCACATGACCAATATTTCATTTATATATTTTACTGTATACGAAAAATTATGCATTTCCCGAAAAAGCCGCCATTTGTTGATCTATTTATTAGCTCACCTGAGCACGAAGTGCTCAAGGTGAGCTTTTGGGGTTATGTGATGTCCGTCGTGCGTCGTCCAGTGTCCGTCGTCCGTCGTCTGTCGTCAACATTTACCTTGTGGACACTCTAGAGGCCATATTTTTAGCCCAATCAACCTGAAAATTGGTCAGAATGATTATCTGGATGAAATCTCGGACAAGTTCGAAATTGGGTCAAGTGGGGTCAAAAACTAGGTCACGGGGTCAAATCTTAGAAAAACCTTGTGGACACTCTAGAGGCTGTATTTTTAGCCCAATCAACCTAAAAATTGGTCAGAATGATTATCTGAATGAAATCTCGGACAAGTTCCGAATTGGGTTAAATGGGGTCAAAAACTAGGTCACAGGGTCAAATCTTAGAATACCTTGTGGACACTCTAGAGGCCATATTTTTAGCCCAATCAACCTGAAAATTAGTCAGAATGATTATCTGGATGAAATCTCGGACAAGTTCGAAATTGGGTCAAGTGGGGTCAAAAACTAGGTCACAGGGTCAAATCTTAGAAAAACCTTGTGGACACTCTAGAGGCCATATTTTTAGCCCAATCAACCTGAAAATTGGTCAGAATGATTATCCTGATGAAATCTTGGATGAGTTCGAAATTGGGTCATGTGGGGTCAAAAACTAGGTCACAGGGTCAAATCTTAGAAAAACCTTGTGGACACTCTAGAGGCCATATTTTTAGCCCAATCAACCTGAAAATTGGTCAGAATGATTATCTGGATGAAATCTTTGACAAGTTCGAAATTGGGTCAAGTGGGGTCAAAAACTAGGTCACAGGGTCAAATCTTAGAAAAACCTTGTGGACACTCTAGAGGCCATATTTTTAGCCCAATCAACCTGAAAATTGGTCAGAATGATTATCCTGATGAAATCTTGGACGAGTTCGAAATTGGGTCATGTGGGGTCAAAAACTAGGTCACGGGGTCAAATCTTAGAAAAACCTTGTGGACACTCTAGAGGCCATATTTTTAGCCCAATCAACCTGGAAATTGGTCAGAATGATTATCTGGATAAAATCTCGGACAAGTTCCAAATTGGGTCATGTGGGGTCAAAAACTAGGTCACCGGGTCAATTCTTAGAAAAACCTTGTGGACACTCTAGAGGCCATGTTTTAGCCCAATCAACCTGAAAATTAGTCAGAATGAGAATCTTGATGAAATCTCGGACAAGTTCCAAATTGGGTAAAGTGGGGTCAAAAACTAGGTCACAGGGTCAAATCTTAGAAAAACCTTTTGGACACTCTAGAAGCCATTTTTTGAGCCCAATCAGCCTGAAAATTGGTTAGAATGATTATCTTGATGAAAGATCACACAAGTCTGAAACTTGGTCAAGTGGGGTCAAGAACTAGGTCACAGGGTCAAATCTTAGAAAAACCTTTTGGACACTCTAGAAGCCATTTTTTGAGCCCAATCAACCTGAAAATTGGTCAGAATGATTATCTTGATGAAAGATCAGACAAGTCTGAAATTGGGTCAAGTGGGGTCAAGAACTAGGTCATGGGGTCAAATCTTAGAAAAACCTTGTGGACACTCTAGAGGCCATATTTTAAGCCCAATCAATCTGAAAATTTGTCAGAATGATTATCTTGATGAAATCTCAGACAAGTCTTGAAATTGGGTCAAGTTTGGTAAAAAACTAGGTCACAGGGTCAAATCTTAGAAAAACTTTTTTAGATTGTTAATTCAGGTGAGCGATTAAGGGCCACTATGGCCCTCTTGTTTTTTATGCAACTCATCTTGCATAATACTAAATTAAGAATGAATATCCCAAGTTCTCGATTTGACATTTCTAAAAAATTGTGCAACTTCCCTAGCACCTGGACGCTTTGCAATATTCCAACTATTGGTAGACAGTGGTAAACTACCAGAAGATTGGGTCAACGCAAATGTTTCACCAGTGTTAAAAAAAGCCTTGTCTCACTTACTTCTATCTCGTGTAAGCTCAAGATAAGAACATAGCATTTGCAACACTTACTGAATCACCTTGAATGAAATGACATTCTTACAGATCTAAATCACAGCTTTAGGACAGCCTATTCATGGGAAACTCAAATGTGAGTTCAAATAAATGAAGTATTGCACTACAATGATAAAGGCACACAAACTAATTTCTCAATTTTGGACTTTTCCAAGGCGTTCAATACTGTACCTTATGAGGAACTGCTATTCAAACTTGAAAGCTTTGTTGACACTGGACATCTACATGAATGGCTCAGATATTTTACAACAAAAAGGCACATGCAAGTTGTGAAAGAAAGCAAAGCATCAGATAGAGTAACGGTGGACTCTGGCCTTCCACAAAGAACAGTGCTCAGTCCTATCCTATTCATATGTCACATAAATGACCTACCTAAAGTAGTCAAATTTCAAGTTCGTCTTCACCGACAATTGCCTTATATATCAACCAATGGGACCACATGATCTTTCAAAATGACCGTCTAGAGCTGGAAAAATGGGCTAATGTATGGGGTATGCGCTTAACAGCAAAAAAGTGTTATATTATATGCAATAACAACCTTTTAAAGGTTCATCTTCCTTAGCTAGGGAATGCAGTTTAGATTATGTTTCTGTATATTGACTTCTTCTTATAGGACATTTAAAATTGGCTGATCTTTCTGTTTTATGCCAGTCTTTGAAACATGTAATTTTAGATGTGTGAGAAGAAATGTTTTACTTATGGAATCACAATCCGTATTATATCATTACTGTATTTCAATTAGGACTGTTTCCAAAAGTTCAAGTTAGTCTTGAATTGACTCTAATCCTGACCTAGGTGCAATTTAACAAGACAAGATTACTAAGTCTGGCATAGTACACAACAAGACAAAAAATAGTTTGCCTAACTGCAAGTATGATAGAAGATTGAAAATCATAAGGGGTTTAAGGGTGTTTTAAATTCATTGAACGATGACAAAAGTTCGATTATGTTTCTAACTTATAATAAAAGGGCAGATTGTGTACCATCTATAGTGCACACAAGGATATTCTAAAATGTGACCACTTGACCCACATTCAGACTTGTCTGAGATATTATGTAGACAATTAGTCTAACCAAGTTTTGGCATATCTGAGCCAAAATATGGCCTCTAGAGTGCACAAAAAGTTTTTCTAATATTTGACCCTATTTTAGCCCTTTTAGGCTTTACATTTAGCATGTACGGAACCATAAGGCTAGCCATTTCCTATCAAGCATTATTGCCATGTGTAAATAGATTGTTGATCCCTCTTTAATTTTGTTATGATTTCTTAATGACCAATTTCTTATCTCTTGTGATTTTTTCTTAGATCCAAAATGCAAGAGCATACCCTGTAGAAAAAAAAGGCAATAACAAACTCTGAAACCTCCAAAAATTACAACCCCCTATGTGGATATTTTGCATCGCCAAGTCATAGTGAAGACTCTGGTCAGACTGAGCAGACTCACTTGCCAGAGGTTTTCCCTAGCTCCCATATGAAATCGTCCCACACAGGTTTACTTTGATTCATCAGGATAAATGTATTTATTATGTACCTTGTTTTTATTTCAGAAATGACTTCAGTCAGATGTGTAAAGAGTTAGGGTTAGAGGAATGGACAAGTGATATATTAAAACAACTTGGTGTGAATAGTGCTTCTAGACTATCTTTTGATGATTTCCTCAAGTTTAGAGCACAGGTAGCCTAGTTTTATGTTCTCATTCATATTTTAAGGTAGTGGATCCATAATAGCTCCACAACATTTCAGCTTTCATGAACTTCACAATGTTGACTGAGGTTTCCATAAAAATCATTAGGAAACCAAGGTTAACACTGTTAAAGTTCATTACTTCCAAAACATTGCGATACTATTACGGGTCCATTACCTTTAAACAACCATTTTTTAACCGCCATCTGAATTTCAAATTTCTTATTCATGAATTCAGAGGTACTGATAGAAGGGGTTCATGTATTTTCAATTTTAGATCAAATTACTTAAATGATAAAAGCACAATCCTTATGTTGTTGGTACTTTATATTTGAACTGTTTCGTCGAGACAATTCAAATGAGTACCCACAACAAATGTTTTCTTTGAGAAATGAAGATTTTTAGAAGGCAATATCCCCTCTTACCAGTTCCACTGATGATTTCCTCAGATTTAGAGCATAAGAACTCTAATTATATTCAGTAAGAGTTCATTTTAGCTCAGCTGTTTTGGAGAAAACCTTGGAGTCTTTTTGCTTTTGTGTTGGTATTGTTATTGGTGTGACAAACTTTAACCATAGTCATATCTTGGTTGAAATTCAAGATATCTTAATGATAATTGGCATGGGTGTTTTCTTTTATACCTGTAGTTTCCTAAAACTTAGAAAACAGGTACAATCAGGGCTTGTGTTAGTTATTGGAATTCAAGAATCATTGACTCTGTAACCATGAAATTCTGGGGGTCAAAACTGATTTTACAGGGGTAAAAACAACAAAAAGAGCAAATCATGAGTTTAATTTTGAAGTTTAGCGGGTCATTTCACCTTTTCTTGAGTAATTTGTAAAACTTAAGATAGTATATAAGATCATTTATTGAAGGATAACACATAATTCTCTTATATATTACTGTCAAGGGGATCAAGATGCCCCGCTTAGGGGAATTTTTTAAGGGTCAAATAAAGGTGTTAATAGATTTTTTGGGGTCAAAACAGTGGTTTAAGGGCCTAACATGAGCCCTGTATGATGTGTTGGTCTAATTAAAGTTTTGTTATTCAGGTATTAGAGACAGAGTTACAACAGACTCTGATTGAAGACACAGATACTGGGATTGATTTAACCATGAACCGACCAGGAAATCATGTGACCTCATGGCCAACCATGAGTAGTGACAGCCTAGGTAAGATTTGGGAGTTTAACTTGGTTTCAGATCATACACGAGCCCAGGTTTTAAAATTTGACAGATCAAGGTTAAGGCTGACTATCTGCTTGGAAAATCACTATCATGATAGTTTTACTATTGTTGTATTGATATCGTGATACTATTATGATTTAGATTTTTGCATTTTTGCTTTATAAGCTCAAAATGTCAGAAATCAAATCATACTAATAATCGTTTCATGTTTGGTATCAAATTTTAGCAAATGACTCGTAGATTATGAATAATTTAGTAGAATTTAGTTTTTGTGTGAAACTTGTAAGTTTTTAAACATTTATAGTTTTTTCTTTAAATTCAACAATTTTGTTTTTATCAGTTTTCTCTTAATTTAGGAATTAATATTATGCAACAAAAGCTGGTACTTCAGTGCATTAGACAGTATTAGTTATCTTCCAAACAACCCTAAAATCCTCTTTTTTATGTAATAAAGTCCCTACAGGTGCTTACCTATCATCTTAAGGCAAATATCTTTGCAACTTCAACAGGATGTAAATGTTTGAAGATCTTTTAAGCTCATTAAGACACTAATAAGATTAAGGCCTGAAGGCAACAGAGAAGTATAAAAACCCCAGTTCCAATGACTGTCTTATCTCAATCTACACTGTATAGACTGAAGTAAAGACTGCGTTGTTGAACAGGAGTTGTTTCTCTGTTTTATTAGGTAAGTCCTGTTTCTTTATTTTTAAATTATAAATTTCAATTTAAGACTTTAAGATATTTTCTTTTTAATAAGTATTTATTATTGAAAACATCAAAATTACCTAATTAAGAATAATTCTAACATTATCAATAGTTGAGAAAACTGTTAATTGTTGATTGTTAAATGTCACATAATTCATTTTATCTTTGAAATATCAAAACAATTGTAAACCATTTGTTAAGATACCTTTTTACCTTGGTTGTGGGTATCCATGTCAGAATGTATAAATGTGTATTTCTATGATACCTTTATTTAAACATTTGTGACACGGTTATAACAACTCTCACTGCAAAGCGAATCTACTAGTCTTGATTTTGTAAATCAAAATCAGACTTGTTTCTCTTATAATGGTTAATTTAATATTAAGCTAAATGCTTCCTCCTTCATGATTGATTGCATTTAAGGCTATATTTGTCCACTATGTGAATGTGAATACATTTTACCTTTTGGAACAATATTTGCTTAGTAATAATTCATAATATGAAATGATATATTAAGAGAATTTAATGCTCTGTCACATGTTAATTCCCCACAAACATGTTTTGATTAGAGACTTACATTTTGTAATATTTCTTTATAATTTTGTATTTCATTTATGAAATACTTTCTATGTATCAAACGAAAAGAATATTATTTTAATTTGGGAAATGTTTAGATAGTAAGTCGATGAATGTTTTATTTGAAGATTAACCTAATTTTATAAATTATGTGGTTCGCATGCAAGAAAGCTGTATCTTCAAAGTGTAGCTCTTTTCATTAAGTTCAACGCAAGAAAGTTGTTTCTTTGAAAGGTAGCTATAATATGAACATGCAAAACTTACAATTAGACTTAAACAGACTCTTAAATGTTTTAAAGTATTTATGTATTGTAATCTCAATCTACACTGTATAGACTGAAGTAAAGACTGCGTTGTTGAACAGGAGTTGTTTCTCTGTTTTATTAGGAAGCTGTACGTCCAAGGTCCATTAGACGTGAACTGGCCCAACTTTAATTGTTTATGAGTAAGAGTTCGAGTAGTGACCGACACCGATCAATTTAGATTTTTATAGCTTTGGGGACCAAAGCCAAAAACATCAGGGAGGAATTATTATGATTTAGATTTTTGCATTTTTGCTTTATAAGCTCAAAATGTCAGAAATCAAATCATAATAATTCCTCCCTGATGTTTTTGGCTTTGGTCCCCAAAGCTATAAAAATCTAAATCATAATAATACTATCACCATTGTCAGATATCTATCGCAATATATCACAATACTATCGGGTATCCGTTTTTATGCCCCGTATCGAAAGATCGGGGGCATATTGTTTTACCGTTGTCCGCCTGTCCGTCTGTCTGTCTGTCCGTCTTTCCGTCCGTCTGTCTGTCTGTCTGTCTGTCTGTCTGTCTGTCTGTCTGCAAAAGTTAACCAAAAAACTTAACATTGCCAATATCTTCAAGCCTATTCAAGATACAAAGCTCATATTTGGCATGATGATAGATCTCAATGATCCCCATCTGCTGATACCAAAGTCAAGGTCATGTGACAAGGTCAAGGTCATCTCTCAAGGTCAAATAACTCAAAAAGTTAACCAAAAAACTTAACATTGCCAATATCTTCAAGCCTATTCAAGATACAAAGCTCATATTTGGCATGATGATAGATCTCAATGATCCGCATCTGCTGATACCAAAGTCAAGGTCATGTGACAAGGTCAAGGTCATCTATCAGGGTCAAATATCTCAAAAAGTTAACCAAAAAACTTAACACTGCCAATATCTTCAAGCCTATTCAAGATACAAGGCTCATATTTGGCATGATGATAGATCTCAATGATCCGCATCTGCTGGTACCAAAGTCAAGGTCATTTGACAAGGTCAAGGTCAGCTCTCAAGGTCAAATATCTCAAAAAACTTAACATTGTCAATATTTTCAAGCCTATTCAAGATACAAGGCTAATATTTGGCATGATGATAGATCTCAATGATCTGCATCTGCTGGTACCAAAGTCAAGGTCATTTGACAAGGTCAAGGTCAGCTCTCAAGGTCAAATATCTCAAAAAACTTAACATTGTCAATATTTTCAAGCCTATTCAAGATACAAGGCTAATATTTGGCATGATGATAGATCTCAATGATCCGCATCTGCTGGTACCAAGGTCAAGGTCATTTGACAAGGTCAAGGTCATCTCTCAAGGTCAAATAACTCAAAAAGTTAGCCAAAAAACTTAACATTGCCAATATCTTCAAGCCTATTCAAGATAAAAGGCTTATATTTGGCATGATGATAGATCTCTATGATCCGCATCCGCTGGTACCAAAGTCAAGGTCATGTGACAAGGTCAAGGTCATCTGTCAAGGTAAAACTTTGAAAAAATGCTGTTACGGGGGCATTCGTGTTTCACAAACACATCTTGTTTCATTTATTTTCTATGTTAAAATTTAACAGGTTGACATGTTCACACTATGTTAAAATAGTGTGTAACAAAGCAAGTACAAGAGATTATCTTCATAGACATTTCCCTTTCACCTTCCTTTACAAATCCGTAAGGTCCTGAACAAGGGCTATTCAAAATCTATTTTTCATTATCTCGAAATCTGCAGCCATGTCAGACGAGTTCAACCATAAATTTGGAATAATTACATTTTGCATCTATAGATAATTAATCAAGCTCATATCTGTAAACATGGATAAATTATCATCGCCAGGGGAGCATCACTGCCGAATTTAGTAAGTAACCAAGCCGCGGATCTTACTGATTTGTTTAGTCTTTGAGTTTTTAGAAAGAAGCATTTGCCAGATGATCGTATTTAAATATCAATTCTTTTTTTACACTTCTGAACAGGGATTTCACTCGAAAAAGACTGGAATTATTTGATTGAAAATGGTTAATTACATGATTCCTGGGTCCCAGAATGTTGTTTCATACCGTGTTTTTGAAGATTATAAAGTCCAACATTATGAAAAGATCGTAACCGCAGCTGATCCCAACTCTTGTTAAGACCTTATTGCAATCAATTGACGAGTAATGAAAACAAAAACTGACGAGAAATAAATAAAGCTCTCATAGAAATCTTACTCGAATTAAAAAGAGGTTGACGCAAATTAAAAATTGTCTGTTGGAAAAATGGTTTTTGGATAAAGTCCTACCTGCTATGAAAAAATTAATAAATTCTGTTTTCCCAAATAAAATCAGACAACAGAGTCAAATAAAGCGTATCAATTTATCCTCAAGATGGAAAGGGTTTGGCAACTCACGAGAGTTAAAGAGCGTGCGTTGCGTGTCAAGTCCAGAAGCTGACCCAAAAATAGCTGAACACCTGGTGTCGGCGCCTTTGATCACCCTTTCTCCCTCCTCGAAAAATAAACTGCTCCTGATGCTTTTCTTCATTACGACAGTAATTTGTCTATTTTTCGTGGCTAGATAGCAGCTCGGACTTACTTTCGGATTACTGGAAATAATATTGTATCTTTTCATCTCTTTCCCTTTTTCTTTTTTTTTAACACAAGAGACCAAGGAAACATTGAAATTCTGTGCAAGTAAGCTTTGAATATATACTATCGAAACTATCAATATTTGGACGAACTATCGCGATAGTTATCGTCATCGGGGAATTGCAATCGATAGTTCGATACATCAATATCGTGACTGTCACTATCACAATACATCAACCTATCGATCTATCATTACACCCCTAATCAAGGTTAACTTAGACCACTAAAACAGCCCAGCATTCATGATGCTTGAAAAAGATTAAAAATGGAGGCCTGCTTTGCTCATGATAACATGTGCAAAGAGGGTTATCATTCTTAAAAGTTATTTGCACATTTTTATCTTGACTGTTTTGCAAACTTTTTTATCATGAATGCATTTTCTGGTTTTTGATCCTTGGAATTCACAAAATATATTTTGTCCATCAAAATTCTCTACCAGAAATTTTTTTTTTTTTTAAAAGGATACATGATAAAAAATATTTGTATTGGGAAAAAAAAATTATTCGTTTTTTTTAGTAGGCACTTTTGAATTTGGTTCTTTTACAAACACTTTAGTCTAGTGAAAATTCATGGATACAAGCCATGTAGATTAGGAGAATTATTCAAATTGGTTTACTACTTTTAAAATTTTTCAAGTAAAATTTCCATTATTTGCTCACTAAAGCCCTTGATATAAAAGACATTAATTTCTGTTTTGTTTAAAGCATGAATTTATGAAAAATCTAGTAAAGTTAGCTACAGGAAGATGGAGTATTTTGAATTTTGAATTTGTATGAGACCAAGTTTTCTCATCAACCATGTCTATTTGGTGACCAATTGATTATGCTTTCGTTTTCAAGTACCCTTCCTGAATCAAAGTAGTGTAATAGCCAGAACTGTCAAAACGTATGTACTATCCGGATATAGGTGCACTTGAACGCCTGTCAAGCTGATTTAATAGGAAATCGAGCTTCCCTGTACTTAACCGGGCATGGAAAGATAGATTATCATATAAACTCACGATGCAGCATAGTTTTTAGTGATGTCGAATCGTAATTTGGTCGCTATTACGATCGCCAGCATTTTGGTAGTTCGGATATGTTTTCGTCTTTCTCCCGGTCGACTTCCGGATAGAACGCTGAGTAAGAATATATCGGATATTTGTTATTAGCCATAATTTCCATTGCTGCCGCGGCGGCGATGCTAATATTTGGGTTGATTATTAATTTTATACATAATTTGTATTGTTCTCGAGTTATTTTCCAGTCGAAAATTCAATGCTGGCGAAAACTACTTTCTCGCGCGTAATGCTGCTGATGCCAGCATTATGCTGGATTTGATTTTTCATGTATTTTAATCGTTTACTCCCATATAAATTATGTACGAACATGAATGGGAATATCTGGAGATTGTGTTACGGCACTTTTCTAGATTATTCATTGAAAACGTTTTATGTAATTAGTCTGTGTTGTGGGTTTTGACGGATTCACTCGTCCAGCAATCCAGCCGAGACCGAATCGTGGATTCTGATTGGCTGAAACGTTTGCCAGCATCCACTCGACTATAAATAGACGGTGCGTTAGTGAGTCTGCATCAGTTGCTCAGACGGCTTCAACATGATGACAACTAATAGACCAGCAAATTAGAAACAACAAAGACTTAGATCAGCATCAATTTTATTAGAACACAACATGATAAGAAGAAGCCGTCTATTCAACGAGCAACTGATCACATCTCTTCAACACAAGATCTAGTCACTGGTCATCTTTCTCTCTCTCTCTCTCTTTCTCTCTCTCTCTCCCACACATTGTTTCTTGAAATGTCGTAGCTAGACTATAGGTTTTTAAGGTATAAGACAAATGATATTGGTAATGTTAAGAAATGGAAATTTGTTAGGCATTTGAACCACTGGAAGTGTGTAAGAATAAACTGAATCATTTTTATTTATAGAAACGTTTTGAGTTTTGTCATTCTTTGCAACTACAGCCCCTAAGACAACCCCTTTTATTAACCCCCTTCATGTTGTAAGTGGCCAGCCAATATTCAACCCAGCCATCCTGCATCGACCATCAGACTTAGAGACCAGCCAACATAGAGTTTGAGATAGAATTGAGGGCTGGCTGCTTACAATTTTTGGTGTCAGAAGAAAGGATTAGGAATTGCTAAAACTAATCATTCGAATCAGCCTGGTTTAGTCTTTTTCATTGGTAGGAATTGACCCTCAACTGTTTTAATAGGCATATAGATCTACACATGTAATTTGTCAGTCATTTGATAAGATATTCATTTGTATTTCTCTTTCATAATGGCCTCATCAGACCCTGAAACTTCATTTGATCAACCTTCTTCACTCAACAATGAGGAAGAGAGTCAACATAGCGACTTAGAAAGAGAGAATGGTGACATCTCTCCTCACAGTTCAGCAAGTTATCATTCTAGCGATAATGAGGACTCTAGATTAGAAAGATAAAGAGATTCAACAGAGAACAACTCACAACAATTTCATTTTAATAATGAGATTCAACATGAGAACACAATTCATCAGCATAACAACAATAGTAGCAACACTTGTTTTCAAGGTAGTTCAAATAATTATTTATGTAGCAATAATTATGATAGAGGTAATAGTAGCATAATTGGACACAACAATAACCATATTTCATCATTTAGCTATTATCAGTCAGCTATTATGAAGCCTGATACATTTGATGGCACAACTTGTTTTGAACAATATTTGTCACATTTTGAGGACTGTGCTGAATTGTCTCAATGGGATTTTGGAACAAAAGTTCTTTATTTGGCACTAAGTTTAAGGGGATCAACACGAATCTTCTACATGAATCTGTCTAGAATAGAATGTCGCAACTACAGAACACTAGTCAAAAGACTTTCTGATAGGTTTGGCTATAGTAGTAAACATCAGTGTCTTTGGTTGAATAAACTAGAAAATAGGTGTAGAATGAAAGGTGAAAGTATTGCTTCTTTAGCAGATGATCTTCTTCATCTCTCCCGAAGAGCTTTTTCAGATCTAGATCAGCATGTACAAGAACATCTAGCCTTGAATCAGCTATATAAGTTGGTTTCCACTGAAATGAAATGTAGATGCATGGATAATAACTGCTCTACTGTTATTGAGGCAGTATCAGTAATTGAAAGATATGAGTCAATTTTAGGTGAATCATGTTCTACAATAAGATCAACTTATCTAGGTGCAGAATCAGATCAGCCATCAGATCTTAGTTCTACATTGAAAAGAATTGAGGCTAGATTGAGTAAAATTGAAGCAATGAATTCAAAGATAAATTTCAAAAGTAAAGAACTTAAGACATGCTTTGGGTGTAATTCAATTGAGCACCTGTGGTCATCATGTCCACTTAATACAAATCAAAGTAAGAAACTACCATATAGAGGTAGTACTTCAATTTTAAGGTCTTTTGATTCTTCAGATCAACAAGACAGAAATCTACAATCTACTTACAATAATGGAAACTAGGGATCTTCTGTAGAGAAGGCCAGTTTAGTTTCATCTTGTTTCATTTTTTAATTTGTCAACTCAGCATGTGATAGAGCAAACTTTTCAACAGAGAACATCAGAATTTCATCTTAACATTCATCAAGAGATGATCTGCATCTGAAATGGAATACATTGATTTATGAGAATCATGTTTGTTACATTTAGATTAAGAAGTGAGCAGTATTTTATTTTATTATATTTTTATTTAAAGCATTTTGATAGATGAGACTGTTCAGAGAGGTAGGTGTTAGAAGTCAAGCATAGTGATCAGAAAAGCGTACGTACGACCATTAGGGATGCATCCGAGGTAATGAGGGAGGACTTGATCACCCACCCGGGATTTACCTCACTTGGGTCAATGTTGTAGGGTCACTAGAAGAGGCTTGGGCTTATGAGAGCATCTATAGAACAGTATTACCTGCTACTTCGAACATGAGACTGTAACATACATGAGGTGCAGCATATAGGAAGTATGCAATTGAGGCACTAAGACAGAGACAACTCAACATATTCAGCATTTCAGCTAGTTTTAGAAAAAAGATTTGATCTTTAACAGAAAGATTTTATGTGAAACAGTGAGATAGACTGTTTGAGATTTTCCCCAACCATTATGTCAAGTGATAAAGTTTGTGATGGACTGCCATACCATTTATCACTTGGACAAATAATTGATTTTAGTCAGTATCCTGGATGATTGATAACCACATACATTTATCCTGTGATGATGTTCCTGTTCCTTCCATTCCAGTTCCACTCAAGTGTTCCAGATAGGTTTACAGACTCTGTAATTAATGTGTAGTTAGTGTAAAAGACTTGTGATGTGTGTTAGGACATTAATTGATGATTCTCTTTAGTAGCAAACTAAAAACTGTGGTATTCCCAAAAGTATTTCTGTAAATGTTTAAGTTATTGATATTTCTAAATAACTCATATATAGATTAAGTGATAGACAATGTGGAAAGTGATCACTGTAGAGGTGATATAGACTTAACTAGGACTTATACATTTGGTGAAATTTGAAATATTTAATTCAATAACATATGTATTTCATTTTTAAAGATACTGTTCCATGGTAAGCTATGTACTTACCACATCTTTGTTGTATAAACTTCGGGAGAAGTTTACAATTTAAGGTGGGGGAAGTGTAATAGCCAGAACTGTCAAAACGTATGTACTATCCGGATATAGGTGCACTTGAACGCCTGTCAAGCTGATTTAATAGGAAATCGAGCTTCCCTGTACTTAACCGGGCATGGAAAGATAGATTATCATATAAACTCACGATGCAGCATAGTTTTTAGTGATGTCGAATCGTAATTTGGTCGCTATTACGATCGCCAGCATTTTGGTAGTTCGGATATGTTTTCGTCTTTCTCCCGGTCGACTTCCGGATAGAACGCTGAGTAAGAATATATCGGATATTTGTTATTAGCCATAATTTCCATTGCTGCCGCGGCGGCGATGCTAATATTTGGGTTGATTATTAATTTTATACATAATTTGTATTGTTCTCGAGTTATTTTCCAGTCGAAAATTCAATGCTGGCGAAAACTACTTTCTCGCGCGTAATGCTGCTGATGCCAGCATTATGCTGGATTTGATTTTTCATGTATTTTAATCGTTTACTCCCATATAAATTATGTACGAACATGAATGGGAATATCTGGAGATTGTGTTACGGCACTTTTCTAGATTATTCATTGAAAACGTTTTATGTAATTAGTCTGTGTTGTGGGTTTTGACCGATTCACTCGTCCAGCAATCCAGCCGAGACCGAATCGTGGATTCTGATTGGCTGAAACGTTCGCCAGCATCCACTCGACTATAAATAGACGGTGCGTTAGTGAGTCTGCATCAGTTGCTCAAAAGGCTTCAACATGATGACAACTAATAGACCAGCAAATTAGAAACAACAAAGACTTAGATCAGCATCAATTTTATTAGAACACAACATGATAAGAAGAAGCCGTCTATTCAACGAGCAACTGATCACATCTCTTCAACACAAGATCTAGTCACTGGTCATCTTTCTCTCTCTCTCTCTCTTTCTCTCTCTCTCTCCCACACATTGTTTCTTGAAATGTCGTAGCTAGACTATAGGTTTTTAAGGTATAAGACAAATGATATTGGTAATGTTAAGAAATGGAAATTTGTTAGGCATTTGAACCACTGGAAGTGTGTAAGAATAAACTGAATCATTTTTATTTATAGAAACGTTTTGAGTTTTGTCATTCTTTGCAACTACAGCCCCTAAGACAACCCCTTTTATTAACCCCCTTCATGTTGTAAGTGGCCAGCCAATATTCAACCCAGCCATCCTGCATCGACCATCAGACTTAGAGACCAGCCAACATAGAGTTTGAGATAGAATTGAGGGCTGGCTGCTTACAGTATCTTACAAAGTAGAAAGTATTAGTGTGTAGACTAAAATTGATGGAAAACTAGTCCTGTGTTGTTAAAACTCAATATAATTGGTTCTAATGAGAGCTTACAACATAGCATTAATGAGAAATCTTCAATAATACATATTTAATAAAAAATTTGTTTCTTATTTGTAAACAAAACATATACTTCTAAGGGACCACTATTTGGTGGTCCAATAAGTAGTAATTAAGTTTTACTGTATACATGTATTTATAATACAAGCACTAACCCTTTGCTGTGGGTACTCATTTAAATTGTTTTGTCAGAACAGATGAAATGCATACCCACAACATTGGTTTTAGTAGAGTAATCAAGATTTATGTCTGGCTTCATTCCTTCTCATCTAGACTTATAGTAAGTTATGAATCAGTTATCTGTAATCTGGTTTCCATTCTAGGGGCCATATCAGGTCGCCCAGACAGCCTGGATTATGACAGTGGAGCCCGTGACCTTCAGAGCCCAGAGCCCGTAGTTAGCCTACAAAAACTACTAGAGTCTCACAACCCCAACTTGTACCATCAAGTGAAGGAGAGCTGTACAGAATCACAGGAGTTCTTAGACCTGGCTAATAGGGTGAGTCAATATAATATTTATAGCTTTAACTTGGCTGTTTCCCAGGAAAACACACAGTATTGTGATCACCTTGGCAACTTTTACATTGATGTTGTTGTCGGTGTGGTGTAGGGGTTGGTGTGACAAACTAAAACCTTCTTTTCATATGATATCTTTTGTTATGAAGATATCATGATGAAACTTGACATGTGTGTGCACCAACTCAAGAGCTATGCAGCTTTCAAGGGGGGTAACTCTGGAAGCATTTTAATAGGCTGCTGAAGGTGGTCATATATTTGTATCATCTTCTCTGTCTGTCGGTTCGTCTGATGTCAGAATGTCTGTCTGGCGGTGTTAATTGTGACAACGGCACTCTTGTTGTAAGAGTTATGCCCCTTTTTATCCCCTGCAGATTAAATCATCAGAGGATATTGTTTTTACGCCGTCCATCCTTCAGTTTGTCCTTCTGTCCATCTGAATTTTGTTTCCTCACCATTTCTTGGAAACCGTTGGATGGATTTCAATGAAGCTTTCTTGAAAGCTTCACTTCAAAGAGGAGATGCCCACATTTTAGGGTCATCCGGTTTGACTATTAAATTTAGATTAACTGCCCCTGATTGCTGAAGCCATATACATTCAGATTAATATTCTTTTTTGCACTATTTCTTGGAAACCATCTGCTGGATTTCAATAAAACTTTGTGGAAAGCATCACTACAAAGAAGAGATGTGCATATCGTCAGCGTTACCCGATTTGACTTTTAATGTTGAGTTACTGCCCCTAAATTGTGAAGGCATATCAGAGGAAGCTTGATGAATTATATATGTGAAGGCTCTGTAGAGTAATCAATCCAGCCAAATCTGATTATTTATCATTCATCTTCACTATAGAATCTAACAGTATTTAAATGTTGCAAATGCTTATCAGTACCTTGTATCATCCATTTATATCTGTTTTAATATGACATCTGATTTACTGTTTTCATCTACAGAATCTCATTAAATTATATTAACCCTTTCCCGAACAAGACTGGGTTTTGACATCACTAAAGCAGACAAGGTCAGAAAACATCAGCATTTTCTTGTTAGCTCTGCTGGCTGAAAGCCACTGGGGCTATTGTCATGGCGTTGTGTCCGTTGTGCGTCCGTCTGTGTGTGTGTGTCCGGTTGTAAACTTTTTCTTTAAAAATCTTCTCCTCAGAAACTACTGAATGAATTTCAACCAAACTTCACAGGAATGATCCTTAGGTGACACTCTTTCAAAGTTGTTCAAGAAATTATGATCCAATGAAAAACATGGATTTAATGGGCTTGGCTAATTTTCAAATAAGGTAAAAAGTGACTTTTCTCAGATTCTAATGGATGGATACCAATTAAATTTTACATGAATGATCCTTGGGTGACCCTTTATCAGTCTACCAAAAATATTGTGATCGGATGAAAAATATGCATTTTATGGGCGGAGGTCATTTCTCTATATGTTATATAGTGGAAACTTTAAAGATCATTTTCTCAGAATGTAACAGATGGATATCAACCAAATTCCACTGGAATGGTCCTTGGGTGACCCTTTATCGGTCTACCAAAAATTATTGTGATCAGATGAAAAATATGCATTTTATGGGCAGATGTCATTTCTCTATATGTTAAATAGTGGAAACTTTGAAAATCATTTTCTCAGAATTTAATTAATGGATATCAACCAAATTTCACTGGAATGATCCTTGGGTGAAGCTTTATCAGTCTACCAAAATATTGTGATTGGATGAAAAATATGTATTTTATGGGCGGAGGTCATTTCTCAATATGTTATATAGTGGCATTTTTGAAAATCATTTCAACACCAGTAGAACCAAAAATATCTTAAAATCTAGTCAAACCTTAGATTTGCAATTTCAAGAATTTCAAGCCTGTGGAGCGTCTCAAGCCATTCATGGTTTTCTAGTTTTCCTGATAATCAGCATTTTCTTGTTTTGCTTTAATATTTCCAGGGCTATAATGTTCACAAGTTATATTTCCAATGAATTAATTTCTGCCCACCTTTCAATTTTTAGCTCCACTGGCCGAAAGGCCAGCGGGCTATTGTCATGGCGTGGTGTCTGTCGTCAGTGCGTGCGTGCGTCAGTCCGTCCGTCCGTCCGTAAACTTTTACTTTAAAAATCTTCTCCTCCTAAAGTACTGGATGGATGTCAATAAAATTTCACAGGAATGTTCCTTGGGTGACACTCTATCAGATTCCTTCAAAGAATTCTAATCGCGATTATTGTGATTGGATGGAAAATATGTATTTTATGGTCGGAGGTCATTTCTCTATATGTTATATAGTGGAAACTTTGAAAATTAATTTCTCAGAATGTAATCGATGGATATCAACCAAATTCCACTGGAATGATCTTTGAGTGACCCTTTATCAGTCTACCAAAAATTATTGTGATCAGATGAAAAATGTGTATTTTATGGGCGGAGGTCATTTCTCTATATGTAATTTTTTTGTTATATAGTGAAAACTTTGAAAATCATTTTCTCAGAACCTAACGAATGGATAACAACCAAATTTCATTTGAATGATTCTTTAATGATCCTTTACAAGTCTGTAAATATATATTATGATCAGAAGAAAAATAAGTGTTTTATAGGCGGAGGTCATTTCTCTATATGTTATATAGTGAAAATTTTGAAAATCGTTTTCTCAGAATCTTACTGATTGATATCGAGCGAAGTTCACTGGAATGATTCTTTTGTGATACTTTATCAGTCTGAAAAAAATTATTATGATCAGATGCAGAATATGTATTTTATTGTCAGAGCTCATTTCTTTTGATATGTTATATGGTGTAGTATCCAATATGGGGTAAAACAAACTTTTTTCAAAGTTCAAACAGATGGATTTCAACCAAATATCATAGGACTTTTATTTCTGTGAAGTTGTATCAGGCTGCAAAAAAATATTTGATTAGATGAACAGCATGCTCTATATTTGCAGAGGACATTTTAACATATAAAGTGAATATTTGACCACCCTTTTGGTATCACCTAAATGATGAATTTTTTTAGACTCATTAAATTTAATGGGTGTAAAGATTGTAGGTTAGATGGAACATAAGCTTTGTTAGAGTCCAAATATGTAGAAACATTAGTTAAGTTGAACGAAGGATGACTGTACAAAAAGGTCAAGAGGTGTAAAGTGGCCTTCTGAGGTTCAGAGTGGGGAAGAAAAAGCTGAGTTGACTGCACTCTAAGGCATTGGGCAGAACAACAGTATTGGATTTAATATTTTACTTCTTATTTTCATTAGATAGAATTTTGTTTTGGTGACAAACAATTATTGTGAAGTAACACCCTAATAGTGGTGTTTAATGAAAAGCGGAAAGATCTACAATCAAAATTTTATGGACAAAATACAAGTATATTATGCAGTAACATTCTGTTAGTATTGAAATTTTTATGCCCACATATCGAGAGATCGGGGGCATATTGTTTTACTCATGTCCGCCTGTCTGTCTGTCCGTCCGTATGTCCAAAAACTTAACCCGAAAACTTAACCTTTGCCTTTTCTCCAAAAGTATTTGTAAAGCTGTACACCAAAGTCAAGGTCATGTGACAAGGTCAAGGTCATCTGTCAAGGTCAAACTATTTAAAAAAAATGCTGTTACGGGGGCATTAGTGTTTCACAGACACATCTTGTTATTTTTGGATTTCAAACAAATTTCACTGGAATGATCCTTATTCTTAACAGCCTTATCATCCTCTAATAATCATTATCAGGATATTCAGGGCTGTGGAGCAAATCAGGCGCTCAAGCGCCTCTAGTTACAACCCTAACATTGTGCCATTGGGGAAAGGGTTTAAAGGGGGTAAGCCCCTTGTGTCTTTTCCCAGTCTAAAAATAACTGTCTGATATAAGTTTTCTTACATTAATTGACTGATAATGGTTAGGTTTATCATACAAGTGACATCACATCCTTGATTGATGTAGAAAGAAGATAACCTGTCCCTAAGTTGACATACTCTATTGACATACAAAATATTTTCTAAAAGTGATATCAATTCAACCAATTTGCTTTTTAGACTTAATTTTTTTGCAATATACAGTATGTCGTAAACCTAAGTCCTAGCAACTGCCAAAGAGACAAGATTTGCTGGACGCAAGTTCTTAATATGAAAATGCAATATAAATGCGCAGTATGGATCAAAGTTCAAAATATAAACGTCAGGATGACACCACTGGCTATTTATTACTAAAAAGGCAGCCAGAACCTTAAGGCATAAAATTGAATTAAGGAACACAGTTTGAAATGAACTGAACTTTACTTTAATAAAACATGAAAATGCCAGTAAACAAGTGAACAAATTTATCAAAATCAAAGTTTCAACAGTACCAAAAAGCTAGATTTTAAATATTCAAAGTTAGGATAATAATCTCAATCAGTCACTATATGATTTGAATAGAAAATAAAGGTTTGATTTCACAAATTACTAAGCAAAATGACAAAAACTACAAACTACTATAAAAAAAAAATACAACTATTTACATTAAGATGTAAAATATGAAAGTCTTTAACTCTTTGGTAAACAAATAATTAAAGAACTTGCATATTTTGCAAATGACTCTGCAAGCAAGACACTATTTCCTAAGTTAGAATTTACTTTAATTCACAAAAATATCTAAGTTGAAAATAAGAAAGTAATCAAGTTATCCAAAGTAAAATAAGCACAGAGGTTAAGTTGTAAAAGTCCAAAAATCCTGCTTCCAGAGTGAAGATTTGAGGAAATGCAGCTCTTTTTATTGCTGTCTGATCAGAGTCCCGGAGTGTTTCATGAAACTTGATTGGCTGACCAGCACTTCAACCAGTTTCAGTAGCAGTCCAGAATCTAATTTGATTGGATAATCAGCCTCAAGATGACCATGTCTAGTTATGTAATATTTCAATTGACACTCTCTGTAGCTGATCAGCTCCACCTACTTTGCACTTGGTCACCTCAATTTCAATACACACAATCCAAGAATTTGTACAAAGTCAAAATCATTAAAAGCACTATTCCAATCTTCAATCTGGATTTATATTCAAAACCTATATTAAAATACAATATAATAAGTCTAAACATGACCACTTTAGTAATGATAGTAATGAAATTTGTATTTTGTGACATTAATTAACTGCAATAGGAGAAGTCACTGAGTGCAGCTAACAAAATAGACAAAATACACTATATCTACAGAGAATCATGTTATATACAGTCTAAAATATGAAAAAGATAAGAATGAAACAAATTGACTGGCAATCAATAAGCATTTTAACAGGCTGGAAAATAATGTTACTTTTCCCACATTGTTTCAAACCCTACAATTGAAACAATATGAACCTAGCAACATCCCATCCTTGTGCATGCAGCAAATAATGCATCAACATTCTCTCACCCATATCAAACTGATATATATCTGACAAGTTACTTTAATCTTTACATGTTGCATTAATGACATGATCACTTCACACCTTTTCTGATTTGTGCAATTGACCACCCACTTCAAGGTAAAGGTGTATTGCCCCATTGTATACTTTGGGCATTACAAGGGGTCACCTAACTGATAAGCAATTACCAATAATCAGTGATAGCTATACAGCTACTGTTTATACCTAGGGAATACACAATTGAACCAAATACACTATGAAACATATAGACAGGCCAAGTCTCAAATGGATGTGCTCAAAATCACTAGATATTAAGCAGAATGATCAGTTCTACCTGCCTAAGCGGAACTTAATTAAAAAAGATGTTTTGTTATTATGTCATTGTGTCAAATTTGAATATTTGAAATACATCATAACTCAGAAAAGATAAATGCCATATTAACTTCACTTTAGCTTAAAGTATAAGTACTAAAATTATTACATAACAGAATTGACCCTTTTCCTGTTTAGCGCCACCTAGCGGATTTAAGGGTCAAAATGGCGACTTATGGTGACAATTTCCATGGTTCCCCGCGTATTGTAAAACCGGAAACAAGTCTTATTATAACTTCCTGTTTCCACTTTCGGTTTGAGTTTCTTTGAAAAACGAGTTTGAAGTACGCAATAAAACCAATGAAAGAAGTACAAATTTTAGAATCCACGTTATACCTAAACCAGAAGTCGTATTGTTACTTCATCAGAATCTGTACATACCACCTTATCTAGAAAGGTAAGCATATTCATGTATTTTTTGGGGATATATTTTTTTACTCTTGTGTAAAAAGGGGGTTGGGGTAAGGCTTTTTTGTATATCTTCTAATCTTTACTTGAAAATCTTTTCTCAGACTTTGTGCATATATTTAAATATGTTAGTGGTGATGAAATTTTTAAGGGAAATTATTGTGGTTTTTAACAGTAAACCAATAAAATAATAAAAACCTACATGAATATTGGATGTTTTGCACATTGATACTGATACTCACTGTTGTTACTAATAGCTTAAGAGCTCCAGTCAAGACACTATGACTTTGTGTAAAAGCACTTAAACTCAGACCAACCCCAGCTTAGTTAGTCCATGACATTTTGGACTGTTGATCATGAGTTAGAATCCGGGCTTGGCAAACTGTCTCCCAACATTTATCATATGTCATTGTGACAGGCGTCATTTGTCTTAGGACCAAAAGCTTAATGATGAGTGCATGTACATGTAGTACACCTTAGTGAGATTAGCTGCTTGCTTGGATGAAATGTTGTGGTTGTACTGATGTTAGAAACAACAGGAAGCCATGATTTTGTGCATCAGCTGCCACCTTCTGAAAGCGATGTTAAACCCTAATCAATCTTGAAGTCGCATGTCCGATTGATCCTACTATATTTTTTTGACATGTTATTCTCATTCAAATTCTGTAATAAACGTAGATTAATATTTACTTTAATATTTATTTTTATCCACAGATTATGTCAAAGAAACAGAAGACTGATGATGGTACCAGCAGTCAATACTGTGTTTGTTAACAGCCAAATGATGAGAGACATATGATGATAGGGTGTTGATGTGGACGAGGAAGAGGCAGAAGAACTGTCACGGCTGTGTTGAAGCCATGGAGCAGAATCTTTCTAGAAAATTTCAGTTTTCCAGACTTTTATTGTAAAACCTTTGGGATATTAAGAAGGTTTGTATATATGTCTGTTGAAAGACAGGGTGTACATTTAATGGGATTACCAAGGATGTTTGACAGGCAAGCAATGTCCAATTCTTTGTCCAGAGCATTATTTTGTCCTTTATGTCCTTATGTCCAATTGACTTTAAATTCGGCAGATATATGCCTGTCATGATTACAAAGTGCAGTGCGCTAGAACTGTAGCTTTATTGAGCTTAAGTTTTTTGTTACTTCTATTTCGTGTTTTTCATACTTGGGCATCCGGCACTGCAACAGGCCTATCTTGTGACAATTTACAATCATGTTGGAATGTGAGTCTGAATCAATGAGTTACAGCACATGTTTAAGTTGGTTCCATTCCATCTATTTTTGAGGAAGATACAGATGCAAGACTATTTTAACTTTTTTTTGGAAATAAACTTGGTATTGACATGCAATACTTCAGAATGCTGGTTTACATTCTCCCCAAACTTTGTAAAGTTTTATTTGGGAATCAATGGATTCATTTGAAGAATCATATTTGGATCAGGGTTCACAGAAACCCTCAAATGGGGGTTTTTCACCCCCAATTTGAATCATGTACCCCTAATTTTTGCAAGTAGCCTTCTTTGTTTCATGTAAAGGGGGTACAAGTATGCTGTAAATTGACTGTTTTCATCCCCAATCTAAAAGTCAGTGGGAACCCTGTGGATGCCTGATTGAAAATATACAACACTGTGAAAAATCATTTTACTTGAAATAATTTTAACCCAATGTTGTTGGTACGCATTAGCATAAAGTATGTCATGCTGATGTTAACCAATGACTAAGAGTTAAACTGACAAAACTGTTATTCCAGATTAAGAATAATTGCCTTTCCTCACATAAAACAAATCTTAGATCTACTGAACAAAGGTCAGAATAATGATAATGGGGCTTATTGACTGTCTGTCTGTCCATAAAAAATTCTCAATTCCCAATATTTCCAGATATCCTTGATATGAGGGGTTAAATGTCACAGAAAACACAGGAAAGGGGGCCTTATGGAATTTAACTCAAAATATTACCCTTTCAGCAGGGATATTTCTGGGAAAAATTTATGATGTACCATTGAAATGGGCCTATATCCCATATCCCATTCATTTACATTTTAAAATTTAGGAATTTGATGGGCCATCTGCAAAGTTGATAGGGCTATAAAGAAAAGGTGGCCAAAATAATCCTTATGCATATCTTATCCTAGAATAAACATCAGATTTGAATGGATTTTATATGGGGCCCATCCAAAAAGGACTGAGATAATAGCTGGAGGCTAGGAAAGGATGTGGTGGTTGTACTTATGAGAGAAACACCAGGAAACCATTGTTAGGTGCTCAAGCCCCGCGATATAACTGAAAAAAAAGTTGAAAGTATTCTTTGAAATCTCTGGTTCTTCTGAAGGAATTCACTTGAACTTGGCACACATGTTCACAATCAAAAGAGCAACCTATAATATGAAGGGGGATATCTCTATATACATTTTGTGCAAATTATTCCCTTTTTTTTGACATGTGCTGGTTAAAAGAATGCAAATGTAAAAATTTAGAAAACATTGTTTTCTCTGAGTAAATGTTGAAACCCAACTTTTTCTTCATTAAAAAATAATGTTTTCTACACTAGTGCTACTTAAACATTAGTATAATCTATCTTTATCCTAGAGCTATTTAGTACCATTCAAAGATTAGTCCTAATATACACTTGTCCATGGACAAATGTTCCAGAAACTTTGTCCATGGACCAGTGATCTAGAAAATTGTACTTGTCTGTAATCACAAAATTCTGTGTCTGTGTCAGACAAATCAGGCATAGGAATTTCACATGTCTTGTTATCTGTGTATGTGTAGGTGTTATTTTAGGCACTGGCGTTGTGGTCTTCCTTGACATTATCTAAGCATTTTTGAAGATATTTGATTAAAACTTGGTATGTTTGTTCTCTAACACAAGAGTAACTCATTCCTATCAAGTATTTTTGCAGAGCCCCATTGGCTCTTTGGTAACTAATTAAGCTGTCAGTTATGGTGTCGTGATAAGAACTCCTGCTCTGCCAACTGTCATCCAATATTGGACAAAAATTAATGTCACACTTGTCATTTGTTTCCTACCCATGGATAAATAGTGTGCCCAAGTGGAATGAGCTGTATTTTTTATCTTGTATCCTTTTCAGTAAATTTGGGCAAGTGCAACAAATCAGATGTGTGAGAGTTTCTGGTTAGTTGAAAAAAGTTAAATAATTTTGTCATTTAGAGTAAAAAACATTGTGTACAATTCAAGAAATTGCTTGTTACATTACTATTTCTCCATTTTCACCAAATTTTCATAGCTTTGAAAAGTGGAATTGTGTGAAAATGGGTGAATACTTGTCATGGTGAACTTGTCTATGCAGGAGGCATATAAAAATATCACACAGCAGATTATAACAATGCAGTCTAATCTTGACATACACCCCCTGCTTTTTTAGCTCACCTAAGCACGAAGTGCTCAAGGTGAGCTATTGGGATCGTAGAATGTCCGTCGTCAGTCGTGCGTCGTCCGTCGTCCACATTTTCTTTAAACATCTTCTCCTCCTAAACCAATGGGCCAATCTTGATGAAACTTGGCAGGGATGTTCCTTGGGTCAAGCTCTACCAAAGTTGTTCAAATAAATGAAATCCACCCTTAACTTTCCCTTTACCCTTAACAAAAAGGGTGAAAATATGAAAATCTTTAAAAATCTTCTTCTCTGAAACCAGAAGGCAGACAGCTTTCATATTTGGTATGTAGCATCATCTAGTGGACCTCTACCAAGTTTGTTCATATCAAGACCCTGGGGTCATATTTGGGCTTTGCCCGGGCGCAACCCTTTTTACATAGAATCAAAGAGCGAAAATCTTTAAAAATCTTCTTCTCTGAAACCGGATGGCAGACAGCTTTAATATTTGGTGTGTAGCATCACCTAGTGGGCCTCTACCAAGTTTGTTCATAACAAGACCCTTGGGTCATATTTGGGCTTTGCACGGGTGCATCCCTTTATCTCTTACGAGTACGAAGGGTAAAAAATTGAAAATCTTCAAAAATCTTAATCTCTGAAACCAGAAGCCAGACAGCTTTCATATTTAGTATGTAGCATCATCTAGTGGACCTCTACCAAGTTTATTCATATCAAGACCCTGGGGTCACTTTTTGGGTCCATCCGGGCCCAACCCTTTTTACATAGAATCAAAGAGCGAAAATCTTTAAAAATCTTCTTCTCTGTAACCAGATGGCAGACAGCTTTTAATATTTGGTGTGTAGCATCACTTAGTAGGCCTCTACCAAATTTGTTCATATCAAGACCCTTGGGTCATATTTGGGCTTTGCATGGGTGCATCCTTTTATCTCTAATGAGCACGAAGGGTAAAAAAATGAAAATCTTCAAAAATCTTCTTCTATGAAACCAGAAGGCAGACAGCTTTCATATTTGGTATGTAGCATCATCTAGTGGACCTCTACCAAGTTTGTTCATATCAAGACCCTAGGATCATATTTGGGCTCCACCTGGGCGCAACCCTTTTACATAGAATCAAAGAGCGAAAATCTTTTAAAATCTTCTTTAATTAATCGAAACCAGAGGGCACACTGCTTTCATTTTTGGTATGTAGCATCATCTTGTTGGCCCCTACCAAGTTTATTCATATCAAGACCCTTGGGTCATATTGGGCTCCACCCGGCTGCATCCCTTTCAGCTCATCTGAGCACGATGGGTGAAAATGGGAAAACCTTCAAAAATCTTCTTCTCTGAAACCAGAAGGCAGACAGCTTTCATATTTAGAATGTAGCATCATCTTATATACCTCTTCCAAGTTTGTTCATGTTAAGACCCTGGGGTCACTTTTTGGGTCCATCCAGTCGCATCCCTTTTTACATAGAATCAAAGAGCAAAAAGGCATATCCGTCTTGATCTTCTCTGAAAACGTTCCATGGTATTGATCTTAGGCAATTATCTTCTTTTTGACATCTGCCTATCTAATTAATGATGTCCCAGGGGTCATAGAGACTCAGGTGAGCGATCTAGGACCATCTTGGTCCTCTTGTTAACTGTTCAGTCTAGGTTGTTTATTGGTAGAATTATCAAAGCAGGAATATGTACCACCGCAAACAACAAGTTTTATTGTGAGTTTTATTCAACTAATGAAAAGTATTTATTATACCCCCCACCTACGAAGTAGAGGGGGGAATATTGGTTTCACCATGTCTGTCTGTCTGTCCATCCGTCCGTCAATCCGTCCGTTCAATTTTTGTTTCCGAACTCTAACTCAAGAACCAAGTAGCCTACAATCATGAAACTTTATACAAATGTTCCTTGTGACCCAAGGAAGTGCCCTATTGTTTTGGGGTTATATAGGTCAAAGGTCAAGGTCACAGTAAATTTTTGTTCAATTTCCGTTTCCGGACTCTAACTTAAGAACCAAGTGACCTACATACATGAAACTTTATGCAAATGGTGCTTATGATCCAAGGAAGTGCCCTTTTGTTTTTGGGTCATATAGGTCAAAGGTCAAGGTCACAGTCAATTTTTGTTCAGTTTTCATTTCTGGACTCTTAACTCAAAAACCAAGCGACCTAGAATCATGAAACTTCATGCAAATGCTACATATGACCTCAATATTAGTTACAAACACATCCTGCTATAATAGCACTTACATTCTGACAAAGCGCTTGTGGGGGGGTATAAGTCCGCTCTGCGACAGTTCTAGTTATAAATAGCATGAATTAACCCTTGTCATGCTGAGTAAAAAAACCTTGGAAAAATTATATATGTATCAAAGTGCTGAAACCTCTGTATTTCCTAATTGTGAGTCAGCATTTGATTTTGAAAATATGATTTCTGAAACTTTTCTGGTTTAAAAAGGAAAATCAGGTGGTATAGACAAAGATCAGATTGCACATAATATGTGCAGGCTGATGTTTGTCCATACCTCCTGCAAAAGCAGGAATATTCCAGGATCAGCATGACAAGGGTTAAGTTAGCATTGAATACACTGTACATATTACCGATTATGATGATAATAAAACAAAAGAAAAATTATCATGACTTACTTAATGACTTTTCCCAATGAATGTAGACATGAAAAAAGTTTGCCCTTGTCCAAATTCAGAGGAGTAATAACTAGTTTCCAAAATCTTTGGTTAAAAAGGGAAAGAAACAGTTGTGAAAAGACAAAAATTGCTTATTTCAAGTGATTTCTTGCCTTTCACAATGTTTCCTTACCTTTTAGGTGCTCTTCTTCCAACATACCAGTTATGTCTAATTACTTTCCTTAAAATCATAACTTTTCGTTACCCTGACCTTTTCCTACAAATTTTTTTTTATTCCCCCAGTATGGAAAGATCAGGTACTTATCATTACCAATACATGTATCTGTAGGTCTATTCAAGGCACAAGCCTTATACATGTAATAAGCATGATCAAACATCTCATTGATGTACATCTGGTCAACGTCATGTTGCAAGGTCAAGTTCATCTGTCAAGGTCAACATTTTGAAAAAAAATAATTTACGGGGGCATTTGCATTTCACAAACACATCTTGTATAGCTTTTGTGACCCTTAATGATGTAGTTGTGTAGTTGTGGCTAATCACATGAAAATATAATGTATTCTGATTGGCTGGAAAATTGCAAACTTCCATGAAAACAATTTTGAGTATGCAAAAACTTTGCTCACTATGTAGTCCCATAAGAAATCTAGTTATGTTAAAATCTTTATGCTTGATCATCAATGATGATATTTAACTATAAGAATTGAAGAGAATATTTTGAATTCATGATGGTATGAAAATTAAAATCTAATCACACGTCTCTATGAATCTACTCATGTGTAATCATACTGTGTGAATGGTTTTTAGTTTCATGCCTCAATGTACATGTATTTAAAAGATTTTCTCTTCATCTCTTGAATTAAAAATGCACCAGAGTTCAAAGTTTTAATCCTGACCAGCCCATGAAAGCTCTGCAGTCTGACCACTAGTGTCAGACTGTCAATTTAGAGGTCCCGGGTTTTCCCAACATCAGCACTCATTCTTTCCAACTACTTGTCTCTCACCAATGGGTTGATAATTGTAGACCTATGTGAGATAGAAGCTGGAGGCTAGGAAAGGATTTGATGGTGGTACATGTGCTGGTGTTAGAAATACCAGGAATCCATTATAAGGTGCTGCAGACAATGCCGGGGAGGGATTATGTCCATCCTTTTATTAACACGAAGGGGATATTGTCAAGGAACCATTGTCCGCTGTGTTAATTTGAGAAAGGGGATAATGTCCACCTTTTCGAAAAACATAGACAGGAAAAATGTCCAAAGGTGCTAATTAGTCTGGTTCCATATTTCGGTGTACGGACAAAAGCCCCCTGGGACAAAAGCCGCCTGGGACATAAGCCCCCTGGACAAAAAGTGAAAAGTGGACAAAAGCCCCATGGTTATGAAAAACAGGTATTTTGTGTTTGGGTTTTTTCTTAAAAATCTAAAAAAATTAAGAATTTTATACCCAGCATGTTAAAGAACCATGGTGGATCTCAACAGTAGTTTTTTTCATTAACCCTCGCACCATCCCCTGTAACAACTAACCGTCTTCTGGGGGCGTCGCTCATAATGGCATGTGCTACGGTAGAGAAGATAAATAAACGGAAAATCATACACGCAACAATTTAAAATTCTAATCCAAAATGAGACAGATTTTTATGACTTCTTTGTGGGAAGCTTGTAAAAAAGATGTGTACTCAGAACTATTTTCATAAGGGGATGAAACTAATTTTTTTCAGCCAATCCGACTGCACAGTAATTGATAGAATCAACCAAAAATGATTTGTTTTTAGAATTTTTTTAGAGAAAAAGGATAGGTTAGTTACATACAGTAAAGCTCTCATTTAATATCAATTTCCAGTTATGTTATAAAAGATGATTCTAAAATTTATTTTGAGTCAGGATCTTAAGAATGATGAACTAATAATAATGTACAAGTAGGTTGAAAAAAAGGAATATGTTTGAAATAAGCATTTTTAACAGTGAACTGTTTTATTTTTAGACAGAATAAATGAATAAATAACAAATATTAAATAATCATAAAACTTCTAATTAGTAAAGAGAAATTCTAAAGGTTTAATCCCATTTGGTCTACTCCCATTTTGTCTACTGTATTTTTTTTTTGCAACTAGTCACATTTCGTCTACTGTCCCAATTTGTCTACTGTCCCAATTCGTCTACTATCACATTTTGTCTACAATTTTATTAAGAATGATAACCAAATTTTATTAGTTTTGTTAAATTCAAAGATAAGATGTTACTTATAATGCCAAATTTAGTTTATTTGGTTATTTTTAAGAAATATATGACAAAGCATTTGAAAATTATTCAACATGAAAAAAAAAATTGTCATTATTAAAGAATCAACATATGATCTTTAAAAAGCAAATGTTTAAACACACTTTTTAAAGGAAATATAGAGTATTTTTGGACAAAAAAAATAAAAATTGTTATGGGTGAAAAATGTATAGGCAAACTGGGGTACGGACAAAAGCCCACTAGGTCAAAAGCCCACTGGGACAAAACCCCAGCGGACAAAAGCCCACTGGACAAAAGCCCACCCAACATAGGACAAAAGCCCACTCAATATATAAATTATTCTTATGAATAAGTCTTATCTGAATAATTATAATATTTTCGAAAATACTTTTTCTATTGTTTTTTAATGTATTTATGTTGTGTTTAACATCATTTCAATTATATTTAGTCTACTCTTGACTTCCGCAATCACTTTTATTCAGCGAATTCCAAAATGAACATATAATAAGGAGCCCATCTTAACTAGATATAGTATGATTAAATTAAAATTTGTTTAAAAAAAATGACAATGTATGGATTAATTCAATATTTTTTTTTTTTCAATCATCCAATTAAAAAAATATTTAACTTCATTCAGTATAGTGTCTCAACATTGTATAGATAGTGTGGTGTTTCATCCATTATAGGCCTGTAAAATTTGGTAGTGGGTTTTTGTTTGTTTACAATTCGAAATATTGTCCATTGCCTTTGCAAAAAGTAAAAGTTATCCTTCTTGAAAACTTTATTGTATTAAATTGATATAGACTGTATTGGGGGAGATAAAAGTATTTAACACCTATATGGCATCTACTCTTCTTCAACACTATATGACACCATATCTTGCATATCTGGAACTTGTCAATTCAAGGAGACAGAATGGAAACATGATACTATAAGGTGTCAATCACACTTAGATACAAAGAGAATAAGTAGTTACATTGGCAAGAGTAACTAAATGAAATTTTGTAATTGTACATAAAAAGTTTTAAAAAAACATAACAACAATATAATTAAAAGCGTTCTACTACACTAATATATTTATATATTAAGTGGGCTTTTGTCCTATGTTGGGTGGGCTTTTGTCCGCTGGGACAACATAAATACATTAAAAAACAATAGAAAAAGTATTTTCGAAAATATTATAATTATTCAGATAAGACTTATTAATAAGAATAATTTATATATTGAGTGGGCTTTTGTCCTATGTTGGGTGGGCTTTTGTCCAGTGGGCTTTTGTCCGCTGGGGTTTTGTCCCAGTGGGCTTTTGACCTAGTGGGCTTTTGTCCTACACTCAGGCAAACTATGCATATAAAAATGACAATTTTGTTTATTTACAAGCATTTTCAAATACATTTGAAGCTCTGGATGCGGACTGGGGCCTTCCTTATGATATAAAGCTGTTGAGAGTGCACTTTGGTGTAATGCCCCAGCATTTGCACTTTTGTGCAAAGTCTTTGAATTTGTCCTGTTGAGCAAAGCCCCAACATGTGCACTTTTGTGAAAGCCCTTGTGTTTGAACTTTTGTGCAAATAAACTTGTCTTCAGATAATTCAAAGATTTTTGTAAAAAGAGAAGAAATTTGCGGTATAGTACAATTTCTTTACATGCAAAAAGATGCTATTAAGTTAAATTTTTATCTTATTATGAAAAAAATGACACTGAAAAATTAGATTTAAATCAAATATGTAAAGGTGTGAAAAGGCAAATATACAGATGTCATACAGGTAACCCATCTTCTCAACACCTACCATTCTGTCTGCTATAGTGTCTGTAAATGTGTGAAATATATCAGCAACAATACAATTTTTTTTAACAATAATGTCCAAAAAGTGTACAGTTCATAATTTTAGGTAAAGAAGAGACATAAAGACAATTTAAAACCTTAAAAACCCTAAAGTATAATAGTAGACGAAATGGGACTCTTGCGCAAAACAGGAGTAGACGAAATGGGACTAGTGCGCAAAATAGTAGACGAAATGGGAATAGACGAAATAGGAGTAGACCAAATGGGATGTTACCATTCTAAATATACATTAAAAAGTAGATGACTCATTTGTCTCCATCCTCATAGTCTTTATTCATAAAGATTAACATGGAACAAAAATATTCTTTTTGGAAAAAAAATAAGATAATTTATAATAATAATGTAATCAATGAAAAATTCAAAATGAAATATACAAAATTTGAAATTTATTTTGACTATTATTAAAGTTTTCTGTTTAAATTAATTAAAAATTGATCACAAATAAATGGTTAAAATTTAACTTTCGTTATGCAAAGGGTGCTTCCAAAAATCAATATGCAAATTTGGGGATTAAAATTTCAATAGATCAACAGTTTTATTGCCCTTAATTGGATGCAGCTGTTGTTTAAGCTCCTGTATACAACTTGCAAGGTCTTTGACAACATTGACAAACATTAGTATTGTCTTTGATCTACCAGACTGGATAAACACTATTGTGTAAGATGCATTTATTGATGTTTAAAAAATATACGATTCTTAATCTTTGTGAAACTTTTTTTGAAAATCCTAAATATAATTTTCTCATTTAACATAATCCAACTCAAACAAAATAAATTATTTTATGACTAGAGGGAAAACACAACACAACGTTCTTCTTATAAATATATAATATAGCCCATTGACTATGGGCTTTAAATCCACATTCCACAATGTTTGAGATATGGCGTAATGATCGCGGTAGGGAAATTGAATACAGGATGGCAGAGATATGCATTAAGCACCCGATCCATACTGCTTAGGGTAAACAAATTTTCGCGACTATAGCAACCCGAACATCGCCGATAGTCTTCTATGAATTGAAGAAATTGCAGAATTTTCCGCTCCGTGGTACGCATTCTAACGGGTAACACACGGATAATCCTATATTAGATTTTTTATGAATTAATTCTGGACCCAACTCCTTCATAAAACGTCAACTGAATTTGAACGACACGAACAGGGAGACTTTAGACGCTAATATTTCAGTCACTATTAGGATATGTACGGGGTATAGATACGGTAAACGGAAAGAAAGTAACAGGAAAAAAAGTAACAATTTAAGCTAGGAAAAAAAGTATCAGGAAAGAAAGTAACAACTATATAAGTTATTTGAAATTAAGCTTATATTTCATTCTAGTTTATTTCCAAAATGAGTTGTTTGGTTTCTTTATTTATTTAATTTGTAATATAAAAACTTAAATATGAATTTAAAATTGTAGAAATATAATAGAAATAAGAAAGGCCCATGCATGCTGTAAAAATCTGTCAAAATTAAAAAATCATTTATATAAATGGAAAAGACTTCATTGATATTAAAACATTTTTTTCAATTGAAGGAAAAGTAACCTTTTTTTATATGAGATAAATTGAGGCTAGGAGAAAAGAAAGATAAAGTTGGAAAAAAATCAACTAGGAAAAGATTATCTGAAGTTTAGAAATAATTTACATTTTACAATAGACAATAAGCATTACTTTGTTAATAGGGTAAAAGTGTAAAAGTTCACACCTAAAATAACAAACGAAAGATTTTGACAAGTATACCAAATAATGACACCTGAACAGATGTTAAATTCTTTTTACCAAAATGAAATCCACAACAAATTGAATTATCATGACAGTTCATATTCTTTAATTAAAATAAATATTGTTTTCAAAATGTCCCTCTCACTAAAGCTATAACTTAGTTACATAGTGCTGCTTTTATGTAAAACTGTTACTTTTTTTCCTGTTTCTTTTTTTCCTGTTACTTTTTATCCGTTACTTTTTTTCCTGTTACTTTCTTTCCTACAATCATAGATACAAACCAGGAGCACAAAGGTGTAACTATTGATGCAAACAAACCAAAACTGGTGTGCCACAAACACCAATATTATGTATCTCAACGCCAGCAACGAAAGTTAACTTTTGGACCAACAACATACATGGTCAGTTTACTAACTTACAATGGGCAAACAACATACGGCGAACCTTAGCGCCGACACACACGGTGAACCTTAGCACCGACAACACACGGTGAACCTTAGCACCGACAACACACGGTGAACCTTAGCACCGACAACACACGGTGAACCTTAGCACCGACAACACACGGTGAACCTTAGCACCGACAACATACGGTGAACCTTAGCACCGACAACACACGGTGAACCGTAGCACCGAGAACAACAATGAACCTGAATCAACAAAACACGTGGTGTTCTTTTGTATTAACCAACATACTGTGCACCTCAACACCGACCTGCGGGCTGCATTCGACAATACAAGTTGCATTTTATGCACCTCTACTTGGATCCGTTTATATCAATCCGTTGTTGCAATATAACTAGGAAGAGCAATGTACCTTTGATAATGCATGCAGCCAAGCGTCAAAGTCACCCTGTCCGATAGCATATGTGCCACTGAGCAAACTGAACGTAGTTAAAACATTAGCATGTTTCGCCAAGAGTAAACATATATCTCAAATGTAATTTGAGCCTACAAATATTACGGTCGCGTTAACCTATGTTTCCACCATGTACTCGAATACTATGATTACTTGAGATCGGATCGAGATCGGATCCGAAATTTAACTAGCTACTGAACAGCAACAGATGCTGGGGACCCGGCTCTGAAAGCGCAATTGGCACTGGGTAAATTGAAATGTACAATGTCCCTACCGCGACGAAAAAAAAAAAAAAAAAAAAAAAATATCACAATAACAGATTTATAGTGTCTTTTCAGGCTTCAGCTTCGGCCAGTAAAAGTCCCGTAATATATACATGATTGGTATAACTGCAGACCTGAAACGATATGAAGATCGAGGAGCCAACACATTCACAACTATACTACTACGAAGTCCTCTCTAAAGGAGCGGGCGGGCGGGTTTTGAACCGTATTTGTAGAGTGTTTGCTTAAGAAGAGGACGTATTTCGGCGATGCACGGGTTTATATAGCAGACGACAATCGTAAAAAAAGTAGTTCTCCGGTCATAACCGATCTTACCCGAGGGGTGTCGCCCTGGATACCAATAAACAATTCCCCGCAAAAATAATCCTTACTATTTTCAATTTTGAAAATAATAAGATTTATTTTATGACTAGAGGGAAAACACAACACAACGTTCTTCTTATAAATATATAATATAGCCCATTGACTATGGGCTTTAAATCCACATTCCACAATGTTTGAGATATGGCGTAATGATCGCGGTAGGGAAATTGAATACAGGATGGCGGAGATATGCATTAAGCACCCGATCCATACTGCTTAGAGTAAACAAATTTTCGCGACTATAGCAACCCGAACATCGCCGATCGTCTTCTACGAATTGGAGAAATTGCAGAATTTTCCGCCACAAGAAATTTCACAAAATATATCCCCCAAAATTCTGACAACAATGCGCGACTTTACCATGGACTTAAATACGTGTACGACCAAGCCGATCTTTATTATTATTATTTTTTTTTATTTATTTTTATTTATTAATTAATTAATTTATTTATTTATTTTTTATTATTTTGACACTATGCTTTTTATTTTCGGTCAAACTAGTTTAAATCTCAAATAAGAACAATGAACAATTACTCAGAACAGACATGTTTCAAAATTACGTCTTTAAAACTCATGAGATACATTTCAAGTCCAACCTCCGACAAATGTACTCCATCCCGACGATAGAAACCAGGGGTACTAACGTCAATGTCCACCCGCAATGCATCCGACCTAGCTTGCAAAGACGCCTGCAATCGCCCGTAACGATTTATTCTCTTTCGCTTGTCTTCAATCGTTTGGAACGTGTAAGCGGCCGAGTTCCAGGAGATTCGCTGCAGGATATCTATCCACACAACTACTGCTCCAGGAACTGCCATACGTAGATAACTGAACTCACGCCGGATAATATTGCTGATGGACGTTAACGATAACGACGTTAAATCGTTTCCACCAAGATGCACCAACATGACTTTGGGTTCTGCTCGACATGGCATGGACATGGCATTCAATTTCTGTACGAAATTGTCTCCAAGACATCCCGCGTCGTCCCCACCATGCAATACTTGCATCCAGTTTGAGGTTCGGCTTGCCCGTTTCCACTGCGCGAACTCCAGCCCAATATGGGATTGAATCGCCCAAAACCCAGATCTCTAAAATAAAAACATTTAACATATCATTATACGAGTTGAAAAAAGTCTGATTTGGTATAGATCTTGATTAACGAATATAAGATCTGTATGATTCCGATTGCCAACGACCTAATTGCATGATGTTTTCATCAGGAATCCCTTCCCTAGCTAAATCTGTAGCCCTACCTATGCGAAAACTGTGCGTTTTGTAACATAAGTCCCTAAACTTAGTGCGCGAAATGCACTTCTCTAGGACGGAAGCAAATTGTACTCGGGTCAAGGGTGTGGTATCTGCGTGACAAAATAAGGAATTATCACGGACTGGTCTAATAAGCAGGAAATCCCTCAAACACTTAACAGGGCAGAGGTTCGAGTCCTCGCACGGTATGCGCAAAATGGTTGGCTTTGCGGACTGATTAGTCTTGAATTTTCTCAAAGTTACTGATAATACCCCATTTTCATTGTCAAAAACAATGTCTGATAACTGTAAATGGCTATTAGGCACTGTTTTAGACACCAAAACCAATTCGCTTACTCTAAACAAGCCAAAGTATGCAAGGACATAGACTGCTGTAAATAGCTTCATTTCATATGTATTATAGCAAACGAACTGTAGCTGCCCTATAAGTGCTTTGAGAATAGGTAACGTTAATGGCGCTCTGTTGTCAATCGATTTTCTTAGACGTGAGCAACCTTGCAACATTTTATTTAGCACGAAAGATTGGCTCATGTCTTGCCAGCCATTCAGCTTGTGCATGTAATTAATGCCCGATACATACGGGTCTTAATTGTTCTTGTCGCTAAACCTCTTTCAAAGCAGTAAGCGACGAATACGACTACATTGTTAATCTTTGCCGGCCAACATACGTGTAAAGAATATTCTTCTCTAAATTTATTAAAGGCCCTAATTCCGTTGTAATATGCGATTCTTGAATTTGGTGCTAGACCCTCTGTTACCAGTCTCAGTGCCCTTCCTTGAATATGGTCCAAAGATGGGCGGGAATAGGTGTCGGATCCGGATCGGCATCTGGGGCCATGGGCTTGAATCGGCAAACCTGAAACCGTGATAGCGCGTCACATAAATTGTTTGAGATACCTGGCACATGACTCGCGCGAATCACTATATTAAGCTCTAAACATTTCAGTACCAGCGGGCTGACTAGCTGCATAACTCGGTCTGATCTCGCGGAATAGGTATTGACTATTTGTACAACAGCCAGATTGTCGCAGTGAAAATTAATTTTCTTATTCCTGAACGATTCCCCCCAGATGCAAATTGCCACGAAAATAGGGAAGAGTTCCAATGTAGTGATATCCCTTGTTATGCCCATAATGTGCCATAGCTCCGGCCATTTCGCCACGCACCAGTGCCCTTTAAAAAAGATGCCAAAACCTAAGCCTTTACCACCTGCGCTATCAGTGTACAGTTGTTCGTCCGAGTTTGAAACCCAGAAGCGATCATTGAATACGGATATACCGTTATGATATTGGAAGAAAGACAACCAGACTTGCAAATCACGTTTCATTGCTTTGGTTACATGCAAATGGTGGTGCGGTTTAGTCAGACCGCATATCGAATTGATGAGTCGACGACAAAATGGTCTGCCTGCGGGTATAGCGCGACAACAGAAATTTAAAGAACCAATCAAAGATTGCATTGATTTAAGCGTTGTCCTCTTTTTTGCCAAAATTTCCCTGATTTTTGCAATTACTTCCTCGATTTTTGCAAACGGTATACGAACCTCCATTTTGCTGGAGTCTAGCTCGAGGCCCAAAAAACAAAGAATTTCTGACGGACCCTCGGTTTTTTCTTCTGCCAGAGGTACGTTTAAATCCTGCATACAAGCTAGAAAGAGAGACATTAGCACGTTGCATTTCACTGTTGTTTGATCGCCCCCCAGGAAATCGTCTAAATAGTGGATTAGCCCGCCCGACTGCATTCGTGATCGTACGCAGAATTCAAAAAAAGTCGAAAATGTTTCAAAGGTCTTGCAACTCACTGCAGCCCCGAACGGAAGCACCTGATCCACGTAAAATTTACCGTCGAATTGGATTCCGAGTAGCTCAAAGTCCCTAGGGCTCACTGGCAACAATCTAAATGCGCTCTTAATATCCATTTTGAACAGCTTGCAGTTCCTACCTAAGGTTTGTATAAGGTTAATGGCGGCATCAAAGCTGGTGTATTGTACAGAACAGTGTTCCCTAGCTATACCATCATTAATAGACTCTCCCTCGGGAAAAGACAAATGATGTATTAACCTATAATCACCTGCTGACTTTTTTGGAACCAACCCGATTGGAGACACGATAAGGTTAGGAAATGGTCATGGTCAAAAGGGCCTGCCATACGGCCCGACTCGATATCTTTATTTAACTTTTGCCGAACGATATCAGGCCGAGACATAGCTGATTTTAGGTTCTTGCACGTCCGCCCTTCTCTCGGGCCATCGTAGTGCAAATCAAAACCCGATTTGAATCCCTTCAGTAGAGTACTCGCTAGTTTCCTGTCATAATCTTTAAGATATTTTTCAAGATTGTCGATATTAATGGGCGTATATGCTAAGGCAAGATTAAAATTTACCGGGCTGACTCCTATGGACGGCATGACCGGTTCTACTAAAAGGCCATGCGCCTCGACCGCGTGGTGCTTGTCGGGCATTACCGCGAAAGTTACCAGACTGATAACCGACATTGTTAGACCTAGAATTAGACGGACAGTGAGCTGCCGGGTGGGGGAGTTCGCAATGTGTACAGACATGGCGGAAACGGCACTGTGGCCAGGCACAGACAGACTCATTAAATGAGAAGCAAATTTGCCTCGCCCCGGGTTTAGAAACGGAGATGGCGGGCGATGCCCTGAATGAAACCTGGATACAGCGCCACCACAAGTCTGTATTTAACTTAGCCCACGAAGAAGGGTTGATAGCTTGTCGCAAGCGGAATTGTTCGTCATATTCTCGCCACACGAATCCACCCTGCCGAGCTGCACACTCGCGTATTGACCACATATAATGTAGTAATTCGTGGGTTTTATCCGGATGTGCCGACAAATAAATTGATGAATAAATCAAAAAGGCGTCCGTCCATTTTTCAATGTTGGACACTTTCTCGCGGATTTCCTTCGGTCTAGTCTCTATTGAGCCACCTGACGACAGGTGCAATTGGGAGCCGGATGTTAAACTTTCTAATTCTATTGCTCCCTTCAAGAGAATACTTAGATTTACGTACTGTCCCTGGCAAATTTGTCTTTTTAATGCTGCCGGGACATGGACGGCTAAATCTTCGTCGGCTAGTCTAAATAAATCCGGACCTTGCGAAGGTAAAACAGGCTCAAGATACGGTATGAGTTGCTCAGACGTGGCCACACTTGGGTGATGCTGTGCTTGAATGTCTGAGCTAACAATAGGATTTGAAGTAGCAGGAGATGGAGGATTATTGGTTACGACGCAAGATGAAGTATTTGCAAGGGGGCAAGAACTTGTTGACCTACGGGTTAGTTGTTCAAAGTCAATAACATTACCCCTACTACGAGTAATTATACCTGCGTCAGGTTCCAAAAGCCTCGCCGCTGTGTTGTCTGTACCAAGCCCGGACTTCACAGCCGTTCCTGCGTTGCTTGTAGCCGCTTTCCTCTTCGTCCCACGTGTCTTCAGGGGCATTTCAACACAACTTACTTTTGAACCGTATTTGTAGAGTGTTTGCTTAAGAAGAGGACGTATTTTGGCGATGCACGGGTTTATATAGCAGACGACAATCGTAAAAAAAGTAGTTCTCCGGTCATAACCGATCTTACCCGAGGGGTGTCGCCCTGGATACCAATAAACAATTCCCCGCAAAAATAATCCTTACTATTTTCAATTTTGAAAATAATAAGATATAAATTATTGACCTGCCTCTAAAATAAAAAAAAAGAAAAAAGAAAAAAAGAAAGAAATAAAAAAATAATATAAAAAAGGCTGAAAAATGTTGTTTTGCTTATCCATGTCATTCTTATGCAGATTTCAGTAAGTGCTAGATTTATTAAAAGATATAATCTCAAGATTATTTCAACAAGTCAAAAATGTTGAATTCTGATAATTGATTAAGAAAAGCACAGTGGTTTAAAGAAAGTAATTTATGATCAAAAAATGAAAATGAAATGTAGATATTCATTAAAAGTAAAGGGGTGGGGGGACCTATTCTAAAGATATAGATCAGTCATCATCAATAGAAACAACCTTATAAAACGAAGTTTAATTCTAGAGAAAGAAATGAACTCTTGGGTAACAAAAGATTTTAAAGTGCATTCCAAAACACGCGCATGGTACACACACCCGAGTTTGCCATCTAGATCTAGATCCATCTATTCATAAAAGCTTTAAGTTTTAAAATGTACAGTTTTTTTTTTTTTCAATTTCTTTTTAAATATCAGGGAAAAAGGATATAGATAAATGAATTTGTACAACTGTACATTCTAGTTGAATCTTGTCCATCATTTACGTTTTCGATAATTGAAGTGGAGAAATAACTACACCAAACTGTTCCATATTTCGTCGCATAGCAACTGTTACGTTAACGAATCGGCTATTTTCGGAAATTTCCGGTCTCAAACCGGATGTACAGAGGGGGTTTCCCAAGTTAATGGCAGTGATCTCCCCTGAAATTTTCACCATAAGTCGGGATTCCCTATAGGTGGCGCTAAACAGGAAAGTGGTGAATTGTCTGAAAAACATTGACTAATTCTCTATGTTGCATAATATTGAAACAAAAGACAAATTCCACAGACACTCCACAAATAAAGCCACCTGACACCTGGCACCTGCAAGGTCAAATCTCTGAGGCTATTATGCAATTCCTTGCAGACATCCAGACAATATAATGTAAGACCTCCTCCCAATGGGACCAGTCTTGGTGACAACCCAGTAGGGTGTAGGCATCAAAGGAACTTACAGACCTTGATCTTTCTCTCTAACCCTATCCTGGAATGTATGATGCCCTTTCCTTCATGAAGCAAAATGCAAATTTACAACAAGTACCTGCTGGCGTAAATTTCAGTTAAACGATTCCTGAACCACCACACTAATTTCAGCCAAACTTGGTATTAATGTTCCACGAAAATCCCTTTCAAAACTTAGGAAATTTAATTTGATTGAAACTATGGGCATGTAAGAGCAGGCTTTTTGACACATGAAATTTTAAAAATCTTCTCCACACCAACTTCAAACAAACCTTGCTAAATGTTCCTTAATTGGATCTTCTCCAAAAGCTGCTGAAATTGGACAGACATACAGAGTTACAGATAATAGGGGGAAAAGTCAGTCTAAAATCTTTATTTATTAATGAAACCATATGTTGTGGGTACTCATTTAAATCATCTTGACAAGATGATTCAATAAATTATGCATAAATTATTTAAATATTGGAATCCAAAATCTAAAATACCTCCTTTATTTGTAGCTCTGGACATGCAAGTATGAATGTGAAGGGGTGTTACTTAGCCTGTCAGTTAGTTTTAAAATTAATAAGGTAGACCACTCATGTGTAACTATTTTATTTCAAATTACCTCCCATATTCTCAAAAACTGACAACACTGATCAGCCAGTCAGAGTATATAAGCTGATAAGAAATTTTCTTTCTCTAGTTGAATTGGCATATTTTTTCACAATACTTCAGATCAGTGGGACGGGAGCCAGTCTAGGGTGTTACTGAAATTTTAAACTTCTTCTCAAGGGTGCATCTTGGAAATAGCCATATTTTGAAGTTGAGGTATTATGACAACAGGGGTTAACGACACTTATTAGTTTGCATGAATCTCTACTTGTTATTGTGGGGATCCCTCCTGAAAATCAGACACTCTGGTCTTTATTGAACAGCAGGGTTTGACATTAACTACTTTGAACCATCAGCCTGAAAGACCTGTAAGCCCTAAATGTTACAGGTCCTTCTTGTTAATACAGGTCCTGCGTGCAAACCATGTTAGACTTTTAGCAATTTAAGGGATAAATTGTAAGGAAAACATTGTTGGCAAAGAAGAAAATGCTTTTGACAAGCAATTTCTCCTTTTTCTATAATGTTTTCCATTGGGAAGGCATATTTAAGTATCGGAAAGGCAATTATTTTTCAAAAAAAGGACAGATTTGAAATACTTAGTGCTGTCATATAGTACTGGCCTAAAGGACCTGCAGCATGGTGACATCTACCAGTCCTCTTTAAAATCCACAGGTCTCGGGCCTGAGGACTGGTGTTAGTGTCGATCCCTGAATAGTTTAATATGTTAATGAAATAACAAGAAAAAGCATAGATTAATAATTATTTCATCAATTTTACAACCAAGGGTTCTAACTACACTTACCGGTTCCTTACAAACATGAGTTGCACAGTGAAGTCTTAGGTTCCAAGCAGAATTTCTCGTAGCCAACACACTATAGGCTTCACAAATGAGTTCAAATTTTAGTCTGAAATGAAACTAAGTGCAATTTTGCTTGAATGAGGTCCAAAGCTTTCAGCATATACTTACACTGGCACATCCTCAAATACTTGGCATTAAAGTATTTCTTGTCTGAATGTCAATAACAAATCCAGCCTAATTTCAACGATTTGGCAGTATTTCAATGATATCCCACAGATGGTCTGTTGGACCTTATGCTGTCATATTCTTTACAAAGCATACGATAAATAGACAGCAAATTTGATATACATTGAACTATTATTGTAAGAGGCACACACCATCTGGTCCAATTTTTAGCTCACCTGAGCACAAAGTGCTCAGGGTGAGCAAATGTGATCGTACAATGTCCATCGTCAGTCGTCAGTTGTCAGTCATGCGTTGTCCACAATTTCTTTGAACATCTTCGAGATCTCCTCCTAAACCAGTTGGCAAAGCTTGATGAAACTTGGCAGGGATGTTCCTTTGGTCAAGCTCTACCAAAGTTGTTCAAATAAATGAAATCCACCCTAAACTTTCCCTTTACCTTTAACAAAAAGGGTGAAATATGAAAATCTTCAAAAATCTTCTTCTGTGAAACCAGAAGGCACACAGCTTTCATATTTGGTATGTAGCATCATCTAGTGGACCTATTAAGACCCTGGAGTCTTATTTGGGCTTTGCCCAGGCGCATACCTTTTAGTTCATCTGAGCACAATGGGGAAAAATGAAAATCTTCACAAATCTTCTACTCTGAAAGCAGAAGGCAGACAGCTTTCATATTTAATTTGTAGTATCATCTAATGGACCTCTACCAAGTTTGTTCATATCAAGACCCTGGGGTCACATTTGGGCTCCACACGGGTGCATCCCATTTTACATAGAATCAAAGAGCGAAAAGGCATATCTGTCTTGCTCTTTGCTAAAAACATTTCATGGTATTGATCTTATGTAGAAATTATCTCCTTGTTGACATCTGCCTATTTAATTAATGTGATGTCCCAGGGATCAAAGAGACTCAGGTGAGCAATCTAGGACCATCATGGTCCTCTTGTTAGCTAGATTTAATTTGAAATATCTTACATCACCACACAATACATACACTTGAAGTTTCAGTCTGTATCAATGAAACAAGGAAGAAAGTGTTGAGATCTTGATTCTCAAATGGCTCATTCTGGCATTATTGTGAACAAAAATAGTTTTAATGATTGAATATGTGTAAATCCTTTTTAGCTCACCTGAGCACAAAGTGCTCAAGGTGAGCTTCTGTCATCACTCAATGTCTGTGGTCCGTCCATTGTCCACCCTTCCATCTGTCCATCTGTCTGTAAGTCCCTCAATCTGTCTGTCAGTCCTTCAGCAATTTCTTTAAACATCTTAAACATCTCCTAAACCACTGGGCCAATAAAATTGAAACTTGGCAGGGATGTTCCTTTGGTGAAACTCTTCAAACGTTGTAAGAAGAATTGAATTCTATAAATAACTCTGATTGCCATGGTAACAGAAAGGCTGAAAAATGGCCAAAATCTTAGAAAATTCTTCTCCTCTGAAACCCCTTGGCCAATCAAGCTGAAACTTGGCAGAGATTTTCCTTGGGTGAAATTCTTCAAAAGTTGTTAAAAGACTTCAATTTCATCAAAAACTCTGGTTTCCATGGTAACAGAAAGGCTGGAAATCGCAAAATTGCTGAAAATCTGGGAAAAAGTCTTCTCCTCCTTAACCACTCAACCAATCAATCTGAAACTTGGCAGAGATGTTCCTTGGGTGAACCTCTTCAAAAGTTGTTAAAAGACTACAATTTCATCAAAAACTCTGGTAACCATAGAAACAGAAAATTTAAAAATGGCCAAAAATTGAAAAAAAAAACTAAGAAAAAATCTTCTCCTCCTGAACCAATAGGCAAATGAAGCTGAAACTTGGCAGAGATGGCTCTTCAAAAGTTGTCAAAATAATTCAAATTCATCAAAAACTCTGGTTTCCATGGAAACAGAAACGTTGAAAAATGGCTGAAATTGGTTGAAAATCTTAGAAAAAAATTCTTCTCTCTAAACCACTTGGCCAATCAAGCTGAAACTTGACAAGGATGTTTCTTAGACAAAGTTCTTCAAAGGGTGTTGAAAGAATTTAATTTCATCAAAAACTCTGGTTTACATGGTAACAGAAAGGCTGAAAATTGTATGACAATTTCTGAAAATTGTATAAAAATCTTCTTCTCTTCCTAAACCACTGGGCTGATTGAGCTGAAATTTCGTATGGATGTTCTTTTGGTGAAGCTCTACCAAAATTGTTAAAATGATTCTATTAAATCAAAATCTCTGGCTTCCATGGTATTGGAAATGTCAAAATATTGCCAAAAATCTCAGAGAAGGTTAATCTTCACCTAAACTATTGGGCATATCTTAAACTTGGCAGGGATATTCTTAAGGTTTAGGTCTACTAAACTTGTTAAAAGAATTCAATTCCATCAATAACTCTTTTTTCAATTAAAAAGAAAATCAAATTGCAGTAGAAGGAAATTAAAGTCTGTTTCTTTTAAATCCATCCTAAATGTACATCAAACAATCTCTGTTATTTATAACATGGTTGACAAGTTATGAGTTTACTTACTCAGGTGAGCGATATAGGACCATCATGGTCCTCTTTTTTAGCTCACCTGAGCATTAATTGCTTACGCTAAGCTTTTGTGTCAGGCATCTGTTTTATGTTGCCGGATGTCTGTTAATATTTAGTGTACAAACTAGAGGTCACATTTTTGGCCCAATTATCTTGAAACTTTGTCAGAATGTTTTTCTGAATGAGACATTGGACAAGTTCAAACTTTGGCCAATTTGAGTCTAAAACTAGGTCACAGGCTCAATTTTTAGAAAAACCTTGTTTGCACTATTAGAGGCCATATTTGTGGCCAAAATGTCTTGAAACTTGGCTAAAATATCAAATATCAAATATTGTTGCATGAAATTTGTGAATATATGTGGTATAAGTTTCCATGTAAAAGTGCTAATTCCAAAGATAGACTATTAAAATGATCTAATTATTAATGTGGTGAAACAGTCAACCTGGACAATGCAAACAATTCATGTTTCTGTGTCCCTGATTTTGTATAGAGTAAGAGCTACACATTAATTGAAGATGCTTTGAAATGTCAGACACTGGAATCCTGACTATATAGTGGCTCCATCTGTAAAACTGGTCTTTGTCCACAACAACATTCTGCAATCAATAGCAATCAAATTTGAGCCTGTGCATGAAATTTCCAACAATGTCGTATGTGCTTGATATACAGACGTTGAGCATCATAGACAATGACAAATTGTAATAAGAATATATGCTGATCCCCTGAAGAGACAGACCATATCTATCTATATAGCACTTAGTGAAGACTCTGGTCAGACTGCACATTGAGTCCTAATGTTGCACAAATGAGAAATTGTTGGAAATGTCGCACACATGTTCATTTTAAAACTTGAACAGTTAGAACATGTTTTTAGCTCACCTGAGCAGGAAGTGCTCATGTGAGCTATTGTGATCACCTTTCATCCGGCGTCCGTCCGGCGTCCATCCGTCGGTCGTCCGGTCGTCGGTTGTTGTCCGTCGTCCGTCAACAATTTCTTTAAACGACATCTCCTCCTAAACTACTTGGCCAATTTACACCAAATTTTACAGAAATGTTGCTTAGGTGGTCCCCTTCAAAAATAGCTAAAAGAATTGAAATCCATGAAAAACTCTGGTTGCTATGGCAACAAACAGTGAAATTTTAAGAAAATCTTTAAAATTCTTCTTCTTCTCAACCAGTAGTCCTACAGACTTAAAACTTGGCATGGATGATCAGTTCATAGACCTGAATTAAAATAGCTAAAATCATATCTTTTGGGCCACCAGGTGCGGAGCACCAGGGGGGAGGGGGCAGTACTTTGGGTAAATTTTGTAATCTTTTATCTTCTTCTTCTTTGGAACCAGGAGCCCTACAGACTTGAAAATTGGCATGGATGATCAGCTCATAGACCTTAATAAAAATAGCTAAAACCATATCTGTTGGGCTGCCAGGTGCGGAGCACCAGGGGGGAGGGGGTAGTACTTTTGTGAAAATTTTGTAATCTTTAACCTTCTTCTTCTGATGAACTAGGAGCCTGACAGATTTGAATATTGGCATGGATGATCAGCATATGGACCTTTATAAAAATAGCTAGAACCATGACTGTAGATTCACCAGGTGCGGAGCACCAGGGGGGAGAGGGTAGTACTTTTGTGAAAATTTTGTAATCTTTAACCTTCTTCTTCTTCTGAACCACAAGCCCTACAGACTTGAAAATTGGCATGGAAGATCAGCTCATAGACGTTAATAAAAATAGCTAAAATCATGACTGTAATGCCACCAGGGGCGGAGCACCAGGGGGGAGAGGGTAGTACTTTTGTGAAAATTTTGTAACTTTAAGTAAGCTTCATCTTCTAATGAACCAGGAGCCCTACAGACTTCAATATTGGCATGGATGATAAGCATATGGATCTTAAATAAAATAGCTAAAAGCATGAATGTAGGGCCACCAGATGCGGAGCATAAGGGGGGAGGGGGTAGTACTTTGGATCAATTTTGAAATCTTTAACCTTATTCTTCTCCTGGATCAGGAACCCTACAGACTTGAAAATTGTAATGGGTGATCAATATATTGACATTAATAAAAATAGCTAAAATCATGACTGTAGGGTCACCAGGTGCTGAGTGTCTTGGGGAGGGGGTAGTACTTTGGATCATTTTTGAAATCTTTAAACTTCTTCTTATGAACCAGGAGTCCTACAGACTTGAATATTGGTATGAATGATCAGCATATGGACATTAATTGAATTAGCTAAAATCATGACTGTAGATTCACCAGGTGCAGAGCATCTTGGGGGAGGGGGAGTGCTTTGTTGAGGATTTTGAATCCCTACAGCCTTTATATTTGACATGGATTGATCAACTCATTAAAGAAAACTTTGAAAGTCTCAGACTCAGCCTGTATATCTGGCATAGATTAGCTGATCACAGACCTTTTATGAAAAAAGCTTAAATAAATAATGACCAGGGGAGGAGCAGAGGGGGGGATTATTTCAAATGTTATCTGATTGAATAAGTGAAAATCTCTTTTTCTGTGGTTGCATGGACATACCTAGGTAATGAAGCTTTTTTCTCAGGTGAGCGACCCAGGGCCAACGGCCCTCTTGTTTGGTTTTAACAACAGAGCAACATATTACTTACAGAAAATCAGCCCTGGTGCTTTCAGTGTGCGAATATTTAAAAGAAATTGTTCCCTGCTTAGTATGTGTGCAAAAATTTTTAAAATGTTTGTGAATGTTTACTTCTTCAAACCCTGCAAGAGCTAGACCTGCCTTATTGTTCTCATAATGAAATCTGAAGAATTGATGTTTAGGAATAGATTGATTCTATCAAATAAAGGGTCTATATTTTCTTGGTAAGATATGTGGAACAAGAGAGATACAATTTACATATTGTCTCTGACAAATAGAAAATCCTATTAACTATCTTGTTCAGAATGTGTCACATTTCTAGTTTGCACAGGGTTCAACAGGGCTTTTTATATTCAGGAGTCATTGAGCCCTTAAACATTACCATTTTTGGGGTCAAAACTGATATTGAAGTGGTCAAAATGTGTGTAAACTGATAAAGTAATCAGTTTAGTAGTGCAAAATTTGATCTATATAAAAGAATCCACATGAACAAGAAAGTGTCTTCTGTCACTTTATTGTTTATGTCGACTTATTCATATCGATCCTTTTTATTGGTATGAATTTATACCTTGCTAACGTGATTTGCACCGTTGATAATTTAAAAAACCAAAATGACCTCTTCAAAAGGGGTTAAAAGAATTAAATTTCATAAAAACTCAGGTTTCCATGGTAAACGAAAGGCTGACAAATGGCAGAAAACTGCCAAAAATCTTAAAAAAGTCTTCTCCTCCTAAACCACTAGGCCAATCAAGCCGTAACTTTGCAGGGATGATCCTTGGGTGAAGCTTTCCCATCAAAAACTCAGGTTTCCATGTGAATGGAAAGTCTGAAAAATGGCCATAATTGCCAAAAGTCTTAGAACAAATTCTTCCTCTCCTGAATCATAATCGTTAGGTCCAATCAATTTTAAACTAAGCATGGATGTTCTTAAGACGTAGGTCTACTTAAGTTGTTAAAAGAATTTAATTCTATCACTTACTTAGGTTGCCATGGTAAGAGAAAGGTTATAGATTTATGAAAATTGAAAAAATCAAATTGCAGTAGGACAAAATTATAATCTGTTTCTTTCAAAACCACCCTAAATGTACATCAATCAATCTCTGGTATTCATAACATGGTTGACAACTATCTCCTTTTTGACATCTGCCTATTTTATTAATGTGATGTCCCAGGGGTCAAAGAGACTCAGTTTAGCGATCTAGGACCATCATGGTCCTCTTGTTCAACCAATGGGTTGATAATTGTAGACCTTTGTGTAATAGTAGCTGGAGCCTATTAAAGGATAAGATGGTAGTACTAGTGTGAGAAATACCAGGAATCCTTTGTTAGATGCTGAAGTCATTGTAACATAACTGAAAGATTGTTGAAAGTGACATTAAACCTCATATAAACAAACAAACAAACAAACAAACTTTACTGAAAATACATGTACTTCAAGAAGAAAATAATACCAGCTTGTAGAGGGACATTTAAGAATCTTTAAAATGTTAAATCTAATATTTTATTATTTTATAATCAAAACTCATATTATGTTATAGGTACAAAACAGAATTGAACCAACAATATATCATTAGACTTCAATCAGGTTGGAAAAAACAGAAATGTTTGTATTATCCTGAGCCCCTAAAAAATTACCACAGTGATGGGTTTACCACACATGCTCTTTTAACTATCTGTCTGCTGGTTTTCTGGAAAATTATCAGGGCTCCAGATAGGAGCAGCAATTCAGTTTGAAAATTGTAAAAAGATATTTATTCATGCAACTCATTCTATATTGTTGGTACTCATTGTAATTGTCTCATTGAGACAATTTCAATGAGTACCCACAACATAGGGTTTAGTCAAGAAACAATGATTTAAGAAAAGTGTTTCGAACTGTTTACTAGACTCTACAATATTATTGGAAAACACTCCTGTTGAATTAATGACCCCCTTTTATAACTGTCCGACTATCTCAGAAGGGTTTCCATTTTTTTTGGAGTTTCAACAGAATGATATTTGATAGTGTTCTGCTAGTTCTCTGGTCGGTGAAGGAATAGTTCTTGGAATTTCGTGAATTTTGTATCTTGTAGGGAATAATTTTTTTTATCAAAGTTTGTATTTGAGATAAACTATACAGTATAACTATAACACAGTCCTATTTTTCAACTATGGAGTCTGTGGTCTAGTGGTTAGGACGGTGGCTTTGGGATCGAAAGGTCCTGGGATCGAATCCTGGCCCGACCAAGGGAATTTTTCTGAGCAAAAAAATTTACTCCACATTGCTCCTCTGCAGCCAGGTGTATAAATAGGTCTAAGTGCTGTGGCTGCTGATGAGCGCCGTATGTTTACAGCCGACTTGCAATTCGATGATTGGGGGTTATTGTGTGAAGTCGGTTGAATATGCCTACCTAGAAACAGACTATAAACCTAACTTTAACTTTTTAGCTCGGCTGTTTTCGAAGAAAACCTGAGGTATTATGATCACCTTGGCGTCGTTCGTGTTTTTGTTGGCGTTGTCGTTGGCGTGACGAACTTTAACCTTGGTCATAACTTTTGAATGGTAAGTCATAGAGCCTTCATATTTCACATGATTATTGCTTGGGATAAGACCTTTCTGTAGGTACCAAGTTCAAGGTCACCAGTCAAGGTCAAGGTCATTTTTCAAGGTCAAATTTGTTTGAAAAAATTTAACCTTAGTCATAATTTTTGAATGGTAAGTCAAAGAGCCATCATATTTCAAATGAGTATTGCTTGGTACAAGAACTTTCTGTAGGTACCAAGTTCATATATTTGCATTTGCCTAAGAAATAATAAACAGCCAAGCGTTGGCATCCGCTTGCGGTGCTCTTGTTTAACTTTTACTGTGAAAGAATATTTTTGGAAAATGAGAAATCGATTTACTCTTGTAATTAGGTAATAATTTTGCGCCTCGCTGGCCAAAGGCCACTCAGGCTTTTGTAATGGCACTGTGTCTGTCCCTCTGCATTTGGTCATAAACTTTTTCTTAAAAAATCTTCTCCTCAGAAACTACTGGATGAATTCAACCAAACTTCACAGGAATGATCCTCTTTCAAAGTTGTTCAAAGATTTTTGATCCTATGAAAAACAAGGCTTTGATGTGCATGGCTAATTTCCATATAATGTGACTTTTTCTCAGAATCAAACTGATGGATCCCAACCAAGTTTCACTAGAATAATTCTTGGGTGACCCTTTATTTGTTCAGCAAAAAATTATTGTGATCAGATGAAAAATGTCTTTTCTGCGCTGAGGTCATTTCTGTACATGTTATATAGAGGAAACTTTAAAAATCATTTTCTCAAAATAATGCTGATGGTTATCAGCAAATTTCACTTAGAATATTCTTTGGTAAACCTTTATTATCAGATTATTAAAAAATATTGTGATCAAATGAAAAATATATCTTTTAATGGGCTACATGTTATATAGTGGAAACTTTGGAAATATGTTCTCATAATCATATTGGTGGGTATCAACTTAATTTCAATGGAATGATATGCAAAGGTTAATTTTCGATATCTTATTCATCAGCATGAATTTTTTTGTGCAGAAATATTTAAGCATGTTACACTTAAAAACACTTATTTACTTGAATTAAACATTATTCATTCATTATCGTTGAATCATATCAGTAGATTCAGGCCTCTGGAGCAATTCAGCTGTTGTAGCAGCTCTAGTTCTTTTATGACATATACTTTCAGCCAGGGGCATGTCTAGCTGCTGTCTTAGCACAGTTTAAAGCTTATTGGACTATCATTGAAAAGGTCTAGGGTTCAATTCAAAACAATTCAAAACTCATCCTTTCCGACTATTTGTTGCCTACAAATGATTAAGGTTAATGATTGTAAACATCTTTTGGATAGCAGTTGGCACTAGGAAAGGATATTATGGAAGTATTGGTGTGAGAAATACCAGGATTCTATTGTTAGGTGCTCCAATTGATGAGATTTGACTGAAAAAGATTTAACAAGCAGCATAAAACTCAATTGAAACAAATAAACAAAAGGAGTATTTATGTAATCATGTGTGTTTTCTATCCTTCTTGTTGGTTAGGGCATAATTGTCAGTACCTTCTGTATACAAAAAAATCCAAACCACAGAAAATACCAGAATTGATGTTAGGGAAAATACCTCTGTTCTTACTTTTTTTATTCAGTGTGTTATTTAAATGCAAATGAGTCAAAAGCATAAGATTTGAAGAAAGTTCTGCCATGCAAACATTTTTGGTTTTACAGTATCATCACATGATTAAGGATAATAACTGTAAACAAAGTTTGTTTGAATTACCTCCCTTCTGTGACTTGCATTTGTTACCAACTGATCAAGCAAACCAGGCCTGGTACTCAAAGTTTTCTTTATTTTGGCACAAGAGCAATGCACATTGATGAACTCTTTCTCCTCTGAAAGTCAACCACAGGTTTTGAGTTTGATCTCTGGCTTAGCAACTTTTATTTTAATGTGACATTTGACAAAAGTCATTGTGACAAATGACATTTATGTAACACCTTTGAGCTGTTGATAAGAGGTATGCCTTAGTGGGATGTGCAGCTTGTAGCTTGGATGAAATGCTCAGGTTGAAACAACTGGAAGCCATGGGTAGATGTACTGGTTACTGATATTTAACTGCTATGTTATACTAAGAAAAGTGTTAAAGCCCATAAAACCAATCAACAAAAAATTGCTTTGAAATCTTTTTGTTTTGTTTGAATGTTAGCAATATCTTTCAAACAGACCAGACCAGTGTTTTGTTGAAAAGAGTTAAGCTTAGCTATAATATTTGCTAATTTCCACCAATTTATCATGAATTGATCAAACACAGATTCTAGACATTTCAGTTCCAATTAATAAACACTGAGTTTAGAAGGTACTGAGGAAATGCCTAATTAACTTCAATGAATCCCTTTCAATTTTCTCTAATTAAGATGAGCAATTCAGGAAATTGATGGATTTTTTTCAATTCACCCTTAACCATATTATTACACATTTTGATTATTGCAAAGCCTTTTATTAGCATCTTTTATAAGCCTAGGTTTATATAGTTTCTAATGTTTTTAAACGTCTCAAAGTTTTGACTTATTTTGTTTTTGAGTCATCTCCATGTATGGGTATTCAGATCCAAATGCTGGACTTTGGCTAGAATCATACTGCAGCTGAATGCCTCAGGTTTTTGAAGAAATCGTTTTTTCAAAAGGTGGTAGTAGTTGGAAAATTGAAATTTAGAGAACTATGAAGATAATTTGTCTTACTGAAAGGGTTGTCTTAAACTGGTTTCATTATTAATGAGTGAAAAAAACAAATTTGAAACAATGTACATGTTTAACTTGAACCAAAATATCTATTTCTGGTGATACTAAGGAGCAAATAACAAATTTGAGTAAATCGGCTATGTATACATTTGGTTTCTTTGTACCAAATTTATGTACTTTATTCTGTAACTGAAAGATGTAAAGACTTTTCAAAGATTTAAATGTGAAAAGTGATAGTTGATTGGCTGCGGTTGTGTATGATGTCATGTTCCTTTGGCCAATCACAGAGCCCAGATGAAGGAGACTATCTGAGGCTCAGAATGGGAGAATTGGAATTTATCAGAGATTGTGACCCAAGTGACACCCATAATACAGTCCAGGTAAAATTTGATTGTCTCATTTAGTTATGATACTTATTACTGTGAATTTATTTGTCACAGCAAACTTGAGGAGAAATAACTTAAAAAGGTTGGAAAGCTCTTTGCAAAAAAGTTTATTTTCATTTGAATTTGTATTGACTTGCTTTCTTTTTTTAACATCCGATGTTATGTCTGTCAGTAAATAGAATTAATATTAGTCATCAGGTTTAAAATGTTAGCTATGATGTCAGCTTAAATTGCATCTATGTAACTTAAGCCCAGTGACATCTATTTTTAGCTCGACTGTTTTCGGAGAAAACCTGAGGTATTATGATCACCTCAGCGTTGTTGGTGTTAATTTTGGTGTGCAAACTTTAATCTTAGTCATATCTCTGTTATTATTTAAGACATCTTCATGAAACTTGGTATGTGTGTTCACAAGAGCTACCCAGACTATGAGGGGGATAACTCTGGAAGCATTTTTGTCAGGGTTATGACCCCTTTACAACTAAGAGTATTCATCCAGCACCTGTAGACGAGCGTTGCACTGTAAGCAATGCTTTTGTTCCAATTTTGAGGTAACATATTGTGGTCAGGGTTACTCTGTATCTGATAGTGTGGCAAAATTCTGTGCAGTAACTTAAATGATAGCAGATTAAATTCTCATGAAATTGTTACATGAATCCCCTTTTTAGCTCAAGGTGAGCTATTGGGATCGTAGAATGTCCGTCATCAGTCGTGCGTCGTCCGTCGTGCGTCGTGCGTCGTCCACAATTTCTTTAAACATCTTCTCCTCCTAAACCAGTGGGCCAATCTTGATGAAACTTGGCAGGGATGTTCCTTGGGTCAAGCTCTACCAAAGTTGTTCAAATAAATGAAATCCACCCTTAACTTTCCCTTAACCCTTAACAAAAAGGGTGAAAATATGAAAATCTTTAAAAATCTTCTTCTCTGAAACCAGAGGGCAGACAGCTTTCATATTTGGTATGTAGTATCATCTAGTGGACCTCTACCAAGTTTGTTCATATCAAGACCCTTGGGTCATATTTGGGCTTTGCCCGGGCGCAACCCTTTTTACATAGAATCAAAGAGCGAAAATCTTTAAAAATTTTCTTCTCTGAAACCGGATGGCAGACAGCTTTAATATTTGGTAAGTAGCATCATCTAGTGGGCCTCTACCAAGTTTGTTCATATCAAGACCCTTGGGTCATATTTGGGCTTTGCAAGGGTGCATCCCTTTATCTCTTATGAGCACGAAGGGTAAAAAAACGAAAATCTTCAAAAATCTTCTTCTATGAAACCGGATGGCAAACAGCTTTCATATTTGGTATGTAGCATCATCTAGTGGACCTCTACCAAGTTTGTTCATATCAAGACCCTTGGGTCATATTTGGGCTTTGCCTGGGGTGCAACCCTTTTTACATAGAATCAAAGAGCGAAAATCTTTTAAAATCTTCTTTAATTGAAACCAGAGGACACACTGCCTTCACTTTGGTATGTAGCATCATCTAGTGGGTCCCTACCAGATTTGTTCATATCAAGACCCTTGGGTCATATTTGGTCTCCAGCTGGGCGCATCCCTTTCAGCTCATCTGAGCATGATGGGTGAAAATAGGAAAACCTTCAAAAATCTTCTTCTCTGAAACCAGAAGGCAGACAGCTTTCATATTTAGTATGTAGCATCATATTATGGACCTTTTTCAAGTTTGTTCATATCAAGACCCTGGGGTCACATTTGGGGTCCAACCAGGTGCATCCCTTTTTACATAGAATCAAAGAGCAAAAAGGCATATCTGTTTTGCTCTTTGCTGAAAAATGTTCCATGGTATTGATCTTAGGCAATTATCTTCTTTTTGACATCTGCCTGTCTAATTAATGTGATGTCCCAGGGGTCAAAGAGACTCAGGTGAGCGATCTAGGACCATCTTGGTCCTCTTGTTATAGTCATTGAGTCATTCTTTTGAATCAATATTGTAAGTTAAAAGGTGGGTAAATTGAGAGCCTTTCTATGAAATGTACATGCACCTTTTACAGATGTAAGGCATATCCACACAACGGAGATATATCAATATTGTAAAGGCATTAAAGCATTCCAGCCAGTCTAGAGTTAAGTGGTTTTCAGACATATTCAGGGGCTCCAGGCTATTTTAGAACAACAAAAAGGATGTTTTATGTGATCATCTTCCTCCATTATCTCTAGGTACAATTTTGTGGATCACACTTGTGGTGAACAAGACATATACTGTAAATCAATATATTTTTGCGTAAGTTTTATTTTACAGAGAACATTTTCTTTGAACTATTTTGCAAATCGATGAATTCAACTTCGACATCCAGTAATCTTATTTTCTTGTCAAAGTGAAACTGGTCAGAGAGGCTAAAAATTTACAGATTTATTTAGGGTTCATCTAAAATACACTAAGGCAGCCATAATAATATTGTCAACATTGTCTTTCAATTCGGTAATAATAATCGATACCCTGAAGGAATGCACAGTGGTTAACTTAGGTTCAAACAAACACTCTCTTATTATGCCCCCGATAGGGAGGCATAATAAATTTGACTTGTCCGTCCGTCCGTCTGTCTGTCAGTCCGTCCGTCTGTCCGTCCGTCTGTCCGTCCGTCCGTCATTCCGTCCAAAAACTTTAACATTGGCCATAACTTCTAAATCAAAGCGGTGTCGGGGGCATTGTCATCTTACAGTGACAGCTCTTGTTTTTAATTACATTTCAAACTGTTTTGCAATAGATTAGTGTAAATTATTAAAATGATTTCAGAATTTTTTGTAACACATCAATATAATATCAATAAAAAAAGAAGGAAAGTAAACAGCAAATTTATCATAACTCTATGGTTCCAAGAAAAAGATCCACATAAGAAGTTGAGTTTATAATAATTTTGCTCATCCCCACCTTTCCCCCAAAACAACAACAATAACAACAAACAATTTATTGAAAATAAAAAAAATCCCAGTAGATCAATGTTTTATCGCCAATATAATGAACAAAAACTTACATTTCAAATTGTTCTTATCCCTGGATACTAGATGTCATGTTTGTGATCATTGCTAGTGTATCATTGGCCCACACATTCGGCGCCAGTGCAGGTAAATTTTCCAGGAAGCAGAATCAAGATGGATTATTCTAAGTTGTAAGAACTTGTTTCCCATTCGATGTAAAATAAAAAGGTTTAAACCATTCATGTTTGTTGTTACCACAAATCTACACAAATGTATTCATGAATTTGTGTAAGAGCCCAGTCCCGATTTTTAGAGGAAATAAAACGACCAACATTTTTAACGGATTTTCAGTAGTTAAAACAGTATTTTTTTTATGATATATAAATATGTCTGTCTCTGTTTGTTAGATCTATCAATGCAATACAATCAATTTCAAATTTTCAATTTCGATTCACATGATTGTTCCCCTCAATGAATAATACTATTAAGACATTTGAACATTTCCTTCATGACTATCTCAAAGTCAAGGTCACACTTTATATAATATAGTATATACTTGAAATCTACATCAATAAGTCCATGTAATGACAAACCTGAAATATTCCTACATTGGTAGAAGTAAATGGCAAAAATCAGCCTGCATATTGATTGTATACAATTCTCATTGTATATACACTAAGTGCAGTCTTGCACTTAACCCTGGATTGATATATAAATGAAATCTGACAGAAATGAAATATAAAGGTAGTTTGTCCTTTCTTCAATACTTTCAGCAATTTGAATTTGATGCAGTTCTGAAGATAGATTTATTCAATTTCACTGTATTTATTGAGGATAGGGTTAATCCCCTGTATTGAGTGGATCTGATTGATGCTTCCCAAGGCTACAATATCCCAAAATATTAGACTTGTTGTATTGATCTAGGGTAATTAAGGACTTTGTCAAATCAACGAAAAATTAGATTACTGGGGGAAAAGCAAATTGAGTTTATTTTGATCATTCATCTAGCAGTCTAATATTGCACGCTACTCATTCTGGTAATGTATGAGTCACATGATGTTTTCTTAGAAAATCTATTTTTTGGTTAACCCTTGTCATGCTGAACCCGGAATATTCCTGCTTTGGCAGGGGTTATAGACAAACATCAGCCTGCACCACCTGTGTCTCACTTTCAAACCAGAATTGTCAATAGATATAGTTTTTCAAATAAAAATTGACCAACAATTGGTACTTTCAGTGCTTTTTGCCTTTTGATGTTGATAAAAATCTTTAGCCAATTTATTTTCAGTTTGACAACGGTTAAACTAAATAAAATCAAAATAAAAAAAAACACCAACACATCAAGAGATTATCCTTGCAACACTTTACATTATATCTAGTTAGAAGGTTTCTTGAAGATACACTATCATAAAAACTAGAGGTTCTAAAAAATTTTATGATTTAAATGTTTGAACTCTGGGCCATGTCATGTATTTAAGATAAGCTTTTAACAAGTGTTTGGCTAATTGGTCACTTTTATAATACAATGTTTTTGATTGGTTTTGACCAATATTTATCGTTGATTGGGGATCAGAACCTTGTAACTTCAGCTTTATATTGAAGCTGAATAACTCAAATATCTTTTTATGACTTTTGATTAACAAACATTTAAATACAATCCACAAGTGTAAGTAGTTATAAGATTTCGGTTGCCTAACAACAACATTATTCATTTAAATCCTTACTTTTTTCTTGGAAATCTTTGAAATCTGTGTGTTTAAAAAATGATAAGGAAGAAGCAAAAAGCAGAATTTAAAGCCCCTGGAGTGAACAAGTGTGATTAGAATCTGTCAGTATACTGCAAATGGGGTGGCTAACAGCCTGGGGTAAGCATACCTGGTATTTTGAGAATAGGTTTTACAATTTCTATAAATCTTCTTTAAGAAAATTATATCAATTTGGAAAAAAATAAATAAAAGGTATGGTTAATAATATAATCTTTGGGTGCTTTCACAAACTATAATATCAAGATGCATTTTTTTGCAAATAATGCCCCTTTTTACTATTTTATTTTTTATCTACACTCTAACACTCAATAGCTGAGCGTAGGCACCGGTAAAAAAAGAAATCTGTCATTTGGGTGTTCAAAATCATTGAATAATTAGGGTATTTGCAATAAAACTTCAATAAGCATTTTCATACAGTGCTTCTAGATTAGTTTTCAGTTTACAGTAAAAACAGTACAGATACATTGTTACAAAGTGAATCATTTTGAGTGCTTTTAAACTGTACTATACTGATAAGCCCATGTTATAACAGATACCTTCATCACTTAGCTAATTAGCACCTGTTGAAAACAGCTGTGGTGAGAAAAACGTAATTAGTCTAACTCTTATCAAGACAACACATTTTTTAGATAGGTTCGTTTTTGAAGAAACTTTGAGAATTCAAAATGCATTTGAAGTTCATTTTTTTAACTTAAAATAATGTTACATAATAACATTGAAAAAAACAGCTTATTACAAGCAATTTCTTTATGAATTCCACAAGGTTTTCCTAGCAAATATTTTATGACGCCAAATTTGTGGAAAAATGCCAATTAATTTAATGATAGTAATCTTAAAACATTGTAACACCTGTACATAAGTAAACACTGAATATTGAATTTGATTTTCATATGTCCTGTATTGCCTTTTATACTCGTGTAGAAAGACAAGACATATTATGTGATCACCAGTGGCGTCTTGCATCCAGGGGACATGATCCACTTCTTTGTTCAGAGCATAACTCTGTCTCCTATCTCTGATGGACTTGAAACTTTGACGTTTGGTTCCTCTCATAATAACAGATTGCACTGCGCTAGAACTGTTACTCTACCTAGCTAAATCTAGTTTTTTTCCCTTTGTTGTTTATCGTATGTAGAGATCCAGCAATGTAACCAGCGTATCTTGTGCCAATTTGCCACTTTGTTCACTATATTTTCAATGTGAAGTCCAAGCTATTGACAAAGATTAGAGCAAAATTTAATTTACTGTTACTTTTGGTAGCAACCTCATTCAGACTGTAGTTACAAAACTGTTTGCAGTCCACTATTAATTTGACGGCTAAGGGCTACAAAGGTCAAAAGAAGTAATTGATCTTTAGGTCTTATTACAGTAACATGAGCTGGGCCCCATGGGGAACCATTTATGGTAATTTTCTGTGTGCTGGTTCTCATTTCTATTTCCTAGACTGGTTATCAATTATGATCCAGAATCAGAAAACTGACATTTGAAAATTGTGACCAGTCAAGCAATAGAGGACATTCAGTGAATTTTTAGTAAGGTATTTAAGAATGGAAAGTAGAGCAAAGACAAAAAATTGATCTAGAATTGAGTAAATAGTATGAATCCTTATCTAAGGAGTGTAGTTAAAGTGATATTCAATAATTTGATAACATTATAAATAAATTTTCTCACAATTTCAAAATCATTCATGTAGCGTTCTGTACGCAAAAGGCTGAATATATTTAGAAATTATTGTATAGAGTTTAGACAAATGAATCTTAAGACAAAGAAGAAGAAAGAGGTAAACCCTGGGGTCCTGCATGTAGTAGCTGTGATGACATAGCCCTCTCTCAGATTAGAAAATCTTCATCAACTGATCAGAGAGATCATGGCCATGTTATAGAAGCTAAGTTACACCTTCTCCACTAGTCTGGCCACCAGACTCTTGTTTACAGTATTTATTTGTTCAAAGAGAATGAAATTCAATAAAGTTTTCACAATTAAGTCCTCTGTCTCTTAAAATGAAGATTTCGTTCAGCACTTTTTAATATATGCTGGGATTAAAGAGGCTTTTAAAAGAACTACACCAAAAAAATTTCCTAAAATGCAAACAAAAATGACTGAGGCCAATCTACCCTTACACTTGTCTACCCTATCACCTTGTGCTTTTAGCGTTGGCCTTGCATGTCTTCTTGCAACACCTTAAATAAACAGTCAATATTGCTTGAGCCACCACGTCTATTAAGCAACCAATTTTATTAAGCCACCACCTTAAAAAAGTCCCTTCACTGTAAGCAAAATCTCCGAAATTCATTTTCATAACAAAAAATTGGTCATTATTGAACCCTATGTTGTTGAAGCCCATTAGAATCGTCTTAATAAGACGATTCTAATGGGTTCAAACATCAGAGGATTCGGTATGATTTGACCATCCATCTTCAAATGCTGTCAAAATTACCTGTCTTGTCACATTTTTCATGAAGTTTTTATTAAGCAACCATTCCCATAAACAATCGCTTTTTGATGGTCCCCTAAGTGGTCATTTAACATAAGTTTTACTGTAGAAAGTTTTGCCCCTATTATGGAGTATGTCCTATTTTGGTATTGATATATAAGATCTCACTTTTGATCCTGAATCACAAACTGACATTTTATAATTATTGATTGAGAACTGTTCTGGCAGAAAGATCTCTTGTGAATTTTTTTCCTGGCAAATATTTGAAGAAATTATTTTCTGCGAGAAACTGTTCACTGATCAATATGTATCAAACATGATGATAGGAATCTCCTACTAAATGTATTTCCTTTGCTCTTTTGGATATGACACATAATCATTATTTTGCTCCGATCAATTTGGGAAAGAAATTACAACTGAAATTGATTCAAATTAATGTTTTAAACCTTTATTCTGTTGAGTTTAAACTTTGTTTTCAGAGATATTGTCAAATTTTGGACATTCCTATAATTGTGGACCAAGGTTTCCCCAAAATAAATCTAAAATTTTAAGGTCTGGAAATGTGTGAATCATGTCTGAATCATGGTTCCGATTTGAGAATGATGCTTTAAACGTATTGCAAAATAGGTGTAAATTGACTTAATAAGTGTTATATTTTATATGATAACTAGAAATTATTGTAGAAAACTATCAAACTTATCCTTACATTTTTCCTGCACACTTTTTGGTCCAGTTTTCTAGTAATGAGCCTGACTCAGTTGCATGGTTTATGCCTGTCTGGCTTTGTCAGGGGCATTGCTTCTACATGCGTAAATTATCTATCATTTATTGTTTAAGTAGATATACTGCTATATGAAAAAAAATCAGATAGGTCAAGGTCAAACCTTAAAATTGACCTTGTCCAAAGCATAGCCCCTATAATTATGAATGGATTTCAAAATAATTTTGCACAATTGTTCTTTGTCATGAGTAGATCTGATATTTGAAAGAGAATACAGAAATCTTAGATCAATGAATCTTTTATATGAATGACAAATTAAAACAGTGTAACACTGATCTTTGTACTAGTTGTATTGTATTCTTTACCCCCAAATTAATAATTGATGTATTTATGTTTTTATAATTACAGCTCCACCAAGCCACTATTACCTCATTGAAAGGGGAGATAATTGAACTCAGGAGTCGGTTACAGAGAGAGAATCTGGAACAAAATAGTCTGGAAAAACAAATCAACAAGTTACAGGTATCTAGTCTATCTTATTTTAATGTTGTATGGCGGCTGTTTAAGCATTTCTGACTTTCTTACTTTGCCCCAGCACGAAAGCGTTTAAAATAGTATACAGGTAAAAAAAATTCCCGTTATGATATGCAAATTTTCATTAGATGAAGTTGAAGAATTGTGCATAATGTGAATGACTAATAACTCCTATTAATAAAAAAATTCAGGGGTAGAGCTTTAGTGCTGTGGCGCAGAAAATCCAAATTTGGATCAGTTCATAATTCCTGTCAAGAATATGATAAACACCACTTTCCCATTTTATGAAATTTTAGCCTGATCAAAATTGAAAGAAATTTGCATATGACAATATCTAGTGGATTAACTATTAAGATTTTTTTCTGGAAGAAAATATTGTGGACAATGAAGAAATTGCTAAACACTTTTGCAATGTTTTCCAATTTTTTTCTTCACAGGAGTTAAAATATTGGATTTGGTTTGAATGGGATATGAAATGTCATTTTAATGCAAAGAAGCCTCTTATTTCTATGGAGTTGAAGTTTTGAAGGTCTCTCAAAGTTATTTAAGAGTGATACTATCCTGTGGAACTAAGGAGCTTATTCTGAACTATAAGCCTGAAAAACAAGGAGCGTCTATGGATCCATACAGACCTTTACGCTCTCCATGTATTTATGCCCCTGCATTGAAAGATCAGGGAAATATTGTTTTACTGTTGTTAGTCTGTCCATCTCCATCCATCTGTCTGTCTGTCCGTATATAAAAGTTAACAGAAAAACTTTATTTTTTCAAGCCTATTTAAGATACAAGCCTCATAATGGCATGATGATAGATCTCAATAATACATATCTGCTGGTACCAAGTCAAAGATCATGTGACAAGGTCATCTGCCAAGGTTAAATAAACCAAAAACTTAACCAAAAAGCTTAACATTTAGTTGCAAGCCTAATATTTGGCATGATGATACCAGGGTCAAGATCATGTGACAAGGTCAAAGTCATCTATCAAGTTCGAACTTCTTCAAAACTTAACATGAAAAATTAACATGTTCAGTTCATTCAGGCCTATTTTAATAAATACCTTGTATGATGAAAGAGCCCAGTGATGTGCAACTGTAGGTTTCAAGGTCTAGGTCATGTAACAAATTCAAGGTTATCTATTAAGGTCAATATTTTGAAAAATAAACTGTTACAGAGGTATTTGTGTTTCACAAACGCATCTTGGTTTATCAATCATATGTAGATTGAGAGACGTAACATCCAGGAAGACTATGAAGAACGACTGGATGAAATAACATTTAGATATGAAGAGAGAATTACAGAGCTTCACAGTGTCATTGCTGAATTAAGGAAGAAAATAGAGAGGCACCAAATAAATGTGATAAGGTAGGTAACTCTAGTAGTACAGATACAGGGAGGTTGTCTGGATTTTCAGAGGAAAATATTTCAACAATACTTGCTCATACCAGTGTACTGTGAGTACTCCTTGAAATTTACTTGGTAAGTGCCCTCAGAATTGGATTTCTTTGAGGAATAGGAATTTTTAAATTTGAATGCTTCTTTTATGCCCTTAAGATCCTGCATTATAGAACCAAGAATGAAAAATGTAGATCTTTTCAATTCCAACAATATTCTCTTCTATTGAAAGAAGTGAAAAACATGTCTGCAACTTCTTTTATATACATGTACAAACTTTGCATGTCATTTAATTATTGAAAGCTATCATAACATTACTTCTTACCAAGAAAGTATAACACAAGGTTTTCCATGACCCCCGTTTCTTTGAATTTGGACCCCCCTTTTTTTGAAATGACACCCAAAATTGTCAAAGAAACATTCTTTATCTATTTGAAAGGGGATTTGGATCCCGTTTCTTTGAATTTGGATCCCCCTTTTTTTGAAATGACTCCCAAAATTGTCAAAGAAACATTCTTTATCTATTTGAAAGGGGATTTGGATCCCGTTTCTTTGAATTTGGATCCCCCTTTTTTTGAAATGACTCCCAAAATTGTCAAAGAAACATTCTTTATCTATTTGAAAGGGGATCATAATGTGGCAAAAGGACCCCCCAGTTTTGAATATAGAGGTGTATTTTCATTCCAGATATGCTAAAGAAACATGATTTAAAGAAGTGTTAAGATTGGTCAAAAAAGAATAACAGTACTGTCAGGACTCAGATAACAGTACTGTCAGTACTTTGATATTTTCTGTTACAGAGAGGAAGATGAAGAAGATGACCCAGCTATCAGTACAAAAAGTCAGGACGGGGACAATACTGTTGGTTCCCAGCCACAAACACATGGTACAGGTGAGAAAATACTATCAGTACAAAAAGTCAGGACGGGGACAATACTGTTGGTTCCCAGCCACAAACACATGGTACAGGTGAGAAAATACTATCAGTACAATAAGTCAGGACGGGGACAATACTGTTGGTTCCCAGCCTCAAACACATGGTACAGGTGAGAAAATACTATCAGTACAATAAGTCAGGACGGGGACAATACTGTTGGTTCCCAGCCTCAAACACATGGTACAGGTGAGAAAATACTATCAGTACAAAAAGTCAGGACGGGGACAATACTGTTGGTTCCCAGCCTCAAACACATGGTACAGGTGAGAAAATAATATCGGTACAAAAAGTCAGGGTGGGGACAATACTGTTGGTTCCCAGCCACAAACACATGGTACAGGTGAGAAAATAATATCAGTACAAAGAGTTAGGATGGGGACAATACTGTTGGTTCCCAGCCACAAACACATGGTACAGGTGAGAAAAGAATATCAGTACAAAGAGTTAGGATGTGGACAATACTGTTGGTTCCCAGCCACAAACACATGGTACAGGTCAGGCTGTTATATTTGAGTCCATTTGTGACATTTTTCAAAAAATTCACATTAGTGAGAGGTGCACAGACTGCACATACACAGTCTGGCTAGTGTTTTGCTTTGCAAACATTAATAATACAACATTGATGGCTCAGTGCAAGACAGTTGTAATTGCCCATAAACATATGGACAGTTACTACTGTTTCACGCTGACCAATCACTATGTGAAATTAGTGGAAACACAGACTGATTAATGGTAATATAAGTAACTACATTAAAACTTAGGGTTTGCACTTTTTTGCAAATTGTCCTGATCCTTGTGATCCTACAGTGAGAATTATATTCCTATTTTGACTTGAAGCTTTTCACTATCAAGTACTTGCAGCTTAGAATGGAATAGAATTGACATTCTTAACTGTAGTCTCAGATGTACAGTTAAATATAACCGTGTTGAATCTTTGCTCAACAAATTTATTATGGTTAGGTTTGTCTATGCATCTGCACACAAAAATGATATCAAAAGGTAGAAAAGGGACTTCCAATAAATTTGCATCAATTATCTGTTAATCAAGCTGAATATAGCGCTTATAATTTCTTCTCTTATTTTCATTATCACAATAAAAACCTTGACAAAATTGCATTAAATTCTAAAGCAATGGATGCTGTAATTTTTGTATATATAAAATATATATACTAAATATATTTTCTAAACTATCCTGACTTAAAAAGGGAAAACAGGTGACATAAGCTAAAGTCAACCCCCCTGACTGATCAGTCTATACCACCTGTCAAAGAGAACTTGTCTTTTGTCTTTCAGATCCTGGTTGTGATTTAAATTCTGAGTTATCTAGAGTTGTGACAGAATTAGAAAGTGCTATTCATGAGAGGCGGAACAAAACTGAGGATGTGGGCGGAGTTATTGATTCCATTATTGAAGGAACTGAAGATGATGGGGTGGAGGAAAAGGCCTTGGAGGTTGGTATTTAGTCATTTGTGTTTGAATTATTTCATGAGAGGCTGAACAAAACTGATGGTGTGGGTGGAGTCAATGATTATATTATTGAAGGAACTGAAGATGATGGGGTGGAGGAAAAGGCCTTAGAGGTTGGTATTTAGTCATTTGTGTTTGAATTATTCATGAGAGGGGGATAAAACTGATGATGTAGGCGGGGCTAATGATTTCATTATTTAAGGAACTGAAAATGATAGAGTGGAGGAAAAGGCCCTGGAGGTTGGAATTTAGCTGTTTTCAGAGAAAATCTGAAATATTGCTATAGTCATTGCGTCATCCTTGTCGTTGTTTTAGTTGTCAGGTGTGCAAACTTTGATATTTTAAGATATCTCTGGTTCAACTGAAAGAATTAAAATGAGTAACCTATACTATCAAGGGGGGTAACTCTAGATGCATTCTGTTTGAATTATGCCCCTTTTTCCGTAGGTGGAACCTTTAAAATTGAATCAAGATAATTACAAGTCCTGATTGTTTAGAGTCTAGAAGAGTATAGATAATAATATGTCAATGTCTTAAAATATCAATGTTATCTGGCTGAGGTTGGAAGAATTTTTCATGACAAGGCTTTGCCTCGTCATGATAATTTCTTGCAGACGAGACCAGATAACATTAATATTTTAAGACATTTACATGATATTCTATTTATCAAACAATCATTTTTAGCACTTAATTATTTCAAACCCTTAAAAATTGAAGAAATTCAGATGAAAGTGTATGCAATTCGTTTCTAAAAATAGACTACCTGATATCATTTTGTGTTTTCAGACATGTGACATCAGGTCAATACACGCTTTATTGCTTCATTGATCAATTGTATTTCCCTGGTTATAAACACTTCTCTTGCTGGTTATGGTACATACAAAGCTTTTATTTACAATATAGACTAAGCACGGATGTGCAGTCTGATCTTATACTACATTTTCTACATTCTGCCTAATTGTTGTTGGAACTTGAGAAAAACCTGTTAAAAAGTAAAAAAGCTCTTTGTTTGTTTTTCCAAAATTTTGAATTAAAAAGCAAAAGGATAAGGGTTTTAATAGGTTTTGGGGTAAAAAGGTTTTGGGGTTGAAATCAAAGGCTTTTAACTACTAGAAGACCTGTATCTTGGCCAAAATTGCTTTTAAAATGAAATCTTTGAAGAATCTTAGCTGTATAAACAGATGGTTAAGTCTAGGATCTGACAGTGAAGATCCTTGTCTTTACCATTTGACCAAACTAGAAAACTATGTGCAGCATGATAAGGATAATGATCAAATGAAAGATAGTTTATAATATGTGAGAGTGAAATAACCCTGCTGAATATTTATGATATTACACAGGTGGTGTTATACTAGCGGAATTAATATGCAAATGAGCTAAGAAGGATAGCAATGTTATATTTTCCTTGCAAAAATGACGTCATAATGGATTTTCTGACTTCATCTTGCAAATGGTGTTATATGTTTCACAGAATAACTTGAAATGAAAATATCTGGAATTTCCTTGTATTATCACTAAAAATCAGGTCTTATTATAAATTGAATATTGAATTTGTGCTTGTTAAATACCGAATTGTCAAACTCGCCCTCTAAAAAGGATAAAAACTCGACACACCATATATTGATATAATGATTTCAATACATGTTCTGTTTTCAGGTGTGTAAGAAGATGGAGGATTTCAGTTTTGACCCGACCCCTCCTAGTCCAACCCCTAGGGGCCTGAGACCCGCAACCTTTCATCCACCACCACCACCACCCCCTAATGAATTCCCAGACCCTGGCTACCTGCAGGAGGAAATTAATTCATTGAGAACAGAAAACGGTACCTTACAGGTAAGTCACATAGAGTTTTCCAGTTGTTAAGTATCACTCAGCTTGTAGTCCACTTGTACTGGGATCGAATCACAATCTGACTATTACTTTTTCTGATCAACAAGGCTCATGCAAATGTTCGAAATTGAGGAGTCATTGACTCCTAAACCATGAATTTATGGGGTCAAAACTCATTCTAAAGGGGTCAAAACAACAGAAAAAGCAAATTGTGAGTAAAATTTAACAGGCTTCTGTGTGAAGCTTTTCTTGTAGTTTTTTAAGGGAAAAAAAAAATAATTTAAAGAATTCTAAAAAGTATACAAGATACATATTTGAAAATTTTAGTGATAAAACCCAGTTTTGACGGTTAAAATTTCTCTCAAGGGGGTCAAAATGACGTGCTTTGGAGAAATTTGTAAGGGACAAAAAAGGATGTTTTCATATTTTTGAGGGTCAAACCCCTGGTCTAAGGGTCAAACACAAGCCCTGGCACAAGATACTACACTGAAACGAACTTCTAAAACGGCCACTTAGTTTTGGCTGAAAAAGTAATGTTTTCTTTGGTATCTGAAAAAGGAAGAAGTTGAATTATATTAGAAAATTTGTTTCGGGAGATTCTTAAATAATAATCGACTTGTAAAAATTTGACGGGAATTCAGATGTACACCTGATTTCAAAATTAACATTGGTGGGTGAGATAATTTTAGAATTTTATTCTTCTGTGAGAAACAAAAGGACCAGAATGTAATTTTCCTCAGTTATTTGGTATCTTTCACGCAATAGCCATCAAACTTTGTCATTTATAGGATAAATTGCCAAGTATTTCTTAGACCGAAAATTTTAAATTCTTCGAAAATATGCACTTTTTGTGACTTTCATGATGGAGGGTTCTTGTGTTTGATCCTTTGCTACAGACACCAAGGATAAAAATTTCGAATCCATTTTTCTTTTAGATTACGCCAAATTAAACAGCCTTTCATATGAAAATAAAAGATATTTCATTAAATGACTATAGATTTGTTAAAATGTGGCAAATGCAAGGTGGCCGTTTAGAAGTTTGTTTCAGTGTATATGATACTGTTCTCTAACAAGATGTAATAAATGACAACCTGTGAGAGTTTTAAGTCTGTGTGATATTCAAACAGCCAAATTGCATTTCAATGATTGAGGGTTAATCCTTATCCTGATGAATATTCATCTAAAATTTGTTTCAATCAATTTACCCATTTTTGGCATATTTCGATCACTTTGGCTCAAGTTCTGTTAAGTAAAATGTAGAATGTGAAATCAGCCTGCATATCTGACTAGGCCGATCTAAGTCTATACTGTCTACCAAAGCTCTGTGTTAAGCTGAATTATGCTGCAAATACCATAAGAAGGGCTGCCATCATAGCGCAGTGGTAGCTCATCGGACTATCATTCAAAAGCTCCCGGTTTGAACCCTGATAGCAGAACTCATCCTTTTTGATTATTTGTCTTCCACCAATAGGTTGATTATTGTAGACCTATGTGGGATAGCAGCTACAGAGGAGGATGTAATCATGGCACTGGTGTGAGAAATTGTTGTCATTCCTTATATATGGGGGGCTTACCAGCCTGAGACATACCATATCAAACCTAAATATTTGGATAACCAGGTGTAAGCAAACATTGTAGACTCAGATCAAACTGCTTCTGATCAAGTACTACAACATTTACCTTTCACTACGCCGCATTTTAGAACACAATTTGTTTGCCATATGTTGTCAGAGGGTATTTAGATTTATGAACAATTTTGATCTTACAGGAACAAATAATAAAACAAGAGGTTGAGTTACAGAGGTTTAGGCTAGCACTTGCTAATTTAACAGAGGAAAAGAACAAGTATAAAAAACAGGTGAGATCTTATTAATATTTACACAGATTGTCTAAATCAGGTAATATTTAGTTTCAAAATCATAAATGTAAACCAAGTGCTTTAAAGTTGATCATATTTAGCTTGGCTTCTTTGGAACAGAGAGTCATTAAAATTGCCCTCACACTGTTGGATTTGACAGTGTGACATACTTTTATCACAGATATTATACAAGATATTTGCTTAAAACTTAACATTTGTTTTTTAGCTCGGCTTGGATTCGTCATAGTCATTGTTGTCCTTGTTGTTGTTGTGTGAAAACTTTGACATTTTGTGATATCTCTGGTTCTACTGAAGGCATTCACTTGAAACATGGCACACATGTTCACCATCAAAAGAGCAACCTATACTATCAAGGGGATAACTCTAGATATATTTTGTGCAAATTCTTCCACTTTTTCGACTTAGATTTTCATTCACCATCCAGCAAATCATCAACTATCCAGCAATTAACAGCCAAAGGTAGGCACCCGTTGATGGTGCTCTTTTTCATGCTTTGGTGTATTATTTCAAGAATTATGCCCCTTTATACCCTTCAAAACTACATTTGGGAGCTCTATTGGAGTCAGTTTGCCTTTCTTGTCACTGTGCAGTTATCAGAAGAACTTTATACAATTTTACCTATAACAATAACTGTTATTAATTACAGATTGTAGATCAGTGCAGGATAGACAGTACTAGTAGTCCAGTCAACAGTAGAATTTAACACAATTACAATTTCACCTATAACAATTACTGTTATTAGTCCCCTACCGGCGAAAGCCAAAGGGGACTATAGGTTTGCGCTCCGTCCGTCTGTCCGTCCTTCCGTCCGTCCGTCTGTCTGTCAGTCCGGATTTCAGTTTTCCGGACTTTTTTTCTTAACCCTTGGAGATATTGATCTGATTTTTGGTATGTGAGTCCGCATCAATGAGTTACAGAACGAGTTTGAGTTTGGTTCCGGTCCATTGATTTTTGTGGAAGATACGGATGCTGGACTTAGAAATTACCAGGAAATTTCAGTTTTCCAGACTTTTTTTTCTTAACCCTTGGAGATATTGAGCTGATTTTTGGTATGTGCGTCGGCATCAATGAGTTACAGAGTGGGTTTGAGTTTGGTTCTGGTCCAATGATTTTTGTGGAAGATACGGATGCTGGACTTGGAAAATTACTAGGAAATTTCAGTTTTCCGGACTTTTTTTCTGAACCCTTGGAGTTATTGAGCTGATTTTTGGTATGTGTGTCGGCATTAATGAGTTACAGAACGAGTTTGAGTTTGATTTCGGTCCATTGATTTTTGTGGAAGATACGGATGCTGGACTTTGAAAATTACCAGGAAATTTCAGTTTTCCGGACTTTTTTTCTTAACCCTTGGAGATATTGAGCTGATTTTTGGTATGTGTGTCGGCATCAATGAGTTACAGAACGAGTTTGAGTTTGGTTCCGGTCCATTGATTTATGTGGAAGATACGGATGCTGGACTTAGAAATTACTAGGAAATTTCAGTTTTCCGGACTTTTTTTCTTTACCCTTGGAGATATTGAGCTGATTTTTGGTATGTGCGTCGGCATCAATGAGTTACAGAGCGAGTTTGAGATTAGTTCTGGTCCAATGATTTTTGTGGAAGATATGGATGCTGGACTTAGAAATTACCAGGAAATTTCAGTTTTCCGGACTTTTTTTCTTAACCCTTGGAGATATTGAGCTGATTTTTGGTATGTGAGTCCGCATCAATGAGTTACAGAACGAGTTTGAGTTTGGTTCCGGTCCATTGATTTTTGTGGAAGATACGCATGCTGGACTTGGAAAATTACCAGGAAATTTCAGTTTTCCGGACTTTTTTTCTTAACCCTCGGAGATATTGAGCTGATTTTTGGTATGTGCGTCGGCATCAATTAGTTACAGAGTGAGTTTGAGTTTGGTTCTGGTCCAATGATTTTTGTGGAAGATACGGATGCTGGACTTGGAAAATTACCAGGAAATTTCAGTTTTCCGGACTTAACCCTTGGAGATATTGAGCTGATTTTTGGTATGTGAGTCCGCATAAATTAGTAACAGATCAAGTTTGAATTTTGTTCTGGTCCATTGATTTTTGTGGAAGATGCAGATGCTGGACTTAGAAAAATACCAGGCAATTTCCAGATTTTTTTTTTTATCCTCAGAGATATTGAGCTGATACATAAAATCTGATACAACTAACATTTTGGAGAGGTAGTTATACCTTTACCACCAAAAAAGATACTGCTCTAGGGATATATTTATAAATCCGGTAGGGGACTTGGTATTGCCATGCAATACTTCCAAATGCTTGTTAATTACAGATTGTAGATCAGTCTAGGATAGACCGTTCTAGTAGTCCAGTCAATAGAAGAACTTAATATGATAACAATTTCACCATAAACAATTACTGTAATTAATTACAGATTGTAGATCAGTCTAGGATAGACAGTTCTAGTAGTCCAGTCAACAGAAGAATTAAATACAATAACAATTTAACCCAAAACAATTACTGTAATTAATAAAAGATCAGTCCAGGATGGGCAGTTTTAAAAGTCCAGTCAACAGTAAAATTTAATACAATAAAAATTTCACCCAAAACAATTACTGTTATTAATTACAGATTGTAGATCAGTCTAGGATAGACGGTTCTAGTAGTCCAGTCAATAGAAGAATTTAATACAATAACAATTTAACCTATAACAATAACTGTAATTAATTAAATATCAGTCCAGGATAAGCAGTTTTAAAAGTCCAGTCAACAATTTCACCTATAACAATTACTATAATTAGTTACAGATTGTAGATCAGTCAGGGATAGACAGTTCTAAAGTCCAGTCAACAATAGAATTACATACAATTACAGTTTCAAGAATTACTGTAATTGTTTACAGGTTATAGACCAGTCCAAGATAGATAGTTCTAGTAGTTCAGTCAACAGTAGAATTTGATACAATAACAATTTCACCCAAAACAATTACTGTAATTAATTACAGATTGTAGACCAGTCAAGGATTGACAGTTCAAGTAGTCCAGTCAACAGTAGAACATCCACACCCACCAAATCTCAACAACAACATCAACATAATAACATTGATAGGTATGATTAATTGTACCCTCTTAATGATAACCTTGCTTATCAGAGTATATAAAGCATTGAATCATTTTGGACAGTCAAAGGAGTAAAACTTCTTTTACAAACATGTACAGTAAAACTTGTAATAAGCAACCACAAAAGGGACCGCCAAAAAAAGCGTTTTTTAAAAAAAATTGTCACTAAATACATGCTTTGTTTACAAATAAGAATCATGATTTTGATTGGATATGTATATCATTGCGAAATTGTCAATAACTGTAAGCTGTTAAAACATAATAGAATCATCTCATTGAGACCATGCTGGTGTATTTTAACAATAAAGGATTCATTTACAATAATTTCTATACTAGTGATATTTACTTTTTCTTGAAGGGGATTTAAAAAATGGTCGCTTCATAAAAATGGTCCCTTGACAAAGGTGGTCTTGAGCTAGATTGACTGTGAATGCTTTCACTAAAAGTTGTTTTAATATCCCAAATCAATAGCTATTTGACAGATATTCTAGTATGAGTGATGTCTATAACTCTGCCAATGGTTTAAGAGGATAGATTGTAAAAAAATAATGAAACTAAATAGGTGGCTTGTTTATAATAGAACACATTTTAAAGAGTGAAAAATCTTATTTCGAAATGCATGAATCCTGCTTTATTCTTTACAGATCCACTGTAAATATCACACCAACCAAAGCATCAGATCAATTCCCCATTGCCAAAGTTGCGGAATTAAAGAAATTAAAGACAATGTCGAGTGAGAGACCAGTATTAGGGAGTGAGATAAGTGGAGTTGGTGTAAGTACTTCGCTCTTTTAAACAACCAAGAAAAAAAAACTGTGGTGTAAAAGAAAGTGATGTTTTCATGCAAGATATTTTTATTGCTTCAAAATTATCAATAGCAGCCACTTATGGGACAAGGCAAAAACTGCTGCATACGCAAGTTGGCCACTTAACAGTTCTACCTTAACTGTCTGGCTGAAAATTTTGTCATCTGATAAGCAGCAGAACTGCTCCTACAAAGTATCTTGAAGATTGAAAAGCTAAAACTAAGTTCAAGCTCTTTCACTATGTTAACTGCAGTTTCCATGTGGAATCAATAGGAAACCTCGGTCAACACTTTTAAAGTTCATTTCTTGGGAAAAGTTTCAGAACTATTAAGTGTCCACTACCTTAATGTGTTATTTTTATAGGGATGAGCGTATCATTCACTATGTTTATTGGAGTATATGAAAGTGGAACAAGGGGTCTTTGAGTTCTTACAACACTGGACTTGCAGATTGATGGTCAAGGTTTCCCAGAAATACCTATTACATTTTATACAGAAATAAAATGCAACTTATTTCCTTGTGTGATGCAATTTAAACCAATCAAAATTATTGAATGTATTGGGTTGCAATTATATTGAGGTTGTCTGTTTCAGATGCCAAATACCAAAGTAGCAGAACATCTTGTACAGAGTCTATGGAAAGGATCAAATATCCAGGAGATTGTACAAAATGTCGCTGATCCAACTTCAATTGCTGACGTAAACTCTAAAGTGCCTGAGTTTGAAATTGAACTGGAACGACTTCAAAGTCAGATTGACAATTATAAAGCGCAATTAGATGTAGCTAATTTGACGTTAGACGAATCTAAAACCCAGTGTAATAAATTGACGGTTTTGATAGGAAAGTACGAGTCAAATAATACAGCTTTACAAATAGTGTTGAATTACAGTCAGTTGTGTATAGAATCATATGAAATTATATGTGCTTTATTGGAAAGTGAATTAGGTGTTGTGTTAGCTAACTGTCGAGCCGCAGGGTTAGGTAACCTTGGTAAGTATTGAACTTTTCTTTCTTGAAAAATTCTCAGTCAATCAAATCTTGATCATTTCACTGAGGAATGGTGGAATTATCAAGTGGTAAATAAATGTGACCCGTCACGCAAAAAGGGACCATCTGGATAGTGCGTAAAGTGTCGACCCTAGTCAGACTGACTAGGTTAGAAACTTTTTGCAATGTGCTTTTTTCCTGAATCTAGAATGATCTATCTACCTTCCAGTGAAAGATTTTTTGAAATATGACTTCTGGTTGACCTATGCTGGATCAAATAACTTTTTCAATTATTCATTTTACAGTATTCCTGGATGGTCCCTTTTCGTGTGACGGGTCACAAATGAAAACCTACTTAATTATTTTTCACACTACTACGAGTCTGTATGAGATAGTTCCTACAATGTCACATGTGGGCAATGTCATGACTCAGATCAACCTGTACACTGACTGATCTCAGTGTTCACAGTGCCCTTTATTAGATAGCTAGTGACTCCTGATGTCTGTCCACAATCAAAGAATATTTTAGCCTGGGTGTGACATTTCCAACAATTTTTGATGTGGCTGATGGACACACATAATGCAGTGTAGACAAAAACAATGCAATGTATATGTTTAGTAACCACCTATAGAAGGGCCTAGACCTTATCTACAGTACACATAGCAAAGACTGTAGTCAGACTGTGCCAATGCACAGACTGACCAGAGACTTTCCTTTGTACACATGTTAAATTGTTCTTTATTGGAAAGTTCAACTGTTTGCCTGCCTAGAATTCTCAAGGTTTGTCTACCACCACACACCTATAAGTATTGTCGTTGATTACCAAATTGAATTTAAGTTTGCTGTTGACTACCATATTGTATTTTACTACTTTATTTGAAAAATGATAGGAGCAAGGGTATTGATCATATGTGTAACAAACATATCTTGTTTGAAAATAGAGTTGTTGCAAATCACTGAATCTTTCACTGAAACAATGGTTCATAATATTTTTGAGGGGTTAGTGCAAAACAGATTTTTAGGCTCTTACAATGTTATTGCTTTGACTCCTTGATTTGGTTTATCATGCTGCAGCAGACTAATTATAAAATGTGTAAATTTCCCTTCGGGTCAAGTGAGTAGATTTCACAGAGTGAGCAGGATCAAAACGTCATTTCATGTTGTTCAAATTCAAAATGTTAGGCTTTTGTCAGAATGTAATGTATTTTTTTTTTAAATAAATAACATGTTTTTTCCTTTGTTAAAAATAACCAATGCTTTTTCTCCATCAACAACAAATCCATCTGACTGAATAAACAATCTCCCTCCCCTTCCACATATTATCAGTTGTTTACCATTCTACATTTCAGCGGGAGAAAGTTTCACAGAGGATCCAGGGGAGATAACTTCTATTTTACAAAGAGCACACCAATCACGTCGAGCTGCTGAAAATGTTTGTAAGCACACCATACATAAACTAGATAAATTATTTGGGCTGGCCCCCGGCAGACACTCACCAGTGAGACCTTGGGAAGAATTGTCGGGAACCAGTAAAGCTAGGTAAGAACGGCATTCACAATGACAAACATGACAAACTGTTTGCAAATTACACCCTTCTTGCATGTGCACTTGCTTGCAAAGCTGGGTATAATTTGCAAACAGTTGACACTATTTTGCAATCCTGAATGCAGGGCAGTCTAGTTAAGAACTTTTATGAGGGAATGAAATTCTAAAATTGTTATGTGAGATCAGGCAAACCTATGTTGTTGAGTATGATCCCACCAGTCCGAGTATCAGTGTCATATATTTGATTGAAAATTATTTAAATGTTCATCTTGATAGAATAAGTTGTATATCCCCGATTTCTATATATCTGTTCTTGTCTACTTTGCCGTCTGCAGCACTTGAGTATTAATTGTAGGGTGTGAAACCTCATTACATCATTTGATGGTGCATTATGGGTATTTTTGTAAGCTGCAAGAATTATTTACGAAACTAATCATTCATGGCTTATTTTTTAGCAGCGTCTTAAAAAAAGGTTGAAACTTAGTCACATGCAAAAAATATTTTTTGTGTTAAAGTTTTTTTAGATATGCATTATGCGCAGCTAAGTTGCTGCATTGAAGTTGTGACCCAATTTACTGCAAGCAGCTAGCTCAAATGATAAATGACGTCATAAGAACGGGTTTATAGAAAAATGGCGGCCACAAATTTTTGAGTAGGGAGAGTTTAAAATTTAATTGGATTCTCATGAATTGAATTAGTTTACTTAATAAAAGTGCTATGCCCAGATGGAATAATGATTTTTCTACACACACATGTACAAAAATAGTAAGTTTAATTTGAATTTAAGCTACTTGATTTTGATTACTTATTAAGAAGAACGGAGATACAGGAAAAGGGTATAATTCTCTTACAAAATATGAATTTTGTGATAGAATAAGCTGTATAATTCTCTTGCAAAATATGAATTTTGCCTATTGGTCAGCAATGAAATATTTGATTACAGCTTCATTTTTACAGTTTCATAAATGCTTGAATTTCTATGAATACATTTATTGATAAAATAACAAATACATCATTTGATGGAAATACTGGGATTGTTTAAAAGTAAGCTAATGTAACTAACCAAGCACATAGATAGACATGGTCCATTCAGAGAAAAGGATTCTCAACCCTAAATGGGTGGACTCTGTCTAAATAGATTATCATTAGCCATTTAACTTTGGAGAGGTCTCTCTAATTTGCATATCCAATGCAACTTACCTCCCTTTAAACCATTACACTAAGCTTGTCAAGATAATTTTAACAATTGAGCCAGTGCGTGACATTTCCAACAATTTCACATGTGCGCATAGCAAAGCATCTGGCCAGCCTGTGCATCCACACAGACTGACCAAATACTTCGCTTTGTGCGATGGAGATAGATAGGCTCTTAACCCCTCTTCAGGCGGTCAGAGGATATTCTAATTGCAATAAGTGGCTATTCATATTTCTCAATATCTCAAGAATAGGCACACTTTAAATCGTTGGAAATGTCATGTACAGGCTCAAATATCTTTTCAGTTCATCAAGCTCTACAGGAAGTGGTGGAGATACAGAATTCACCAAAGTGGACGAGAGACGGTTACGGGACTATATACAAAAATTAAAAAATGAACAAAGTTCCGTACATTTGACAGTTATGGAATTAGAAAGTGTGCATTCTGACCCTGGGTCGGAGAAAGTGTTTAAAAGCCCAGAAGCTCAGAGACTGGATCTAGAAAATGCTGTGATAATGCAGGAGTTAATGGCCATGAAGGTTGGTTTATTATTGTACACTTTTTTTATTACATAAATATCAGACTGGTCCAAATTGAAAAAGGTTCCAGACGTAAACGAAAGATGGGTGAAATTTGAAACAAAGCGATCAGATGTGGTAGAAATATTATTATTTTAAGATCCACTGGTGGAAGGCCTATTGTTGTATGTCTGTGAGTCTGGGCGTAAACTTTTTATATCGACGGAAATTTAATTTGAATGATCCATTAGTGACCCATTATCATTCTTCAAAATATTATTGTGATCAGATGAAAAATATGTCTTTAATGGACGGAGGTCATTTCTCTATATGTTATACAGTGGAAACTTTGAAAATCACTTTCCCAGAATCTAACCAATGGATATCAACAAAATTTCACTGGAACGTTACTTTGGTGACCCATAATCAGGCTGCACAAAACTATTGTAATTGGATGAAAATATGTATTTATCAAGCAAAGGTCAATTTTCTATAAATGTTATTCATCAATCTTGAATTTTTCTTTGCAGAAATTTTTCAGCATGTGACACTTAAAAACACTTATATACTTGAAGTAAACATATATTCATTCTCATCTAATCATAGCTCTAGTTAGTACATGCAATTTCTTCTTTTATGCAATATTTATTTATATTTATAACATGATTAGGATGTTTAATCTAGGAACTTTACAAGAAGGATTTAATTCAGTTGAGTTGTAAATATATTTTATCTTTCACACAAAAAGGGACTATCTGGGGAATTGGGAAAAAGTATTAAACATGGACTGTTTTGAATCATAGGGGACTGTATTTATCCCCCCCCCCCCACACACACACACTTACCTGATCTTAGCCTATGCTGCCTGATTTCTACTAATTATTTTGTAAAAACTTGAGCAAGACTGGTTTAAAAGTCATACAAATTGGCAATTCATTTGATACATTTGAATTTTGATTCAGGAGGATACAGATTTATATATGATTACAGGTGGAGAAAGCTGAACTTAAATCTCAAAGTTATCTGCTGGAGAAAGAGACACAAGAATTTTTTATCTCGGCTGTTCTCTGAGAAATTGTGAGGTCTCTGAGGTATTGTGATCACCTTGGTGTCATTCGTGTTGGTGTTGGCATTTGTGTTACAAACTTTAACCATGGTCATTTCTTTGTAGTTATTGAATTTAATTCCATGAAACTTGGCATGTGTGTTCTCCATCACAAGTGCTATCCAGGGGATAACTGTGAGCATTTTTGTAAGAGTTATGCCCCTTTATATTATAGGAGGAGAAGGCTGAACTTAAAGCTCAAAACTATCTGTTGGAAAAAGAGAAACGAGCCGTAGAGCTAAGGCTAAGTAGTATGGAGTCACAGGAACAGGCGTACTTGGTGCAGATTGAACATCTGAAATCAGAGGTCACAGATCAAGGTCAAGGTCAGACACAAGGTCACAGTTCACAAGATGGATCTGGCAGTGAAAAGGTTTGTCTTTCAATACATACTTGTACCTATATTAAATGAATCATATTAAATTGCAATTACATGCTCAAATTTTTATTTTTGATGACTAAGCCACCATATTTTCAAACATTTCATCAGTATCAATGAATCATTGGACCATTTAAGTGTCATGTATATGTGACCTATCATGCAAAAAGGGAATTCTGTAAAATATTGAAGTTAGTGGAATTTCAACAGTTTTTGGACTTGGAAATTCTTGGTTAAGTTTTTATGTGCAACTGTTGTATATCAGTTATATCTTTTTTGTATATCGGTTATATCTTTTTATGTACTTAAGCTATTGCTTTAAAACTTTGCATATGCTTCTGTGACCTTTATATTAGCTCCTACACAAATATTTATTAGTCTGATATTGAATTTAGTCAATTTTTAACCCTTTCAGACTTGGAAATTCTTTGTTAAGTTTAAAGTCTTTGTCTTTCAAACATGTCACTTTCTATCCCAGAAGTTAGGGATGGAATGATCTTGCTAGGTTAGTTACTCTAGATCTCTAATTTAAAGGTCAACGTGTTCCTATAACTTTATGATTGCATTTCTTTGAATAATTTGGATTTATTCTTATCTTTTATCTTTCGATACGGGGGCATATTGTTTTACCGTTGTCCGTCTGTCCGTCCGTCCGTCTGTCTGCAAAAGTTAACCAAAAAACTTAACATTGCCAATGTCTTCAAGCCTATTCAAGATACAAGGCTAATATTTGGCATGATGAAAGATCTAAATGATCCGCATCCGCTGATACCAAAGTCAAGGTCATGTGACAAGGTCAAGGTCATCTGTCAAGGTCAAACTTTGAAAAAAATGCTGTTACGGGGGCAATGGTGTTTCACAAACACATCTTGTTTATAACTTCCTATTTTATACAGGAAGGTAGTGACAGATCCACACCACCTGTGTTGCTGTCCCCAGAACTTCGATCTAAAGATATAGGGGAGGTAATCCAGGAATTGACCGAGGCTGTCAGACGGGAAAAGAAGTTAAAAAATCAAGTGTCTGAATTAGTAGCGGCTTTAGAGAAATTATCCAGAAACTCTGAGATTAGACATCAACAGTCTGCGGAGTTTGTGAACGATTTAAAACGAGCAAATAGGTATGGTTTTATAACCAGTATGTCATAGCTTTGAAAATTCAGAGAAATACAATACATTTCTAAGCCATGAATTTATTAGTTAGGGTGTAAAAATATGTATAAATATAAATAAAGCAGATATTCATTATTATCTTTTCAGAAATGAAGATGTTAGAGGTTAAAGGGCAATGTATCTTTCTTTAAAAGCTCAGTTTTAAAGCCCTTCAACATTCTATGCTGTTGAAATCATTACAATTGTCTCAATGAGAGTTCCAAAAATGTAGTAGCAAATGAGAAATTTGCAATAGTTTACAACATCATTTTTTTTTATTTGTCCTATGAAGGTTATTAAGCATTAACCATTTGCAAAACCAACCACTTTTGGTGGTCCCTTGTGTGGTTGCTTAATAAAAGTTTTACTTTTACTGAAAAATTGTTTGTCATGTGTTCAAAACACTAATCATGTTAATCATTTCAGTGCACTTATATCAGCGTTTGATAAAGCCAAAAAGAAATACCAAAGTAAACTTAAAAAGCTGGAAGCTCAGATGCAATCATTAACAGACAGATATGAATCACAAGTGAGTTTTTGTAGAACATTTATTGTAAATAACAAAGTCAACTCCAAAAGCTGGAAGCTGACAGACAATCTTTTTTACTGTATTTTTTGAAAAAAGAAGGGAGATTTTAGTTTCGATGGTTTTAAGGCACGCTAGGCTGATAAAAGTTATCAGCAAATCATACATATAAGTAAAGAGTAGTATTTTTACTCCCAGCTACGTCGTAGAGGTGGGTATTATGGGTTTGATCATGTGTATCTGTCTGTCCATCTGTAGTGCTCATTCTGTGGTCTAACTGAATAACCAATTGACCCAGAATCACAAAACTTTATACAATTGTGCTCATCATGTATCCAATTGCTTTCTGGTTACAAAGGTCAAGGTCACATCTGAACTTTGTCCCCAAAATATTTCCTTGCTAATGCTCAAATTTATTGACATACAATCTTGAAACTTAATACAAAAGTTGATTATAGCCCAAGAAAGTGCCCTATCATTTTTAGGTCACAGAGCCTAAAAGTCACAGTTGAAGTTCGTTTAATTGTCACAAATGATCTTAGTGTGAAAAGCTATGTCCATGCCTCAATCTAAGAAGGAATAAATCTAGAACTATGATACCATGCATAAATCTTACCTATGACTTAAAGAAAGGCTCTATTGTTTTGGGATCATGCATGTCAAAGGTCAAGTTCATAATTGAATTTGGTATAAAAACCATGTCTGTTCTCAAGTTTGAGAACAATTATCTATCTTTGTAATATGACCTATGTCGCAGGAGTGAAATAAACCCGTGAAATATTTTTGATATTACACGGGTGTTATTATACTAGTGGAATAACTATGCAAATGAGCTCAGAGAGATGCTTTTTTGTAACTGCAAAAATGACGTCATAATTTATATACTATGACCTCAGTTTTGACGATTCTACGCAAAAATTCGGGTCAAATTATAAACAGAATATAAAAATTGCGCTCATAAAATACAGAATTTATTAAACTCGTCATCTAAATCAGATAAAAACTCGGCACAGCCTCGTTTTTATCTGCTTATTGATGACTCGTTTAATAACTTTGGTATTCCATGATCACTCATTCAATATCCTCTATTTATAACACTTCAAAAAACTATTGTCTATTTTTAAACTTTTTTATCTGGAATGCATGGCCAATTTCTTTCCTTTCATTTCAGATTAGAATGTTAAAACAGAAACTTTCCAGACAGGAAGATGATAGACCAAGAGTAGCCAATGAAACTTCTTTATAGATATATTTACATTATAGAATTTTATTTAAGCTTTTTAAAGTGTGATTTGATTGGTTAGTGGCTTTCCTGCTTACAATTAACCACCTCAAGACAAAATCTTGTTTCAAAACACTGAGGAATAATTGGAAAGAGAGACAAAAAAAATGTTAACAATGATTCTTCTTCTATTTTCAAAAATAAGACGAGGATAATCGTTTGTTTCAGTGAAAGATTGATTTATATTTTATTGAGTGACAACATAAGCTATAATTTCACAAGTTGCAGAGCCATGAGTGAAAATATAGCTTTTCATGAAAGGTTTCACGAAATGAAATATCAATTTTACTCGAAAAACTAATGATTATTCTATTTCTTTAATGCAAACATTAGACAAAGTGTGAAAATATTAGGATAAATTTTCTTAAAGCATATCATTTTGCATGTGATAGCTATGCAGCATTCATTATTACATCACTTTTTTGGATTCTTTTAGATAATGTCAGATAGAGTAAAATAATGCAAGTAGGGTATAAGTTTTTGATTAGAAGGTTAGTTTATGAAATGATAATCTTCTGTTATTTCTCAATAATCCACTGAAAAGTATTATAGAGTATCTACCATTTCCAAAACAACAAATTTTGCTGGGTAAAAAAGCATGGGTTATTTCTGAAATTTCTCTCCTAAAAATGGATGGAGAGCAGTAGACCTATCTGGGATAGCAGTGAGATGGCTAGAAAAGGATAAAATGGTAGTACTGGTGGGAGAAATAACAGGAATCAATGGCTTAGTGCTCCAGTCACCAAGATATGTCTGAAAGATATTGTTGAAAGCAGCATAAGATCCCAATTAAACAAACTTAACTGTGAACAGTACATTTGGTTTGAAAATTACCAGTTGCTTTAAGAATAGCATTATGTAACAAGACCAAGGTCATTTGTCAAAGTCAATCCTCTGCAAAACTTAAACAAACAGCTTCAAACTGCTAATAAGTAATTCAAGATGCAAAGATAAAAATCTACTTGATGATTGATCTAATTGATAGGCTTTTCAGATACCAAGGTCAAGATTATCTGTCAAGGCCAAAGTTTCAAAGAATTTACTGTTTTGAGAACATTTGTGCTTTCTTAATTCATTTTTCTATATCTATGATGGGCATTCTATCTTAGTTTATAATTAATTTAAGCTCATCTGAGCACAACATGCTCAATGGGAGCTCTTAGGATCACCCTGAGTTCGTTGTGCATCATCCATTGTCAACAATGTTAAAGACTTCTTCTCCAGAACCACTTGGCCGATTTCAATGAAACTTTGCCAGAATGTTCCATGGATGACGCTCTTTCAAATTGTCCACAAAATTCTTCTTGGGCGTGGAAGGGTGTGGCATTTTTTCACTTTGAAATCTTTTAACCACATCTCCTTCTGAATCACTTGGCCGAAAGTCAATGAAACTTTACAAGAATGTTCCTTGGGTGACCCTTTCAAAAATTGTTCGCGAAAGTTTGATTGGCCCATAAATATGGGGGCGACAGGGTGGGGCTTATTTTGAGCCCTAAATCTTTAAACTACCTCTCCCCCTGACCCACTGGGCCAATTTCAATTAATCTTTGCCAGAATGTTCCTTCAGTGACCCTTTTCAAAAATTGTTCAGGAAATTCTGATTGGCCCGTAAATATGGGCATGGAAGGGGGGGGGGCTTGTTTTGAGCCAGAAATCTTTGAACAACATCTTCTCCTGAACTATTTGGCCGATTTCAATGAAACTTTACCAAATTGTTTCTTTGGTGACTCTGTTTGAAAATTGTTCCGAAATTTTGATTGACCCATAAATATGGGGATGGCAGGTTGCTGCTTATTATTTGAAGGACATCTCCTGGGCCAATTTCAATAAAACTTTACCAGAATGTTCCTATGATGACCATCTTCACAATTTGTATGCAAAATTTTGATTGCAGGCGGGGCTTATTTTGAGTCTTCTTAGTAATGGGCAGGGTCTATTTTCACTTTAAATTCTTGGGATTACATTTTCTCTTCAACAATTAGGCTAAAGTGAATGAAAGTTTGACAGAAAGTTACTTGGATGAGTTCCACTTGACCAATTAAATTCATGTGAGCGGTTTAGGGCCTTTCTGGTCCTCTTGTTAAGGAAAAAGCTCAAGTTGACCAACTGTAAGTTAAATCAGAATAATAAGTACACTGTGTAACAATAGTTAAATAGGTGTGTACAACAGTTAAATGCGAGCCCCTCAGAAAATTAGTTTACACAATGGGTGTTTCTCGTGTGTGAATTCTAAACGTTGAGCAGCCTACACAGCCAAATAGTGCAGTAAGAATATTGTCTGACTGTCTGGAGATACTTTGAAACCTTACCTTTCTACAAGGTACAAATTTAAGACTCTAGACAGATTGTGCAGATGCAGAGGCTGGCCAGAGTCTTTGCTTTGAGCATATTTGAACTTGTTGGAAATATTACACACAGCCTCAATAGTAATCTGTCTTTCAAAGATTGACTGTCCTGGAACTGCTTTTAACCCTTTCCTGTTTTACAAAATTTTGGACCTGTCAAAATTCAAAGGTTTTGCAGACGAAAATTTAAAGTGGATTTAATTTGAAAAATAACCATTCAGTATGGCAGAAAATAGTGTTGAAAAAGAAGAAATTGCTTGTCAGAAGCAATTTCTTCTTTTTTCACAATGTTTTCTCAATCACAAAATCACAGGCACGTTAAAAAAAATGGATTAAACAGCAAAGGGTTAATATCAAAAATTCCATTCTAATATTCACATAATAAAAGGTCAGTATTTAGCATTTAAGTTTGCGTATGTTAATTTAATGCCTTTTTAACTGTGGTGCTTTTCACATGTTTTGATAATTTAAACTGTATTTTGCAGCAAATGAACAAAAATGCCTGTTAACTTATTATTCATATATATGTATACATGTATGCAAATAATTTTTATGCCTTCCACATTGATAAGATTAAGTTGTGCATATTGTTTTATGTTATCTGTCTATCCATCTGTTGATCGGTCTGTCTGTCATTGCAAATTATTTCAAGCCTATTAAAGATACCACATGTTCATTATTGGATATAATGAGAAATCTCAATAATACACATCTATTTGTACAAAGGTCATGTAACAAGATCAAGGTCATCTGTCAAGGTCAAAGTTCTGAAAAATTACCTTTTTCAGGAGCATTTATCATTTACCCTGTCTAGATAATGATTTTAGTTGAGTCTTCATGCATTGCCAGAGATATAGTATGACAAGTAGTTTTTGTGTGTAAATTGGTGCTCTGCTGCTGAAGTGTGCAAAGTATTTTTACACTCATCCATTATTTTTCAAGTGCACTGAACAAACCTAGAAGAGGTCACTATGACTCAAGCAGCAGAGCACCAAATTACATAAAATTGGTGCTCGGCTGCTTAAGTGGTAGCGTCCGCCTAGGATTGTTCATTGTAAATCGAAAGTAATGAATGAATTTAAAAGATACTTTGCACACTTGTTCTTCATCATGAGAAGATATGCCATTTTAAACAGATTTTCAGTTGACACCAAGCTAATACGTACAGGTCCAATTTTGAACTCGTTTAGAGTAAGGCTCATATAACTACTGATTAATTCCAAAATATTATATCACTTTTGTCCTCAATTTAGTATACATCTGCCATTTTAAACACATTTTCAGATAGCTGTAAGGTCAAAGTCACCCGGTCAAGGTTGAAATCTTAATAGCTTAATGAATACTAATGCTCAGTCAATCTTACCCAGCTTTGATCATCTGGGTATATGAATGAAGGTGTTCAATAGGATATAGATTACATCGTTTTCTTTCATTTAGAATTCTGGGCAACTCTTTGTGGTTGATAACTCAGTATAAAATTTTGTTTCTTACTTTTGACTGAGTGTCAGATAGATCTATTGTTGGACTTTAACCTGCAAGACTAGCTTGGTATTGCATCAAGTTCCAACTCCCAGTCAGTATGCATGTTCAGTGTTGACTTTTTGGGGTTGTCGCTTCTCTAATTTTGAGAATCTAGAATGGTCATTTACAAAATGAAACCTCTGGTTTACCCTAGCTGTATCCATCTTTTTCAAATAACAAGTTTATGTATCTCTTAGATAGTTCGTTTTTGCTTGACATTGTAAATAAAATGGCCAAGGTTTAATGAAAAGGAGACTAAAAAAAGTCAGCAAATAATATTTTGAAAAAAACTAACATTTATCTGTTCATTGTTCAGAATGGCAAAACAGTGCAAACAGTTTGCCAATTATATCCCACTTAGCACACAAGTGCATGTGCAAAGTGGGTGTTATTAGAAAATTGTTTGCACTGTTTTGTCATCCTGAATGTTGGGCTGGAAATAACAATCAAATTGAGAAAACAATGTGAAAAAAGGAAATTAGAAGCTAGTTCATTTGTTTTGAAAATCAGTGCATGCATGGGGATGGATTTATGTCAAAGTCAAGGTCATATCTGAAGGTAAAAATAAGTGACTGTGACAAACTTTTATATCAGTTTATTTTTGCAATGTTTAAGCTGCATTTATTTTCTTTATAAACATTTTTATTTTACAATTTCGTATTATTTATGGATAGCATACTTTACTAAATAAGTATTGAAATTTATGACTGTGTCTATTTTCATTTCATCTCTCTAAACCTCATTACAGTAATATATAACTACACCCCAACCTATAGGTAGAAACTAGTAGAAAGACATATTTCTTCGCCACTTTGATCACAAAGGTCAATATTTCTAGGTCACATTTTTTTTTTGTCTGCAAACTGTTTTAATGCTCTTATTATATTTTTTCAACCAGTGTAACTAAAGTTTTCTCTCAATTATTAAGAAGAATGCAGAGTATGCCAAGATAGGCTAATGAGCAGACTGATCTTTGTCTAAACTCTCTGCTATCTGATCTTTGTCTATACCATCTGCCATCTGATCCTTGTCTATATGTTCTGCCATCTGATCCTTGTCTTTACTATCTGCCATCTAATCCTTGTCTATACTGTCTGTCATCTGATCCTTGTCTATACTGTCTGTCATCTAGTTCTTGTCTATACTCTCTGTCATCTGATCTTTGTCTATACTGTCTGCCATCTGATCCTTGTCTATACTGTCTGCCATCTGATCCTTGTCTATACTGTCTGCCATCTGATCCTTGTCTATACTGTCTGCCATCTGATCCTTGTCTTTACTGTCTGCCATCTGATCCTTGTCTATAATCTCTGCCATCTGATCCTTGCCTATACTGTCTGTCATCTGATCCTTGTCTATACTGTCTCCCATCTGATCCTTGCCTATACTGTCTGCCATCTGATCCTTCTATACTGTCTGCCATCTGATCCTTGTCTATACTCTCTGCCATCTGATCCTTGTCTTAACTCTCTGCCATCTGATCCTTGTCTATACTCTCTGCCATCTGATCCTTGCCTTTACTGTCTGCCATCTGATCCTTGTCTATACTGTCTGCCACCTGATCCTTGTCTATACTCTCTGTCTGCCATCTGATCTTTGTCTGAACTGGCTGTCATCTAGTTCTTGTCTATACTCTCTGTCATCTGATCTTTGTCTATACTGTCTGCCATCTGATCCTTGTCTATACTCTCTGTCATCTGATCCTTGTCTATAATCTCTGCCATCTGATCCTTGCCTATACTGTCTGTCATCTGATCCTTGTCTATACTCTCTGCCAAATCTTTATGTACAGCAATAATATGTATTGATCAGCATGAGAAGGGCTAGGGTCATAATGTCTTATAGAAATGAGCTTGTGCGTGAGGTTTCCAAAAATTTCAAATATGCGCAAAGCAAAGACTGTCTGTCCAGAGTCTTTACTATCCGTTCAGTAAATATATAAGGTCTCAAGGTATCTGTAGACCATCAAGTAACTTGATATTTACAGTATTAGGCTTTCTACCCTGATCAATGTTTGCACATCACGAAAATTTCAAATTGTTGGAAATGTCACTCACAGGCTCAAATAGGATCATGTTACTTAGAGTACATGGCAGAGTACAAGGTCCCTTTTTCAGGGAGGGGCACATGAGAGGGGAAATTGTAAACTAGGTCAAAAGTAATTGTATTTCAAAGTCTCTAACTAAAAGTGCTTCAAATCAGGACAGAAATCTTTAAAGTCAATGGCTGGATGGTAGATCTAGGAAATATGGTGGATAGGTTTTACCATCATGTTGGGTTTTATAGAATATTAGCTACTTATCGGATAATTATTTTCGTACTCATTTAAACGTCGATGTGTCCATGAATAAAGTCTGATAGACTAGGAGGAGTTGTATGCAAATTGTGAAATCTCATGAGATTTTATTCATGGACACATCAACGTAATATTATATCCATTATAACATGATTGATCACAATTCTGAAAATATTTTCATTACCCCTTTTTTGGGTGTGAAACAGTAAAATTACATTTACTGGATGTAAAGTTCATAGATAAGTTATGATATTGACGTTTAGCACATGGGTCAAAAGACAAAAGCATAAACGATCCCGCTCAAGATGGCATCATAAATCGGCTAAGCTATCTGTGTACACAGTAAAACAAATGTATGACATACGAATTTTATTGCGAATGAAGTTCTTTGTAATTCTTCTTATTTCATATATGCGTTTAACGCCATTGTGGAACTATGTTAAACTGCCTTACATAAGTACACGAGTTAAAGCAGAGCATGCTATAGTGTAAAAAAACATGACGACTTTCAAATAAGAAAAGAACAAATTGCTTAGTTTAAATACCTTCCTTTGCAATTTCCTCATCCTCCCGGCTTCCTTTTTTAGCGCATGTCTAAAGACGTGACGTATTATGTGATGGCGAGCGGGTGGCGTCCACTTCTTTGTCCAGTACATAACTCTGCCACCTTGTGTCCGATTATTTTGAAATTTAGCAGTTGTGTTCCTCTCATGATTGCGAAATGCAGTGCACAAGAACTGTAACTCTACCTAGCTTTATTTGCGAGATGTTTTCCTTTATTGTATTTCATACTTGGACAGACACTGGAACATATAGAGACGTCGCAGCGAACTGAGGCTACAAAGCGTAACGTAATTTGACGTTATTTTTGCAGCGTAAAATTGAAGAAAAAACAAGCGCGTTTCATTTGAAACAACCGTATGCCACATTGTGAATAATATCAAAAGGGGTGATTAAAATGTGAATAACCATCATGTTCAGATTTGTATCAATTATTTTCAGGATGTAGAATCTCTGTATTTACGTGACAAAATCAATTTTGCATAAACAAAAGCATTAGATATCCGAATAACTAAAAAAGGTTTATAAAAATGATAAAAGACTTAATATTGTTGGTCTTGCTATTCTAAAAACTCATCAAAACCAAGGATAGTTTCTTATTGAAATTAAACCGGTCAGTATATCACTTTTCTACCAGTAATTTTGAAATAATCTATTAAACGCGAAACTCGCTACGTAAAACGTCATTAAAATGAGAAAACGTGACATTTTTTCAGCATTCTCGCATTTAGCGTTAAATCCACAAAACATAGATTGTTATATATTTTTGAAAATAATGGACTGACCATTTTTTCTAGTTCAATTTTTATATCATTTAATCGACATTTAATAAGAGTTTAGTTACTCCTCGCAAAAATGGTGCGAAAAAAATGACGTTATTTCAAAAAGCGTGACATTTTTTCAGACTTTTTCACGCGAAAAGTTTGTATTTAATTAAGACACGCATATAAACCAAATTCAAACTGAAGAAATAAAAATCTTACCATTTTTCTTAAATGTTTTTAGATTTAACAATTTCCGTCATTTTGTGTGTTTATTTTTCCGTTGAAATTTCTTAGTCGTCATTTTTTGCTGCATTTTTAGCAGCGTTACACTTTCCGCTTTTTAGCTCACCTGAGCACGAAGTGCTCAAGGTGAGCTATTGGGATCGTAGAATGTCCGTCGTCAGTCGTCCGTCGTGCGTCGTCCACAATTTCTTTAAACATCTTCTCCTCCTAAACCAGTGTGCCAATCTTGATGAAACTTGGCAGGGATGTTCCTTGGGCCAAGCTCTACTAAAGTTGTTCAAATAAATGAAATCCACCCTTAACTTTCCCTTTACCATTAACAAAAAGGCTGAAAATATGAAAATCTTCAAAAATCTTCTTCTCTGAAACCAGAAGGCAGACAGCTTTCATATTTGGTATGTAGCATCATCTAGTGGACTTCTACCAAGTTTGTTCATATCAAGACCCTGGGGTCATATTTGGGCTTTGCCCAGGCCCAACCCTTTTTACATAGAATCAAAGAGCAAAAATCTTTAAAAATCTTCTTCTCTGTAACCAGATGGCACACAGCTTAAATATTTGGTGTGTAGCATCACCTAGTGGGCCTCTACAAAGTTTGTTCATAACAAGACCCTTGGGTCATATTTGGGCTTTGCACAGGTGCATCCCTTTATCTCTTATGAGCACGAAGGGTAAAAAAAATGAAAATCTTCAAAAATCTTCTTCTCTGAAACCAGAAGGCAGACAACTTTCATATTTGGTATGTAGCATCATCTAGTGGACCTCTACCAAGTTTGTTCATATCAAGACCCTGGGGTCATGTTTGTGCTTTGTTCGTCCCCAACCCTTTTTACATAGAATCAAAGAGCGAACATCTTTAAAAATCTTCTTCTCTGTAACCAGAAGGCAGACAGCTTTAATATTTGGTGTGTAGCATTACCTAGTGGGCCTCTACCAAGTTTGTTCATATCAAGACCCTAGGATCATATTTGGGCTCCACCCGGGCGCAACCCTTTTTACATAGAATCAAAGGGCGAAAATCTTTTAAAATATTCTTTAATCGAAACCAGAGGGCACAGTGCTTTTATTTTTGGTATGTAGCATCATCTTGTGGGCCCCTACCAAGTTTATTCATGTCAAGACCCTTGGGTCATATTTGGGCTCCACCCGGGCGCATCCCTTTCAGCTAATCTGAGCACGATATGTGAAAATGGGAAAACCTTCAAAAATCTTCTTCTCTGAAACCAGAAGGCAGACAGCTTTCATATTTAGAATGTAGCATCATCTTATGGACCTCTTCCAAGTTTGTTCATATCAAGACCCTGGGGTCACTTTTGGGGTCCACCCGGATGCATCCCTTTTTACATAGAATCAAAGAGCAAAAAGGCATATCTGTCTTGCTCTTCGCTGAAAACGTTCCATTGTATTGATCTTAGGCAATTATCTTCTTTTTGACATCTGCCTATCTAATTAATGTGATGTCCCAGGGGTCATAGAGACTCAGGTGAGCGATCTAGGACCATCTTGGTCCTCTTGTTTATTTACGTAATGATATTTTCGCAAAATTTTATCTGAGACTTTCAAAAATCACACTGCATAAGGACTAATATTTTAGGTATTTGTGTGTAAAATTTTACGATGATAAAGAGCGTATCCACGATTTTATGGAATTTTGAACATGTATTGAAAGAGAAGCATGTTACGCGTTACATTCGCTTTTTGGCGATTTCTTTTATGATAAACTCGATAATATTGTTCATTCACAGCCATGGGTATCAGAATTTAGTGTCGTTAAGATGGAGCTTTTCAAAAGCTTTAAAATGATGTACAACAATGTGCTGTTGTAGGCTGTGCAACGATTTTATTTTGAATTAAAACATAAATATGACTGATTTTCATAAAATAGCCCGACGTTACTGTGACGTCTCATTGCCCTATTTCTAGTATCGGTAGATCTAGGGGTAGTAAATCAGTCTAACTTAGACACTCAGCAGTGTGACAGGCGTAGCTTGTGAGAATTTGCAAGTTTGTTTGCCACACGAGTCAAATATATTTCATCGGAAATTTTCACGACACATTGGTCCACCTTTAGCTGAACTGGCCGAATGCCCGCCCCACTGGGGCTTTTTAGTGGCGTTGTGTCCGTCGCCCGTACGTGCACCCGGTCGTAAACTTTTTCTTTAAAAATCTTCTCAGAAACTACTGGATGAATTTCAATCAAACTTCACAGGAATGATCCCTTGGTGACCCTCTTTCTAAGTTGTTCGGGAAATTTTGATCCAATGAAAAACATGCAATTAATTAGCCTGGCTATTTTCCATATTATGTTAAAAACTGAGATTTCTCAGATTCTAATTGATGGATACTAATTAAATTTTGCATGAATGATCCTTGGGTGATCAGTCTCTTAAAAAATATTGTGATCGGATGAAAAATATGTGTTTTAATGGGCAGAGGTCATTTTCTTTATGTTGTATATTGGAAACTTTGAAAATCATTTTTCGGAATATAAGTGATGGGTATCAACCAAATTTCACTGGGAAGATACTTCAGTGACCCTTTATAAGTCTACTGAAAATTATTGTGATCGGGTGAAGCAGATATACTTTATGGGCGGAGGTCATTTCTCAATATGTTATATAGTGGAAACTTTCAAAATCATTTTCTCAGGATGTAATCGATTGTTATCAACCAAATTTCACTGCAATGATCCTTGAGTGACCGACCCATTATCAGTCTACCAAAAATTGTTGTAATTCGGTGAAAAACATGTATTTTATGGGCGAAGGTCATTTCTCAATATGTTTTATAGTGTAAACTTTGACAATCATTTTCTCTGAATGTAACTGATGAATATCAAGCAAACTTCATTGGTATGGTCCTTGGGCAGCCAAAAATTATAGTCATTGGATGAAAAATGTCTTTTACGGGCGGAGGTCATTTTCCTGTATGTTAAATAGCGGAATCTTTGAAAATCATTTTCAACATCAGTAGAACCCAATATATCCAAAAATCTAGTCAAAACGTTGATTAGCTATTATAAGAATTTCAAGCCTGTGGAGCGACTCGAGCCTTTCATGACATTCATGGCTTTCTAGTTTTCTGATATGTACCATTTTAATACAAAATTTTGCAAAAGGACAATCTGTCTCCTACTACAAACAACACGATCATTTGCAAGTTAGACATGATTTTATATGGAAATCTGTGACAAAAAAATAACAACATCGGTTTTCAATTGGTATAATTCGAATACGCTATATTGACTTGTGATTACAATACACTCGACAACTCAAAATATCGAATTCTACTTGTATCAATTCCAACATTTGACGCCTACCAAAGGGTGAATAATCGTAAACCTAAGTGGGATAGCAGCTGCACGTGTCATTTTTTCCCTGTGAATTCTGTTAATGACATATTATCCTAAACCACTGGGCCAGTGTTAAGAAATTTTCACAAAATGTTCTTTGGATGACCTATCCCAAAATTGTTCGCGAAATTCTGATAAGCCCATTAATAAAGGAGTGTCAGGGCGGGGTATGTTTTAACGCCCGAAAGACGGAAGTGATCATTCGTGGCGTCCAGCGTCCACTCCTTTGTACGAAGCATATCTCTGTCACACTAAGTCCGTATGGCTTGAAACTTGGCAGTTATAATATTCCTCTCAAGATTACGGATTGCAGTGAACAAGAACTATAATTATATTTGACTAGTTTATTTATTTATTTATTTTTTTTAGTTATTACTCTGTTGATTTATAGACCCCAATTTAAATCACCTTCCCCGGTCGACGTCCAGCAGTTTGGCGGTCGTATGATGTGATTTTTCGCCCCTTGGTTCACTATAAAAATCTTTGAACAACATTGCCGCCTGAGCATTTGGTCGTTTTCGATGAAACTTTGCTAGAATGTTCCTTTGGTGACCTTTTCAAAAGACTACTCCCGAAATTTTAATTGACCCATAAAATTGGGTGTGGCATTTTCACTTTGAATGAAATATTCTAAATCGCCCAGTAATTTCCAATGAAACTTTTATCATTCTTTGCCAGAGTGTTCCTCTAGCGACAGCAGCCGTCATAACGCAGTTATTAGCGCATCGGGCTGCCAATCTAGAGGTCCCGGGTTCGCTCCCCGCCGGCCGCCTTATCCTTTCCGGGTATTTGTCTTCCACCAATGGGTTGATAATCGTAGACCTATGTGGGATAGCAACTGGAGGCTAGGAAGGGATGTAACGGTGGTACTGGTTTGAGAACTATCAGGAATCCATTGTTAGGTGTTCCAGCAGCCGCGACATAACTGAAAGATTGTTGAAAGCGGCGTTAAACCACATTTAAAAGCTAAATACTTATGTGACCCCTTAGAAATGATTAGTAGCTCATAAATAAAAATGAAGTTTTTTTCGGGCATCCTTCTTGTGTGACATCCACTAAACTATTTAAATGCAGGTCAGTGGTTAAGTGTCCTTCTGTCCACTAATTTCCTGAATTAATAAGTCGATGTTCATGAGGAAAGTTCAATGACGAAGTTCAATACCCAGGTTAATTGTTTTATTTATAGTCCGTTTGACTTCTATTTGGACAAACCTTTTCATCAGTTACATAAAATTCCGTTTGAACGAAGGATTTGTATGTGGAGAAAACTAAATTTCAGCTTAATACCATTCCTAAAATGTTTTTTTGGAAATAAAATGATTTTAAAATAATGACTTTGTCTATCTCGTTAATGATAACATTTTCGCATTTTCTGCTCTTATACACGAGGGGTGGTGATGGCTGTTTAGTTGTAAGAAAATGTAAACATATCGTAAAAACACGTGGTTTTATACTATACATTAGACAGAAGAAATGTCATTATTGCTTATTTGGACATACTAGTTAAGATATAGACGGCCAGGACATCTTAAACTTAAACATCACGTGATAAGTACCGTTATAACTCGCCTGCTTATCTAATTTTCTTCGTGAAAATCCAAACGACTTCGTTTAATAATGCTTTTTTAATTGGTCCAAATATGTGAATATGTGGTTCATCTCGGAATGGACAAAACAATTATCAATTATCTGGTCAAACGTTTTTTGAACATAGACAGAATAAACTCAGATTTAATATCTTAAGGAAATAACAATCGAAGACCAAATTAAGTTAACAAAAATACTCAATTTCATATCAAAACGACTTGCAAAAAATCATACACTTTTGACTCGGCCCCTATGCAAATCGGAACTTTTTTTGGATAGATAATTCGCAGTTCCGTTTATTACAGACACAAGAAGGTGGGAAAGGCACATAAATAACATGTAGACGGACGAACAAAATCAGTATTTCAACTTCAAAAATTCTGAAAAACAATTCTTCATGGTATTATTTGAAAAATATGATATGACCAGAAAAAAAATACGGCTCCTCAATTCAATTTTGATATTTCCGGCGAAATGTTGATTCATATAGAAGTCAAACGGACTATATATGTATATATTTGGAGCTCTCAGAAATAATAATCGGTCAATGTGCGTTACATTTTTCAAAAGAAAAAGATATGCCTTCTCGTCAGATTTTTACTGCAATTCGATTTTATAATGTTGTGGCCGCACTACTATAACGTCGCGCTAAAATCATTTTCACTATAACCTTTTCCACTTAACAAGAGGATCATGAAATTTATCAAGTCAGATTGAATAAAATAAGCTTATTATGATAAAATGGTCGTCACTTTAGTCAAGACAATATAACTGAAAGACTAACCTAGAGATCAGTAGTGACGTCAACAATCTGGTGCATTTTTCTGACGTAGACATAGTGCATTCAATTGTACAAGTAGAAACTTGCGGAAAATATCATATCTGAATTTTTGCATACTTAAATGAAGTTTGGATATTCAACAGATTAAATTTACATTTTTTTTTTTTTTTTTTTTTTTTTTTTTTGTCAATTTTATCCGGAGTAAGTTCTACATTCAGGAAATTTATAGGAGGCATCGATTCGTTATCTACATCTATCATGAATATTTGTGAAAATATCCAAAAAAGTCAACCGTCCTTTTTCTGTGAATTTGCATAGAAACTCAATTATAGCATGGAATAAATAAAGAAGAGGCCAAGAAGGGCCTGTATCGCTCCACTAGCCTTCAAACACATATCAATGAGAAGCTCGGTCAGATATGGAAGTTTACACGGGAATTTGTGAAGAAACTAAACGATGGAAAGAAAAACCGATTTTAGTGTAGGCTAAACCTTATAAGGAAGACCGTTTTGCAAAATATATATTAGTATTGATTCTAAATAGGAAAAGGTCTTTTTCATAAGATAGATATGGCTAGATGGATCTTTAACTTTGAAACAATACTATAATTATATAGCATGAAAACGTCAATTATTTTTTTCTAAAAATTAGCTAGATAAAGATCAAATGGTTTCGGAGGAGAAGATTTTTAAAGATTTTTTTATTATGGAAAAAAGTCCCACCCCGCTACGCCCCAATTTAGGGGTTAATCGAAATTTTTAGAACAAATTTAACCTGAAGAGGGTCACCCATGGAACATTTCCTCCGAGCTTTGTCAAAATCCGCCCATTGGTTTCGGAGAAGATTTTTATAGAAAAGTTTACGCACGGACGCACGTCGGACACACCGCTATGACAATAGTTCGCTGGCCTTCGCCAAAATGAAGCTAAAAATGAAAATATAAAAATTCTTTCGGGTCGTTTGTTCTCAAACCTTTTTTAAATTCAATTTTGACGATGTTAAATTTTGCTATTTAATCCGACAATTTTCGCTAGACATGGTGAAAGATAATTGAGCAACGACTTTACAATTATGTAAATTTCACTCGTTTTACTTCAGAAATATAACTAAAACACGAACTTTTATGTGACTTTATGTCGAAGGAATTGGACGTAAAAACGCGAGAGGCACCCATGCTTGTGACGTCGTTGTTATAAACCGCTTTGGAATATCGATCCGTTTTGGTATTCCAAAGCGGTTCGATCCGTCTCAAGTCTCAATCTATTTCTTCCCTTAGTTATTGCTTAATAGACCTAGTTAAATGATAAGCTTATTGTGTATCTCTTTATCCCCCTAGGGAGGTTAATCACTTTATTTCACGCCCGGCTTGCGTGTAAAGCGGGGTATAATTTGAAAACGGTTTGCAATATTTTTTCAGCCTGAACGCAGGGCGGGTTTCAAGCTGAAAAAAACAACAACAACGGGTCCCGATAGGGCGTGGAATAAGTTGGCCCTATGTTTACTCCAAGTATGACAATTACCATTATTAGTCAACATTACCCAATATACATTGCGCATATACACTACTGTAAATAAGTACGTTTAAAATCGTTTAGGAAAAATTAAGGAAAGAAAATGGCTAGAATTCCTCTTTTGATAACTTCTAAAGATAAAAGACGTAAAATTTAAAAAAAAATAGCAGAATTGAGCTATTTGATAAAATCGTTCAATTAGACTTCAATTAAAGTAGACGATAAGAAATGCTAAAACATTAGTAAATACCAAACCCTTTCAATTCAGAATGGACAAATTATCTATAGTTCAGTAGAACTAGGTAAATTTTAATTGTCATACTATGTGTCATTTTAATAGAAAACATCAATTAACAAATCCGGATTCTATTTATGATATCGACATGAGGCGTTTAATACATGTATATGATCTTTCAATATCGCTTAAGCGAATGAACAAGGTCACTAGGTGCTTTATTTTGACTCAGATGCATTCTCCGGGACACATTAAGATGAAATTCAACTTTTGTTTTGTAAATATAAACTAATCTCATACCTTCCAACATGTTTTTAATGCTTTTTGTTAGTTTATACTAATTTATTTTAGTTCGATTGCGACGAAAGCTTAAGCTTATAGAATCGCTCTCGAACGCTCAATCCTGATGTTTTCACGTCCCCGAGAGAGAGGCAGTGGTTTAAACCCACTGCTACCCATTTTTACAGCTGGGTGAACTAGGGCTGGCTATTAAGTGCTTTGACCCTAAACACACCCAGGCGACAGTGGGGCTCAAACCACGGACCTCCAGGTCACGGGTCAAGTGCATTTACCACTAGGGCAGTGGTCAACAATGCTTTTTATTGATTACAAATAAAGTAAAGAACATTGTCTTCAAAATTGATATTCCCCCTATTTTGAAATGTGAAAAGCAATGCTTATTCGAATAGAAATTATCAAATTCTCCTGTGTCCCTGACCCATTCCCTTTCATTTTGACAAGTAAACGAATTAGAAATAATCGATGAACTAATGTAAAGTCATATTTCGGTCAATTTTTCAATTCAATGCGCGAAAAAGCAACAGCAATTATGTTTTACTTTTCTTCTGTATAAAAGAAAACGAAATCTTGCTTAAAAGTTTGTGAGCAAGTATTAAGGTCCATATATGTTTCATAGGTTGTTCATAGCATTTTTCTTAAATACAAAGATATTTGACAGACTGTATGGACAGGGATCATCCTGCACGATTGTGCAATATGATCTCAGCATACATTGCGTACTTTCTGCTCAATTATTGCGAAATCGTCAGCCAGACTGATTAAATGTTCGACTCATGATGTAATTGGCAATATGTTTGAAACACAATCTAAAATTCACGAGTTAGGAATTGTGTATAGAAGAGGTATTTTTAAAAAAAAATCTAAGTCGGAATAAACAGATCATTGGTTTCGAATTTAGGGTATTGACTTTAAAATATTCATTATTTTAATCAATTTGAAAAAAGGTTAAAGAGATAAACAGTATTTTCTAGATATCCTAATTACGACTATTTCAGAATTTAATTAAATGGATTACTTTGTGAAGAAAAAACTTTGTTTATAGTACATTGGTTACTAAGAATTATGGGTTAACAAATTGTGTTTGTTTTTTTTAAACTAAAAAAGAAATTACAAGTTGTGTCAAGTTAATATAAAAAACACGAATAAAAAGATATAATTAAAACATAAATCTTAGTTCAATGTTTTCAAAAAGAATGCTAATTGTTCATTCATGACTATAAATGTGATAAAATCAAATTCAAGTGAGTTCGTGAAATAAAAAAAAAAAATAAAATCAAGGAAATATATTTGTAGAAAATATGTTCACATGAAGGAATTCTATTGTGAAAATAAAAGCGCATAATCCACTGCATGTGTATCATTACAAGAAACATTGAATATACAAGTTACTTAGATATTTAAGGGTCATTAAAATCATAACGCCTTGTCAAATGCATATGTCATGAGGATTAACCTAGACATTTTCAGCTGACTACTCAAAATAACGCTTAAACCATGGCCAATTTATGTGTCATACTTTTATTGCTAATTATTTTGGTACAAGTTCGTAAAAAGAAGTATCAATTTGTAGTTTAAGCGAAAAAACACGTGTATCATGTAACACGAAAGCATCACTGAAAGATACACATTATATATTTCAAACAGTTTTATAATGTTTAAACTGCTTGAAAATACATCAAATTTGAACTGGTATAACATCCAACAATTTTACCAACGGATTTCGAATTTTAACCACAAATAAGAAAAATACCGTGTTTTTTTTATCAAAAAAGTATAGCGTAACATCAAGCTTTTAGACGCCGGAAAAATGACGATTTTCTTTTATATTTTCATTAAAAAATGATTAATCGAAACCAAACTTGATACTGAAAATATTATTTTTCCGTATTTCAGAAATATGTAAATAAATATCAATTTGAGTTTTAAACAGAAAATTAATAAGCTGAAATTCTTGTGGAACGAAATCTTTTTAGGCTATTAAAAACCTTTTTATCCTTGTTCAATACGCTAAATAATAGCAGTTCCTTTATTCATACGATAATTTAAATTAAGCCAAGAAATATTATTTTTCTCTTAATAATCATAGTAAAATTTCAAGGAAAATATTTACAGTAAAAGAGATGTTGATATTAGTGCGTGTAGAACGATTTCTAAAAAAAAAAAACCGCATTTTCTTACAGCGACGTTATGTTTGATTCGTTAAATTATAAAACCGACGAGCTTTCAGACGTTGATAAAATCCGCAGTGTTAGGGAAATATGAAAACAAGAGCCGTCAGAGACGGATTATGCTCCCCGAATAAGGCATTGTCACAAAAACAAGAGCCATGTTGGACATTGACATCCCCCGCCACAAAAGCTTGATAGTAAACTGAAGCCTAATAGATTAAAGATTCTTTTGTACTGTCAGAGATTTACCTCCTATTAAATCTAAGTATAAAAAATAACGAAGGGCAATATTTCCAAAATTATTCAAGCAAGAGTTATAGTTCTGGTGTATTGCAGTTCTCCTCCATAAGATCTATGCACCCATAAAGTTTCAAGTTGATAGCCATTATACTTTAGGAGATATGCTCCAGACAAAATCTAAGTATCAAAAATAACAAAGGGCAATAACTCCAAAATTATGCATGCAAGAGTTGTAGTCCTTGTGCATAGCACTTCTCCTCCATGAGATCTATCCACCCATAAAGTTTCAAGTTGATAGCTATTATACTTTAGGAGATATGCTCCAGACATAATCTAAGTATCAAAAATAAAAAAGGGCAATAACTCCAAAATTATGCAAGCAAGAGTTGTAGTTCTTGTGCACTGCACTTCTCCTCCATAAGATCTATCCACCCATACAGTTTCACGTTGATAGCTATTATACTTTAGGAGATATGCTCTGTCGTCAGATTTCAAAGACTCAAATAAGTTGTTATCTTATACAGCTAACATAAAGGTAACAAACATTAAACCCCCTTTTTGCATGACATATTTTAAGACACAAATTTCAAATAGTTTATGGTAAAGGGCATCTGATTTGCTACTCAAATGTGAAATTTCATCAAATTCTGAGAATAAGACTAGGAGAAATGAAAGAATAACTGTATTTTACGCGCTAACGTAAAGGTAACAAACATTAAGCCCCCCTTTTCCATGATAAATATTTTTAGCGTTAATTTCAAATTGGTTATAGTAAATGGCATCTGATTTGCTACTCAAATATGAAATTTTACTAAATTCTGACGGTTAGACTAGGAGAAATTTGGGAAAAACTGTTTTTTACCCTAAGTCCCCTTTTTTCCCGTGACGCGGCCTTAAATCCAAAAACCGTCACAGATGCATCATCACTATATCATAGGGAGTTCACATGGTAAGTTTCATTCAATTTGGCCCAGGGGTTATGGAGAAATAGGTGGGGACGGACGGACGGACTGAATTACGGACGGCTCTCCCTTCGGGGAGCATAATAAAAAAAGAAAGCGAAACACCATTCGACAAGAATATCTGTGTGGAAATAGCGATGCGAGTATGGGGGAAGGGAAGAACAAGATATAATATGAGGGTCAATATAGCCCGAAATCCAGATGTTAATTTGATAGCAAAAATAATATTTAATGCATTTTTCGCGAAGACCTGTATTCTCGGACTGTAACTCGCTATTCTATGGACCGAAGAATAGTGACTTTGAAGCAAGCTCAACTAAATGTAACAGCCTTTTTCAAACATTCAAAGAAAAATTGGGAGAATGGGCCATTTTCCTTTTACCAAAACGTGTGTATAGATGACATCACTTTATGTGAACAAACTCCTGTTAGTTCAAATTGATCATTGCAATTAAAATAGGGTGAAAATTTGGAATGTTACATTTACCTCTACAGTATTACTTGAATAAAGTTCAAAAGAAGCGTCCAACCCAATACATCTTCAGAATTAGAGCCCAACTTAGTGACCATCCAATTTTCGCATGTCTAAACATTTATTCGAAGTTGAAAATTATGAGACGTTTTTCATTCTTCGCGAGGGGAAAGGGACGAGTTTTAATTTTTACGAAAAAGACTATATATTCTGACATTGCTATTGCTGTAGAGAGAGTGAGCAATATAATGATTACGTTAACTTTTTTCCGACAAAAAACAATCAAACAAAAACTAGACGCTACACCATCGACATTCGCTATTTTGACGTTACACTTTAGTGCCGCATTACTGTGCGCGATGTCCCGGGGTACAGAGTTTGCCATAAAATACAACATAATTCCTTTTTAATAAGCATTATTATCATTATTTTTCAAGATACTAGCTTAACTTGCACATTTCTGTTAACATTTATCTCCAAAGAAAATTCTGTTATTTTTCTTTTATTTTTTTACCATATTCTCTCGTCAAACCGTCTCGAGACGGATCGATCGGGCTTGAAATCCGAAAACGGAGAGCGAGTAGTCTCAAGACGGTTAGTGTTCCAAAGCGGTTTATAACATCATGGTCACTCTGCAACGTGAAATACTTAAATATAAATATCGAATGTTCAGTAGAAATATCGTCATTTTTATTCGAACCTAATTTAAAAATGTAGATTAAACTGCAACAATGTGTTATATTGTCACAAGATACACCAGTCTCTGCTGGATGTCTTAGTATGAAAAACAACAAAGGTAAGTAACTAACAAAATGATCGTGATGGTCATAGATCGCTCACCCGAGTCTATTGACCCCTGGAACATCGCATCAATTTAATAGGCATTTGGATATATATATATATATGTATATATATATATATATATATGTATATATATATATATATATATATATATATATATATATATATATATATATATATATATATATATATATATATATATATATATATATATATATATATATATATATATATATATATATATATATATATATATATATATATATATCTTATTATTTTACTGTTCTTGAATCCTTTTGGATCCAGTGTTTCAGAAAGTAATTACGTTGGTATTTTCTATTTTTCTCCTCATATATATATATATGTATGAGGAGAAAAATAGAAAATACCAACGTAATTACTTTCTGAAACACTGGATCCAAAAGGATTCAAGAACAGTAAAATAATAAGATAAATATGAGAAATATATTTGCTCAAACAGTGTTATAATTTACGGATTATTAAATATAACCCAAGCGCTTTCGAAACATAATGTTTCTTCTTCAGGGGTTTTAAATAAACTGAATCATAGCTAATTTGACCTTCGTACTTACGCTAGCCAATAAACCTTAAAAATAACATTAAAAATAACAATTAGTTGACCCAAAATGGTCTTCGTGACCTAAATAATCGTTATTGTGACCTAAATTGGCCTGAATTATATAAAGTAACGCGGATTTGACCTGATTTCCATCTAAGGCCACATGTTACCAAATTAAACTCATATGTGCAAGACACCACAGACTACCTTCGAAAAACAGACTCCCAACAACTTCCAGATAACACATTGTTAGTATCCATGGACGTCACATCCCTCTACACAAATATCCCCCACGAAGATGGGATATTAGCCTGTAAGGAAGTTTGGAACACAAGAGAATTTCAAGACCCTCCCACAGACACACTGGTGGAGTTGTTGGCTCTTATTCTCAAGTGTAACGACTTTGAATTTAACGGCAAGCATTACCTCCAAATACAAGGTACGGCTATGGGAACAAAGATGGCACCTTCATATGCCATCATTTTTATGGGTCGTCTTGAGAGTCAACTTCTCATCACGGTACCATACAAGCCACTCTCATGGCTGCGATTCATTGACGACATTGATATGAAGTGGTGTCATGGCCCCGACGAACTTCAGGAATTTCTGTCCACTGCTAACACTTTTCATCCATCCATAAAATTTACTTCTGAGATATCAAATGACCAACATGTTTTCCTGGACACTCTATCGCACATAGAAGACAATGAAAAAATCGTTGATTTATATTCTAAACCAACAGATAAACACCAATATTTACTTCAAACAAGCTGCCACCCAAGACACTGTTGCAAAAACATCCCATACAGTTTGGCTCTCAGAATTCGCAGAATCTGCACACAAGAAAGCTCTTTTGAGGCACGCACCAGGGAGCTCACAGAACATCTACTTAATAGAGGTTATAGAAAAGATGCCGTCTCTGCTGCCATAGCCGAAGCCGCTGCCGTACCACGACAAAACCTACTACTATACAAAAGTAAGATTAAAAAATCAAACAGGATACCATTTGTGGTGACGTATCATCCCAACTTGCCAAAAATAAGCTCAATTATTGACAAACATTGATCAAAAATCGAGGCCTCGAGCAAACTTAACAAAATGTTCCCTGAGAAACCAATTGTCGCTTACCGCAGGCCAAAATCCCTCAGAGACATCCTTGTAAAAGCAAAAATTGACCATTCGACACCTATTGCTTCGCCTGGACACTCTGGCCCTTGCCAGGCAGCAAGATGCCAAACATGTCGAATCATGAACGATATGCAGACCTTTAAGTCTCAACTTGGTGCAATTTCTACTGTAAAGGGTACTTACACCTGCAAAACTGCAAACGCTGTCTATCTCCTTACATGTTCAAAATGCCACAAACAATATGTGGGCGAAACAAAACTACAGATAAACAAACGCATGAATTTGCATAGATCCGATTGGAAAACACGCCGTTTCAATAGATCTCCTGTAGCTGAACATTTTCATGGAAACGGTCATTCATTCAACAACGTTGTCTTGTGCTGTATTGAGGCTAACACTGAATGGACAGACAAAGAACGAAAGTCACGGGAGACCTATTGGATTAGACGCTTGAATACTATCCAACCATTCGGAATCAACAAAAGTGATGCTTAATTAGGTCACAACGATAATTCGTGTTATATATAAGCAACACCTCACGATGGTGGACTCACGGAGATAGACAGGTTAAATTCAGGCCAAATTTCAGTTTTAATAGGTCAAGTAGATAATTTGGGTCAAACAAGGTCATGCATATCATTCAGCTCAGGTATTTGCTATACTTTACTTTGGTTGACTAGCGGAAGCGCTCAGGTCAAATCCGCGTTACATATATATAATTCAGGCCAATTTAGGTCACAATAACGATTATTTAGGTCACGAAGACCATTTTGGGTCAACTAATTGTTATTTTTAATGTTATTTTTAAGGTTTATTGGCTAGCGTAAGTACGAAGGTCAAATTAGCTATGATTCAGTTTATTTAAAACCCCTGAAGAAGAAACATTATGTTTCGAAAGCGCTTGGGTTATATTTAATATTCCGTAAATTATAACACTGTTTGAGCAAATATATTTCTCATATATATATATATATATATATATATATATATATATATATATATATATATATATATATATATATATATATATATATATATATATATATATATTTTCTTTATTTCTCCGCCACAGGGGCGAGTTTTGAGCAGAAAACAATGAACAAAATAATACAAATGATTAAATTGAACAGTAGCACACATACGTACACACACACCCACACACACACACGAACGCACCTAAATGCATCCTCACTCACCCACACTCAGAGATCCATACAAACATATGCATGTATAGAGTGAATACAGTGAATAAGCTTTTGAACGTTCGAAAGTGAATAAAAGGACTGCTTGATCATTCATTCTAGATATAGAAATTGAGTAATATGAAAGCATCTCGAAACTTCCTTGCACCGAAATCGAAAATTAAGGATAGAGCGAGATTGAATGCCTATAAGTATGGACGGACAAACGGACGGATGGATGGATGGATGGGTAGATGGATAGAAGAACTGTAGACGAATTGACCAACTGGTAGAAAAGGATCACTAACGTTTGGATTGAGATCTTAAATGAAGTACCCCTTACAGAAATACAAAGTTTGCTGCAAATTTGCAGCAAATTTGCCGCAAATTTGCAGCAAACTAATCTGTTTGCAAGAACAGTTAGCAGCAACTTAACATGTGTTTGCAGCAGAAAATCCATAACTGCAAACATTCTGCAAACACCTTAAATAAAAAAATATGTTCCTGCAAACTATTCGCAAACAGGAAGTTTGCAGTAAGTTTGCGAGAACACATTTTTTCATTAGCTAGATCATGCACTTAGCAGGAAGTTTGCAAGAAGATGAACTTTGAAAAAAAATCTTATAAGTTTCATCCCAATTGGAAATAGCTATTTTGAGTCATTATTAAACCTTCCCATGCTTATCTAAGTATTTTCTGCTGTAGGCCGACAAAAGGCTTTAGCAGACAGTATAGACTAAGATCAGCCTGAATATATGTGCATTCTGATCAAAGCATACACTGTATCTAAGTGTGAAAATACTGTTCATTATACCAGTACCTAAAGCAGCCGAATACTCCATTTTTAAACTAATATATCATTTTCATTAAATACTATTAAAGATATATGAATTTTTGTGCACATGCTCAAAGAAGGTAACTGTAAATAATTCAAAAGCCATCCCAAACATGAAAAGATACCATCTTGGTAAAGTATAAAGTAAATATTAAAATAAGAGGTCAGATCATTCATCAGAGGTTCAACACTGAAAACATTTATATGGTTAAGGAATATTCATTCTAAATTCCGAAAATTCATAAACCGGAAAAGTTTTAAACCCAGCCAGCCTACCCAGTGTAGTCCCTCCCCAAGTTGAAACTTTTCACCCTCCTAACATGGTTCTATTTTGCTTAACAGCTCACATATATAAATTTAACTACTTCATCATTGCTGCGTACTTGCTGCAAACTGTTTGCGAGAACAGTTTGCCGCAAATTTGCTGCAAACTGTTAGCGGCAACTGTTTGCAGCAAATTTGCAGCAAACTGTTCTTGCAAACAGTTTGCAGCAAGTTTGCAGCAGATTAGAAGCCACATTAAGTTTATTACTATATAAAAAGATCATCTCATCCATCTGCCTCAGTGGTCCAGTGGTTGAGCGTAGCAGTTAAAAAGGTAGGGTTTATCAATTTCTACTTAGATAGGGTAATAGTATAGTGATCTAAGGTATAGTTGAAGGTCAGCATAGGTCTACTCTCACAAATGAATATAGAATCATGAAATTTGAGAAAGAAATCTCAGATCTACATATTAATAAAATATTTTTTGTGACCTTAACAAGAAAACCCCGGTTCAAATCCTGCAGACTCCACAATTTTTTATTTTTTTTTTTTTTTTACTAAAAACCTTCAGAACCCAAAACATTGCACATAAATAAAATCATTTATGACCCATGGATTACAAAAGAAGCTTATTAGAAATGGAAAAATACCTTATTTATAGTAAGAGAGTTGTTCAAAAAATTGTTTGCAGGATGTTTGCAACAAGGTTGCAGAGAGTTTGCCGGGAGTTTGCCAGAACAGTTTGCTGCAAGTTTGCAGCAAACTGTTTGCAAGAAAGCTCATTTGCATACGAAAAATGAATACGCAGCAAATTTGCCGCAAATATTTGCTGCAAATTTGCAGCAAATGTTTGCAAGAGGCATTATATTTTGGTAAGGGGTCTGCAAATTTGCACAGGATTGGGGTATGATTTGTATAAATATTCCAGAGTTCTCATCGATATTTATGCTAATATTTCTAAAGCTAGAAAACATTCCCACCATTCTACTATGTAATTCCAATGACATAAACTCATTGTACACCTCTGTAGTACAAATAACCCTTAAAGAATCAATCAATAAGTTTCTTATATTTTGGGTCATACAACATTCAAAAACTACGTGAGAACATATAGACGAAGAGATTTTCGTATTATAGTTTGGACATGACCTTGTGAAGGAATCACTATAAAATCTCACCAAAAATCTTGCGCATTGTTTACATTGATAAGATAATACAGTAGAAGTTGAAAATTTACTTATTTCCCAAAGTTCACAATTCATAGAAAGTGTTGGTTTAATAGATAAAAACCTTCTTTTCTGATTCTCATTTTGTATCCTTGTTAACCAATCGCTTTCTGCCTTCGAGGAAATTGCCGCGGTGTCGAATATGGTTTCCACTGAGTTTTGGCGGGAAACATGTGTTTGATATATATATCAGCAAAGACCAAAAAGGATATGCCTGAACACATGGACATGTTATGAAAACACTTGACGAAATTCAACTAAATGAAACTATAAGGAAAATGCCTGCCTTCTGGTTACAGATGACAAACTTTTAAGATTTCCTCCTTGGTGTCTATGTAAAATAGGGTTGGGGAGCACTCAGAGCACATGACTGAACCCAGGGTTTGATAGGAACATACTTGATAAAAGGCCACTAAATTATGCTACATACTAAAAATAAAAATCATCTTGTCATTAAGTCCTCTTTTCCCATGATAAGGCAGAAATCCTTCCCATTTTCAATAGGATTCATCCTTGTGACCTGGCAATTGATTGATTGAATGGAGTTTAATACCGCTTTCAACATTATTTCAGTTATATTGCGGCGGCTGGAGCTCCTAACAATGGATTCCTGTTATTTCTCTCACCAGTACAACCATCACATTCTTTCCTAGCCTCCAGCCGCTATCTCACATAGGTCTACGATTATCAACCCATTGGTGAGAGACAAATAGTCGGAAAGAATGAGTGCCGCCGTCGGGGATCGAACCCGCAAACTCTAGATTGACAGTCCGACGCGCTACCAACTGCGCTATGACGGCGGCCTTGTGACCTGGCAAACATTCTGACCAAGTTTCATGAAGATTTGACCATACTTGTGGCCACGAGAGTGTAAACAAGAAAAGTGTCATTAAGGCCCCTTTTCCCGTTATATGGCAAGGATCCTTCCCATTTTCAATAGAGTTCATCCTCATGATCTAACAAACATTCTGACAAAGTTTCATGACGATTGGACAATATTTGTGGCTTCTAGAGTGTAAACAAGAAAATTGTCATTAAGGCCCCTTTTCCCGTGATATGGCATGGATCCTTTCCATTTTAGCAATTTTTACAAGGGACAACCCAAGGAATATTTCGGCCAAGTTTGGTTGATTTTGATCAGAAGTTTAGGAGGAGATGTCGTTTAAAGAAATTGTTGACGCCGTAACGGACAGACAGACAGATTGACAGACGGACGCCGGACATTGATATCTCACAATAGCTCCCTTGAGCACTCTGTGCTCAGGTGAGCTAAAAATGAGTAATCAGGACTCTCGAAACTGTCTGAGCTACCTTAGCTCTGAGAATCCCCCTTCAGAAAAGAATCAAACTTTTCAAAAACAAAAGACCACTGTTAGATGGAGCCATTACAAAACGCTGTAGTTTGAGCTTTGTTGTCCTACCATTGCCAAATTTTGATTGAATTTTCTCGACGATGAAATACCGTTTAAGCTCATATAGAACAACATGGTTCTGTAAGAATCATTGCATTTCCATTAGAAAGCGATAGGCTTATATAAGAGGCTACACTACATATCAATGAATCAGTGAGAAACAGTTGTAACTGCCATACTGTTCCCGTTTAGCAATCGATATTTGTTAAGACGGTGAAAAAATGGCCATAATCCGCGCAATATATTAACATTTGATCGGTGAACAGGTGCATAAAAACTCTGTTGAATTTTTTGAGAGCTTGATTTTGTTGGTATGGGCCTTTATAAGAGGCTCCACGATTTTGACCTCCGTAAAGGGGAATAGGGTTTTATTAGAGCATGGGGCTCTATTACGATAGGCGCCTGAAAGGGGGGTGAATTCCCTGACCCCCCTCTGGATCCGGAACTGAAGGCCCCTTTGAAGCGGTAGAATATCTCCTAACCATGACAATATGTCCAAGATCAGGTTAAAAGGAACATATGAGAAAATTTCCTTCAAATTTATTCATAAAGTTGTAGGATTTGAAATACGTTCTAAAATACAGGGAACAGTAAAAAGATATCACAACGTGTTAGGGAACATGGTAACATTGACAAGTTGAATGATATTGGAATAAAAGTGAATGAGGGTGATGAATGAGTTTTGAGTGAAATTCAAGGTTAGTAATACAATATCACTAATATTGTCCAAATTGGACAAATTAGCATCTTTTACTTCCCTTTTATTTGTGTCTTCATAGACCAATTGGACATTTTAAGATCTTCTATGGATATCAAAGAAAAAGTGGTGGCTTTTAATGAATTCAAATCTTTTTAAATAATTTTATTGCATTTTGAGTAATTTGATGGAGTGTTTGAATACAACTGAAGGAGTGCTGAATGAGTGATTAAGAATGGTTTTGATCTAAATGATTTTAAATTTCACCATGTTTGTAACTATATAGAGCTAATATCATTCTAAAAACAAATCAGTGTTTTGCCAAGGGTGATATGGCAGTTCTATGGATAAAATTTGAAAAAAAATGGCCTTGCTATGTGGACAGAGAAGGTTGTTGGTGCTTCTTTCAGTATCTCTATTCAAATTCAGGTATTCACAAGATAAGGAAAACAATTTCAAGTATTTTGTAGTTTTCTTTTAAAAGGACTTTTCCCATTGTATCATTCCTTAGGATTCCTCTTTTATTTCTATGTTATATCTGGGAACCCACAAAATATGAATTGTATATCAGTTGAAAGATTGAAAGATGGAGGAAGACAGACTATTTGGTGATGTCATATGGCAATTATCAACACTCTAGGTTTTCAGTTTGGATATGTTTTTTTTTTTTTTTTTTCAAAATTTCCTCCTTTATTTCTAGGTGAATCCTAGAATCAGTTTGAAAGCACTTAACCCAAGGACCAACTATGTGAAATTTGTTTGAAATCTTAAGAATAGTTTGGATAGAGAATATTTTTAAATAATTGATGGAAGGATGGCCAGATGGGCGCAAGACATTGATTGTTCATAATAGTTCACTTTGTGCTTATTTGAGCTAAAAACAAACACGACACCTTATTCTACAACATGAATTTTATTGCCCTATAGGATGATTTTAAAAGTACAGCTTTAAAGAAAAGTTAACAATAACAGTTAAATAAAACAATTTACCAAGGGCATAGAACAACAAGAGTGAGTGCAAGGGCATTTTTCTATCTCTTTTTTCTATACTCCCTGATATTTGTGTTAATTATCTTATCTCCCTTTATGCCTGTGAGAAAAATACACAAAATACAGTAAATGTAATCCAGGCTGGTGATAGGTCAATTGTTTTACAATTTAGACCAATCATCAATCTGAATAGCATTCAATTAGGCCCATGCATAATTTATTTTTGTGAACAAAGACCCTCATAATATTGTTGGATTAGAGCAGAACTACTGTAAGTTTCTATATGAAGTATTCCCATGAAATAGTATAATTCAAACATTACCTTGTATCTTTAAATTTCCATTGATCATGTTGAAAGATTTTCTATGTTTTGTTCTTTTTTTTCACAAGCATGTAAGATAATCATGAGATAAGAATAAGAAAGTGATCTGTATTGTGAAAAAGTTCATCAGTCGAGATGTTAGGCAAATTGACTGTAAGTGTCTATATAATTATTGGCACTTACAATAGTTTTTCCCTCAACCATACAGGTAAAAAGTCAGCCTACAGGGCTTGGCCATGCTGACAAGGACAAAAACCATTTGCCTACCACAGATTTTCCATTTTTTTCAAATACATGTCATTCATTACAGGGATCAAAGATTGTCGCTTTTCACATGACAGATCACATATAAGTTGCGTTACAGATGAGAACTAACCAAGCATGGAATAATGATTTTCTATACATAATAATAAACTGTAAACATAGAAAAAAATGATGGAAAAATGTTGATCGGTTGTGTACCTAGAGAGGTATTTCTAATGATAAACAAGGTGACAAATTGTCACAAGATACGCCCGTCACACTGCTTAGTATTAACTGGGGGTTTGAATAGAACTGAGGTTATTTTGAATGAATATTTTTTGCACCCATGTAGTTTCATTATCCTAGCTATTATACTTTTACAGATATACTCCGGACAAGATTCAAGTCTGAAAAACGACAAAGGGCAATAACTCAAAAAATAGGCCAGGTAGAATTATGGTTATTGTACACTGCACTACCCCTTGGTTAGATCTATATACACCCATGCAGTTTCATGATCCTAGCTATTATACTTGTAGAGATATACTCCGGACAAGATTCAAGTCTGAAAAACAACAAAGGGCAATAACTCAAAAAAAAGGCCAGGTAGAGTTATGGTTCTTGTGCACTGCACCTCCCCTTGGTGAGATCTATACACCCATGAAGTTTCATGATTCTAGCTATAATACTTTTACAGATATACTCCGGACAAGATTAAATTTTGAAAAACAACAAAGGGCAATAACTCAAAAAATAGGCCAGGTAGAGTTATGGTTCTTGTGCACTGCACTCCCCCTTGGTGAGATCTATACACCCATGAAGTTTCATGATCCTAGCTTTTATACTTTAGGAGATATACTCCGGACAATATTCTAGTATGAAAAACAACAAAGGGCAATAACTCAAAAAATAGTCCAGGTAGAGTTATGGTTCTTGTGCACTGCACTCCCCCTTGGTGAGATCTATACACCCATGAAGTTTCATGATCCTAGCTATTATACTTTAAGAGATATACTCCGGACAAGATTCTAGTATGAAAAACAACAAAGGGCAATAACTCAAAAAATAGGCCAGGTAGAGTTATGGTTCTTGTGCACTGCACTCCCCCTTGGTGAGGTCTATACACCCATGAAGTTTCATGATCCTAGCTATAATACTTTAAGAGATATACTCCGGACAAGATTCAAGTCTGAAAAACAACAAAGGGCAATAACTCAAAAAATAGGCCAGGTAGAGTTATGGTTCTTGTGCACTGCACTCCGCAATGATGAGAAGAATATAATTGCCAAGTTTGAAGTCAATCGGACTTCAAGTGACAGAGTTATGCTCCGGACAAAGAAGTGGACGCCGCCGGACGCCCGGACGCCCGGACAACCGGACGCCGGACGCCACGGGTGATCCCATAATACGTCCCGTCTTCGACGGGCGTATAAAAAGATGGCCGATATCTGTAAACCATTCACTGTACATTAAAAATTGGGTTCATAATGCCCTTGGAGGAATGATCCTGTCTTGTGGGTTATGCAAGAAGAAACACTACATATCAAAAATACTAACCTAAAATTTCGGACATTCAGAAAGATGGATAATGTGCCAAAAGATGAATGCCCTCCGTCCGCTCTCCATTTTATGATTTTAGCGTTGGTGAATAATCAAATTATTGTAACTACAGCTTGAATAAGCTGTAGTTTTGGAGCTATGATCATTCATCAACGATACTTTTCATCAGAGGATTATTTCTTTTATGCAATAGCGAAATGTGCGTAATGGTAGTTACGCCCTTGTTGTATTGTGTTTTCAGTAAATGTCACATCCTGTCAAAGGGAAAATTTTATTTCAGAATGTTATGCACCAACAAAATATGCAGTAAACAACACAAGGTAAATTAAACTATACATAGAATGGTTTACAGTACAGCCCCTTTTCTATACCTGAAGTAAATATAAATTCCTGATGATTTTATAGGTCAACCAGTCACAATGAAATCAACTTCCTTATGTTAAAACTCGAAACAATTATAAAATGAGCTGATTTTCTTTCTTTTTTTTTCTAAAATTTGGTGTAAATTTCACAATTTGTATTACAAAAAGCACTTATGTTGCTAAACTTGGTTAAAATAATTGTATTACAAACCACTTATTATGCAAAATTTGGCGCAAATTTGTTTTACAAAATTAATAGAATTATGTACATATTGCACCGCAAAATCAATATCAGTGTTATATATTGTCAAATTTCCTCCAAACAAGCTCCAAACAAGCTGTAGTAAAGAGGTTTTGGAAGAAAATCAATTATATATTGTCGATGTTATTCAAAAACCTTGTAAATGCAGCTTAATCAAAGCTGTAGTTACGAGGTTCTAAAATAACGATGACGGTATATAGAGAGGAACCAGCACATAGGTACTGTACATGCTTCAATAATTTCTGACACTAACTTTCAGTTATATGTTAATTCCTTAATAAAAATATTATATTTATACACTAGCTTTCAGTGGCACAGCTGCCTTAATCAGGTAAATACTATGAATTGAACCGTTATCTTTACGGTTCAATTCATAGGATTCACCTGTTGAAGGTGGCTGTGACGCTGAAAGCTAGTGTATAAATAAAATATTACTATTAAAAGTATTCATCTCAAGAAGAGAACTGTTTTTATTCGTTAAAACATAAAATAAGATAAAATGAAGTATTTTGAAGATGATTTCACTGTGACTAAATACACCTAGGCCTTGAGGTAACTAAAACTTGAATTATGAAGTAATATTGAAATAATAATAAAGTCGATATACAAATCCTATAGTATCATCTGATTCATAAATAAGCTAACAATATCTAACTAAAGCTTTAATGAGAAAACAGTGATGCCTTTATTGTGCGCTTTCATTAAATGAGTGACCTAACACACTTGCAAGAATGATTTCATTTTACAATTTATACTCAAAAACCACATCTGATTTAGTACATATACCAAACCAGTAAAGCTGGATTTTTTCCATATTTAACACAAGATTAAATGATTATTTTTTCAAAACATTAAAAGTTTTTCAAGACAACATTGTTTTAACTTGTTGCAAAACATAATTTAATTTGATTCCAGGACAAAATGCTGAAGATTTATACCAAAGGTACCAAGTAAAGATTGACCAAAACTTTTTTCCTGAAGTGATCATTGAGCCTATGCATGACATTTCCAACAATTTCAAATTTACACCAGGCAAAGACTTTGGCCAGCCTGTGCAGCCACACAAATTGTACAAATTCTTCACTTTGCACTTATAGGTAGACAAGGTCTAAAAGTATCTTTAGACAGACATATAATCTTCTAATTGCACTATGTCCAGGCTGCTCAATGTTGGCACCTCATACACATGTCAGTGTTGGAAATGTCACACAGTGGTTTTAATAAACTAGAAAGCCATGAATGGCTTGAGTCGCTCCACAGGCTTCGAATTCTTGTAAAGCAATAAAAGTTTTGACTGGACTTTTAGATATTTTGGAATCTACTGATGTTGAAAATGATTTTCAAAGTTTCAACTATATAACACATAGAGAAATGACATCCGCCCATAAAATGCATATTTTCATCTGATCACAATAATTTTTTGTAGACTGATTAAGGGTCACTAAAGGATAATTCCAGTAAAATTTGGTTGATATCCATTGGTTAGATTCTGAGAAAATGATTTCCAAAGTTTCCACTATATAACACATAGAGAAATGACATCCGCCCATAAAATACATAATTTTCATCTGATCACTATAAGTTTTGGTAGACTGATAGAGGGTCACTCAAGGATTATTCCAGTAAAATTTGGTTGATATCCATTGGTTAGATTCTGAGAAAATGATTTCCAAAGTTTCCACTATATAACATATAGAGAAATGACCTCCGCCCATAAACTGCATATATTTCATCCGATCACTATAATTTTTGAAAGACTGATAGAGGGTCACTCAAGGATCATTCCACTGAAATTTGGTTGATATCCATTGGTTAGATTCTGAGAAAATGATTTTGAAAGTTTCCACTATATAACATATTATAGAGAAATGACCTCCGCCCAGAAACTGCATATTTTTCATCCGATCTCAATAATCTTTTGTAGACTGATAGAGGGTCACACAAGGATCATTCATGTAAAATTTCATTGGTATCCATCAATTAGAATCTGAGAAAACTCACTTTTTACCATATTTGGAAATTAGCCACGCCCATTAAATCCATGTTTTTCATCGGATCAAAATTTCTTGAACAACTTTGAAAGAGGGTCACCCAAGGATCATTCCTGTGAAGTTTGGTTAAAATTCATCCAGTAGTTTCTGAGGAGAAGATTTTTAAAGAAAAAATTTACGACCGGACGCACAGACGCACGGACGGACCGACGCACGACGGTCATAACGCCATGACAATAGCCCCAGTGGCTTTCAGCTAGTGGAGCTAAAAATTCAAGTAAGATGTATTCTTGAACAACTAACACCCATTTCTTAGATTGTTTGACCTTTATAAATGACCTTGATATTGTTGGATGACCTAGACCTTGACATTCATTCTAGTTGTATTGATTAGCGAACCATCATGTCATATATGAGAATAGTGTCGTGTTGAATTTAGAGGATATTTTCAGTTCACAGTTTTTTGCAGACAAACCAACTGACAGGTAGATACCAGTAAAACAATATGCCCTCTATCTATCGTTACATGGGCATGAAAATAAAACAAAACAGCATACAAGATCACATTTACACAAAGGTATAGACTACAAAAAGAAATGCTTATAGCATTGTTTAACAAATACAAAATAACAACAACAACAATTTTCTAACCTGGTTTTACCTGAAGTTAAGACCTAAGTTTAATAATTGATTCACAAATACTTGTGGTATATTCTTTAACAGCTTTGTAATTTAAAAATGTTTCACATTGTAAATTGAATTAATATAGTATTTCTACCAGTCATCATATACCTACAGAATTTTTTAGATAAATATAGTCTGTATTCAGTTTAACAACTTTATTAATTATTATCACTCATTATTTTGATATGAAGTGTTTAGTAACTCTTCAAGTTAAAACAATAAGCAAACACAACAAAGCAAGGTACCATTTCAGAAACATTTCAATATGGTTCACTTGAATAAAGGGCAGGAAAAACACTGAATAACAAGAGGCCCAAGAGGGCCTGTATCGCTCCACTGGATTTAAAATCTCAAGATTTGAAAGAGAGATATTGAAAATAGAAGGTAATGAAAGTGAGCAGCATTCAAAAGGAATTCTGACTTTTTCTAAGTTGAAACTAACTTATGATGAAATGAACTTATTTAACTAATATGTAAAATTACAAGTAAGAAAACTATATAGATATCACTTTGAAACAAGAGGACCAGAATGGCCATAAACCGCTGACCTGAATTTTATTGATCCAGTGGATCTCATCCAATCCAAATTTCTTGAACAACTTTAGAAGAGGGTAACCCAAGGAACATTCTAGTAAAGTTTCATTGAAATAAGCCAAATGGTTCAGGAGGAGATGTCGTTCCAAGATTTCGGGGTCAAAATAAGCCCCGCCCTGCCACACCCATATTTGGGGGTCAATCCAAAATTCTTGAACAACTTTAGAAGAGGGTCACACAAGGAACATTCTGGTAAAGTTTCATTAAAATTGGCCTAATGGTTCAGGAGGAGATGTAGTTCAAAGATTTCGGGGTCAAAATAAGCCCCGCCCTGCCACGCCCATATTTGGGGGTCAATCCAAATTTCTTGAACAACTTTAGAAGAGGGTCACACAAGGAACACTCTGGTAAAGTTTCATGAAAATTGGCCTGATGGTTCAGGAAGAGATGAGGCTCAAAGATTTCGGGGTCAAAATAAGCTCTGCCCTGCCACGCCCATATTTGGGGGTCAATCCAAATTTCTTGAACAACTTTAGAAGAGGGTCACGCAAGGAACATTCTGGTAAAGTTTCATTAAAATTGGCCTAATGGTTCAGGAGGAGATGTCGTTTAAAGATTTAGGGGTCAAAATAAGCCCTGTCCTGCCACGCCCATATTTGGGGGTCAATCCAAATTTCTTGAACAACTTTAGAAGAGGGTCACACAAGGAACATTCTGATAAAGTTTCATTAAAATTGGCCTGATGGTTCAGGAGGAGATGAGGCTCAAAGATTTTGGGGTCAAAATAAGCTCCGCCCTGCCACGCCCATATTTGGGGGTCAATCTAAATTTCTTGAACAACTTTAGAAGAGGGTCACGCAAGGAACATTCTGGTAAAGTTTCATGAAAATTGGCCTAATGGTTCAGGAGAAGATGTTGTTCAAAAATTTTGGGGTCAAAATAAGCTCCGCCCTGCCACGCCCATATTTGGGGGTCAATCTAAATTTCTTGAACAACTTTAGAAGAGGGTCACGCAAGGAACATTCTGGTAAAGTTTCATGAAAATTGGCCTAATGGTTCAGGAGAAGATGTTGTTCAAAAATTTTGGGGTCAAAATAAGCCCCGTCCTGCCACGCCCATATTTGGGGGTCAATCCAAATTTCTTGAACAACTTTAGAAGAGGGTCACCCAAGGAACATTCTGATAAAGTTCCATTGAAATTGGCTCAATGGTTCAGGAGGAGATGTCGTTCAAAGATTTTGGGGTCAAAATATGCCCCACCCTGCCACGCCCATATTTGGGGGTCAATCCAAATTTCTTGAACAACTTTAGAAGAGGGTCACCCAAGGAACATTATGGCCAAGTTTCATCAAAATCCACCCATTGGTTCAGGAGGAGAAGATGTTTAAAGAAAAGTTTACGCACGCACGCACGCACGGACGGACGGACGGACGCACGACGGACACCTCGCCATGACAATAGCTCGCTGGCCTTCGGCCAGTGGAGCTAAAAATGCCAATTTAGGAACGATTTCAACAATCAAAATTCTACAATGGCATGCATTCTCCATTTACTTTTTCCTATGTGAAGATTCTTCAAAATGTCAAACAATGAACAAATAAATCAATAGATGAGTTTCTTAGAAGAAAAGCTTTATTAAGAAGAAACACTGAATTAATTGTTCCATAATTTTCTCTAATCAATAATAAATCAATACATATTTATCTAGATAAATCAGTAGTAGGTATACAATACTTAACATAATTCTTTTGAAATTCATATCAGAATATGAATGTGAAAATCTTACAGATCTCAGATAAGGAGATATTACGAGATCTCACTCAAATATCACAACTTTACAACCTATAAACAACTAAATCTTCACTTTTAAGAATTTTGAGATGAAAGTCTGATTGTGTTCAAGTAACCAAAATGGTTGTTAACTGATATTCTGCTTTGCTTGCAAAACCATGTACAAAACAAAATACCATTTACCTTTACTTTAATATGATATAATTTAATACGAGTAATTATTTTTGAGGTATTTTATGTTACAAAATGAGGTCTTTGTAGTTTATAAGGATAAAAATCTGATGATTGTATCCTTAAATATTTGACGGTTTTGAGGTATTTAATTTGTGAGGTAAATATTATTCAATTCACGAGGTATATATTCAACTCTGTAGAGAAACAAATAGAGGGGTATTTTGGATTTTAGATCAAAGTACTTCAAAAAATCATTGTACATCTCCTATACTGTGGGAACTCATTCAATTAGTTGAGATAATTCAAATGAGTACCCACAACATAGGTTTTCATTGAGAAATAAAGATTTTAGACTGGCTTTTACCCCCTCTTATCTGTACCTCTGTTCAGTAATGATTTTCTCAAAAAGTCACAAATTCAATAATTCAACTCTTTGAGTGAAATATGAAAAGAGATTTTGACTTTTTTTTTAAGTTCAGAAGTTTTCCAATAACAGCAATATGTGATTGTCTGAAGTTGCAAATATATCAGTCTTCTTTGTGGTGGGATTTAGCCCCAAGAGAACTTTTTTATCATTAAATAAATGTTGATGAAACTTGTGTAATTTTAATTGCTAGAGATTTGCCCATTCAAGCACAGTCTGTTTATTCGAAAAAAAATCTCAAAATTCAAAAAGTGAAGAGTGTTTCATTAACATAAGAGTAGAATTAATTTCACATACAACTTGAAAGCACTTAACTTGACAGTCAACAAACTTGGCAGAATTATAAACTTAACAATACTTCTAGTACTTTGATACATAACTCAGGATCAAAGTACTAGAATACAACATCCTACCTTAACCCTTTGCTGTTAAATCCCTGCTTTTTACGTGCCTGTGATTTTATGATTGAGAAAACATTGTGAAAAATGAAGAAATTGCTTCTGATAAGCAATTTCTTCTTTTTACACACTATTTTCTACTCTACTGAATGGTAATTTTTTAAATTAAATCTACTTTAAATTTTCGTCTGCAAAACCTTTGAATTTGGACAGGTCCAAAATTTTGTAAAACAGGAAAGGGTTAAGTCATTGAAAACATTTCTATAAAATTAACAGTTACATAGTTAAATGTCTTTTAGTTAAAAAGGTAATCAAAAGTTCTATAAGAAGAAAAGAAAATCATTTTTCTCTTCTCATTTAAATCTACCAGTAAACATTTACAAGATATTTCAGTGCTTCTACTCACAATGAAAATTATTTTATAGAAATGACAAACAAAACATTAAGGGCCCATTTTACTAATTTTTTAAGAAAAAAATTATCATAAGTCAAATCCACCAATCATACCTGATGTTTTCATTCACTGTTAGATTCTGCCTTGCAATATCTCATTGAAGACAATTCCAAAGAGATGATGTATGTCAGAATTCCATATTTAGTTACTGCTGCAGAAGCAACTTTAATTTTTGACTTGCGAAAAAAATGAACGTAGAATCTTAAGTAAAACAGGCCCAAGTCTCTTTTTCACACAATGATACTGATGATACAAATAGCCAAGCAAAAGGCAAGATTGATTCATTGAGTAACTTTTTTACCTTGTAGGGTTTACATAATTAAAGACTGGTTGAATTTAGGGAGAGTTGCAGATGAAACATTTCAACAAAATCAAATATTTTGAATACTGTAAACGACCTTTGGTTTTTTTTTATTTCGATTTATTGGCGGTGATTTGTTTCAGCGCAACTTACATGAAACCTTTTATCTATTTTTCATATTCCGTAGTTCAAAACGTCAAAAGTATCAGAAGGCAGTTTTCTAGAGAAATACTTGCTTTTTTGTACGTAAAAAAATATAGTGTTTTCACACCTATCATGAGAGTATTATTTTGTTTGTCAGTTTTTCACACGTTTTACTTTTTCAATTCAACCAACTTGAATCTGAACACTTAAAATATCTACCTTTAAGTATTTTCAGATTTAAACAGTTTCCAGCAGATTTTCTTATATTAATTTGAATTAATGAGGTCTGCATATCTATGATAAAGAATTCATAAACATCGACTTAAACATTCCACGAAACTGCACTACCTTCATGAGGAAGAAATGTTTCATTAAGTTATGACATACATGTATATTGGCGGTGGATTAATTTTGGCACATCTTAGCTTGACCGCCAATATAGCCAAAACAAAACCACCACCAAAATTAACCTGTTTACAGTATTTAAGTAAAAAAATTAAATAAGATATTAATAAATTGTGTTTTCCTATTAATATCATCATTTTCAACATTTCATTCTTAAGACATTTTTTAACGAAATCAAAATTGTCATCTGTGATTTGTTTAAATTTGAACCAGTCCTGAGTTTCTAAGTGTGATAAACATGTCCTATGTTCAGGATGACAAAACAGTTCAAAATGTTTGCAGTTTTATACCCGCTTTGTGTTCAATGCAGGGCATAAATTGCTACCAGTTTAAGTTAAGAATGACACACTCGCTAAAATTTGAAGCATTAGAATTGACTTTTATATTAAATGTACATCATATCTGAGGTAATTCTAGCTATAAAATACCCATAGTCCTTTATAGAAAAAAAAAACAAAAATATATTCTATAAACTACAAAAATTGAGGTACTATATATAGAGGAGAATTAATGTAAAGGGATCGTTACAAGACTATTGTTGATACTTGTGCACACTGTATAATGTATTTAAATTCTTAATTTTTGAATATTTTTCACACTGTTAGATTTGCTCATATAACGAAATGTAGAAATATATTATGATAAGATTTAGTATTAGAGCAGAATTTTCATGAATTTTGGAAAAGCGAAAAAAGTGGAAAACTCTCCATGTAGCTAAAATTCCATTCATACAGTAATAAAATAATTAACAATAGGCTTTCAACCATCCCTAAATTTGAGGTTTGGATGTTCATAAAAGAATTTCCTTCACAGAATCAAAAAACACACTATGAAAACAGCATTAAATTTTGAACTCCATAATAAGGGTTGTCATAAGACTAAAATATATAACAAAGGCTATGATTTGTAAAGACATGCCTCTTTGACAAATCCAAGCATATGTTATATATTTCTCTTTCTTGCACTAGGGGTCTGAATTAAGTTTAAAAAAGCTAATATTTTTAAATCATCAAATATTCTATCAATGCAATCATTGTCACCAAGTTATAGGTTAAAAAAAGCACTGTGTGCTCAGTGAGCTAAAAACAATATCAAAATAAAAGTATCAATATAAAGAGAAATCTAAAGGTTATCATTTTGGGCTTGAAAATAAAATAACAAATGATTAAAATGAAAAGACCTAGGTTGCTGACAAAATAAAAAAAATAGCCAATATTCAGCACCCGAAATCAGTTTTACTGGTTTAATAATAAGCTTTTTTTTATAAATATTCAAAAATCCCAGTCAAATTGTCTTTTCCCAAAAGTATTGTTCTTTATTTTCTCACAAATGCTGACTTGTAAAGAATCCAGTTTGAATTTTGAATTTTTACTTGATTCTTTATTGTTTCAAGCTCTTTACAACCGATTTCAAGGTTAAGACAACAAGTATCTGGTGTTGTATGCAACACATAAAGTCCCCTACCGGCTTCGTTTGTCTCAATGTTTTCCCACGCCAATTCTATCAGGGACGTCAAAACCAGGTCTTGTTTTGGAAAGGGTTAAACAAGACTTACATGAGTTGTTGTCTCTGCTGTGCCCACTATACAATTCATGCAAGCAATAGACAGATGCAAGAAATAGTATCAATAACAGTTACCTTGTCTGATCCTTGTCTGATGTTTTTCTTCAGTCTTGTTGGTAAGAAATGAGAACTTTCACTGGAGGTGATTAATACTGCTGCATCACCACCCTGACTAACATGGCTTATAAATTTTTTTACATTTTAAAACAGGTTTCATCAAGTTAGCTTGCTTAGTTATTAAGTTATTGCAGGATCCATTTTTTGCCATATTTTCACTATTTCCATAACCATATCAACAACAATTTTAGTCTAAAAACAAAAATAAAATGATGTGCATAATCTACACATTGCCATATAGTCATATACCAAGTCTCATCAAACTAGCTTGCTTAGTTATTATCTTATCGCAGGATCCCATTTTTGGCCATATTTTCACCATTTCTGTAACCATAGCAACCTCAATTTAAGTCGAAAAACAAAAATAAAATGATGTGCATAATCTACACATTGCCATCTAGTCATATACCAACTTTCATCAAAAACGCTTGCTTAGTTATTAAGTTATCGCGGGATCCAGATTTGAGCGGACAGACGGACGGACGGACAGACGGAGGGCAAACCTATAGTCCCCTCCGGTGTGAACACCGGTAGGGGACTAATAAATTTCAACTGTTTAGAAATTAAGAAATTCTTTATTTGAGGTCTGCTTACTTAATGCAAAACTATTTTATAGTAAAATTCATAGCTAAGAACAATAAACAGTTATTCAAAAATTTCTATAGAGTTAATACTGCAGGCTATTTATTTGGTTACTCTGCTTTTTACATGTGCAAGTCATATCTAGATAATCTGGGCTAAACCATATCGTCAAGCAACAAAACCATTTTTGACCTGATATCACCTGCCTGATAACATGAAATGATATCAGGCAGTTTACTTTTTAAAAACAATTTGCATTTTCACAATGTTATCTAGGAATACTTTCACTTAAATTTCTCTGATTTGTAGGTTTCACAAAATGAAGCCCCTAAAAATGATCGCATGAAAAATAAAACACCATGCCATATTGGTGTCTTAAATATCAATTTTATCTCATCTCAACTGTGATAAATTTCCATGATGATACTTTGATAAATTCTACCAATCTAGACCAGATAACATTCACTTTTTTAGACACTAGATCTAACATGATATTCTCTATTTTCCAATGTAGTACGGCCACAACACATCATTTTTATGTGAAATATTTCATCCTTTTATAATATAAGCATCAAAACAAATATAACTACTTCTTTTCAAGAAATGAATGGGAAATAATATAACATAAGAGGACAATAATGGTCTGTTATTGCTCACCCGAGTCTCCTTGGACCCTTGGGATAAATTAGATAAGCAGATGTGAACAAACGCAATCTTCATATTAAAAATCTTAGGCTTCTAGTTTCAGAAATGAAACATTACTGAATTTATCTTATAACTATACAAACATCCATGTGATAACACCTCATGTGATATTTTTATATCACGTGGCTATTACTATTTCAGAAACATGGCAAAAACTTGTATTTCTGTTAGAAACTGAAGAAAACAAAATTATCTGATATATATTTATTACGCGGAGCCATAACAATTACCAATTCCCCGAAATTCGTTAGATATTTTCTTTTAATACAATACACTAAGTATGTTTTATATATATTTCCATTACTTAATCCTGTGTTTAAATACTGTGTAAAATGAGGAGCTGCATGATACAAACAAGTTTGGTAGAGGTCATATGTGTATTACATATAAAATATCTAAGCTGTCTTTCAATCTGTTTGTTTCCAGGATTTTTTGTTTCAACAAAAGGAACATTGCTACCCAGTTTGACCGGGAATCCGGGATTACCCACTTAATCAGAATAACAAAGTTATTAAGGTGATTATGAAATAAAGACATTGCATCTTACAAGACAAACACTTAATGATCACAGTTATTCACCTGATGTATTCATATTCAGGATTGGTAAACATAGTAAAATACATCATTCTGTTTACAGAACTATCACTTTCTTTTCAAGAATAACAAGTTAAAAAGTCACTATCCAATATCTTATCACAAAGTTCTTCTCCATCAAATTATCACTTTCTTTTTAAGAATTAAAGTACTAGAAATACAAAACTAGAGCATTGCCTACAGGTGCCTTGGCTCTGCTGTTGGGTTCTGGATTGTGGGTAACAAAAACTATCTCAAAAAAGGGGCATAATTCACACAAACTTCATCTAGAGTTACAGCCTCTGTAAGTATATGTCCAGGGGTGTGGAAATACGACTTTTCTCCACTTGTCCATGGACAAGTAAAGGTCAATTTTCTACTTGTCCAGGATCAATATGAACTTGTCCACAAAAAATGAAATATTATTATTGAGAAAGCATTGTTTTAATGAAGAAAATGCTGTAATTCAGCATTTTCTTCATTAACGACAATGTTTTCCTCCACTTTCATACAAACAAAAGGATGTCTTTCCTCCTAGATCTTTTGAGTACTGTATCAAGATTTGCTCTGGTATTTACTTGTCCATGGACAAGTGGCCTAGAAAAATGTACTTGCCCGCAAGTGAAAATGCCTGTGTCGGACAAGTCGGGCATGGGAATTCCACACCCCTGATATGTCGCTCTTTTGATAGTGAATAAGTATGCCAAGTTGCAAGGGAATGCCTTTGGTAATACCAGAGCTAAGTGTCACAGTTTTTGTGACAAGAACAGCACCAAGGTTATAGCAGCACCTCCAGTTTTCTCAGAAAACTGCTGAGCTAATGAGAATACTAAATCTTATCATCACAGGCCTGAACATGTACTCCTCTGACTATCACATTCTGTTTAAGAAATACATGAACAATTTCTCATGTGACTATCGATTAGAGATTACAATTACACGGCAAACTTATTTGTAAAATTTCTAATAATCTCTCTTTGCAAAACCACTTCCTTGCATTTCATGTTCCTTATTTGGATGAACCAAAATACATTACTATTAGTATGATATCATACAGTCAGCAAAGTCATTGGTACTGTTTCATATCTTTTTGCAAGATTAGAATAATAATTTTGATTGCAATCAATTGAGGGTTCAATGGGAAATTATTGTTAGTGTATACATTTATACACACCAACAAAAATTTTGCATTGACTCTCAAAACTTTTAAGGTTTTATTAGAATAAAAGAAATTTGAAAAATCTACAGAAAAATCGAAAAACCTGGTATTTTAGCTTTTTAGATAATGGCTTGCTCTAATTTGTTTACATAACTTCCTATTTATGTACTCAAAACATTAATTATTGAACAAGGTTCATAACATAACTGTACATGTATTTAATACATACTCTTTAACATTCAATTTTCATAAAGATTGTCTATTTATATAGCATAATAAACCAATCAAAAATACCCATTCTCATTAACTATATATCACAAGTGTTTCTACACTACATGGATAATATAATCAACAAAGAGTCATTAGGCTTTGCATGGAAGTCATCTGTATAGTTTAAGTTGAGAACTGACTTTCTTGTAACACTTTCCTGTTTTTCAAAATTTTGGACCTGTCCAAATTAAAAGGCTTTGCAGACGAAAATTTAAAGTGGATTTAATTTGAAAAATAACCATTCAGTAGGAGCAATTTCTTCTTTTCTTTACAATGTTTTCTCAATCATAAAATCACAGGCACGTAAACAAGGTGCCAAATTGTCACAAGATACGCCCGTCACACTGCTTAGTATTAACTGGGGGTTTGAATAGAACTGAGGTTATTTTGAATGAATTTGTGATAGTGTTATGGACCTTATACACTTGATATAAAGTATGAAGTCCTGAAACTTCTAAATTCATGCAAGCAAGATATACTTTGCACAAATTCAAATCTGAAAGGCAACTCACATAACAGGCCAGATAGAGTTATGAATCTTATACACTGCACTTCTCGTTTGTGAGATCTATGTACTCATAGTTTCATTATACTACCTACTTTACTTTGAGAGATATACTCCGGACAAACTTCAAGTCTGAAAAACAACAAAGGGCAATAACTCACAAAGTAAGCTGGGTAGAGTTATCTTTCTTGTGCAATGCACTCTGTATTCATAAGAAGAATATAACTGCCAAGCTTAAAGTCAATCGGACTTAAGGTGACAGAGTTATGCTCAGGACAAAGAAGTGGACGCCCGGACACCGGACGCCACGGGTGATCCCATAATACGTCCCGTCTTCGACGGTTGTGTAAACAGGATATTGACAGATGGTAGCCATTTTGTACAATATCTTGAGGAAGTCAAAGACACTCCTTATTAGAATCTGGAGATATTTTGTTTCAAAGGATATTCTTAATTGGCATAAATATTGAATATAAATATGTTCAAAACACTTAAAGAAAGGAATTTACATACACAAGTTGAAAATCTGCTGTGAAATTAATAATTATTTACCAGTCATAGGTGGCCATTTTGTTGGCCAACTGTGAAAATGTTCAAAAATATGATTTGGATGCTGAAAAGTGAACATTACTGAATAATTGTCATTTGGTTGGCATTTTGTTTACCATTTTTGAACATGGCATTCAGAGATTGGTTACTGTGGAACTCCTCTGATATGTTAATGAGAGTCAAACAACATTTAAAGAAACTCCGAATAAAAAGTGAAGGTTATGAACAATTCCTGATCTGCTAAAATCCAATTTTTGATTTTCATATAGATATCCATGTAGTGTATAGAAATATCTATGATATTTCAATAACAGAGGTCAATGGCTTATTGCAAAACAGTTGTACCTGCATATCAATGGCTCAGTGTGCAACAGTTGTAACCGCCTATATGTTTATAGGCAGTTACAACTGTTTTGTGCTGAGCCATCAATATATGTTTATAGGAAGTTATAACTTTTTTGCACTGAGCCACAGAGGTGTAAAATAGATAGAAGGGGACAATGCCCGTCAAAAAATTTTTCTCATTGAAACCCTATTTTGATGGCTCTCATTGTTTTGTCTAAATAAAACAATAAGTTTCCCAAGGTTTTTTTTTCGTAAACAGTTGAATAATTTTAATCTGAAATCCAAATAAATTACCTCCCTTTATCTATCACCCTGTAGGGAGGTATTCAATCTACCCATACAACAAGCACTTTACTTATCACTTAACTTTAACAAGTTAGAAACTTTAACAAAACAACAACACTTCAAAAATACCAAAGTATTCATAATACTTTGATCCAACAACATGATAACATTTTGAATGTTACCAAAATACATTTCCTGTCTTTATAATTGAAATAATTGAGCTATAGATTCCACAAAGAATTAAGATACCAACTATAATCTATTATCTCCTCTTTATTTACCGACATGTATTTCATATTTATGAGTTTGGCTATATCAGTTATTCATTAACAGAATAAAGTTTTTGACTTGTAAAACTACTCTCAATTCTTTGATACTTGTACATTTTATGTAATGTGAAAAAGAAGTTATATCTTTTTTATGATTACAAACTTAAGGTTGTTATAGTTCCACAACATTTCAGAACTCATGATTTTTCAAAATGTTTTCAGAGGTTTCCTCATGAAATCATTAGGAAACCTTGATTTAACACTGTTTAAGTTTTGAATTCAGATACATTGTAGAATTATAATGGGTTCACTACCTTAAAATAAAATAACATGCAAACCTGTTGCGAAGCTTTCAGCTTTTAAATCTAATAGAACAGGATAAGAAATAACAGTATAAAAGTGATAACTAATTGAAAATCATGGACTAGGTCCGTTTCTATAGTAACAAGAAAGACTCTATGGGAGAAACAAAATTAACTCTTATCATGCTAAATCTGGAATATTCCTGCTCTGGAAGAAGGTAAAGACAAAAAAGAGCCAGATAATATAGGCAGTCTGATCTCTGTCTGTACCAACTTTTTTTTAAGAAAATATTGTAAAAAAAAAGTTGGTACAGACAGAGATCAGACTAAATATTGTCTCACAATAAGTCCATTCAGTGCCATCAACACTTTGATTTCATTTTTTTATTTCATTCAAGGTTCATTCAGCATGACAAGTGTTAAAATTCTGAGAAATATTGTTTCTAATGACAAAACTATTTGGTGATAATATGACAAAATCATCTGGTGCTTATTCAATTTTTGGGCAAACTTATTTCAGGCTCTGACGGGGCCCCGTTGTTGTTTTTTCAGCCTGAAACCTGCCCTGCGTTCAGGCTGAAAAGATGTTGCAAACTGTTTTCAAGTTATACCCCACTTTACACGCAAGAGCACAAGTAAAGCAGAATATAACTTGAGCCATTTTGTGATCCTGAACACAGGGCTTGTTTCAAGCTAAAAACAACAACTACAGGCCCAGTCAGGCCTGAAATAAGTTGGCCCTTTGTCCCTGTTGCAGTTCAACTTGAATAATTTATCATTGAAACAACATTCCACATTTTTCAACATCAATATTTCAATATAAACTATAAATGTTTAATCAATAAAGGAACAGAAAAATCTGTTGAAGATACCTGTATAAATTCCTTCAATAACTATAATAACCACTTTTTATCTATAAAATATTGGCCCTTCTAATACTGCTGACAGTATATTCCTATCATACACAAAGCTTTGGCAGGCAGTATCAATGGCTCAGTGTGAAACAGTTGTAACTGCCTGAAAATATATGGGCAGTTACAACTGTTTTGCACTGGGCAATTGGTATAGACTGAGAGCAGCCTGCAGACATAAAAACGGATCTTAGCGTAAAGTGTCTGCTTACTACCTTATCATTTTGAGAAAATTCTGAGCCTGAATAGTTAAAATGTCCAAATTTGTTTGAAACAAAAATTGAATTCAACGGGTGAAGGGTTTAAGGTCGAGACTGGCAGCAAGAAACAGGACCATCTAGAAAGTGGGAAAAATATCAAAGGCTGATTGGCTAAATCATTAAAATGACAGATAGCTGTTTCCAATCAAATATTAATTGACCAATCAAATATTAATTGACCAATCAAATAATTCATTTTGAATGAAGATCCTTTATCATTTTTTAGAAACTTTTGTTCAATAGTCCACTTCAATGTGATAACGCTCAAGTTTAACAGATAAACCTGTAGTTACCACATTTAAGTCAACTACAAAAATATCGTTTTTTGTTTCTGTCAATGACTACATACTTTGCTGATAATCTTGAGTTGGCAGAGGTTTGATTAGAGGTTTGACTCTTGTCTAATATCTTTATTTCTCAATGAAACCTTATGATGTGGGTACTCATTTGAAATGTCTCAGAGACAATTCCAATGAGTACCCACATCATAGGGTTTGAGCAAGGACTAATGAAATATTTAAATTTGAAATCCAAATACCCCTCTATCCATAGCTCTGGTTGACATGCCTTGTAGGAAGTAAAGCAGTCTTGCCAGATGACCACAAATAAACCGCCTGATTTTTGAATATCAGTGATAATTAGACCCCACTTTCACAGGTGGTCCTCCTTCTTTCTATTTTAATTTAAAAGTATTCTCTAAACAGGCTATATTATATTTCTACATACATGTACAGTGGATATTGCTCAAGCGACCACGTCTATTAAGCGACCGATTGTATTAAGCAACCACTATAAAAACCGCAATCAAAATCTCTGAAAATAGGACATTCTTATCAAAAAATTGGTTATTGTTGAATCTTATGCTGTTAGAACCCATTAGAATCGTCTCAATAAGATGATTCTAATGGGTTCGAACATCATAAGATTCCGTATGACTTGACCGACAATTGATAAGTGGTATCAAAATGAACTGTCACATTTACCACAGTATTTCGTATTAAGCGACCATTCCCATAAACGACTGCTTTTTGGCGGTCCCTTAAGTGGTCGCTTAACACAAGTTTTACTGTATATCAACAATTTAGTGATTCTCTTTTTAACTTATGCCTTTCAGGCCAACCCCTGACAAAGAGAGAAAGAGGTATAGATAAGAGGGTTTACTGGATTTGTCTTGATACGAATAATGAATACCCACAATATGGCAGTGATATTGAATCAATTGTGGCCCGTCAGGGAAAAAGGACCTTTTGGTAGGGTGTAAAGTGTTAACCCTTGTAAGAACGAGAGGCTGACTAGGGTCCAAACTTTTCACACTAGGGTGATTTTCAAACTCTAGAATTATCATTTCATCTTCCAGTGAAATAATTGTCAAAATGTGACATCATGTGGACCTCCACTGGAACCAATCTCTTTATCAAATAATTGTTTTACAGAGTGTCCATTTGGTCCTTTTGTAGCATAAAAGGATCACATTTATAACATAAATCCAATCATGCCCTCTAAATATACCTCAGACTTTTACACGGTGGGGAATCATGTGATACAAATTTTTCTATACTGGACTATAATTCTGTAAATACTTGACAGATTTAAGAAAAAGGTTTCAAGCGGAGAATTGGAAAAACCCCAGTGATTTGCTGAATGCAAAAGATCTTTAAATAATCCACTGATAAAAAAGTTATTGTCGACCATGTAAATTTTCCTTGGTCACCAATTTTTCTTTCACCAGTAGATTTCAAAAGATCTGCAATATCCAGCAAATTCCTGATTTTCCCCACCTTCTATGACTCAAAAGGAATTCAAATTGCTCATATATTAACAGAATTATTCATGATTATCTGAAATTGCCTCAAAGTTTTCACTTAATTTCATCCATTTTTCTTGTCATCTTGAAAATACATTTTAGAGAATAGATCCACGTGACTTTTAGAGAAATGGTATCGGCGATCAACTTCATATTTAAACTGTTGATTACAGACCTGGCATTTATATGGTTTAATATTCGCATGTATACGCATGTGAGCCGTTGTGTTGTTCATGTGACGTATAACACGACAGCAAATGCGGCACTGATAACCAGTCGCCACTTTTATAAAATTACCTTTCCCGTATTTCTTGGTTGACTGGTCGTCCCTGATGGCTGGAGACGCTTGACTAAACGAGGCTCGATCATAATCAGACTCTTCCCCAACTTGACCTGATATGTTGACAGTGCCCTCTGGTGGAGGGTCGTCTGCTGATGATGGATAAACATCATCCACCGACATCTTGCGCTTTTTGTTACTCAAATCTAGACCCTCGTCACCAGCCTCTTTCCCTTCATCGTCAATGACGAGCGGAGTATCCAAATTCTCTACAAAACTCGAACTTGGGAATCTAGAGCGACCACTATGTAGGGGCTCCTGTGATGCTATAGAGTGAAATTCACTTAATGACTGGCTTCGTTCACGTGCAGGATGAATACGGGCTGGAGGTATAAACTGTCTATGTATCGGAGTTAGTAATCCTAACGAAGAATGAAACAAGTTCTGCTGCACCTTCACAGCTTCTTCAAACGTTTTTGTTAAGTCCGGCTGAAACACCATTTCTGGTGGTTTAGCCAATCCTGAGTCAATAATACCCGACTCTTTTTCTTTCCCCTGAATATAAGATGGCGAAACAGAGCTAGGACTCACGAAAGTGTCAGACGCGCGTCTTTCTATCAAACTCTTTGGCTGTTTACGTCCCCCACTTCCCTGACGATGATAGCTCTTCATTTCTGCCTTTTTGTGACCCCTATAAAGGTCCCCACCCATAATCTCCCCTCCATAATCACGACTGTCCACTGAGATAGAAGTTTCGCCGCGTATAGTGTCTGTATCTGGTACCACAAACTGAGATTTGTATTTCTCTTCAGCCTCAGTTTCATATTTCAACTTGTACGAGTTGTTATTTTCACCGTCATGTACGGACAGGTTTGATTTATATGCTGCATCAGCGTAGGTTGTAAACGGTACCTTGTACATAAAGAATGGGTTATACCCTGATTCATTGGAGCTGACAACACCTGGGTTTATAACAAGACCAAAATTGACCCCTGGATTCATGCTACCTGAGGGTTCGGGCCCTGGACTTGAAGACGGAGGGGCAGTGACAGTGGACGATGGTTTGGCATTAAAACTGCCGCTCTCACCTGATTGGATCCCTGCACCACTACCATACTGTAGAGACTTTGGCGTGGGCGAGAGTTGAAACTCTGCGGATAATCTGCCGGGCGAGGTTGTGGGTGTAGAACTGGCCTGAAGTGTGTGTTGGGGTGGCTTGTGATAAAATTCTGTTGGACTAGAGAGAGAGATTTGTTTTATATTATCCACGCTTTCGCATACTGGGCTCTTGGTGAGTGGTTTCCCTTTATCGAAGATTTCTGCACTGTTAGCGCCACCCTGATGTCTTCCTGAGATGCCACATTTTACTCCGCTTTTCTCGTTAAATTCCACTGAGAGTCTCCCTGAATGCTCCGCCCATGACCCCGATGTTTCTGTGTATGGTTTTGACGTATCTGAATATTCGTGACATGTCATCATAGATACATCCTCGTCCAAACTCTTAGAGCTGGCGGAACTTTTTCTACGATTTGGAGAAAAGACGGAATCTGAGGTACTACTTTCTCTGTCATATCTTGGTCGAATAGCTCCTTCCTGTAATGGAAATTTGGGACTGGTTTAAATTTTGCCTTATTACTTCAGTATTAAATCCAAATCATAATTATATGAAGAATTTATGACAATTATACCACTTGCCACTTTGAACAAAGAATGTTGCTATTTTGGTATGAGGTAGAGACAATAATCAAGGTTACTTAAGTTGCAGTTGGATCTTAGTTTAAAATAAAAAAAAACTGTTTTTTCTCTTTTAGCCAAAATTGAAGCTCAAAACATGATGGAAAGACAATGATGTAATACCTGCCTAATAGATAAAGGATTCTTTTGTACTGTAAGACATTTACCTCCTATAAAATCTAAGTATTAAAAATAACAAAGTGCAACAACTTCAAAATTATTTAAGCAAGAGTTGTTATTCAACTTTAGGAGATATGCTCCAGACATAATCTAAGTATCAAACAAGTTTAGTGACGGAAAGACGGAATGACGGAATCGGAATGACGGAATGACCAAATCGGAATGATGGCATGACGGAGAGCATTACTGAGGCCCATAGTGGCCCTAAATCGCTCACCTGAATGAACTGTCTTTAAAAAGGTTTAGAAAAAGAATGATGAATGAATGTCACTCAGCTAAACCATGCTGTTGCTTCTATACAATAAGAGATTCGTTTTTACAATTTTCAGGTTAACTTACAAGGATTTTCTATGATTTGACCTGTAACCTAAATTTTCAACCAAGTAGAACTAATTTCAGACTCATTCAAAATTGAATAAATTCAATCATTGTGATCCAACTTCAGGTTGATCCGGCCAAAAATGTGGCCTCTAGAGTACAAATAAGGTTTTTCTAAGATTTGACCCCATGACCTAGTTTTTGACTCCAGTTGACCCAATTTCCAACTTGTCCAAGATTTCATCAAGACAATTATTCTGATCAAATTTCAGGTTGATCGGGAAAAAAAAATGTGGCCTCTAGAGTGCATACAAGGTAAATGTTGACGATGGACGACGGACGGCAGACATCCACCTAACCACAAAAGCTCACCTTGAGCACTTCGTGCTCAGGTTAGCTAAAAATACCAAAAGGCAATAACTCAAAAATTATGTTAGCAAGAGTTGTAGTTCTTATGCATAGCACTTCTCCTCCATGAGATCTATCCACCCATAAAGTTTCAAGTTTGTAGTTGAATTGGTAGTTGGTAGTTAAATTAGTTGTATATGTGATAAAAGAGTAAATATTGTCTAAAACCAAGGGGATATCATTCTTTAATCAGGGGGAGTTGGGACTTCAACTTATGTCTTGCAAAACTTCAAAATGTGATCAATACATGCATAAAGTTTTATTTGTATCGGAGCAAAACTTAAAGAGGAGTTTGTGACACAAAATTGGTACTTTTTTGGAACACACAGACAGGCTGACTCCAGTATATCCACGAAAACATTCATTAAGTGGGGTTATTCATTTAACGAGGGTATAATGAAAAACTATGTTTTGTGGTGGTATAAAAGAAAGCATTAAAATGGGGATATTTCATTCTTACAGAAAGTTAAACTGGTGAACATATCAAATTGGTACAGGCTCCAAAATTAAGACAACTTGATACAAAAAAGCATTATGATAGGTTTACATCATACTTACATGGTGATAGACAGATGAAGATGCAATACTGGTACAGGTCGCAAATGTCAGAATTAGCTTTATACAAGAGAGTATTATAATGGAGTTACATCATACTTACATGGTGACAGACAGATGTAAATCCAATACTGGTACAGGTCGCAAATGTTTGAATTAGCTTTATACAAGAGAGTATTATAATGGAGTTACATCATACTTACATGATGATAGACAGATGTAGATCCAATACTGGTACAGGTTGCAAACATCGTAATTAGCATTATACAAGAGAGTATTATAATGGAGTTACATCATACTTACATGGTGATAGACAGATGAAGATGCAATACTCGTACAGGTCGCAAATGTCAGAATTAGCATTATACAAGAGACCATTATAACGGAGTAACATCATACTTACATGGTGATAGACAGATGAAGATGCAATACTCGTACAGGTGGCACACATTGGAATTAGCGTTATACAAGAGAGCATTATAATGGAGTAAGATTATACTTACATGGTGATAGACAGATGAAGATGCAATACTGGTACAGGTCGCAAATGTCAGAATTAGCATTATACAAGAGAGTATTATAATGGAGTTAGATTATACTTACATGGTGATAGACAGATGAAGATGCAATACTGGTACAGGTCGCAAACATTAGATTTAGCATTATGCAATAGAGCATTATAATGGAGTTAGATCATACTTACATGATGATAGACAGATGATTGATTGATTGATTGAATGGAGTTTAACGCCGCTTTCAACATTATTTCAGTTATATCGCGGCGGCTTGAGCACCTAACAATGGATTCCTGGTATTTCTCTCACCAGTATAACCATCACATTCTTTCCTAGCCTCCAGCTGCTATCTCACATAGGTCTACGATTATCAACCCATTGGTGAGAGACAAATAGTCGGAAAGAATGAGTGCCGCCGTCGGGGATCGAACCCGGGACCTCTAGATTGACAGTCCGACGCGTTACCAACTGTGCTATGACGGCGGCCAATAGACAGATGAAGATGCAATACTGGTACAGGTCGCAAACATTGGATTTAGCATTATGCAATAGAGCATTATAATGGAGTTAGATCATACTTACATGATGATAGACAGATGAAGATGCAATACTGGTACAGGTCGCAAATGTCGGGGACAATAAATTACTTGTGTCACTAGTTGTACTGGATCTTGGCAGGTTTTCAACATCATCATCAACAGAAAATCTTCTGGTCTCTGAAACAAAATTCTTGTACCATTAATTCAACTATTCAAATGTATTGCATGCTTAAGTTAAGGATTGCCTGCATGTTTTGTGATATAGAAAGATTTAAAGATTAAAGATGCTTATTCTGACAAAAATTGTTCTAGAACTAATTCTCTTGATCTTTGAATATTCTTGTGACATTCATCAGGCATCTTATATTTCAATTAAAAGGAGTCCTCAAGATCTAAGACATAACAAGAGAACCATTGGCCCTTAAGTGTTAACCTGAGGCATTTAGTTGACAAATGTGGCAAAGTGTCAAACTACTATTTTTAAATTCATGACTGGCTCAACAAAAGTCCGAGATATCAGGAAGAAAAACATTTTTATTTAATTTCACGACATTTGAGTCAAAATGTTGCCTCAAATTGCAAAAAATATAGTCTCTAGATTGCACACAAGGTTTTGATTTGACCCAACAACCCCATTTTTGACACCACTTGACCAAATTTTAAACTTGATCAAGATTTGATAGAGACAAACATTCTGACCAACTTTCAAGACTATACGGCAAAAAATGTGGCCTCTAGAGTGCACACAAGGTTTTTCTAAGATTTAATCCCTTGATCCCATTTTGGACCCCACTAGACCCAATTTCAAACTTGACTGAGTTATGATGGAGACAAACATTCTGACCAAGATTCAAGACATTTGGTTCAATAATGTGGCCTCTAGAGTGCTCACAAGATGTTGATAGAAAACTGGACAACCGGATGACCGGACGACCGATGGCGGACACTGGACACAGCTCGATCACAATAGCTCACCATGAGCAGTTCTTGCTCAGGTGAGCTAATTAAGGTTATATGATGTCATATGATGTTGTATGATTTCCAACACCAACAATAATGCAGAAATATGAGAATTGCTCATCTTTTGGTTCCCACACAAAGATAATTTGCCAAGGTTATGGAAGCTCCTGATCTGAAACAAGAGGACTGTTGGCCCTGAGTTGCTGACAAGAGAAAATAAGTCTATAACCTACATCTCAGCAACCCCAGAAAAGTGATTTTTACATAATGAAACCATTTCAGCTCTGCTCTTACTACCTCATTGAGTTGAATTTGGCAATATGGTTTAACTATTTTGATGACTATAACAGACTTCTATATTGATCAAAGATCTTTCCCCTCTCCCAATTCTCTGTCCCTGGTAGACCAACATTAATTACTTGATGTATTTTCAAAACGGTATATATTAACTGATGGTCCATGACAAATATAGATGCTGACCTTCTGGTTTTGACAAAATTTTAAGACTTTAACATAGCCCCCAGACCTACACCATCCCTTTGGTGCTCTGTCCCTGGTAGCCCAACATCCATAATTTTATTTATTTCCATTAAGCTATATGAACTGATGATTTGACCAAATATAAAAGCTATAAGCCACCTGGTTCAGAAGAAGAATTTTAAAGATGTTTTTTTATAAATAGCCACTTGGTCCTATCCCCTCCCCTATGGTATCCCCCTGAATGCGCAGCACCAGAGGCACAGATAAGAGGGGGTATTTCTAGTCTATTTTTTTTATTTCTCATTAAAACCCTATATAGTGGGTACTCATTTGAATTGTCTCGAGGAGACAATTCCAATGACTACCCACTATATAGGTTTATGAAAGTATTTTTGAAATAATTTTATTTGAAAACTACCCCCTTTATCTGTAGCTCTGAGCACTGATGATTTAAGCATTTTTCTTAAAAATCTATCATCTCATTACCTATACCAAATATCAAGGCTGTTGGAGTTCTGGTTAAGATGAAGAAGAAATTTTAAAGATTTCTAAAATGACACCTGAGTACTACTCACTCCATTCTTGCTCTGCACCTGATGGCCCAAGAGTCATGATTTTAGCTATTTTCATAAAGATCAATAAAATGATGACTCTTGCCAAATATGCAAGCTGTTAGGGGACCTGGTTGAGAAAGAGGAGAAGAATTTTGAAGATATCTCATTTGACCAGAGTCCAACCCATTCCCCCTTGTGCTCTGCCCCTGGTTGCCATCCCGTCATGATTTTAGCTATTGTAATTAAGAGTTATTAGCTGTAGGGTTTCTGGTTCAGAAGAAGATATTTTATACATTTTTAAATTGATCTGAGGCATCCCCCTCCATCAAGTACTCTGTCCCTGCTAGTCCAACACTCATGATTTTAGCTATTTCAATAAAAGTCTATGAGACCATGATCCATGTCCAATTTCCAGACTGCAGGGTTCTGGTCAGAAGCAGAAGAGATCTTAAAGATTTCTAATTTGATCCAATTTGAACCCTTCCCCCTGGTCCTCTGCCCCTGGTGCACTGCCCCTGGTGGCCAAACAGCCATAATTTTAGCTATACTGATAAAGGTCTATGACCTGGTGATCAATACCAAATTTCAAGGCTGTAGGGTTTCTGGTTCAGAAGATAGATTTTCTTTAAACAAGAGGGCCAGAATGGCCCTAAACCACTCACCTGCATTTAATTGGTCAAGTGGATCTCATTCAAGAAACTTTTAGGCAAAGTTTCATTCACATTTGCCTAATTGTTGAATAAGAGCTGTAAGTCCAAAATTTACAGTGATAAAAGACCCTGCCCACACATCCATAACAGAGGAGACTCAAAATAAGCCCCACCTTTCCCACCCATATTTTATGGGAGCATATAAATTACGCGAACAATTTATAAAAAGGGTCACCCAAGGTACATTCTGGTAAAGTTTCATTGAAATTGGCCAAGTGTCTCAGGAAGATGTCGTTCAAAGATTTGGACTCAAATAAGCCCTACCCTGCCACACCAATATTTATGGGCCAATCAAAATTTGCGAACAATTTTTGAAAAGGTTCACCCAAAGAACATTCTGGTACAGTTCAATTAAAATCTACCCAGTTGTTCAGGAGATGTTGTTCAAAGATTTCCAGCTCAAAATAAGCCCCGCTCTGCCACCCCAATATTTATGGGCCTATAAATTTTGCAAACAATTTTATTTAAAAGGGTTACCCAGGGAACATTCTGGTGATGTTTCATTGAAAATGTCCCATTGGTTTAGGAGGAGATGTCATTCAAAGATTTCCAGACAAAAATAAGCCCCACCCTGCCACGCCCATATTAATGGGCATATCTAAATTTTGCAAAAAAATTTGAAGAGGGTCACCCAAGGAATATTCTGGTAAAAATTCATTGTAATCAGCCTTGTGGTTCAGGGAATATGTTGTTCAAAGATTTCAGGCTAAAAATAAGCCTGGCCCTGCCACACCAATATTTATGGACCAATCAAAATTTGGCAAACAATTTTTGAAAAGGGTCCCCAAAGGAACATTCTGGTTAAGTTTCATTAAAATTGGCCCCAGTGGGCTAAAAATAAGCCCTGTCCTGCCATGCCCATATTTATGGACCAATCAAAATTTTGCGAACAATTTTTGAAAAAGTTCACCCAAGGTACATTCTTGTAAAGTTTCATTGAAATCGGCCAAGTGGTTCAGGAGGAGATGTGGTTCAAAGATTTCCAGATCAAAATAAGCCTCGCCCTGCCACGCCAATATTTATGGGGATATCTAAATTTTGCAAACAATTTTTGAAGAGGGTCATGCAAGGAACATTCAGGTAAAGTCTCATTGATATCGGCCCAGTGGTTTAGGAGATGTTGTTCAAAGATTTCAGGCTCAAAATAAGCTCTGCCCTGCCACACCCATATTTATGGGCTAAACAATATTTCATGAACAATTTTTTGAAAGGTTCACCCTAGGTACATTCTGGTAAAGATTCATTGAAATCAGTCCAGTGGTTCATGAAGAGATTTTGTTCAAAGATTTCAAAGTGAAAAAATGCCATGCCAAAAATATTTATTGGCCAATCAGAATTTAGCGACAATTTTTAAAGAGGATCACCCAAGGAAAATTCTGGCAAAGTTTCATTGAAATCTGCCCAGTGGTTCAGGAGAAGAAGATTTTCTAAATTGTAGCAACAGACGACAGACAACGCATGACGGACAACGGACGATGCACAACGAACTCAGCATCTCCCTAAAAGCTCCCCTTGAGCACTTTGTGCTTAGGTGAGCTAAAAAACATGTTTTGCCATTGCAACCAGAATTTTCAACTGATTTTAATTCTTCAAGTTAATTTAGTAGAGGACCACCTAGGAAATATTCTGGGGTAAATCCGAGTTTAGATTTCAGGCTCAAAAAAAGCCCTGCCTTGCCACACTCATATTTGAGGGTCAAACAAAATTTCACATACAAGTTTTGAGAAGGGTCACCTAGGGAATATATCTTTCAAGTTCGGTTGAAATTGGCCTAATGGTTACTGAGGATAAAATGTTAAAAGGTTTCAGGGTCAAAAACTGCCCCACCCTGCAACGCCAATATTTGGTGGTCAACCAAAATTTCACAAATAAGTAATAGGAACCGTCACCCAAGGAACATTTCTGCCAAGTTTGGTTGAAATCGTCCAAATGGTTACTGAGGAGAAGATGTTTAAAGATTTCAGGGTCAAAAACTGCCTTGCCATGCCATGCCCATATTTGGGGTCAATCAAAATTTCACAAACAAGTTTTGTGAAAGGGTCACCCAAGTATCATTTCTACCAAGTTTGGTTGAAATTGGCCCAATGGTTACTGAGGAGAAGATGTTAAAAGAATTGTTGACGACTTCAGACTGATGACACACAACGGACAAAAGGTGATCACAAAAGCTCACCTTGAGCATGCTGTGCTCAGGTGAGCTAAAGAGGGGGATGGGGTTTTATTAGAGCATGGGGCTCTATTACAATTTTTAGGGTATATTAAATATAATTCCAGCTGTACCTGTACAATAATGTAGAAATTGTTTCTGCAGCTGTTCTTGATCAACAAGGAACCCTGTCCCCCTCTCTGATCCGAGATGGTCAGCTGTCCCGTCAACAACATTCGCTGTCAGAACAATTGATTCTTCTCCGGACTCGGCCAGCTGCTGCAACTGTATGGGATACAAACATTACATTTGAGCCTGTGTGTGAGATTTCCAACAACTTCAAATATGTGCAAAGCAAAAACTCTGATCAGTCTGTGCATCCAGAGTCTTTACTATGCATTTAGTAAATAGATAAGGTCTCGGAGAATCTGTAGACATCAGGTAACTTTATATTTACAGTAAGTGGCTTTCTATGCTACTCAATGTTTGCCCCCCCCCCCCCCCCCCCCAAAAAAAAATTCAAATTGTTGGAAATGTCACGCACAGGCTCATTTATCAGAGCTACAGATAGACGAGTTATTGTGGATTTCTTTTTACAACTGAAGAAAACCTTCACCCAAGAAACATCCCTGCCAAGTTTCAGCTTGGTTGGCCAAATGGTTAAGGAGATTTTTTTCGTCAATTTTCAGCCTTTCTCATAGCCCATTAGTTGAGGAAAATACTTTTTTAGACTTAACAATTTCTGGCCTTTTTGTTTCTATGACAACCATTTTTTGATGGAATTAAATTCTTTCAACAACTTTTGTAGAGTTTCATTAAAGATACACATCCCTGATAAGTTTCAGATTGATTGGTCCTTTTCAGCAATTTCCAGCCTTACCATGGAAACAAGAGTTTGAGATGGAAATAATTCTTTTAATGATTTTGGTTGAGCTTAACCCGAGAATCTCTACCACGTTTCAGCTTCATTGGCCACGTGTTTAAGGAGGAGCATAATTTTTTCTAAGATTTTAACTATTTTTCAGCCTATCTATTACCATAGCAACTCGGGTTTTTGATGTTCTTTTAAAAACTTTGGTAGAGCTTTAGCAAAGGAACATCCCTGCCAAGTTTCAAATTGATTGGCCCAGTGGTTTGGTTTAAAGATATTGTTCAAAATTGACAATTTGTTTGAATCAAATTTAATTGGATAGATGGAATCAAAAGCATGAAGTTTTAGCCTATACATCCTTCGCAGGATGCGTAAATGTCTGGCTTTATTGTTTAGTGCAACTTTTTGTATCAACTGAAAGCTTTGATGCAGTAGAGGCTTTAGCTAAAATAAATAAAAACTAAACTTTGAAATACACTCAGTAACGGTCCACAGGGGTCTGAAATTCCCATACCTGACTTGTCAGTCATGGGTTTTTCAACTTGTTTACATTTGGACAAGTAGATACCAGGGAAAATCTTGGAATGATACTAAATCAATCTAAATCATTTTCAATTATTCTAATGTTCAAAAATAATATCTATGCAAATTCTAAATGACCTGTTTTTCAGTACAGATTCATTTTGTCCCTGGTTAAGTAGAAAATCATCTTTTACTTATGGTTTAATTAAACCGAGGATTAAGTTCTTTCAATTTAGATTAATCCCTCTAAAGTCTGCATCTAGGAAAATTTACCAGTTCTGGCACCAAAAGTGTGGGCTGATGAAAGAACCACATCCCAGCATGATCTATACTTACGAGTGTTGAAATCTGCAGCTTGATGACAAACTTGAGTGCATGACAAAAATCGGGGCCTCGATGGATGAGTCCCTCTTGTTTCATGAGCATCACAGCGTCTTTATGTTGTGCTCATCTTATCCACACACCCTACAACATAAAAACAAACAAATATTTTAATTCCAGATTATTCCTTCAATTTTCGTGCATTCTGAATGGCTGAAAATTAGTTTAATTTCTCAATGACAACAGTTTTGAATATGCATCTATTTTGTAAGCTTCCACAAAAAGTAGTTATGTTAGAAATTGATCATATATCAACATAATCTTTACATTTTTTTGCTTTGTAATATTAAATTAAATATGAAGAGAGTATTTGTTGTTTTATGGAGGGATCAAACAAAAAACCTAATTACACTCATGTATGAATCTGCTTTGCTTCACAGTGGATGGGTAATTTAGATTTAAGAATTCTGATAAAACTTAAATTGCACTCCCAAATTGTGGTTAAAATCATTTAAAACATCTTGAAAAGGCAGATATCTTGGTCTGCATGCCCTAAATTTGGAGATTTTTTCATTGATTAAGTCAGTTTATTATTGATGACAAAATTTCAGATTTTTCTTCATTGAATCAAATAAGGGGAAGCTTGATGTAAGTAGATTAGATAATGGACAGTTTTGGATCTTTTCTGCAAGTTGAAGCTGACATTTTAATATAAGTTATAGTAATGTCTTGTATCCATGGTCCATAAGGTGCTCGACCAAGAGGTCCCAAGTTCAATTCCCAGCAGCTTTTGATCTTAATTTTTTATTAGCCACAGCGTTTTTTTCCATCTTAGACTGGTACCCTAAGAAGGACCCCTTCCCAATGCCAAAAAGTGACACTTTTTCCCAAAATCATGAAAATAGATCCCAATTTATCTAGGTCAAGCGCCTTTCCAAACTCTTAAAGTGAAAATTAAGAATCAAACATGTTGTTTCTATGTGTGATTTTAATTTTAATGACTTAAGAGTCAAAGAAAACTTTATTCTGGTAGTAAATTGTACAAAACAGTAAAATTTTTGTCTAAAACCACTATAATTAAATTTCCCCCAATTTTTGTAAAAATAACGCATTTTTCCCAATATGCCTGGGTTCGGACCCGTTCCCAAAAGCATAAGATGAAACACTGAGCCATCATATTTGATGTGAGTTAGTACTGATTCATTCTCCAGGAAACAGAATAGAGAGCAGTTAATTTAAGTTGAAAGAACTTGTTTCCCAATCAATGTATAATAGCAATCAACGTATTATAGATCTAAATAAGTTTAAACCATATTTTATAGTTCATATCTACTAAGAATTAAAGGTTAATCAGAAATTGTGTATTCTATTTTTCATCAATGAATAAATAATAATAAAAAAAAAAAAAAATAACCCTATCATGAACAATTTTTTTAACACATGGAACATAATCTCATACATCATACCAAATAGACTAGAAAGCTACCTAAAGAATTCCATGATAAAACTTCCAAAGTTTAGTTACAATATTTTTTCTTAATCATAAGCAAAAAAAAATCAAAAAGGGATGGACAAAAAAAGAATATGGCTAAAGGACCCACTTCTGACTGAGCAAATTGACCCAAGATTAATGTGTATACAAAAAGAACGGATCCATTGATACCAATTTGGGCATGGAATTCTAAATTGTAATTTGATAACTTAAGATTACTTATAACTTTTGTACTGATTTAATTATCCAAATCATTGATCTAAATGAAAATGGTATGGGAAACTGATTGATAAGCCATGCAAAAGAAACTCATTTTTATTAAACAAATTTTAATTATCTATTTCATGTACGAAAAATAAAGGGTACGGATGAGCAAAATTTCAATTGACCAACTCGGGCAAGTAAAAAACCTGTAACTGATGTGTAAGAATGGTCTTTGGTTAATTCTTAATAAGATTCAGTGTCGATTAAAGGTCAAAACGGGCTAAAAGCGGACATATTTTAAGGCAGACAGTCCGTGCACTTTACTGCACATCGGATGCACGAATTTCTGACGGATAAAATTTCGGTTTCACTTTACATCGGCGAATCTCTCAACTCTAAAAACTGTCTTCAAATCAATGATCGCCCAGATCTCGTTTCTTAATACACTACAAACCCATAATGAGTTGACTGCATTTACAATGCACCCAGACAGATCCCCGACATTAAATAAAACTGCAATAAATTAACCGTCCGTGAATCTAGGTCACAAGGAATTTGGGTCCAAAAGCGAACAGGTAAAAAATTTATTCCTTCGCTCCTCTAACAACAAACTATTACATTCCACCGCGAATGCACATGTCTTAACCCACAGAATGCACTAGTCAAAAGCAAAATAATAACATCCTAAATCATTGTAACGGGCTAATTAAAACAAATTTTAAATTAAAGAGTTAATTGTCACCTCGGAGCGGCCTTGACCCAGTTTTGACTAAATGTGCTTTCTGTGCACTGAAGAGCATGAAAATTCTATTGTAAACTGCGGACTTGTAAAATATTTCTGTTCTTGCATTTTGTAAAAGTGGGACTAGAATGAAAATCTGAAAAGTGGTTGTTATTCTCCTTCTTTTTCATCTTTATTTATTTCTCATTTATTTAAAACACTAGTGGTCATATTTAAGGAGAGTCTGGCCCTGCGTTCAGGATGACAAAACTGTACAAACTGTTTGCACGAAAACCGTGATGTGCACGTGTAAAGCGGGAAATACAGTCTGCACTGTTTTGTCACCCTGAATACAGGGCATGGCTAGTTGATACACGGAGTTAATTAATTGACCAGATTCACGCTGCATTTTGAAGTCATTGGTTATATGAGACATTGTTGAGTCTCACCCATCAGACTTCCGATATGAAATAAGTAATTAAGTACACACGGACATTTAGTTGTGTTTTTTTATACTATTCTGTGGATTTTTATCGTCATTTGTATAATTTATGACTTTTTTAGTTCAAAAATAAAATTTCGAATTTTTTTCTTAATTTGTTATTTACTACTTATCAAAGGGAATTTTAGTGTATCTAGTCGGGAGACCGGGGCTAGCACACGGGGCCTTAAATATACATGCATATTTAGAGTCACTGATGCATCTCGCCATTTAAGAACTTAAAAAATCTGGGATGTTGCACTTGCTCATTTTAAGTTTAAACAAGTTATCTCGGACATTTTGCTGTAATTCTTATGCGTTTGTGATTACTCTGGGTTTTTACATCCATTTTTGTATTTAATGGCTAGTTTTAGAACAAAAGAAAAAATTCGGATTTTTCCTAAATTTGTTGTTAAATTAATATCAAACCGTTCTGTAATTCAATACGGTTTACATAAGAAGAATTAAGAAGCAAGCTTTATACTAAAATTTTACAATTACATGTACATGGAGAATATATTGATTGCTGCTTTCATGATTATCAAGGCGAAGGAAGTCAAGGTCGCCATTCTACTAAAGTCACCCGTCTTCCTTGTTTTATATATTTGCTGAAAGCAAGTCATATTAATTTTTTAACATCAATCACCTTGCACTCACCAATTGTGGCATTCATTTAAAGACCTGGTTTAATCCTTCTTTATTTGACACCCCCCCCCCCCAGATGAGATAAACAATTAACCACCCATTGTTATCTTAATGGTTTTATGGCCCTTATCTTAATCACTTAATCACCTTGTATACTCTATGGAGAGATACACATACAGAGGCTGTCAGGCATTTATTGATATTTTACTTATTGAGGAAAGTATATGGTTAATTATTGGTTAAATTATGATCAATTACTAAATATCGTATTTTTTTCTATCAATTAGTTACTGATTATTATCTTCTTTTTTTTTCGCGATTTTAAACTTGGCATAGAAAAAAAGTGTTTGTGATGCATCTTTTAACTTTCAATCTTCATAAAAAAAAAACACCGATAAAAGATGGCACATTTTTTTTTTTAACTAATTCCTCAATCACAAAATAGCTGTAGCTCTGATGTTAAGAAAACTTATAAATACAATTACTTGGAATAATTGAAAGGGGATAATTAATATCCTCCTTTTACTGCAATGTTTCGATTTTTTAGCAAGATTTTATGGGTTGTAACACATTTTGGAAGGAGATAAAAGTATTTCTACCAAAACTTTTTTTTAAAAAAATTCTATTGCTGCAAGTTCAATCTTTTGATGTAAACGAATTCCTACCTTCAATTGATCTCAATTCATCACTTTTTGTCACTTCCTAATCTGCAGATTACATTTATCCATTTTCTATAAGTCAGAAATAAATGAAACTTTAAAGACTTTAAAAATTATGAACTTTCTGATTTAATAAGATATAAATATTTTATTTTTTAACTCTTTTCAAACCAATAATGGTCAATGTCATGTGTAGAATATAAATGGTGATTGACCCCCTAGGGTGATTCAGAGAGATTAACAATTAGCTTATCAGTAGGGATCCAGAATATACAACATTCCTTAAACCAGGTCTTTAACAATTAATTTCTAGCAACTGACATAAACACGTGCGCTTATGCATAATAAACATAATTCGCGACCGCTGTAACAATTGAGTGAAACCATTATTTTGAATGTATTTTTTTCTCTTTATCCCCTTCTTTAAGATTCATGTAAAGTGTTTGAAACCCAATTTTATGGACAAGAAAAAGCAGTATGTCCAGGTATATTATATCTCAAATGAAATTATTTATGAGTACAGGCAATTAAGCAACATAAAACTGTCATAGCTATAGCGGTATAGCCAAAACATATTGGAAAAGGGTTATTTTGTACAGAACAAGCAACTGCATGACTGATAGGTAAAGTTGGCTCATAGCTTAACAAAGTTCAGTCTAAAATACTACCCAGATACTACTACAACCGTTGGTATAAAACTCGGACTCAAAACTTAGTTATGCAAGCATTTTATTTTGACTTATTCTGTAAACTCATATGTCATACATGTCATTCTAATTTTGTAAACGTGTAGATCTGTGTAAGGTATGGTGTGTTATCACAACATAAATGGACATAAAAAGTTTATATACCTGTAAGCTGTTTAGCAATACTCGTATATCGATTTCTTTATCATAAAATGATAAATATTTAGTAATTTATTCCAGATCATTGAATTCAAAAAATATAATTTGAAATAAATCGCAAAAAATATTTTTGAATATTATGGTGTGATGTTGCACCATTTAACATATATTTTAAAAACAGACCAAACAGGCTTGACATGTATTGATCGTTTCAAAAGAGCCTTTTGAGACCGAGTTTTACATATAAGGTTGTAGTAGTACCTAATTGGAACATTTGTCTACATTCTGATCAAATTTCAGTAGGCAAATTCTATCCAGCCGTAATGGAGTTGTTGGTTTTGAATAAATACCCATTTTCTATAATGGCTTGGCTATTCTGTTATGAGATGGAGCTTCTAATTTTGTGCTCATCTACATCTTCAATTTGATATATTGTTTAGCTGGGCAAACTGTCTTTTTTGTAAATAGAAGCAACATCAAAATTGGTTCAAAACTCTTTACATGAACCCTAAGTGTAATTCTTTCTTTTCTGTTTCTGTTCTTATGAAATGTGTCTTGTATATGTATGTTGATCATGTATTGTAATTGAATGTATTTGTAACGGATCTTCGTGTTATTGGAGGACAAAGACTCGAATGGTTAAAAGTTGATAGCCTACACAGCGCTAGTTGATACACTGTCTTAGCTGGCCTTCGGCTCACAAAAGTACATTTCAGAGTATGCTAACATAAACTGAATTTCAGTCATGTATTGTTGCGCTAAAACCACTCACTACAGTTTTTTCTTATTAATAAGATGATGTTATGAGATATTGGTCATCCATCGACGGGATACAAATGGGCAATTCGATGATTTATCAGTTTAACCAAATCTTATTTATAAATCATTTACTTTTCGGAATTTCCAGTCGCAATCATTTATGTACATGACTACGACAAATTATGTTAATAGATCTAATATGCCGGAAATCATGTTGAATCGACAAGTTACTCGGGGGAAAATAAACTTGATGATTTAAAATTAAAATATTTTTTGAATTCATCTCTGACTCAGGTTGATTGTGCTTAGTGTTCATAAAAAATTCTGCTATTGAGAATTTGTGACTAAACAACCTTAATTTGTAAAGGGAATTTCGAAAAAAATAGAAATCTAAGACAAGTCACGAAAACATGATAGAAAAGAAAACACTAGGGTGATAATATAACTAAAAAGAGGTTTACATGGACAGAAATGAACGACATGCATGTCTCAGAATAGTAACTATAGCTCAGTTGCCATAAACTGTGATTATGCATATCCACTAAAACAAAAAGGTTTTACATCTCTTTAGATATAATTATCCGTTTTCAACGTATTGTAATTAAGTGTATCACCTAGCCCCGCATGGTGTATCAACCAGCCCCGGACAAGTACACTGATTGTACTTGCAGAATTAGATTAATATTTTTTTGAAATCTATTTCTATGATCCGAATTTACTTTTGTTTCAGAACTCAAAAATTCGAAAAAGTTATTCTACATTCCACGAAGGGGATTAAAAAATGGGAATATGTTAAAAAACATATTATATCACGATTGCGTGAAATAAGAAGAAATTACGTACGAACGTTGATTCTTTTGACGTCATATAACCCGCGTGCTATATGACGCGCTTTGCTGTCTGCGAAATTCTCCCAACGCCAACATTATTACTTTTTCATCGATTTTACATAAAAAAGTGTCTAATACAATTTAAGATTAAAACTAGGATACAAAAAATCTAATTTCAAAATTGCCATCGTGTTAAAATGGATATTACCGATCGCCCTACTTTTTCCGCCAATGGAAGGCCGCTATTTCGTTTGAAATTAAAAAAAAAAAAAAAAAAAAAAAAAAAGAAAAAAAAATCCCATAACCTTACGATATGCTCGAAAAAGTGAGCTACGTGACTTTAGGTCATTATGGGCATTCAACATTCTACATTCAAAACCAGACAGTTACGCCATTATCTTGACAAAAATAAAATGTCTCGAAGGACCCCTAACTTGAATCGAGAATAAATAATCAAAGTGCTGTCAGCACTGTAAATTGGACATCATTGAGAGGCTGTGATAGTGCAATAGTTCGTCAATCAAAAGTCTCAAATTTGGACAATAAAAGTTCGTAAAGTATTTGCCCAATTTGTGAGTTTTTTTTTGTCTTGTTTACAGAGTTATATCCACTCAACTTGAGAGATATGTCACAAAACATTTCCATTCAACTTGGGACTGAACCCAGTTCAACTAAGATTGATTATCCAACGTGCTACCAACTGCGCTATACGGTCAGACGTCAAGGGGTTGAACCGGCATCAATTTGATGCCTGAGGGAAGCATTTATATAGAGGCAGATAATGGCAAATCCCGGTCATGTCTGCAGTGTATAGGCACAGTAACAGTAGAGATGCCAAAATTGCACATGAAATTTCAACAAAATTATTTAGCTTTGGTCCATTGGACTGGAAAAGCCCCTTTTCGAGCAGAGAGCTAAAAGTTAGAACACAATGGGGAACGATTTTATCCAGTTAACAATGGCGCAATATCGGACAAACATTATTTCGTAGGCGTTGTTATAAATATCGTAACTACGGCTTGAGTAAAGCCGTAGTTACGATATTTTATAACCGCACCGACGGTTTATCAAAACGTAATCCCAGGCCTTAGCGCAGTTTGTAACGCACCTGCCTCTCGTTCGAGATGTCCCGGGTTCGATACTCGGCCGCGGCAAATACCCTTTCAGACAAAAATGTAGTCCATCAATGATTTGATATCGCGAACCTATGTGATGGAGCAGCTGGAGGCTGGGTAAGGGTGTTTGTGGTAGTACTGCTATAAGAAACAATAGGAATCCATGGTTAGGTGCTCCAGCCTCTATACATGACCACATCAGTCGAAAGCGGTGTAATGAACCGATCAAAATCAACGCAATGGCAAAGAAATCTGTTCTTGAAAAAACTAGGATTAAACCATATCCTCTATAGAAGCAGATGATTCCAACAGACGACAAATGAAGAATGAACTCGAGACGAAGCAAAACGGAGAGGTAGGAGGAGTAAGGAATTGTTGTTGTTGTTCTTTTATGAAATATAAGGAGTTGTTTCTCCCTTTTCACAATATATCCCCTCCGCAGGGATAGACAGTAAACAGTTTTTAGAACAACAAATTAGAACAGCACAAAGATAATTCCAATTCCTTTACTCAACCGAAAAGCTTATAAAAACGCTGAAAATACTTATTGGTAATTACTAAAAACGAAAATTACACCAAATTATGTATAAGCCTTTTCCTTTTTTGTCGCAAAGTAAAAGAGATAGAAAAAAAAAGTAGATTATAACTGAAAAGGCAGTTTCTGATTTGTGTCTTGAACAAATAGCTCAGTGGATAAAACGCAAAATGTAAGTGTCCAGCCTCGGTAAGCGTGCGTTTTGACCATGCGATAATCATAACAGAATTTGATTGGTTGTCAGCCCTACAACTGGTAAATGACCGTTCGAGAAAAAAATCAGAGCAGTAATATTGTAACTGTTACAAATTTATTGTACAGTTAACCTATTGTACGTTTCAACTCCTTTACTCAACCGAAAATCTTGTTATAAACACTGAAAATACTAACTTGTAATTACTAAAAGTGAAAATTACATCAAATTTTGTATTAGCCTCTTTTTTGTTTGTCGCAAAAGTAAATAAGATAAAAAAAAAAGTTTGTAGATTGTGACTGAAAAGGCCGTTTCTTCGGTGTTTGAAAACATATAGTTTGGCTCGAACACATTGCTCAGAAGATAAAGGTAAAAATGAAGTGTGTCCAAGATTGGATGTCTCGAAAACGGTATATATATAAATTCCGGCTTCCAAGCCCGATTTAAAAAAATGTTTTGTTTAATGTTCTTTTGAAGTAATGCTAATAAACAATTGTTCATTAAAGGAGGATGAATTCTTGAATAATTTGTTTGCATGTTAATCAAGAGAAGATTAGGCTGATATATAACTGACTCTGATTATAAAATATTAATCAGGGATCAGTTTTATGCGATATTTGTGCAAATTCTCTCATTTTTCTGCCAGAAATCTCATTCAAATTGGATAAATGAGAGAAAAATCTCACAGCAAAATATATTTTTAACGAAGGATTTTGTTAAAAAAATAATGTATTTTTTCTGTGAAAACTGTGAAAGAGCAGCTTTAAAAGTCAACACCAGACAATACAATCATGCAATTATCTGATCGGTTTGATCGAGAAGTTGATAATTTTGGAAGATTTCGGCGCGTTTTTGAACAATTTCGGAGCTGTTTTTGAGTGGTACGATTGAGTGTTTGGAATGAGGAATTGGAGTGCTAATATGATAATAATGATAATGATAATAAAAATGATGATAATAATAATAATAATAATAATAATAATAATAATAATAATAATAATAATAATAATAATAATAATACATCAAACGCACGCTATTCTGCACATTTGGCGTTTTCCTATCAATTGCTTTATTTTGCCTACATTTGAATTAATTTAAGACTCTTAAACATATCAAATAATAAAAAAATAATTAAACACAAACACGTACAATTAAGAATCTAGCAATAAATTTGATTTTTCAAGTTAATTGACTTCTGAATTTTAAACCAACATTTTCGTTAGTCGACATTTTGACGTGTAACGCGTAACAGAAAGACGTCATGGTTTCTTTTCAAAATACTACAGAAGAGGCAATTCTTTATCAAATTTAATCTTGAATTTACCAAAATATTCGTCATATAACGCCTTTATGAGAATTTGTTACTATTTTATTAAACGGTAAGAAATTTCTGTGCGATTCAAATAGCTTGCAACGGTAGTGTATCTCGCTATAACGCTTGAATAATAAATACGAATTTGGTTAGAAAAAATTCTATCATTATTTAACTTTTCATCCGAGGATTATAATTTCTATATTATATGCAGGGGTGTGGAATTCCCATGCCCGACTTGTCCGACTCGGGCTTTTGTACTTGAGGACAAGTAAATTTTTCTAAGCCACTTGTCCAAGGACAAGTAAATACCAGGGTAAATCTTGGAATGTTACTTAAAAGAATTAAGAGAGAAATCATACTAATGTTCATATCATAGGGTAGAAAACATTGTTTTTAATGAAGAAAATGCTGGATACCAGCATTTTCTTCATCAAAAAGCAATGTTTTTTTTTTCAAATTTTTCTATTTACTCTTTAGCGTACAAGTTCATTTTGGTCCTGGACGAGTAGAAAATCCGCTTTTACTTGTCCAGGGACAAGTGGAGAAAAATCATATTTTCACACCCATGATATGATAGTACCTTTTCAAAATATTTCATTTATACACATATAATTATACTCTATTGTTATCTTAATGATAGATACTTTAGTTTGAAATACAATGTATTACAAATTTCTACCGACGTTGATTTTTCTATACAATCTGTACTGGGAAGCTTTAAGAATCTATTTCTAAATGTTGTTTTCTTTATCAGCCAAAAATAGTTTTACCTGTGGTCAAAAGTACATGCACAGCTTTTTGAAATGGTATCCAACATAATGCATTTCAACCTGAAGAAGCAAGACTCGTTTGCCCCCAGAAAAATAACATAATTTCTACCCGACGTCAAAATGCGATTGCCTAAATGTCTATTCTTGATGAGAGCTTGTCTATCAATTAAGATTAATGTAACCATTAGCTAAAAAAAAAAAAAGGTTAAAATTTAAATTAATATATCAACATAATTGAAAAGGTTCCCCCAAGGTGTTTTAAACGAGAAAATATTTTTGTTAAATAGAATTTCGTATTTATTCTAATAATTGTCATATCATAATAAACAACCATCCCCCGAAACACCGCTCAAAATCGGCCATTTTCGGGCCGTTTTTCGGTAAGAAAAATGATAACTCTAATAATCGTCGAACCCTTAATTTGAGGGAAAAAATGCTTCACACTCTCTGATGTAAACTTCCATATTTTACTAATAAAAAGTATGAAATTCCTGCAGCATCTACGCTAAATACCGAAATTATGGTGATTGACCGATTGGGATTCAAATTATGAGATTAACTAGAAATCGAAAAATATATGGACTCTCGAGATGTTTTGTTGTTGTTTTTTCTTAGCGATGGTAGGTACTGTATGCATAATTTACTTAGATTTTAATATATTTTTTTTAAATGTTTTTAAACAACGCTTGTCTAAAATATTTTCTATATCGGATGTAAATGATAGTACCAGTTCATGTTTTTTTCATTAAGTCAGTTGTAGAAAAGGCGTTTCCATTTTTTCACTGACGAAAAATAAATGATTTTTAAGTCCGATACAATTTTATGATTATATTATCAAAAAATTACGATACTTAATACGAAACAATCGTATGAATAGAATTTACCAATATTCCATGCTTTTTTGTTTCAATAATCCGAATACAAAAATACAAAAATACAAAATGAATAATCATTTTAGTCTCGCAATGAATATAAGGATGCGGAACAGTTTATTTCACGCAGAGGATGAACAGGTGATAAAAGAGCCGACCGCTATTTTTGGCAGAGTTTTGGAGGCTTGCACGTGCCTTACATTTGTCCCGGGAGCTGTCAAACCCCTTTTCTAATTAGGATAAATGCATGTTATAGTCGTCTCTTGTAGCTACGTTACTGATTTTAAAATAGGAAAAACTGGATAGTTTAAATTATTTTGCAGCAGGTATGCTATTACAATTGCGCACAAACAACCAATCGGTAACATTTTTGATGCGAAGTTTATATTAAAATAAAAGCGACCTATAGCTATAGCTTGGATCGGATCGGTAGTTACGATCTTTTGGAGTCTTAACAACGATAGGCGGTATTTTATAATTTGTGAAAACGAAGAACAGCATAACATTCGGATATCCGAGAACCATTTATGAAACACTTATATAAATCAATTTTGTCAAATCTGTACTGAAAAAGAATAAATATCTGTAAAATAATTGACATTTTGATACGATTGTTGTCTGGTAAAGGTTTCTTCCCCCTTTGCATAGAACTTTAACTTTATACAAAACAGCAAGATCGTCGGCGTTATTACTTCAAATTGACATTTCTTTTTTTCTTTTTTTTTTTTTTGGGGGGGGGGGAGGGGAGCGGGGGGGGGGGGGTCCGTCATCGTGCCAGAAAGGGGATTATAATGATTTAAAGGTATCGGATGATTATTAAAGCTCTATCTTCTTTTGTATCCATTAATCGCATGAAATGGCGCATTGCTAGTTTCACACATACATGTACACAGCTTTGAGTGAAGTAAGATGTCATTTGATTATTCAGTATCTTACGCGACGTACTAAACAACAACGCGAGAACGACGTCGTTTTGACGTAACACAAATGTGCAGAATAGCGTGTGTTTGATTTCTTATAATAATTATAATAATAATAATAATAACAAAGATTTTATTTGAAGAGGCAGTATAGTTGGGATAATTCAGTCTTCCCTTATAGAGTGATTTTGAATGGTTTTGATCGAGATAGGTGTCAATTTTATGAAATGATTAACTTTAAGCCTACCCATTTTTCGTGAGAAAACAACAACAACAACATCAGCAAATTCCGGGGGTAGGCCATTTTTGGCGCCGCGTATTTTGAGGTCACAAAGAAATTTCTGGTGGCTGGGTTTAAGGTAGTTGAGCCGTAGTAGTTCCGCAACGTTTCGGGGCCCATGATCTTCCACATTGTTAACCGAGGTTTTCTAATGAGTTCATTAGAAATTCTCAATTTACACTGTTAAAGTTCATTGCTTCCGAAAAGTTGTTGCGAACCTATTACGAGCCCACTACTTAATCAAAAGAAAATCCGATCCTGTTTTGTGTATATGTTGTGCCCGTTCTTGGGAAATTGACCATTCTCATGATTGAGCAACCGGTGTTTGCCCGTTTTTAAGAATGGGTGCTAAATCTTGAGATTGAGCAAACAGATTTATAACTCTCGTTTACAATTGAAATACGTAATCAAAACTGCTTTTATCATACGAACATATATTAACAAGGAGAAATGTTTATTCGATTAACATAAAACTTTAAATTACCCACTTTGATAACGGTATTATGAACACTTTTCCTTGTGTTCTGTGAAATCAAGTTCGGCAACAAAAACGAAAGAAATGATACAGAAATGATGCAGATCTATTATTCAGGATCTTTCGTAAATGACATCGCAGAGTATGTATTGTCTATTTTTGTAAATTATGATTCTCGGTCCGTCCGCCCACATCCATTTCGCCCTAATTCTTGTTCGCCACGGGTCCGTTCGCCGAAAATCCCGTCCGTCCCGGGTCTTCTTTACAGTGAAATATAAATTGCTTAGAAGTTTTTTGTTAATTCTTATGCTTATTATTTTCATAATAGAAAGGATATCAACACGATCCTTGTTTTTCTGTTAAGAGTTTCTCCAAACATTCTTAGGTTCAAGTAAAAATGAGGCCAGGCTTAGGGGATAGATGATTTGATAAATAGAAAAAATAAATGATTACCGGTATTCTTTATTAATTCATTTTTTTCTAGGGGGGGTGTTCATGTCATAAGAATGTACTTCTGTTTTCTTTAGTTGATACAAAATAATAAAAATAATAATAAAACATATATTTGTTATATTTAATCAAAAAAAAATTTATACAACATTCACAGATTTAATGAAGTGAAAAAATAATGATACATTCAATTTCTTTTAAATTTTGAAAATTGATAGCAGATCGGGATGGCAAAATAAATCTATCAGATACAAGATAAACAAACAAAAACTACTAGATAATGTTCATTTATGACACAATTCTTCAACAAAATGTGTAGAACATGTGGTCTGATAAATTCAAGGGGTCGGTTGGAAATAAATAGGGGGGATTGACTCACCTTTTGGTCATTCCATTTAATAAACCAAGGGCAAAAGACAGTGTAAAGAGGGTAAATGGACCTATTAACTTAATTTTTATGCATTTGAGGGTATACAGACGTTTAGTACCATAACCATTTCGTACCATAAAATATATTACCATTTCGTACCATACTATGACCATTTCGTACCATAGGCGAAGATGTTTCGCACCATATGTTAACCATTTCGTACCAAACATTGACCATATCGTACCGAAATGGAAATATTAACCGAGTGATTTTCGAATTATTATCAAATAAATTTTAACTTTTTTCTGTCATCCCAAAACCATATAGTACAAATTCTGTGCCAAAAGGATACAAAATTGATTATCCTGTGGTACAAAATGGTAATTTTATGGTACGAAACGACCTTTTGCTATGGTACGAAATGTCTTCGCCTTGGTACAAAACGTCATCGTCTTTGGTACGAAACGTCTGGTACTAAATGGTTATAGTACGAAACGTCCATAATTCCATTTGAGGACCAGTATAACATGAAGATTCTTACTGGAATTGTAGTGACACTGAATATTTCTACTTTTCGCCACAATGCTTCCCGATCCATCCTGATTTTTCTGACCATGAGAAATCTGGATGAATTGTAGAGAAAGTCTTGAATGTGTAAACAGGTCTTTAAATATAATGAAATGTGTGTCCAGTCAGACAAAGGGATATTCTGGATAGTGATTAAAGTATTGACACACATCTGGCTGTGGATTTTTCATGGTGGAAAATTTCACAAAGGACGTGTTGTGGGATCACTCATGGCTTCTACTGCTTAGTCTGAAGCAAATTTCTGTGACCTTATGTCAGATTGACTTGAAACTTGGAACTAATGTTCCTTTTATGATTACCAATTGTTAAGTGTTCAAGTTGCCACAATATAACTGGAAGATTGTTGAAAGCAGTTTTATTAAAACAAACAAACAAATCAATTATTGATTCCTAGGCAGTCCCTTTTCATGCTAGGAGTGACATGTATAGTTTCAATTCTGTTTTGTAGAGTTTTAGCTGCCCAATAGGCTTCTTCCATGACAAACATTGACAGGAGATTTATTTTCAATGTACATGTAATTGATTTGCTGACTGTTTTGAGAATAACGAAGGGTATTTTGTTGGATAAATTTCAGAAGAGACAGAATAGATTGGAAGAAAAACTGAGGTATAGTTCGAGACGCTTTCGTTGGAATGAATAATCATTCAAAATAATGATAATTCAGGTTGTCCAGAATCTGACAGTTAACTGTCTGTTTTATATTATTACCCGATGTTTCATAAACGTCCAGACTATGTTTAATTAACATAGTTTAACAAACTGAAAATTGTGCGAACAACAATTTAATTAATTTAGACAGGACTTATACATTTAGGTAAATAAGCCGGGATATTCAACCGGAAGTTGATCCGTCGGTTTGGTCGAAATCGGAGATAAAACAATAAAATGATATTATAGTTTATAGATCGAATTAAGCGAATAAACTTTATTTTGGAACCATTAAATGAACTAAATAGAATATTTAAATGCAAGAATCATAATTCTAAGACACGCTATGTTGATATAAACGCTGGTTTGACCATTCTTAAGAATGAGCAACACCCCTCTATAGCCTCTTACCCGTTCTTGAGATTTAGTATTCCCGAAAACGGGCACGACATATATACTGCCGCAAAGGTGATCGTGTTTTAAAGTGGCATCATTATAGTGACATTGTTCTACTTGTGTACGGTAATAAATTGTATCAAAATTACGTTTATAAGTATTGGGTCGAGCTAATATCAGAGTGGATGCTCAGGTCTAATTTTCTCGGTTGTGCTCTTGGCAAAAGTCTCACATGTATTTGGGTATTTTTTCTATGTATACGTCTAAAATGTTTTTCAATCGGCGTCAGGATTATAAGCGACCGATGCTGTAGCGACATGGTCTCTTTACCAGGAGCGGTCCATTTCGAATGGCGTTGTAATGAGCCGATTCATTGACACCACTTAAGGCAAGATACACCTGGCCTCTGTCGAATGGCTGATCTTGCAAAAAGCGTCCATCTTTCAAAATCTTTTATAACTTTTGGTGATAAAGTAAATTTCGGTCAGGCTTCTCTGACCATTGAAGGAATATTGTATATAGCGAAGCATTTCCCAATGTTTGATTTCATCAATCATCCAGTAGCTGTAGCGACGTGATTGTTAAGGAAGTGGACCAGTAATAGTTCCGCAACTTTTCGGAACTCATAATCTTTGACAATGTTTACCGAAGTTTATATTGAAGTTACACGGAAACCTCGGTCAACATTGTAAAAATTTATGACTACCAAAATGTTGCTGAACTGTTACTTGTTACTACCTCCAGGGGTCCAAAGACGGCTATATCTAATGGTTGCAGTCTGTGACTACAGTGTGGTGGGAACGATGTGTTTATCATGTCGTTATCTTCAACAAGGTTCAAAGCGTCAAGAGCGGCACGAGAGTGGTGATTGTTGTCTAACAAGACCAAGATAGGTTTGTCATTTCGTTAATAAATGATGAATAAAAGGAAGTTTTCCTTAATCATCCATCCAGAGGAGTGTGCACTTCCATAGCAACGGATCTCGAAAAATTTGAAATGGTCTTTGATCAGTGCCATAGGAAAGATAAACATAGAAGGAATAGAGCTTCCTGATGCACTTATATTATCAACACCTCAGACTTACCCGATCTCCGGATGTAACTAATCCAAATTTGTCGTACCTATCCGGGACCACAAAGATCGCTCGTGGCTTCTGTACAGTGTAAATCCCCGCTTATTTTCTTTTTCATGAAATTTCATGAGATGCAAAAACAAGAGCACCGCCTACGAGTGCCTACGCTCGGCTGTCGAGTGCTGGATGGTGGGAAAAAATCTAAGTCGAAAAAGGGGCATAATTTGTACAAAATGCATCTAGTGTTATCCTCCTTGATAGTTGCCTTTTTGATGGTGAACATGTGTGCCAAGTTTCAGGTGAATGCCTTCAGTAGAACCAGAGATATAACAAAATGTCAAAGTTTTCGCACGACGACGACATGGAGGCTATAGCAATACCTCGGGTTTTCTCCGAAAATAGCCGAGCTAAAAATGTTTGATCTTTTGTAGAAAAAAATGTCCATAACTTTTGAATGGTAAGTGATAGAGCCTTCTTGTTTAACATTGACCATAATTTTGGAATTGTAAGCCTTGATATTCCTCATGTGTAATGTTTGTGACAAAACCTTTACGTGAATACTACAGTCAATGTCATCAGTCACGATCAAGGTCATTTTTGGAAAGTGACTGAGTTTCAACATTAAAACCTTTAACATTGGCCATAACTTTTGAATGGTAAGTGATGTTTCACGTGTTGATTGCATAATCTGGTGATACCATAGTAAAATTTATATGTCAAGTTCAAGTTTATTTTATCCAGATCAAACGACAAAAATCAAAACATTAACATCAGCCATACTATTGGATTGGTAAGTCAAAGAGCCGTCACATTTCACATATTGACAATGCCATTCCAAACGGAATAAAGTCATTGTCATCGGTCAATGCCGTTTTGTGAAGGTCATTCAAGAAGTTGGTGTAAGTTCATATCATTTGTTTGGATATTCAAACTACGGCTGACTGGTATCCATGCTTAAGGTAGAGGAACTGTAATAGTTTCGCAATGTTCGGAAGTCATGAACTTTAACAGTGTTAACCGAGGTTCCATAATGATTTCATTAGGAAACCTCGGTTTACATTGTGAAGGATCACGAGTTCCGAAACGTTGCGGAACTTTTACGGGACCACTACCTTAAGTGAATTTGTTGAAAATGATACACACGGTCTGATTATAGAAATAGGGACTTAGACCACGCTTTTCTTACACTATCTGTATTTTTTACCCGAACCTCTAAATAATGAAAAAGAGTAAATCTCGATGTGATATTACTCTAATCGAGTGGGAATATGCTAAAATCACTTATGAATCTATTTCCTTTAGCATTTTCATATCTTTTGCATTTTTGCGAGTGTCGAAAGTCTTTAGGAAAAAAAAGGTATAAAAATGCTCGTCATCTTTTTGAAAGGACTCGGCCCCGAAAACCTGTAGAGATTCACGTGCAAGACACCCTACAACGCACGGAGTTGTAACTGTAATATATACTTTTGAAATACTGTTCTCTGATTGGCCTATTTGCTTCTTGCGTGGTCTAATTTGAGATGTCAATGTGATATTTACCAGGCTTGCTCGAAAATGTTTTCTCTGTATGTAATAGTTAAACGCTAATAATTGAAAATTAAACGATTTAAACAGTTATGTCTAATCCTTGTTTCATTCCATTTTTAAAATGCATAGTTGTCAGACAGACACAATCCTTGAAAAAGAGTAAATTGAATCTAAGTGAGCACTACTGCTTCGAAAACCTATTAACATCTGACAGGATTGTTCTTACGTGGTATTAACACTGGTCAACGACCACCAATAATAATAATAATAATAATAATAATAATAATAATAAAAGAAATAATAATAACAAAGACTTTATTTAATGAGGCAGTATAGTTGGAATAATTCAGTCCTTCCTTTAGAGTGATCTTGAATGGTTTTGATCGAGATGAGTGTCAATTTTATGATTTGATTAACTTTACGCCTACCCATTTTTTGTGGGAAAGCAACAACATCAGCAAATTCCGGGGGTAGGCCACCTCCCATTTTTGGTGCCGCGTATTTTGAGGTCACAAAGAAGTTTCTGGTGGCTTAGTTTAAGGTAGTTGACCCGTAGTAGTTCCGCAAAGTTTCGGGGCCCATGATCTTCCACATTGTTAACCGAGGTTTCCTAATGAGTTCATTAGAAATTCTTAATTAACACTGTTAAAGTTCATTGCTTCCGAAAAGTTGTTGCGAATCTATTACGAGCCCACTTCTATATATATAAAAAAAAAAAATCCGAACCTGTTTATTGTATATACTGCCGAAAGGTGACCGTGTTTTAAAGTGGCATCATTATAGAGGCATTGTTCTACTTGTGTACGGTAATAAATTGCATCAAAATAACGTTTATAAACATTAGGTCGAGCTAATATCAGAGTCGATGCTCAGGTCCAATTTTCTCGGTTGTGCTTTTGGCAGAAGTATCACGTGTTCAGGGGTATTTTTTCTATGTATACGTCCTAAATGTTTTCAATCGGCGTCAGGATTATAAGCGACCGATGCTGGAGCGGCGTGGTCGAACAGTCGATTTCGAACGGCGTTGTCATGAGCCGATTCATTGACTCCACTTAACCCTTTCCTGTTTTACAAAATTTTCGACCTGTCCAAATTCAAAGGTTTTGCAGACGAAAATTTAAAGTGGATTTAATTTGAAAAATCCAGTAGGGTAGAAAATAGTGTGGAAAAAGAAGAAATTGCTTGTCAGAAGCAATTTCTTCTTTTTTCACAATGTTTTCTCAATCATAAAATGACAGGCACGTAAAAAGCAGGGATTAAACAGCAAAGGGTTAAGACAAGATACACATGACCTCTGTCGAAAGGCTGAATTTGCAAAAGCACCCTCTTTCAAAATCTTTTATAACTTTTGGTGATAAAGTAAATTTCGGCCAGGCTTCTCTGACTATTGAAGGAATATTGTATATAGCGAAGCATTTCCCAAAGTTTGATTTCATCCATCATCCAGTAGCTGTATCGACGTGATTGTTAAGGAAGTGGACCCGTAATAGTTCCGCAACATTATGGAACTCATGATCTTTGACAATGTTTACCGAGGTTTCCTATTGAAGTTACAAGGAAACCTCGGTCAACATTGTTAAAATTTATGACTACCAAAATATTGCTGAACTGTTACGGGTTACTACCTTTAAGGGGTTCATAGACGGCTCTATCTATTGGTTGCAGCCTGTGACTGCAGTGTGTTTGGAACGATTTGTTTATCATGTCGTTATCCTGAACAATGTTAAAAGCGTCAAGAGTGACACTAGAGTGGTGATTGTCGTCTAACAAGACCAAGATAGAATTGTCATTTCGTTGATAAATGATGAATAAAAAGAATAAAGGAAGTTTTCCTTAGTCATCCATCCAGAGGAGTGTGCACTTCCAACACAACCATGGCAACGGATCTATCTCGAAAAAGTTGAAACGGTCTTTGAACGGTGCCATAGGAAAGATTAACATAGAAGGAAAAGAGCTTCCTGGTGCACTTATATTATTAACACCTCGTGGCCAGACTTACCTGATCTCCGGACGTAACTAATCCAAATTTGTCGTACCTATCCGGAACCACAAAGATCGCTCGTGGCTTCTGTACAGTGTAAATCCCCGTTTATTTTCTTTGTCATTCAAAATTCCATGAGATGCAAAAGAGTGTTTGATCAATTTGTCAAAAAGAAATGTCCATAACTTTTGAATGGTAAGTGATAGAGCCTTCTTGTTTAACATTGACCATAATTTTGGAATTGTAAGCCTTGATATTCCTCATGTGTATTGTTTGTGACAAAACCTTTACGTGAATACTACAGTCAATGTCATCAGTCACGATCAAGGTCATTTTTGGAAAGTGACTGAGTTTCAACATAAAAAACTTTAACATTGGCCGTAACTTTTGATTGGTAAGTGATATTTCACATGTTGGTTGCTTGGCGTAAGACTTATCTGGTGGTACCATAGTAAAGGCTATATTTCAAATTTAAGTTTATTTTTTCCAGATCAAACGACAAAAATCAAAACATTAACATCAGTCATACTTTGGGATCAGTATGTCAAAGAGCCACCATATTTCACATGTGTATTGCTATTGACAATGCCTTTCAATACGCAATAAAGTCATTGTCATCGGTCAATGCCGTTTTTAGAAGGTCATTCAAGAAGTTGGTTCAAGTTCATATCAATTGTTTGGATATTCAAACTACGGCTGACTGGTTTCCATGCTTAAGGTAGAGGAACTGTAATAGTTTCGCAACATTCGGAAGTCATGAACTTTAACAGTGATAAGCGAGGTTCCATAATGATTTCATTAGGAAACTCCGGTTTACATTGTGCAAGATCACGAGTTGCGGAACCTTTACGGGTTACACTACCTTAAGTGATTTTGTTGTAAATGTTACACACAGTCTCATTTATAGAAATAGGGAATGAGACTTAAGGTAGACACCCGAACCGTTGTAACCACGTTTATACGAGGTATAGTCGGAAAGTTCAAAGGCTACTCTTGTTAATTGTATATATTTTGGGATGTCAATGTGATATTTAACATTCTTACTCGAAAATGTTTTCTCTGCATACATATATATAGTTTAATGAGTGTTTCTTTAATAATCACTTAAATGGAATGGCTAGAAACGATGCCTCAGACACCGTACGGTGCTCGTAAATTCTCACACGTTACGTTTAAAGATCATTACCACTTATTTGCCATGGTAACACCCAAGCTGTTTTTCCTTGCAGCACACATGCCTCCGACATAGCGGAGTTGGTAGCGCGTCGGACTGTCAATCTAGAGGTCCCGGGTTCGATCCCGGCACTCAATCTTTCCGGCTATTTGTCTCTCACCAATGGATTGATAATTATAGACCTATGTGAGATAGCAGCTGGAGGCTAGGAAAGGATGTGATGGTTGTACTGGTCTAACTGTTTTCTAGCATATTTCTTTTCCAGGAGATAAGAGCTAGCCTTGTAGTTTTTATTCTCATCCTCAGATAACCCTAGATCTTCCTATTTTATGGCTCATTTTTGTTGGGAGCAATATCTTTATAAGTGGCCAAGATTATGTGATTATGTGTGGGCATGACTTGAAATTACATACGTACTGACCGGTAATTAGAGACCTCTTTCAAGAAAGGTCCTACGATTAAAATGTGGTCGTATCGTAATATTGGCTTTTAAGAAACATTTTAGGGTTTCAAAAAACATGTCGTATCGTGAAATTCACGATAAAATTTGCGACACCTATAAACAAGTCGTAAATTTTACGACTTTAACTGTGCAAGCTTAAAATGTGCTTGGATTTCTTTATAGCTGCGACCATTTTCTCCGGTTATATAGCTGAGTACAGGCCGTTTAAATATTATACTGTTACGGATGCTACAACGAAAACCTATTTATGAATCATTAGATTAACCAAATGAGATATGAATAAAGTATCTCCGTTGTTTCGACTAGCCATTTTAAAAATACTATATTCTCAAACAAGTGGATATTCAAAAATAAATAAATAAATAGAATAATTAAAATATAATATAATTTTTGTATAAGGACATGCGAGTGGCCATCTTTTCTTCGATCAGTATTATATTCTTATTGTTTTGGTATTGTACATAGTGGACAAATATTTCCGATTGAGAGGAAGTTTATATCAAGTGACCCGCACGTTTGACAATGACTGGTTGTCTACGATTTTCCTTGATTTTTTCAGCTCTTTTTTTGAAAGCAATTTAAGACCATCTTAAGTATTATCGTACGATAATTATAAGACCGATCGCACGATTTTTCTTCTTGAGAGAGGCCCTAAGGAACTCTTTCCAGAAAGGTTCTACGATTGAAATTTGGTCGTATCGTATTTGTACGATTAAAATTAGCTTACAAGAAACTTTTTGGGTTTTAAAGAAAGTTGTCGTATCGCGAATTTTACGATCAAATTTGCGACACCTATAGACAAGTCGTAAAATCTACGATTTTGTCTTTGTCTGTACTCTCGGCTTTGTTTTTAGCTTTTAAGGGGGTTTATCCGTATGTGTACGCAAAATTTTCCAGAATGAAGATATAATAAAATAAACAATATATACCGAAATGAATGGGTAAACCCTCATTTCGAATGTTGACTTTGTTCTGCGATAATCGTACGATTGACACAAAAAGTTTACATAGTGGCATAAAATTGTTTTCTTTATCGTAAGAATTGACCCTTTTGGGATCAAGACTAAAACCTTTGCTTAACCTTCCTTGTGACACTAGGAGGGCCATGAATGTGAGGATAAAATATCATTAGGAATGTTAACATTAATTATAAAGAAAATTTTATTTTTTTATAAAAAATGCATTGTAAAATAGTTCTCTGCAGATTTCTATCGGCTATTTCCGTCGGCTTCAGGTATAAATTAGAAGGAAAATGCCAATATATACTTAACCGCAAAAGAAACTACGCATTGTGTTTTGGGACTTTTTGCAGGCATCTTTATGGCCTAAACCTTAACAAATTTGGTACCAAAGTGCAGATAATTCAATTATCCACAAGAAGGGATGGTTCGTTTGGAAACCAAAGATTTGATAGACTTGTGATATTTATTAAACTTCGTAAGGCGTCAAAAAATGAAAAATACAAAAAGTTTTAAATGTCGTTAAATCTGGTCTCGAACGAATTGAATCGAGGAATTCGATGTTTTAGACCCTTCAAAGGATGGATATGAAACAATTTCATTAATATCGGGTATGTCCTCCATGTTCCATGTTCACTTTCGCTCAGCACGTTTATCCTTTTGGTTTTAAGATATATGTATTTACTTGCATCTTCGTGAACTTTTGAAAGAGCCAAAACTTTAGGAAAGCAAAAGTAAATTAGTCCAATTGCGCTACGGCTAAGCCACGCCCTGTCAGTTGAATGATAACCCAAAGTTGGACGTTTTTGAAACCATAACTCGATTACGGTATGTTGACTTGTGATTACAGTGTATAGTGCGGTTTTATTGACCCGAATCTGACCCCTACTATTTAGATGAATAAAAGTCTTATCATTCCTACACGGCTTTGCACGTGATTTCATGGGAAAGCATAACTATCGGTATTGAATGTAATATATATTTTGTTAATTCATAAAATTTGTCGGTAATTAATATTTAAGCATTTTTTCCACAGAGGTCAAACTCGGGTCAAATAAAACAAGATATAATACTATATCAACAGGAGACAATTTAACATTATCACTAATCCACTACAAATGTTTATTTCTTGAAAGTTTCAAGTTGGTTATTGCTCGCTGATTATAATATGTAGTGAACATTAAACCGATGTGCTACCAGACATCGCTTGAAATGTACATTTTCATGATGAGACGATATTCTTACATCAAGAAAAAACCCACCCCTTTTCGAATTTGTTCTATCTATTCCTTTTTGTCTCTTTTAAATGTCATGCTTAATCGCCTCGTTAAATATAGACTGGTTCTGCAGGGTACTCATCCAATAGAATTAAATTTTGTACTCGATAATATTAAATAACCTCAAGACTATTATTTCACACTTAAGCAATCTAGACCAATGACATCGCTTAGTTTGCATCATGCGAGAGTGAAATATCTAGACCCATGTTGTACGACAAGAACGAGGCTACTGTGCACTACAGATTTTTTCCAAAAAGGCAACCTATATTGAAAGATGAAAAGCGATGCAAGCTTTATTGTACGATGAAAGTGAGGCTGCACTCCTCAATTCGATATCACCACTTTTCGTGGTATCAAACCCTCTGTTCGGAAGTTTTGTAATAAATTTGATATTGAAAAGATTCTTGATATATACATTTGGTACATTGCTTTGCAAGAATAAAATTGCAAGCGACATTGAAGAACACATTTTTTTTCCGTTGCTTGATTTTAGTTAATTTTAGAGTACGGTTTGTCAACATGTAAATGTATATTTCAAGCGACGAAGGGTAGTCAATCCGTTTCATGTTTATTACATATCATAATCAGTAATCACTAACTGACTTGACAATAAAGATGCCATTTAACATCGAGTACGATACTGATTTCATTGGATTCTTACATTTCAGAACCAGACTGTATTTGACTCTGTTGTAGCCTCGTCAAATATAGACAAGTTCTGCAGGGTACTCATATAATGGAATTTATTATTGTACTCGACCATGTTAAAAACATCTAAATTGACCTATATATACTAGTCAAAATTCGATAAGGATCACTCTTTACTTTTACACAAGAGTCCCAAGAGGACCAGTATCGCTCCACTGGCACATGACGCCTATCAGATTTATGAAAATTCACCTATAAATTGCATTTAAAGTATTAAGCTATGTCATGATCTATTTGCACCATATAATCATCAAAAGTCAAGGTAGGTTAACGCATAGGATGAAAATAATCTTGTGCGAACAAACAATTTTAAATGAAATTATCTTTTTCAATGACCCAGCTTAAATGTTTGCATAGTCACATGGTAATTAACGTTTTGTGAAAGTTTCATGAAATCTGTCTAAAAATTTACAAGTTGTAGTAACAAGAAAGGTTGCATCAAGGTCCGTTTTCCATGACACAGCAACATATCAACAGGAAAGAAATGAAGGTGGGGTCTATCTAAAGCATAATCCGGACACAATCAATAGTATCCAAAAATTCATTTCAGAAAAAAAATTATTTTTTTTCATATGGCAAAATTTTGATCCATTATTTGCTGACTAGACAGATCCTATGTTTTTCATCAATCATAATTTCATGATGAAATTTTGGAAAGCATGTCGTGAGGTTCGTTCAAGTGAAGTTTAGTTGAATTCTGACAAGTAGTTTCAGAGAAGATTTTTTATGTTTCATTTTTGGATGACGCTTCAGTCCAATGCTCACTAGTCATCTGAAAGAGCATGTCCCAAGCACCATTCCTGTGTAGTTTGGCCGAAAACTGGTATTTTCAGTGGTGAAGGTTTTTTTTTCTCAATTTTTACCATATGGGCCATTTTTGGATGATGCGACAGCCCCTTGCACCCAAGCTATTAGCCTAATCAGGATTACTTGAAGGAATCTAAAAACGCATGTAAGAAGCACCATTTCTGTGAAGTTTGGTTGAATTTTGACCAGTACTTTCAGAGAATAGGAGTTGCCTTATAGTTCACCATTTGGTATTTTTTTAAGCATATAACAGCTTGTAGTACCCAAGAAATCAGCCGATCAGAAGTTTTTATAGTTCAATCAGTAGCATGACGTTGTTTTTAAAGTCACTATATGGGCCCTTTTTTGATGACGTGAAAGTCCCTAGTACCAAAGTTATCAGCTTGATCTGCATTAAAAGAATGAATCTGGAGGATTATGTCCTACCCATTATTCCTGTATAGATTCTTTTATTTGTAAGCAGTAGTTTCAGAGAATAAGATTTTTTTTGTATTTCACCATAGTGCACCATTTTTTGGATGACGCAACAGCCCGCAGTACCCAAGTTATCAGCCCGATCAGGATTAAATAAAGAAATCTGAAAGAGCATGTCATAAGCATTATTCCTGTGTAGTTTGGTTGAATTCTAACCCGTAGTTTTAGAGACGATTTTTTATAGAATACCACGGACGAACGGACGGATAAACGACAGGCACCAGCCCACGAGAATAATTCAAAATAATATAAGACAGGGTCAGTTTTGCCTTCTTTATATCGTTTGATGTGTCCGCACCCAATTTATTAGGACATTACTTGTTTGATAGTGTGGGTTGCTTAAATACCCATAAACTCTTGCTGGACTTTGTAGCGTAAATCTGACAACAAAGTTGTCATAGAATTAAATTAGAAAACTTGACGCACCCTTTAAATATGGAATACAAACGTTTTCGTGGCTCTTAAGGTGGCAATGGACAGAGGTCCCTTGACTCTATAAACCGGAAGCGGGTTGTCGTTTATTTTACAGCTCTTTTTGCGCGTTGTTTAAAAAGACCGGTTTGATAAGCTTCTGATTATGGAAATAACTTAGAAATAATGATGGTAAAATTTCATAACTTAGCTTCTTTTCAACTTTTGATATCAATTAAATGACTAGATCATTGAATTAAACAATAAAAGTACGTAATAAGTGTCATTCAATTAGCAGAGGTCATTATGAAATAACGAAAAACTTTATTATTTGCATTCAAAGGTATGCTGAATTTTTTACCAAATGAAGGAAAAATATGTTTTTTATATTATATCGGAAAATGATAAAAATTTCATTGGGTAATTTCTTAAAAATATAGGCTTTTGTGGCATATTTTACAATAAAAATTACAAAAAATAGTGCATTTTTAACTTTGAGTGCCCATTATGCAAATGCAATTGATCAAAGAGAAATTTCCTCGGCAATAGACATTGTATACGTGATTAAGGTCTATCAACATGTACGCGTTTTATAGCTATCAGCTGGTAAAGGGTTTATAAAATATCTAAAATTAATATTAACGATTTTTCTGAAAAAATGGCGTGTACTAATCAAGGGCAGATAACTAAAGTACGTACACGAGCATAGAAAGGTACCTTTAAATTTAGATATAACAACAATGCAATGTTAATCTACATATGTGGACAAGAAAAATCAAAGTACTGAAAGTACTGATAAGTTGGAATGCATTCAAGAGACTATAACATCAAGCCACTAACGAAGCTGACGCCTCCCGCCCAGGTGATCACATAATACGTCTCGACTTTTGACAAAAAATTCACCAAACCGCGTTAAAATATGCGCTAGGTCAGATGTTTAGGAACATTTTGTAAAAGTTTCATCCAAATCGGTCCATAAATGGAGGAGGAGTTGCGTTCACAAGATTTTTCAAATGAAGGCGTCTTTTTCCATGACACGGCTAATATTCACCAAACCGTCACAAAAGGCACTAGGTCAGGTGACTAGGAACTTTATGTGAAAGTTTCATCCAAATCGGTCCATAAATGAGGGAGAAGTTATGTTAACAAGATTTTTTTTACATGAAGGCTCTTTTCCATGACGCGGCTGAAATTCACCAAACCGTGACTTTATGCGCAAATCAGGTGATTAGGAACATTCTGTGAAAGTTTCATCCAAATCCAACCAGAAAATTTGGAGGAGTTGTGCCAACAAGAAAAGTGGACCTACGTATGGAAAGACGAACAGACGGAGAAGATGACGCCATTAAACGACCGCCTCCAGCTGCGTATAAAAATGAAAATCGAATAAATACTATGCTTCCACAGTCAAAAATCGCAAAATTCAAGACTAGCCTTTAGTTAACGCAAATTTATCCGTAAATTAAACGAAACATGTTTTTTGAAAGCCAAAAATGTTTCTTGAAAGCCAATTTCAATTGTACGATTGCGATACGATCAAATTTTGGTCGTAGGACCTTTCTTGAACGTGCCCCCTGAAGGAAAAACACGTGGGGTTGGTAAACTCGTTCAGATTTTTGAAAAAAAACAAAGGCTGTAGTTAACTTGTGAAAATCTTCAATGATATTTAAAGGATTGCGCACGTGCGTATTTTTGCACACGTGAATTTATGTCTAAGCAATTTTAAAGAAAAAGGACAAAAACGGAAAGAGAAGATAAATGTTTGCCTATAGACCCGCAATTTAGGTCGAGTGATCAAAGGTAAATTTTGTCTATACAGGTATAGAAAAAATTGACCTTTGATCTATCACTTAAACTTGTGGATCTATACCTTCATCGATCCTTGCTGCGTCCACCATCAAGTCATCAAGTGAAATTGTCGCTCGATTTGGAAATGGTTCCATTTTTTCAAAAGGAGTAATAAAAAGAGAATATTTGCTGGATCGGGTTGTTAATACAAATAGATAATCTGCAGATTTTGCGCGTTTCTAATAATGGTTTACGAAACAATTAGATAAAAAAAACTTTTGAACTACGGTATTTTGTTGAAGTGTGTAAAAAGTTCGTTCAGAAAGAGAAACTAGACCTCTAAAAGAAGCTATAACATAATTCTACGAAAAACAGGTCGCGACGTTACCAAATAAGCAGATCACGTGATTGGCTTGTGCTATTGCCACAATTCTACGAAAAACAGGTCGCGTATTACCAAATAAGTAGATAACGTGATTGGCTAGTGCAATAGTCAATAGCTTACTTTATTGGACTTGATTTATCACATGATTTCCAAATATAGTAATGCAAACATTTGCTACTAGTAAATTCGTACGCAAATTTCAAAATATTTCGTTTAAAACATAAATTAGCGTGTTAATAATTTACATGAAGTGATAGTTGTTCAATTGTTCAACATTTTTACTTCTTGATGAAATAAACTGTATGTCTGTGTCAAGTTGAGATGTACAAAATAGGCCGGAGTGTACTCACATCCTGTTCACGTGATATGTGTTATCAAAAACCCGGAATGCAATAATCTTGGGTTCATTTTGCGGTTTTGTTAAATCTAAGTTGGAATTGCTCCGCATTCCAACTTAAAAATCATTGGGCAGAAAAAAATGACGCCATGTGTCATTTGCTTCCTTATACTATTGATCATAGCGTCGAACGTTCGATCTTGACGTCATTGAACGTCGAACTGATAGTTTCCTTAACTCATTTTTTACCTTGAACTGCTTCAATTAGTTCACTCTAAGAAAAGTCGCCTAAGAAACGTTGACGCATAATCGTCAATGATTCCTACATGTATTTCTCATCGGCCGATTGTCAAAGATTAGCATCGGGCCGACGTCGGCGATTGTAGGAAAAAGTATTTATTAGTTTCACATAGGTACCCTTAACTTCCATAGCGATCAGCCATTAAAAATATCCTTGTCTTAAACATGCGTAAAATCACTTTCTAAATGACGTCATCGTGGTATTTAAAGCATCTGGGTGTTTTAAAGAAGGCTGCTTAGGAATAAAACTGGTATTTATCTGAGATATATAGAATCTGTCATCAGATTTTGTTTGAGACAAGCTGATCTTAACTGAGTCTAGAATAGAACTGTTATTTAGCGAGTTTTGGCGGGTAAATCGTCAAAGGATGCCAATGAAGGTTATTGTTTCTATATTAAACCTATACATTTTGGGACAACAATCAAGTATGGCTGAACAGAGAAACAATCATGAACACTCATAGAAGTAGATTTTTATACGTACAAAGGATTATGAATTAGACTTTAAAAAAATGAGAATAAAGGCTGATCATCCGGGAGCTATGTAAGAAAGAGATCGGATCTTACACAGGGGGTTATGGAATAAACATGAAGTTATGGTAGAATGACCTGTACGAAGGTCACAGATAAACCATGAGATGGAAATTAATTTCATCTATGGTAAGAGGTACAGATAAAAGGGCGGGGTGGGGGTGGGGGGTGGGGGGAGGGGGGGGGGGGCTCGGGGGGTTTGGCTTAATGCGAGACTAGAATCTTTAATTCTAAATGGAACCCAATGTTGTGGGTGTGCATTTGAATCGTCTCAGCAAGACGATTCTAATGAGTACCAACAACGTAGGATTTGTGGAAGAATAATCATTCAAATATTTCTATTTGAAATCCAAAATACCCTCCTGTCTGTAGCACTGCTGGTTATCCTCGCCCACTGGTTCGGTTTTTTTCGCACTTCCGAATTCGTTGTTTTCTCGCTGAACCTTTCATCGTCACAAACAAATGGCATGATAATAATGATATTTTAATAGGATCTTCATATCTTTTTCTAAAATAAAATCAACTATAATATTTCATGTTGATCAATGAAATCTCGTTGCACGTGGTGATAACGCGAGACGGCGGGACATCCAAAACGAGGGTGGCTCCCAAATTACGTTCACGTTGAAAAATTCTAAAACCACTCGCGTACAAAAGTTTTAAAACAGAAAGCTGATTAGCTACTTGAGTTTCTCCCCACAATGTTCCGAGTTTTGTTCTGCCCACGTGGATTTCTATTAAGATTTGTTTGACGTTATTATGCAGGCCACTCTGTAAAAAGGGAGGTAATGCTTCCCACTCTGAACCCTCTACATCCACTTTAAGTATGTCGATTGTTTTCTGAAATAAAAATGAGAGATAAAATATTCCTACTATTATCTTGGTCCAATTTTTTGTTATGTCTATAGAATAACAAGCGTTTGCAATAATAGTAAAAAGTAATAATAATGATAATTATTCGACAATTGTTTTGAGTCTCAATGCTGATACTCCTGTATTTTCTACTTGACTAACCCTATGTAAAATGTGAAAACGACATCGCTATAACTCCTCTGACCGTCAGTAGAAACCAAAATGATAGCCCAGTTTTGAATGTGATTCACATTTTGCAAACATTTAAATTTGGAACACTGGATAGGCTATAGGGTCTACAAACTATAAGTACCTGACCCGATTCATTTGTTGGCATTAAGCAATAGAATAATGTTGGCATTGAGCAATAACAGTTAGATTTATCGAAATAATTTAATCAAGAAAAAAATCCCGTCAAACAAATTACAAAATTTGGTAGAATCTTTACTATTTCGTCATTATTTTCGAATTGTCATTTCAAAGCATACACACAAGTAAAAACATAGCAAAATTGAGAAAATGATGATATTGGAATGATTTCGGAATGAAACTGAATCAGTGCGATGAGAGTTTTGAATGAAATTAAGAAGAGGTAGTCCGATATCGTTTATTTTGTTCAACATCAACAAAATAAGCGATATACTATTACCTCCCTTTTAAATGTATGTTAACGAGTTCTGTGAATAGTTTTCTATGTCGTCACGAACCCATCATACGCTGACGAAATTCACATATGTTAGTGAATTTGTGGATTTTTTCCAGAGATATTTTTTTCAATGTAGTTGTTGATCTTATCTTTTGTGAATTTGGAGCGAATGAGATATCATTGAGTAAGAGTAGCGATTTGAATCGAGTTTTGAGCGCTTTAGAGATTTCGAAGCGTTTTGAACGATTTGTTTGAGTGGAAGGGGTGGTGTGAATGAGACATAGAGCTAGCGAATCGGTGTGGAGTCAACTTCAATATACTCCAATACGATGTTGTTCACTATACCTTTTACTTGCGAAATCGTATATTAACCAAGGATAACTCATTCACTGTGGTGATATAGTCCTGGGGAGGCGCTGAAAATTGGGTTTTTGTAAAAAGATTGTGTTCCCTCATAAAAATCCGAAACCCATGCTGATAAAGTTGTTTTAAAACTTTGAGTTGTCCCGCCATGTCCAGTCCACCAAAGAACACGCGCTGGTGTTGTTTTGACCGCCTCCATCCGTGAATTTCAACCAATATCTGCTTGATTTGCCAATGAAGCCCCGCCTCAAATATTGCAGGAAGTGCCTCCCACTCAGAACCTTCTATGTCTATTTTTAGTACGTCTATGATTTTCTGAAAATAATTTCCATGCAAAAAACCCTCAACCAGTCATAAACAATTTGAAACATAAAACATGCATTGTGAACTTAACCAAAAACACATGCAAAAGTAATAAGGTACTAAATGAAATGAAAAATGAAATAGACGTGCAAGATAATCTTATAGCTTCTCAGCTTTGAATAAAAAGTCTGCTTCACTGTATCAAATCAGGGGCCAGTGGCAGCAAAAATCCGAAAAATGTGACACCAGTGAAATTTAGCATCCAAGAAGCTAGGAAAAGGTGGTCTGCTCTATACGATTTCTTCTGTCATATTTTGCCATACACCCTTTACTTGGTTACACTCTTAAAATTAACACTATCAATATAGTTTAGAAAAATATCAAAATGCGATAGATTGGTGATTTTACTCCACCATTTTTATTGCCAGCATTAATTGAACAATGGCGGTTTTAGGATAAAAGTGCATAGGATCTAAAATTCTAGATTTCAATTGGTCGTTTTTGTCGTTTATGTGATGTTAGTCTTACAATTTAAAATTGTTACTTTTCGAAACTGGTTTAGTGTAATTGACAAGTCGGCAGTTTCTATTACTAATGATCTTTCAGACCCTGCTGGATGGCACGATTTTGCAAACATTCCTACTACATAGACGACCTAAGTAGATAAATTTTTACATTGAAAATTAAGATATAAATGTATCAGCACATGGCCTACATTAATACAGAAATTCCTACTTGAAGTTTTACTTTCTTTGGTGAAAAAGGTATATTTTGGGAGATTGAATTAAAGTTTTGAATTATTTCATGAAACTACTCGTGCCTGTTGATGGAAGTAGATATTATATCAATTTCTCTAAAATTTATAGCTTGATCCGCGATAAAAAGTATATAGATTATAAGAAGACAGGGGATACGAGCCTACCGATTCTAAGGAACAATTGCATTTGTGACAAACTCGATTATGAGCCCAGCCGTTTCGAATTGAGTGAGCCATTTTCATTTCATTTAACAGTTTTTGAAATGTCTAACGTAAGTTATCCTCGACACTTGTAATTTCATGAAATCTATCAACCGAGAAAAGTACAAAGACAAAGGAGGATTGAACAGTAGATTGCTATGCCAAAACTAACCGACACGTCAGATTTATAAAGCATTTAGTGGATTCAACACAGCACCTTCTTTGGTATAATTATAGTTAAATTTTGGTACTCAAATATCGAATTTACTTTGTTGCTTTTTCAAGTCGCCCAGCATAGCTTAAATGAAGTCAACGGTGTAACCAGTCTAAACAGTGCTAGGCTAAACTTTCTTTTATTAAACTATGGGTCAACTTATTTCACGCCCGGTCGGGGCCCGTTGTTGTTGTTTTTTAGCTTGAAACCCGCCCTGCGTTCAGGCTGAAAAAATGTTGCAAACCGTTTTCAAATTATACCCCACTTTACACGCAAGTATACAGGTAAAGCGGAATATGACTTGAACCGGTTTGTCATTCTGAACGCAGGGCTGGATTCAAGCTGAAAAAACAACAACAACGAGCCCCCGACCGGGCGTGAAATAAGTTGGTCCTTCATCTCACCATATCCCAAACTAACAAAGCATAAAACGGGACCACTATTTCAAAAAAATAAACAAGCACAAATATGACCCGTCAACTTAAAGTAGAAGAATCAACCCTGTGCAGACTGCACGTATTGAACATGACCACTTTAATTAAAACTGTTAGGTCTTTATAGATTCAAGAATGGCGTTTCTGACATATTATATGCGTTTATTCTGTTGAACCTACATTATGTTATGAATGCTCCCCTTCGTTCAGGATAATAAAACGGTGCACACAGTTGGTAAACTATATTCCCAACATTGCATGTGCACTAGCGTACAAAGCGGGGTAAAATTTGCAAACAGTTTGCAGCTTTTTGTCATCCTTAACGCAGGGCTAGTGCCTGCATTATTCAGTTTCTGGGTGGGCGTACTGCGCATGATTGAGCACCGATTGAGCACCTACAGGTATATGTATTTCTCAAGACAACAAAACGACATCTGGGAACTTTGTTTATCAACGTTTATAAAAATGATGGGATCCAACACAGGTACATCTGCATCTGTATAAATTGATATTTGAGCCTGTGTGTGACATTGCGAACAATTTGACACCTGTGTGAGATGCAAATATTTGGTAGATCTGACGGTTATATAGAGTAATTACAAGATTGCCTAACTGTCTACGAATACTTTGAGACTTTATCTATCTACAAAACGCATAGTGAAGATTCTAGTCAGACTGTGCGGATCCGCACAGTCTGACTAGAATATTTGCTTTGCTCACAATTGAAATTGTTGGAAATGTCACGCACAGGCTGACTAGAGTCTTTGCTTTGCTCACAATTGAAATTGTTGGAAATGTCACGCACATGCTCATTTAGAAATGACCATTCTAGATTTTCATAAAGGCAAAAAATAAAAAGTAGTCCGCACAGTCTGGACAGAGTCAAATCTTAAGCCCTTTCCCATACGGTTCTTCTGTCTGAACATGTCACGTGATTTGTTAAAGCATTAAATAAAAATGGGTCTTGTTTTTTTTTTATCTAACTTACGTTTAAATGACCGTTGTCCCTCATAATACTTTCTAAAGTACTCATTTTCCATTGTTTATCATTTACATAGTCTCTGCCGGCCAGACCACGGAGCTCGAAATTGAGAGCTGGTGGAATTATTCTACCTTTTATGTCCATACTGAAATTAGAAGTGAAAAGATTATTTTTGAAATAAATCAAAGTGTATTCTAAATTCTCTGAACTCGTTTTAGAAATATGTATAAATCTAAATCATTTTAAAATCAGCAATGATAACAAGGTGGCGAATTGTTACAAGACAAACCCGTGATAGGTAGATTTTGCGCAGTGAGCCGTGAAAACTACAGTTTACCGTTAGATTCCCGTGCCATTATTCGTAATAGATAAAACGGGTTTAATCAACACATTAAAAAGTTACAATTTACCTTTCAAACAAAAGTTATTGCTTGTCTTAAATCGTAAGGTTTACTCATACATGTACTTTCATAATTGTAGTGAAAGGATTAGGTTCAAATTCTCATCATGTGCTTTTTAAATATACCCGATATACCTATGGTAATGGACTCGGCGACTACGTCAGAGCTCAGTTTTTAAAATACACCTATATAGTGCTGGGTGTACAAATATGAAAATTGGCAAAGGGAAATAACTCAAAAATTAAGCTGGGAGTAGAAACGGTTCTTGTACACTGTACTATGTTATCATGAGAGAAACACAACTATACCTAGTCAATCGGACATCAGGTGACAAAGTTATGGTCCGGACAAAGAAGTGGACGCCGCCGGACACTGGATGCCCGGATGCCACGGGAACATATTTAATGCGAGCATAAACGTAACCTTACCTTGGATCATATGTAAATACTTCACATCCGTAATGGTTGTGCATGGCAAGATCGAAGTCGAACTGGAAGTTAGATCTGAAATGTAGGCCTATTTCATACATAACATTAGATATTTTGATTTTCGGAAGGTGCGTGTTTTATATGCATTCTCTTCTAAAAATCTTTGACATTAAATACAGACTTTAACTACGACAAAAATAACACATTACATGTAATTTTCAAGAAGCTCATGTTTCTGTACATTCTATGAAATAGAATTATCGTGTTTCTTAAGAGTTTTAGGGATGCCGTTGATTAAGTTACGTTACGTCCAATGAATCGTGTAATAGCAAACCGAATCCCTTATTTCTGATTCCATACTTTCTTTTAAACTGAGTATAACTAACAACAATGAACTTTATAATAGGACCTAGGCCAACGGAGTGAATTCACCCTGTCGAATATTTTTAACATTTCATGGGTGTTATTGCGATAGTGGTAAACTATGTAAATTGCGCTTAAGCCCATAGAAATGTTATTTTGTTGTCGTGAAAATGACGTCAAAATGGATCTTGTACAAATGTACAAATGTACAAATTTGAAGAATTGTGTCGATTTTTCACAAAAACTATGTCACAATATAATTAGGAAGTACCAAATTTATTAACCTTGTCATCCAAAACTAGACAAAGCCTCGCTTTTATCTGGTTATAGATGACCCGTTTAAGAAATTTGGTATTTCATAATGACTCATTCAATATCATCGGTGATTTAAGTCACCACGGTCAATCTTTTATTTTAAATGGTCAATCACCGAAACTCAACGATTATATATAAAAATCAATAAAATGTATATATTAGTGTAAACTGAAGAGGATATATTGCGTTAATTGGGCATTTAAACGACTTTTGACCGACAAGAAAATCAACTAAAGTCAAATTTAAATTTAAGAGCCTATTAAAGAAACTACATAAAAAATTCAGAACATGTGATACTGATCCCAAATTTTAAGTAGAAATCGCATATCTGATATTGATTATTTAGAATAGTAAAATGTATACTCAAAAAAAGTTCTTTGACATTTGATCTATATGCAGATTATAATTTCGACATAAATATCTATATGTAAGAGCAAAGTCAATCAATGAAGGTGTAGTCAATGCATCTTCACACTGTATTAAAACAAAAATAATTTTTTGATAAAAGATTTGTAACAGACACGTTGATTAAGGACGTTACGTCGCACGTGTCTTATAGTGGCAAACTTGACCTCTCTTATCTGGTTCCACACTTTCTCACCCGAGATCCAACTTAGACTGTAGACCTAAGTGTCCGTTGACGTGCATTGAAAAATCTCAATTATCGTTACGTCATTCGACGTCCTGAAAGAACGTTGTTATCAGCGTCAGACTGATCTGGTTCTATACATAACGCTGTGAGACATGTTATAATAATAATAATAATAATATCTTTAATTATAGAAGGTAACATGTTAAGACATATATATAAAGCAAATCTTATTTTCAACATGGCCTTCTTAAAACAAATGAATTAACTACGACTAAATTCTCTCTCTCTCATTCTCTCTCTCTCTCTCTCTCTCTCTCTCTCTCTCTCTCTCTCTCTCTCTTCATCTCTCTCTCTCTCTCTCTCTCTCTCTTCATCTCTTCATCTCTCTCTCTCTCTCTCTCTCTCTCTCTCTCTCTCTCTCTCTCTCTCTCTCTCTCTCTCTCTCTCTCTCTCTCTCTCTCTCTCTCTCTCTCTCTCTCTCTCTCTCTCTCTCTCCCTCTCTCTCTCTCTCTCTCTCTCTCTCTCTCTCTCTCTCTCTCTCTCTCTCTCTCTCTCTCTCTCTCTCTCTCTCTCTCAGCAAAAAAAAAAAAAAAAAAAAAAAAAAAATGGAGAAAAAATTGTATAATAGGTAAAATACTAGCGTTTGTAATTTACGTTTTGATCAGACAGATACCCTTGAAATCTATTAGCATATATGATTATATTTTGAGAACATATGTATCGAAATAAAATTGTTTTAACTTTTTCTTGAAAGTTTGCAATTGCAATTCATTTCGTATTTCAACTGGAATTTCGTTCCAAACGCCGACTACATAAAAACTGAAACTGTCCTTGAAAATATTTGTTCTTGGTCTTTTCGCGACGATAAGGTCATTTTTTGTTTCGGACCTTAAAGTATAGCTATCATTCCTAGAAACATGGATGATATTAGTCATATATTTTGGAGCTACATTTTTTAACGTTTTATATGTTAAAACGGCAGAATGGTATTTACATCGTACCGGAAATGGTAACCAGTGTAACTCTTTGAATAATTCGTGTGCTTGTGTTTGAACAGATTTGTTAAGAATTAATCTGGCTAGTCGTCTCTGAAGAGCAGATACTTTGTTTTTGTAAGCAGTTTTACTTTTACCCCAAATAACACAACAATAGTCAAGAATAGGCAAAACATATGAATTGTAAAAAAGAATCCTCATTTCCTTATTTAAGTAGTAAGTTATGTTTTTGAAAAGAGCAATTTTCTTCTTTAGTCCTTTACAAACATAATCAATCTGTGTATGCCAATTCAAATTATCATCTATATACACACCTAAAACCTTTTGAGATTTTACAGTTTTCAAAGGCTGGTCGTTTAAATTTAATGTTATGTTATTTTCTTTCGAGAGTTTAGTCTTGGGTCCAATTAACATGCATTTTGTCTTAGATGGGTGAAGAGACATGTTATTAAGCTGACACCATTCATATACATACGACAGGCTTTTTTGCAGTTTTGATTGAATGGCAGCAATATCAAAACCTGACCTGTGCATCGTTGAATCATCTGCATATAGGTCGATTTCTACATCCGAACAGACAAAACTAAGATCATTTATATAGATTAGGAAGAGCAGAGGTCCCAGGATAGATTCCTGAGGTACTCCCGATCTAACCTCTAGTATCTTCGATTTTAAATCCCCTATTTTGATCAACTGTTTTCTGTTTGTCAAGTATGAATTAATAAGAGTACACGTACCTTCAGTAAAATGATAGAGCTTAAGTTTGTGAAGAAGTATTTGATGATCTACGAGATCAAATGTTTTTCTGAGGTCTAAGAAAACTGTACCGACAAATTTTCCATCATCTACATCTGAGAGCCAAGCATCAATCATTTTTATTAAAGCTGTTGTACACGAATGGTGCTCTCTAAATCCTGACTGAGATTGATTTATTATATTGGTCCTTTTAAAGAAAGATTGAAGTTGAGTAGCAATATGTCGTTCAAATATTTTTGATATGGTCGGTAGAATCGATATAGGTCTGTAGTTATTTGGATCATCTCTATCTCCCGTTTTAAATATCGGTATGACTCGCGCTAATTTCATTTCATCTGGATAGATTCCAGTAGATATACTATTATCAATAATGGATGTTTAATTGGAGTAAGGATATCTCCACATTGTTTTAAAATTTTTGGGCCTATTCCATCCAGACCTGTAGCTTGAATCTAGTTTACGAATAATCTGGTGAACATCATAAACAGAAATGTATTTTATAGAAAATGTTTTGTTGTCTAACCTTTGATCAAGATAATCTTTTAGGTAATCAAAATTACTTTTCGAGAAATCTGTCTTAGTAATAATATCCGATATGCTCACAAAATGTCTATTTAATTCATTGATTATATTAAGATTTTCCTCGATAGTTGTATCTCCTTTGATTATATTTTTGGCATTATGAATTCATTTGAGGGATTGGCATATGCGATTTCTTTAAGATTTTTCCATAAGATTTTTGGACACTCCTTTTTTCAACAGCTTTGTTAAAGTATCGTTTCTTATTTAGCTTGATCAAATAAGTTACTTTATTTCTAAGTATTTTATACATGTCAAAATCTCTCTTTTTTCGGGCCAAATCTCTTGCGCGCATCATTTCTTTGATATCATTGTTGAACCAAGCAGGTTGATACGAACGCTTTACTCTTTTTTGCTTTAACGGGGCATAAATATATAAAACTGAATTCATGATAGTATAAAACATTTTAAGGGCTTCATTTGGGTTTGCAATCATCCCAGTATGTTCAATGCCAGAGATAGACAAGTCATTGATAAAATTTTTAGAATCTGAACTCAATTGTTTCATGATTTCGACATCTTTTGACATTGTCCGAAACATTGCAATCTTTCCTTGTGAAGCAAATTGGAAAGTGGTCGCTAATTGATAAGTCGGATATAAATACTTCACACGTGTTTTTGAGTTTGTGTAGATGTGATCAATTATACTAGAACTCTTTTTTGTCAACCTTGTAGGATGTTTTACTAGCTGTTTTATATCAAAATTTGAAATGAGATTTTCCCACTTGAAATTTTCAAATTTATCTGCATCATTCATTACGTAATATCTATTATCAAAGTCACCAAGAATGTGATATTCCTTATTCAATATATCAACGTTTTCTATCTGTATACGATAGAAATCTATCCATGACTGCGCCGAGCTTGGTGGGCGGTACACAAAACTCAAAAGAAACGACGATTGTTTTGAATAAAATACTTCAATCCAGACTGACTCAATCTCAGATGATTCAAGGTCAAAACGTCTTTTATATTGAAATTTTTCTGAGATATAAACAAGGATGCCGCCGCCTGATTTTCCTTTTCTATCGAGTCTCTCAAAAACGTATTTCGGTATTTTCAAAGTTTCATGTAAGAAAGTTTCTTGCAAGAGGTACAAGATAGTCTGTCCGGAAACAACAAAGTCCTTTGCAACGGCTTGTCTTATAGAGCCTGATGTGTGACGACCAAAAACTTTATGACGTTGTTCCTCCGTTCGCTTGACATGTTTTCATTACAGGTGTGTGCCTAAACATTCAAATTCAAAATCAATCAAGCAATGGCAATTCACCCACAACACAATGGAGAGCTATCAAGACTATTTAGTTAATCTGGAACTGCACGTGCTGAACGTGAATTCAGATTTTACGTTTTTTGACGGTGACGTCTCTATTGAGAAACGTGGTCGAGTAATTTATCGCAATTACATGTGATATTCTTACATCCTAATTACTGTTCACAAATCAATCAAAATTTATCGAACTTTTTTTGAAGAGTATACATTAAAGAATACAATTTGTTGTTGTTCCCATACAATACCATATCAAAGTCATTTATCAAACTATCGCGATTTAATAAACTTCATACATAAAATATTTAAATGTCAGGATACGAAGGCATCGCAAACGCTTTCCGAAAATGACCCGGTTGCTAGGCAACAAAAGTGACTCAACTTTTAAAAAGCTTAGTCTCACAAAACCTTCGGAAAACGTTCAAAGATTCATAAAATGAAGTAACAAGTAATGCCTTCCATACGATCAGAAAGAAATTAGATTAATACAATGAAAAATAAAATATATAAATATTTTTTTATTCAAAGACTCCTGTTATTAAATGACCAAACAAACGAAAAATCGCGAGATTTTCGAGAAAATCGATAAAATTTGCTATGCTAGTCATCTCGGAACGTTGCTAGCCGATTATCGCAAACGCACTAAGCAGGCACACCGTTCTGGAAAGGAAAGCAGGAAAGTGCTTGCAAACGCTCGCAAGCGCTTTGCTTTAATGAACACAAGGCAGGCTTTGACTTATATTTTGGGTAACGCTACATCAGTCTGCAAAACATTTGTATGATTACATGCAAATCATGAGCGGAGGTCAATTTTAAATAGTTCATTTGGCGAGGTCCTTTTCTTAGAAGCTAAAGCATACCTGGATGTCAACCATTTCTCAAGAATTTTCTCAGGGGACCCTTTAACAGAAGGAATATATATTATTCTTATGAAAATCTACTCATTTATGATCAGAGCTCGTTACCATATATGGAAAATACTCAATCAACATTTTAAAGAAGGGATACTTGGATATGGCAAGAAAAAATTGATTGGTTTGAATATATTGGTACGGTTAAGAATATCGTGAAATTGACATTCAGTCCTTTCAAAATCATGCTAAATCGCTTACTCGGTGCCTCATTCGTTCATTACAAACATTTGAACCATTCAGTAAGTTGATCGTCAATATCAATATATTAACCTTACCATACAGATATATACATAAAACAAAATGAATATACTATACATTGGCTATTTTGAGGGTCGACTTAAACGTTCAGACATACATACCCGAATGGGAATACTGTACAATGTCCCTGACTATTGTGGTATATATTGTGGGTCGACCTTACCGTTCAAATCTACATACCCATATAAATATACTATACATTGCTTTTATGGTATATATTGTGGGTCGACCTTAGCGTAAAGACATTCTTACCAAAATGAATATACTATATACGTAATAGTTATAGTTCATTTCTGGCAATTTACGCGATATAACCTAAGCGGAGCGCAAGGTTATTCGCGTAAATTGCCAAAATATGAACTATAACTGTTTTACCGATCGACTTATTTTTTCATCAAATAACGCTAGTTCAATTGAGTTTCACGTCAATCATTGATGTCATTCATTTTTGTTGCGTCATACATTCTTCAATCAAATCGAGGTAATCAAAAAGTGGGAGGAGCGAATTTAATCAACGTCGGGTTTCTGTAATTATTTTGTCATTTGGAAAGACAATATCAGTTGAGAACGTTCGGTGGACAAAACCTCGTGATTGATACTAGTGGATTTTGTATTCCTTTTAGTTAGGGTTTTTTGGACATCCTGTCTCCCTTTAAGGAGTTTGTATTATTAGAAAAACGGTTATCTACCAAGGCATATTTAGCTGCGCAGAGCTCGTCGGACAATCATTTAAATTGTACTAGGGTTCGACCCCCGATGGAGGCACTCATCCTTTCCGACTATTTGTCTCCCACCTATCGGTTGATAATCGTAGACCTATGTGGGATAGCAACTGGAGACTAGAAAAGGAATAGTAGAACTGGTGTAAGATATGCCACGAATTCATTGTTAGGTTCTCCAGCCGCTGGACTGGTGTAAGCTGTGTTAAACCACATAGAAACCAACAAAACCACGGCATATTCATAATCAATAATAACAAGATTGCAATAACACGTAAGTAGAAAACATTCAAAGTGCACTGACAAGCTCTAGTTACCATGTTTTGTTTCTCAACCGATACGTCACAGTTAACCGGTCACACTGTTTTTCGATATTAGTCAGCTATTACAGGCCTAACATGCTTCGAATCGAATCACTTTCTTTTTGTAAATATTTGTATCCCTAGAATTTGGGCATTTGCAGTAAATTAAAATGCCATTCAAAAGATCCAAAGTATTCATTTTAAAAAAGAAGCAAGATTTTATATCGTTTCAACCCTGTCGTCTTTTCTTTTAATGTCAATGTGAAAATGTGGAGTTGGGCCTACATAAAGGCTTGGTTCGAGCAAACTCGTCGATGTCATTCTTACTGTTGTATACGATGTAGATTAATATTTTATTATCAGAATCGTTGATTTATCCGCTAAATCTTGTCTTGATAAACGTGCATACAAATCATTCAAGAACTTTCTCCTCCTTTTAATGAGTAATTGAATATAAGCACAACTTCAAAAGAATATTCACAAAACGTTTTTTTATAAATACAAGATTGCAAGTTAAGGGTCTTTCGGGACATTTTATCAGCAGACCATCAGGTTATGGGATATATTTTTTGAATTTCAAACGAAATAGCGGCCTTTCATTGGAGGAAAAAATAGGGCGATCGGTAAATGGCTCTTGTGGTATATATTGAGGGTCGCCTTTAATGATCAGCCATACATACCCAAATGAATATACTATACAAGGTTGTTGAGGTATATAATGTGGGTCGACACACATTTCTTTGCCCCCATCATCTAGATGACCAACTCGAGTTTGTGTTCTACACAAGGTCTGTATTGTATTTATATATCTGAAACAATCATACAACTATAATCCATAAAACAAAACAAAACAAACAAATACTAGTAGAGTCAAATGTATTTGAAGTTCTAAGTACCAGCAAAATGTTTCGTAATTCCCCGTAATTGGTCATCAAAACCTTAGACATAGGATATTACCTAAATTCAGAATTGAACAAATTATTTCAAAACTGGTGATCCACGTTTTCAGTGAATGAATAGATAAATCAAAATAAAAACAGCAACAATAAATTTGAATGTAGTCGTTGCTCTTGTTTTTTTGAGATTTTAGAGTGTTTTTAAATGGTTTGAGTGGGCGTTGGAAATTTATAAATGGATGGTTGAGCGAGTGATTCACAAATGATCAGGGCCAAAGGTTATAAAACTTTTTTCAGGCTCAGGCTCAAATTTTCTCAAATTTTAAATTAAAATAAAACTTGGAAAATAAAAGATGATACTAATAAATTGTTATTTATAACAACTTATTAATATCACCTTTTATGTCAATACATTAAATGAGTATTTAAACAGAATTACGGCTCTAATCTCAGATTGAAATTTGAGACAATTTTGAATTGAGCCTGCGAAAAGTTTTATAACCTCTGGCCCTGATCGGAGTGTCAGTTTCGTGTTAATCTTTACTGTACAGACAGATAAAACTTACTTCCAGAACACTCGCAGTAGATCGTCCTCCGACATTTGCTGTAAAACCTCGTCCTCAGGAATAAGGAATGGGTCCTCATCTAGCGTGGGTTCTATCTTTAATGTAGAGTTCTCGCTGTCCCAGGTATATCTGGAGAAACCCTGAAAATAAAATTAATTTTCAAAACAATTTGACAATATCATTTATCTACATTGACCTGGCACTCATTAAATGTTCCTTTTGACCCCTTTTAATAGTAGCAAAATATGTTTCTAAATATAGACTTTAACTAGCGGCGTTTAGATTTCTTAAACTGTATCACATCTTATTACACACGCGCAAATTTGGCGGTGGTAGTAAGATTGTTGTCCATAAGTGGGAGGTCATGAGTTTAAGCCGGATCACTACCAAATATGTTTTCTTTTGATAGGGCAACGCCGGTTTTTTAAGTACCTGTTTTGATACAATAGTATTGCATTTGGCTAATGGCATTCTGCACAGAAATCTTTCCGCCAAACATCAATTTTATTTAAGATCTGGTAATGACAAGGTCACGTCCATTCATCATTGTAAATTAAAACTGTGCATTGTGGTGTCGTACTGGAAACGCAATTCATTGTGAACCTCCTTTTTGTTTTTCAAACACATCGCAAGCGCAACGGAATAATTGACATTTTGAAATGTATCTATATTCAAAGGAATGAAGAGGCAGTTTTTTTTTCATTCTATGACTGTATGAAATTAAAAACCTATACAGGGTTTGAATACGTTAATCGAGTGTCTGTTTAAGATTTATTATGTTATCAATATCAAAACGACATTTTGAAATACAGAAATACGAGAGAAAAAGTCGCAGATACGCAGAAAAAGACGTAACTGTAGTTACGCCTTTTAAAACACAATAGGACGTAAATAGGGCCCGCTCAAATGCGATAAAAACATATATATACATGTTTAAGATAACTTCTTAACGCCAAATAATAATAATAAAATGATAATGATAAAAATAATAATAACAATAATAATTATAATTAGAAGAAGAAGAAGAAGAAGAAGAAGAAGAAGAAGAAGAAGAAGAAGAAGAAGAAGAAGAAGAAGAAGAAGAAGAAGAAGAAGAAGAAGAAGAAGAAGAAGAAGAAAAATTATAATAATAAAAATAACAATTATAATCAAACTTTATCTTTATCTTCAGAAGGCAAAACCTAAAGACACCAATTTCACCCGTTATTGAGAAAGAAAAGTGTCTTTTTTTACAATGTTGCCTTTTATTCCCTTACTCTTACCCCTTTCACTGACTTATATACACTCATCCACTCATTCACTCATTCACTCAATCGCTCGCTCAAATCTCTTTTCAACAATTTAATTCACGGACAGACGGTACCTTTTTCGCATGAAAGGTCACGCATGTATATGTATATCATGATTTAAAAAAAATAATAAATATTTTCTTTGTTATTTATGTATGAAACGACACACGTATTAACAGGTTATGAAAACGCAAATGTTTATCATCGATATATACTGACTGTCATAAATGCATTCAGCTGTGGTTCAATGTGAGACACATGATACAAGTACTGTTTGTTTTTGACGGAAGGTACTGATCGTGATGTTGTTCAAAGGTGGAGTAAGGTTTTAGACCAAAGCAAAAACATTCGTCACATTTTATTCAAGTTAAGAAATAGCCGCTGCCTTTAAGGTGTCAATGACGAGTATGTCCACCATGACTAGCAATCACAGCCTGCCATCTGCGTCTCATTGAGCAACAAGGGTTACACAGAAGGTATCTCGGGATGCGAGCCCACTCCTGATGAAGATCGTCAGTCAGCTATTGCAAAGTTTGAGGTTGTGACTGACGTTGACGTTGACGTAAACGACGTCCTAGGATATCCCACATGTGCTCGATTGGATTGCAGTCCGGTGATATAGCTAGCCATGGCAGAACGCCAATATTATTTGCTTAGAGGAAAGTTGTGGTGATACGCGTGGTGTGTGGACGGACGAGCATTATCGTGCAAAAAAGGGAGTCCAGATTTTTCGGCGAAAACAGAGGTTGGACAACAGGCTGTAAAACTTTGTGGTTTATGTACACCCTGGCATTCAAACTGCCTTGAACAATAACCAGGTCAGTTAATGGCGACCCACATAATAACCCCGTCACCACCGAAGCGGTTATACTCTATAACACAATTACGCACATAACGTTCATTTAGACGTCGATATACCCGGACGCGTCCGTCGGCATGTGAGAGATTGAACCTTGACTCGTCACCGAACACAACTGTCCGACATCGCCGTCCGATGTTATTTTGAGCCCATACGCGACGTTGTTGATGGCATTGTGAAAGTATCGTGTCACGATAAGGCTTCCTGCACATAATCTAACCGGCGTCCTACTGTGTTTGCACGAATATTCCTAACGTGATTACCAACAACGGCTGCAGATGTCGATGAAGCTTTTGAAAAACGATCATGAAGACGTATAAAGTTTTCTTGACGTACAGACGTTGAGCGCGGCCTACTATATCTATGCCTGTCCTGAAGACTTCCTGTGGCGTTCACACGTCTAAACAAACGCACTATCGTTGATCATGATACGTTAAATCGTCTAGCGATTTTAGGCTATAATTCAAATTTATATATAGAATTTTTCCCTTCTGCTAACAGAAAAAAAATGATTTCAAAATTTTGGTGAGGCCTTTTTTATGACAGTCAGTATATGTATACGGGACAATCAAAATCATAATCTACTTATACTGGCCTAGCATAAATCTTTCTTTATCCATAGAATGACAGTATAAGGTCATATTTATTATAACATTTGATATGCAAAAACCTGACAGCTTGTATGACCTTAACATTGTTGATTCTATAGTTCATTATCCTTCTAGAACTATTCACCTCACCAAATTCACGATGGTCTGTATCTCTTATTGCTTGTATTTTAGCGTTATCTGTCCGTCCATTCATTCTTCTTTCATTCCTAATTCCCGAATATCTGCTTAGAGATACACGTTCGTGTATATTTGATTACCTTTCACCGAACTAACGTAGCTTTGTAATTGTTGGTAATCGCGTGAATAGAGAACATCTTATTCATTTGAAAAATATCGATTCGGGTCAAACTTTGAGAACTACGGAGGGCTTATAAGGCTAGAACTTTTCGTTTTTTTTAAAAAGACAATTCTAACATTTTACAGAGTATTTTTTTTCCTATGCGATATATGGCTGGCCTCCGCTGGATTAAATCTTGATTACAAATATTTATTGTTGGGGTTCAAAGACGGGTCACTTATGATTTGTGATAACCACCTTACAATTTGATGTGTTATTTTTGGTCATTCACGTAAAGGAATTTTTTCTCGTGTAAAATTCCTTTTTGAGCGATATTATATAGATCTTAATTCAATGACATCTCAGTTTTTTCAAGTATTTATGAGTTAGTAATTTTTTATCTAATTTCACTTTTATTTATTTTTTTTTCCCTTCTAAAATGTTTCCTTATTTACACTTCAAAGCTCCGATGCGCCGGCGACGGCAGAGCGGCAATTAACCTTCGGGTAAAAACGACCTGACAAGTTGCCGGCCTTTTTTTTCGATTATGTCGCCGTCTTATCACCAGTGATTGGCTACGACCGATGGATAAGTAAGGCTCTAAAAGAATTGTTGTTTAACTCGTGGGTGTTTACGTGTTTACGTACAATCACAACATTTCATCCGAGCCCAGGATTGAAGGCCCTATGCCTTACCGCTAAAGCAGCCGGGCTCAGCTCTAATTTTTTAAACAATTGATACTTAATGAACCACTGTCAGAGTTTGGTTGAATGAACCAAGATGTCAACTAAATGAAGAATACTGCGTTTAAGCACGTCTGGTGCAAAGACGCCACCAAAACGTCGTCTTTTTGACCAGGAATGACGTCACTAACATGCTTTTCCATTCCATTCGTAGAACCACAAACGTTGTTCATATGAATGCGGGTTTTTGCAAACAAAGCCCGTTCACGCTTTTAACCCCTTACCAGACAACTCGTTTAGAATTGAGATGCCATTTTAAGCGTGTTTACGGCATGACACTAACGTCATTTTAACACGTTAAGTCTTCTGAAACTCCTTTTTGGCAAGGTCCTACCTTGCAAATGTTTACATATTGAACGAATTAATCAATAAATTTTAGTCTAATTGAGGTTAACGACGTTCCGATTCTAAGGAGCACTTTCTCTTTTGACTTACTCAATTAACAGTACATTCTTTGTAAAGTGAGTTAGTTGATTGTGCTTCTTTCAACGGTTTTTAAAATGTCTATCGTTAATTACCCTCCACACTTCTGATTTGTTAAATCAACCAACCATGAAAAGTGCAATGACAAAGAAAGAGTGAACAGTAGATTGCTATGCCGAAACTAACCAAAGCGTCAAATCAAATTAAGATTAAGTCGATTCAACAGAGGATCTTGTTTGTATGATTTCAGCTAAATTTAGTAAAACCAAATCTTTTTTTCTGTACTCAAATTTCAAATTTACTTTGTTGCGTTTTTAAAGTCGCTCAGTATATATTGAAATAGTTCAATATACGTGAGTGGTGGCATCATGTTAGAAACAATTGAAGAGGGTTAGAATGGTCCTGAACCGCTCACCTGAATTTTGTTGGTCCAGTGGATCTCACCCAAGTAACTTTCTTGAAGAGTTTCATTCTCATTATCCAAGTTGTTGAGGTGGAGATGTTATTCCAATCATTCAAAAAGAAAATAGACCCTTCCCATCCATTGTTTTCTGAGGAAAAAATGTTATATAGACCAATCTTTGATATTGGACTTCGATTTGTTCCTAATTGTAGTCATATTTTAACCCCTACCGTCCCAAAGACACCTAGATCTAAATCGATTTTTATCGATATTTCAAATTTAGGAGACTCGGGAGTAAACCGTTTTTTCGTGCCCTTCTCTAGCACTCTCACTAATCCGTATGGTTAGAAACGTCAGGAGTTTTTTGACGTCATGTATGTGCGAAAAGCCATCGCCATTTGCTTGCATAAAGACAGTTAGTTTGATTTGTTTGAAAAGGAGGTGTACGCCGTTTCCAACATTCTTTCAGTTATATCGTGGCGAATGGACCACCTTACAATCGATTCCTAGACTTCTCTCATCGGTACTACTATAGGCCTAACATCCTTTCCTAACCTCCAGCTACTATTTCATATAGGTCTACAGTTATCAACCAATCGGTGAGAGACAAATAGTCTGAAAGGATGAGTACCGCATTTGACAGTCTGACGCGCTACAAACTGCGGCCGACGGCGGCTGCATATAGATAGAATGCTACAATTCATGATAAGCTGTTCAGTTATATAAATGATATTTCGTGTCAAACTCATAGCTACTCGGGTGGGCGATTTAGGACCATCATCGTCTATTCGTTTCTCTACATTTCAAACTTTAAAAGGGAGAACAATTATGGTAATGATGATGATGATGATGACTATGATGATGTTGAAATTGGCTTCATTAATACATACCTTCCCACTTTGGCTCCATGCGGCAGCAATGTCCATTTCCGGTATTTTTGATTGATAAAAAGCACTGAAAGCAACGCATAATAGAAACACCACGATTATTGCTTTCTTTACCACCGATTTCCATGGGACCTTTAGGTTTGACATTTTTGAATAAAAAAGAATAAATATATATGTTTCGGTGAGCAAAACACACTAAGGCTATTTCTTGCCGAATATAAATCCACAACGTGAAAAAACACTGAATGCACCAATCTCACTTCTTGTTCTTTCCTTCTCCACAAAGTTTTTTCACTTAATTCACCATATCTTGAACTAAAAATAGAGAAAATAGTTAGCTTATAGATCGGCGAAACTCTCCACAACTATCATATTTCTATGGTTCAAACCATAATATTCTGCCTGATCGCTCATGCGTTATTCTATTGAATGAAATAAAAACGATGCGCAAAGAAGAAAAAAAACACCCACCGGCTATTTATCAATGACAATTTAGAGCGGCGTCGGATATTTCCGGATACCTAAGGCATTTCGTATGACATCTGACCTCAGTCACTGGCGGGTGATCTCGGATACTTTAAATAAATTTATATCTGAATTGGATTCAAACATCTTTTATTTTATTTATCTCTAAATACAATATATAATTTAACAAATGAAATACAACATTTAGATATGTCTTTAGGAAAAGTTCAAGATGATAATGACCTTTCAAGCAAAAAAACGCATAGGCACTTAGAATCTAGATCTATTTCGGAATACATTGATCTTATTCCATTCTATCAACCACGCTTGAATGGGTGTTAAGAAAAGTTATGAGATACAAGTGGGCACATTTTATATAAAAAAATCAATGAGTGTGCTTCAACTTTTTTTCTGAATAGGAACGTACTGGAGAAAAATCACCAGCTTCAAACATACGTGTTATTATTAATAATCCTAGCCGTACGTATCCAAATTCGCAAACAATATAGATGGATGTGTGTTGAACTATTTACAAATATCGTTCAGTTCTGACCCGTAAGAGTAGACAAATACGTTCATTTCAGATTTTCTTTAATAAATACGTTAATCATTTCAAATGAAAACACTACATATCATTTTCTAATTTTTCTAGTTTTGGGAAAAGAATGCGCAAATATTTGGTAGTTCGAAGGTATCCAGAGACCCGAAAGCAACATTTTTGTAGGGTCTTTCGGATACTCAAATCATTTTCAACTACAGTGTCATTTCATCTAAAAAGATTTGAGTTTTGGGTAGTAAATATCTTCATATGTGAAAAGTTTCTCTGTTTCTTTTCTATATCCCATAATAAGTGATGAAAGAAAAAGATGAAGATAGAAAAAAAAATTAGCAGTTATCTTAAATTAAAAGCTTTTCCAACAATGTCTTATGTAATAAATGTTATCTCCCTCCTTCATAAGATTTTATGTGATATTCAGATATGTAAATAAATCAAATATCTTGAAGAACAAAATAAAGCCCAAAAGAACCATGTACCTTACCAATGCACAGGAGAAACACGTGACAATCCGAGAATACCCGCCATCCGAGAATACCAGACACCGCTCGATATAGACACTTCAGCTGTAAGTATTTCAATATTTTTGAGATGTCTTAATTTCCCTACAGCAAACAGAATGGATGCGCGCTCTACAGTTTATCCATGGAGGTATTGTTGATTTGTCGGTATATAAGTTTCCGGGTTGATTGTTCACTTTTGATGGACGAAACAGAAAAAAATCGAGTCGAATATATACGAGTATCATGTAAAGAACGGAATTAACAATAATCTGATAAGTAAGTACGTCAATCGATGATTATTTATTATCAGAAATTGCCACATTTTTGAGAGAAATTCTATTATTTTAGGCTAAATAAAACTGCCACCTAGTGCTTCGTGCGTCAAAATTTAATAAAAGGTTTGGTATAGAAAATATTTTATCAAGACGTTAAGCATTTAGTAAGTAGAAATTATTTTTGATCTTTACACAGCTATAGGTTTATATTTCAAAGATATATTTTTAGAATTGCGACCCGTCAAGCGAAAAGAAACTATTTGGGTGGTGCGTAAACTGTAGACTATAGTCAGACTGTGTGAATAGCGTACTTAAGCCTACTAATTTTCTGAATCTATGAGATTCAATCTGTCTTCCCATGAAAGAGTTTTTGAAATCCGACCTCCGGTTGACCTCCGGTTGACCTATACTAGAACCGACTTCTTTTTCAATTATTTATTTTACGTGTTTTTCAGATGATCTCTTTTCGCGTGACGGGCCACAGTAATATATAGATCTATATCTGTATCATTTTTTTTATTTTTCGTCCTTCGACATTTATAGGTTTTGATACTTTTTAATGAAAATAAAACATCAATGGCTAGAGCATTTAAACTTGGAGTCAATGAACCCACGAATATTGATCCAGCAACAAGATGCCTTTGTCGATCTAAATGTCGTATACACAGATTGGATTCACACCATCTCTACAGCTACATAAAAAATGTTCAAAACACTCAAAAATCGGACAAAAATGTCACTGAACTTAATTAAAATCACCCTAGACATTCCTTGATTTCCCAGCAAGCATGAAATTGGGGCCATATGGGCAGAATCTGGGCAAAATGGTAATATCGGACCAATGTGGGCCCCGTTTTTAAAACAAATGCCCGAGTAAGGCCCACATAGGACCAATGTGTTTATTTTCCTCGTGTATGTGGGATATATATGGGCAGATTGTGGTCAAAATATCTAATGGGTCCATATGGGTCCCTTACTGAAGAGATTGCTCATAAAGGCCCCATTTAGGGTCCATAAAACCTTTTAACTTGCGAAACTTTACCATTGAAAGTCTTTTTTCTTTATTTATTTATGCATCTTTTTTTCAAATACTTTATACCGAATGAAACTTTTGCACAACAATTGCAAACATAGAATATGTTTGTATATAATATTCATTTTGGAGACACTTCCCAAATACATGTATGTGATCTATGTTACTAGGCATTGACTCTTAATGTTTTATGAATGAGCATAGTATGACAAACAGTTTGGCCGGGATAAGATAATATTCAGCTATACAGGACCACTTTTACGTCTCAATTTACATATCATATCTTTTGATACAATTATTGTGTCATTAGTATTTATGTTTCTACTGTCATTCAAAAATGTTAATATTTTATCTAAAGCTTGTGCTAACATTGATGCCTTTCTATTATACACGATAAAACTTGGTCTGTAATCCGTATCAACTAGAAAATAGATTAAGAAGAAAGAATAACATTAAAGGTTGCCCAAAGGCGTGAGAAGATTAAGTTCTCTCTAGACCACTATCTATCATATAAATTCATCTTCATTGGATTCCTTTTTCATTTAGCCAGATATACATGTCTTAAATAGTATATGATGATTTTTACAATATGTAAAAATGTATAAAAATATGATTTAGAAGAAAGAATAACGATAAAGGTTGTCCTTGAGGCATGACAAAATTAAGTTCTGTCTAGATCTATCAAATAAATAGAGGATATTGAATGAGTGGTCATGGAATACCGAATTTATTAAACGAGTCATCTATAAACAGATAAAAACGAGGCTGAACCGAGTTTTTATCAGTTTATAGATGACGAGTTTAATAAATTCGGTATTTTATGAGCTTTTTTTTTTTAATTTATAATATGACAGAATTTTTGTGATAAAACGAGAAAATTTCAACATTTATTGATTCAACCAATTCCGCGAAACATATAACGCCGTTTCCAGAAATGACGTCAATTATGACGTCATTTTCACAACGAAAATATAACGTAGATGTCTATTTATAGCTCATTTGCACAGTTATTCCACTAGTGTTATAACACCCGTGTAATATCGAAAATATTTAACGGGATTATTTCACTCCCGCGACGTACGTCATATTTTAATTGCATCTTCATTCAGTTCTTTCTTCATTTAGCCTGATGTACACGTCTTAAATTGTGCATGAATATTTTAACAATATTACCGTTAGCATTGTTTCAGTACTTACATGAATAAATTTGTTGTGGGTTTGTAAGGAAATAATAAAATACTGAAGATATCACAAAGGTTATATCAGAAAAGATACTGAATTATTATTTTCTACATTTTAATATAGTATTCTAAATTTTATTAATATGTGTTCAGCCTTTTCTATTCTAGCTAAATCAGGTTGTACCACAGACTCTTGATATTCAATATACATAATTATACATAATTAACAAAACAATAGAAATGGAGGGGTAAAATCAATTTTATGTTTCACCACGAAGATTTACAAATGAAAGTGGACGAAAGAGCATTATACTATTTAAAATAGAGTTGTACAAAATTATCGAAGAAACAAATTTCGTTATTCGTACTGATCTATCTTGTGAGTCCTCAACTGGTGAGAGATATCAAATTTTCATAAGATATACATTTTCTATTTCCAGGTTGTCTCCATAATACGAACTCAGACATACATGAATAAAAAACAGGATATATAGTTTGAAGGGATCAAGTTACTGACGCCCAGAATCGGTATCATCGACTTCATAACTACAGTGTTTTTATGTTCAAATTTGAATTCCAACAAAAGCGTATTCTCAGCGCCTATTGTACGATCTCAAGAAATCATGGGGGGTTTTCCGATGAGTATGTGATTTTAACTTCTGTGTGTCATCACAACTATATTTTCTGATTTTATGTCTTAAAAATAGAGTGTTGAGGCTGTATGCGTTTAAATGATCTTTGTAAATAAAATCGTTTGTCTTATATTCGGTGATAACCAAAAACTCATAAAAAGTTCATCTTAAATGTAAAGTTGTAGTTATTAAATTTCGGTCAAAAGAGACATTACACCTTTACATACAATTACGTTTCTGTTACGTTTTGTTTGAACGAAATGATCAAGAAATATCAATGTAATCCGTCACCAGAAAAGGAGTCAGAAATGATTTAATTACGTGTCATAAGTGAAAAATTGATTGCTCAAATAGTTCAACGTTCAGGATGCAAACGCGTTTGGGAATGTTTAGAAATTGTATCCCTCTCTGTATATGAGTACAACAGTTACTGCAAAGTGGGATAACATTTCTGAAGGATTTTTGTGAATGTTTACACAAAGAAGATTTTTTGTCCGATTTCAAAAGTTGTACAATTTGAACATGCTTGGTCTAATAATGAAATATATTGGAATGAGATTTTGTCGCAAAGCTTTGAAAAAAGGGTATATTAAAACAGTGAAGATCATCTTCTATTTCATTCGTAGAACAGAGATTGCAGATGCGCTGATGGCTGATTCCTATCAATTTTTCGCGTCTTCCGGTCTCTATTTCCAAAATATGAGAGGACAGTCTTTTTTTTTTTTTTTGCTATCACATTTGTATATTTTGTTTCTAAACAAAGACAAAGACGAATAGTATTTTAGGTTTTCATGCCAGTCGCTAACATATATAGATATCTCTAAACCGATCACGTAATATCGATATAAACAAATTTCTATTCACAGACTCTGGGTACTGAAAAATTTAAAAGACATGTTAATTGGACATATATTTCTAACCAGTGTCTGTCAGGACTTAATATATATAAATGTAGCTCATGCTAAGGCGTATTAAACATTTTCTTTAATACATTTTGGCGGATAAACAAACAAGAGCACCGCCTACAGAGCCTATGCTCGGCTTTTAAATACTGGATGGTGAAAAGACAAGATTAAAAAAGGGGCATATTTTGCACAAAATGCTTCAAGAGACCTCTTTTCAACAGTTAGTGTTTTTACCAATCAAAGGTTTAAGCAAATTGTGAAGTTTTTATGTTATAAATGAGTGACTTTCATTAAATGACCTTGACTAATGACCTTGACAATGTTAAACATGTGGCGGTCTTTTCAAAAGGAATGCAAGGCTCTATGACTTACCAATCCAAAGTTACGTCTAATATTAGTTTAAACTACAAGAATTTGACCTTGACCTTGACTGAAGACATTGACACTGTTATGCATGCGGCGGTCTTGTCAAAAGGAATGCAAAGTTACGTCTAATATAAGTTTTAACTACAAGATTTTGACTTAAACATACCCTGACCTTGACTGATGACCTTGAACTTGGTACCAACAGAAAAACTTTGTCCCAGGCAATCATCATGTGAAATAAAAAGACCTAATTACAAACCATTTAAAAGTTATGGCTAATTTTTTTTCACAAATATGACCTGAAAGAAGACCTTGACCTAGACTGATGACCTTGAGCTTGGTTCCAACAAAAGGCCTTTACCAAGGCAATTATCATGTGAAATGTGAAAGCCCTATCACTTACCATTCAAATGTTACGTTCAATGTTAACTTTATTTTTTTTCTCAAATTTGACCTTGACCTTGACTGATTACCATGAACTTTGAACCACCAGAAAAGCCTTAACCCAGGCAATCACGTGTGAAATAAAAGGGCCTTATAGCTTGCCATTCAAAAGTTCTGGCCAATTTTAAAGTTTTATCTTTTTCACATTTGACCTTGACTGATGACCTTGAACTTGGTACCAACAGAAAGGTATTATCACAAGCAAAGCACACGTGAAATATGAAGACCCTTTCTCATTCCAATTTAAAGTAATGGCCAACTTTGAGTTTTTATGGTGGAAAATATTGACCTTGACAATTTGACATTGGGTGAGATCCTTGCCTAAGTTGTCTAATAAAAGGTCTTGTCACAAGTAACACTCATTTGAAATATGAAGGATATATCATTTACCGTTGCCAAATTATTATGATTTTTTAAATTCTGGCCTTGACACATGACCTTGACCTTGACTGATGACCTCGAACTTAGTAGCAACAAAAAGGGTTTGTCACAAGCAATGCACATGTGGAATATGAAGACTAGATCCGTAACCAATCAAAAGTAATGGTCATTATTAGTTTTTGCATGACAAAATGAGAGTTCACGTAAAGCTATAACATTTGGGCACCTTTTCCCATGACACGTTTTTTTTAAACGTAAATTTTCGATATTTTTAGGTAAATAAGATCTGATTTGCTACTCAAATATGAAATTTCATAAAATTCTGACTATAAGACTAGGAGAAATTGGCAAAAAACTAATTTTTACCTTAAGGTCCCTTTTTCCATGACCCAGCCTTGATTCGATCAAAAAAGGTGTCTTGGAAATTTTATGGGAAGATTATGTACGGACGCGCGCACAAGCCGACGACTATATTCTCCCCCGATTTATTTATTTTTTTTTTTTATTTTTTTTTTTATATCTCTTTATATATTTAATAATGAATTCATTGTTTAAATGCCTTGCTACGTATATTATTTGTTGCTAGAACAAGAGCCATTACAGGAAAATAATACCCCAATTTAGTAAAAAGTTTTAACAACTTCAATAACTTTTCCTTCGTGTAATATATTTTGGTTATCGATCCAGTGGTGGAAGGTAATGTAGCAAAAAATATGTCAATTGGGAATCCTCGGCGATTGTGGTATAGACCTCGGGAAATAATACGGGCGCAGCCAAGAAAACGCGCAATTTCGCACATCGGTTTTTATGACGTCAAAAACATCAACGATCAAAAGATCTCCACGGACGAACAGAAAGAAGGGTTCGATTCCCGGGCTGGCACACTAACAAAACTAATTGTCTTTCGGACGAGACGTTAAACCCAGGTCCCATGAGACGTTGCTTTACACCGAGTACATTAAAGAACCATGGAGGATCTCGGCAGTAGTTTCGTCATGTATTCTTGCACTATCCCCCGTAACAACTAACCGTCTTCTGGGGGCGTCGCTCACATGGGTATATGCTACGGTAGCGACGATAAATTAGCGGAAGTAAACAAACGGAAAGAATTAATAGGAGATTTTTAAAGAAAAGGTTTACGACTGGACGCACGGTTGGAAGCACGGAAGGATGCAGACAGACGCACGGCAGACAAAGTGCGTTGATAATATGCCCAGTGGCCTTCGGCTTATATCGGACAAAATATATAAGCTGCTACTTTTTAATAGAAGTTTCAATGGTAACCGTACTAATAAAATTAACAAAAAAAGATTTATGTCTTTGAAGGACGATGATATGGTATCGGAATTGTGAAAAACACCACAACCTATACAACAAAATATAAATTTTGATTTTATCAATTTCATGAATATCAGTATAATAAGAAATCTAAAAGATAGAACTTCCGCTATACATCTCTGGATCAACAAATAATAGTGAAAATTCTGTTCTAGGATTTGTTGTTTTTGAAGATTATGTAAAATTCCTTCCATATATTTTTTTATTATTATTGTTATTTTTGATAAGTTGTGTAAAATTTGAAAACGAGCTCAAAATGAAAAAGATATGTTTACGTGCCACTTTTTCATAAAAAAGTAGTTAAAATGACGTTAACATCTCTGGTATTTACGGGTGAATATAACTTGGCACATTTGTGAATCATTGCCTGGGGAAATTTTGAAAGAAAAAATCATGATTTTAGATCCAATGTCAAGGTCACACTGAAAGGCCAAAAGAAAAAAGGTAAATCAGAATGCTAATTCAATAGCGCTGGCATTTATAAGTAAATGTTGAAATTCTTGGATAAAATTGTAAACCATCACCTATCGATGTTTCATGTGCAAACTCCACGTCAGTAGTTTTAAGTTTAATTTCACGCTGAAAGGTCACATGTCTAAACAAGAGCCGTCAGAGAAGGATTATGCTCCCCTAAATAAGGCATTGTCACAAAAAAATGCATGCAATCAATGGAAACAATTTGCTGTAGATTGCTTCTACGGGAAATGTGACCCATCAGGCGAAATTTTGGAATAGTTTATGGTCAAGGGCATCTGCTTTGCTACTCAAATATGAAATTTCATCTGAACATAAGACCAGGAGAAATGAAAGAAAAAGGTAACAAACGTTTAGCCCCATTTTCCAAGATATATTTTTTGTACGAAATTTTCAAATTGTAATAGTAAAGGGCACCTGATTTACTACTCAAATACGAAATTTCAGTAAATTCTGACAATAGACTCGAAGAAATTTGAACAAGAGGACCCAGATGGTACTAGATCGCTCACCTGAGTCTCTTTGACCCCTGGAACATCACATCAATTAAATAGTCAGATGTCATAAAGGATATAATTTCTACACAGAACCAAGTTTCAAGAAGTTTAGGCCAAAATTGTGGCCTCTAGAGCATAAACAGGAAAATTGTCATTAAGGTCCCTTTTCGCATGATATAGCATGGATCCTTCCAATTTTCAATAGAGGTCATCCTTGTGACCCGACCAATATTCTGACCAAGTTTCATGAGGAGTGGGCCATATTTGTGGCTTCTAGAGCATTAACAGGTAAATTGTCATTAGGCCCCATTTCGCGTGATATAGCATGGATCCTTCCCATTTTCAATAGAGATAATCCTTGTGACCTGACCAACATTCATGAAGATTGGGCCATATTTGTGGCTTCTGGAGCATAAACAAGAAAATTGTCATTAAGGCCCCTTTTCGCGCGATATAGCATGGATCCTTACCATTTTCAATAGGCTTTAACTTGTGACCTGGCAAACATTTTGTCCACGTTTCATGAAGATTGGGCCATATTTGTGGCCTCTAGTGTGTAAACAAGAAAATTGTCAATAAGGCTCCTTTTTGCGTGATATGGCATAGATCCTTCCCATTTTCAATAGACTTCATCCTTGTGACCTGGCAAACATTCAGACAAAGTTTCATGAAGATTGGGCCATATTTGTGGCCTCGGGAGTGTAAACAAGAAAATTGTCAATAAGGCTTATTTTCTCTTGATGTTGCATGGATCCTTCCCATTTTCGAAAGGGATCATCCTTGTAACCTGACCAACATTCTGACCAAGTTTCATGAAGATTGTATCATATTTGTGGCCTCTAGAGTGTAAACACTTAAATTGTTGACGCTGGACGACTCACGATGCACAACAGACAACAGACATTCAATCATCACAAAAGCTCACATTGAGCACAATGTGCTCAAGTGAGCTAAAAAAAAGATTGACTGTGACCTTGACCTTTGACCAGTGTGACCAAAAACCAATAGGGCACATCATTCAGTCATAAGCAACATTGGCATAAAGTTTCATGATTCAAGGTCCTTTGTTTTTTGAGTCAGTCTAGAAATGGCACTTCCTTGGATCATAAGCAACATTTGTAAAAAGTTTCATGATTATAGGTCACTTGGTTCTTGAGTTAGAGTCCAGAAACGAAAAGGTCTATGGACAGATGGACGGACAGACAGATGGATGGCATGGATTGTTCCCATTTTCCTTTTGACCTGATGAACAGTCTGACCAAGTTTCATGATGTTTGGTCCATATTTGTGGCTTCTAGAGTGTAAACACTTAAATTGTTGACGTCTGACGACGCATGATGGACGATGGACATTCAATGATCACAAAAGCTCACCTTGAGCACGATGTGCTCAAGTGAGCTAAAAATATAGTAACTTAAAAAATGATCGTAAGATTTTTCGTAAAACAGGCCCCAGTACACAAATGCGCCCCTAAACTATCAATGCTGGAGTATAAAAATTGAAATACAGCATGTATTTGTTAATTTTGATACAATTTTAGAGTTTCTCTGTTGACAAGTAAACCATATACTTAAGTACTCAAAATTTTGCTCATTGAGTTATGAACAAAATTTATCTGTCCTTCAAGATGAAGCTAGAATAAGATTTTAGGGGAAAGATGCATATAACTACATAATTCATAAATATTTGTACACATATATCTTTAATCTCATTTTTTGAATGTATACAACCAGTTCTACAGGCACTCGAATTATCACACTAAAACAGATGACACATGAAAAATGTCAAACCTCTAAACTCTTTAGAAGAAGAGTTCTAAAGATTTTATTCATTGAATCTTCTTTTAAACTGGGGTGGTTTAAATAAGAGCCCATATGGGTTCCATGGGTATTATTTTAACACAACTGTACTTGCTGGGTACATAAACTGATGTCATATACAGAATATCAAACCTGAAGCCTTTATAGTATGGCAGATAATATTTTTGATTTCCTTCTATATTTTTGGGGGGTTTACAATGGCAGAGCCTTTCACAGGCCCCTGAGATGTTATTTAGACAACTTATAAGGACCTTCACTTGATTAGAAATACAAAATACAAAAAAGGTCTTGGCCTTATTGTTTGGAGAGACAAGAAACAATTTAAAGAATTCATTTTTTTTTTCAATGTGAAATGCCTGTGTTGAGCCCCAATGGAGTCCAAGGTGTACTATTCTAACAGTAATTTTTTGAGTACGATCAGTAGACAACACATGCTAAATATCAAACCTTTAGGCCTAATAGTTTGGCAGGAGAAGATTTCTGAAGATTCCCTTCTTTGTTTCTATGTAAAACTGGGCATACCCAAGTAATACCAATATGGGATCCAATTAGCATTTTTGATTTAGTTTGTTGAAGACTATAACCTGTCTCTTATATCTAATTTAAAATATATTATCATTTACCTCAATAAGAATGTTAAATTTTACCACATTTTGGGCATTTTACTTACCATGGCAACCAAAATTTATCTGATTGAATTAATTTTTTTGTCAATGATTCAATTTACTACTGAAAGAATGTGGTTCTAAGATTTTTTTGTTTGAATGGGGTTTTACACTGATTTTAACATTTTTCAGTTATATCACGGCAGCTAGGGCACCTAACAATGGATTCCTGATATTTCTCACACCAGTATGTCATAACATCTTTCCTAGCCTCCAGCTGCTATCCCACATAGGTCTACGATTATCGATCCATTGGTGGGAGGTGGTTCTTAGAACATGTATTCTAAAATGTTCCCATTTTAGTGTGATGATTTCTAAACAAAACTTTGGATTTCATACAGATTGAGACAATTTAGCCTTTAGGTGACATTTCCAACAATCTACATATGCACAAAGCTTGACATTTTCAACAATTCACAAAACCACTTAGCTTGAATTTTCCAACAATTCACATACGCACAAAGCTTGATATTTTTGATAATTCATGTGTACAAGGCTTGACATTTCCCACAATACATATATGAACAAAGCTTAATATTTTCAAAAATTCACATATGAATATAGCTCAAAATTTTCCACAATTCATATATGCATAAAGGATATCATTTGCAACAGTTCCCATATTCATAAAGCTAAGTCCCTAGCTAGTCTGTGCATACGCTGTCTGACCACGGTCTCCACAATGCGGCATATAGATATATAAGGCCTTGCACACATGTGAAATTGTTGGAAATGTCACATTAAGGCCCATGTAATAGTATAACATGAAAGTTGATGATAAATAATGCATACCTGTCGAACAAATATGGATCATTTCAGAAATATAAAATGTGCTTATCCCAGTTAGACTACAAAGGCTGCATAGACTAATCTAGAACAGTTTTTTTTATCTTAGCTGTATTTAGAGACTAGAATTTAAAATTAAACAATCCTTAGAAGATTCTTATATAGATTATTACAACACCATGGCATAAAACACATAAACAAGAGTTGTCCGCGGACAACGTAGCTCGCCCAAACAGCTGCTTGTCACAAACAGGGCTTGACCGAAGTTCAAAGTGGTTTCTTTCAATGTTAAAGTCCATGATCTAATATATATCCGTTTGAGTAGTAATTAAGAAATATAAAAACTTTTTTGTTTTAATTGCATGTATTAGGTTAGGGTAAAGTGAAAGCCTACAAGCAGTCGAGGTTACCAATGGAATTTCTTTGTATCAAACATGACGTTTTTCTTTAAAAAATTTCTAAGTCCACAAAAGGTCAAGGTCAAATTGTGAAGGACCTTGGTCTCTGTAGAAGCCTATCACCTAGTGAGTATGTGTATGAAGTAATAATGTCCCTGAGTAAAGCATTTAGAAAATATAAGCAAGGTTAAATTTTTGGTTAAAGTTTTTCAGTTTAAGTTTTTCCGAATCCATAAAAGGTCAAGGTCATGGTCAAATTCTCAAGGCCCTTGGTTTCTTGTAAAAGCCTGTCATCTGGTGACTATGTATATGAAGTAATGATGTCTATAGGTAAAAGCATTTAGAAAATATAAGCAAGGTTAAAGTTTTTGGTAAAAGAATTTTGGTTAAAGTATTTCTAAGTTCATAAAAGGTCAAGGTCAAATTATCAAGGACCTTGGTCTCTGGTGAAAGCCTATCACCTAATGAGTATGTATATGAAGTAATGATGTTCCTAGGTTAAAGCATTCAGAAAATATAAGCAAGGTTAAAGTTTTTTGGTTAAAGTTTACAGTTAAAGTTTTTCTAAGTCCACAAATGGTAAAGGTCAAGGTCAAATTGTGAAGGACCTTGGTCTCTGGTGAAAGCCTATCACCTAATGAGTATGTTTATGAAGCTATGATGTCCCTAGGTTAGAGCATTAAAAAATATATGCAAGGTTAAAGTTTTTTGGTTAAAGTTTATTGGTTAAAGTTTTTCTATGTCCACAAAGGGTCAAGGTCAAGGTCAAATTATCAAGGACCTTTGTCTATGGTGAAAGCCTATCACCTAATGAGTGTGCATATGAAGTAATGATGTCTCTTTTTAAAGTTTACAGAAAATATAGGCAAGGTTAAAGTTTTTTTGGTTAAAGTTTTTGGTTAAAGTTTTTTTTTGAAAGGGTCAAGGTTACAGTCTAAAGGTCATTTCGACATGGATGTTGGTCTCAAATGAAAGCCTATGCCCTAATGAGTGTTTCTGTAAAAAATAAAGCCTCTAGGATAAATATTGATAGAAATAAAAACTTTAACCTAATGCGGACGCCGACACCGACGCTGACGCCGACGCTGACGCCGACATCTGAGGGTATGACAATAGCTCTTCCGAGACTTTCGTCCCGGGCGAGCTAAAAAGAAGAAAATTCAAAAGAACTTTATTTGCAAAAAAAATTCATAGGTTATGTGTTTTCACTGTGTACACAAACAGCCCAGTCCTTTTTTTTACACAATTTAGCACTTCACCTTTAGCACAAACTTTCATTCTTTTGATGTCATAAAACCTCCGTACTGAATGACATGCTTTGATTATGTGAAATTCACCAAACATCAATATCATTACTTTTTCATCAATTTCAAATCCAGAAAGAATGTTTAAATTCAATTTTACATCCAGACGAGGGTAAAAAAGCTAATTCTAGAATTGTCATCATGCTATAATGGATATAATTTCATTTTTGGCTATGATTTGTTGATGAATAAAGTCTGATGGGGAAGGAGTTATATATAATATATAAAATCCTTGGGCTCCCCTTATGATGTTACCTTTTGCATATAACTCTTCCTTTATCAGACAAATCATAGTGAAAATGAAATTATTTCATAATTAATGGGTCTAAGGAAAGGACTACCGTATTTCACCTTTTAGACGCGCCCTCCCTAATAAACACGCTCCCCCATAAATACAATTCCCAGGCCCTTGACTATCCGATCAACAACATCCAACCGTCCACGGTCCGTGGTGAAAAATCCGGTCTCGAATTTAATTTCATTTGCTGCTACTCCACGACGTAATGTTCCATACATTGTGGGTTAACTATCTTAAATTCCTATCAGGATAAGGCTGGTTGCGTCATTAAAAGATCGTTCAACATCTGAAAAACTAGCGCGTCCTAAATCGCGCAGTTTTCCGGAAGCACGAAAGGTTAAAATTTAACACAAAATTAAAACTATTTCTCGTCATTCTTCATAAGTCACATGCGAACAAAATCCCCGTTCTTCACATAGTTACGAAAATATTTCTGAAATCATTTTACCTTCTGCAAATAAACAAAATATCCGAGTTAAATGATAAAATCCTAGTCACAATTCATGCTGTTAAAATAGGAAAACCCCCGTAAAATCTCGTGTGTGAATTATTTCAAAAGCGATGTCGCCGCTTGCAGGATTCTGGACTTCAAAGGTTGTCAACACGCGGTGACCCAGCTAGCTCCAGATGTGTTGTGTTTTCACTACGAAACACTTTCATTTCATGTACCGGGTGCATTTACACATCGCAAAATTTTAGGATTTTTAAAATACAGGATTATTTTTTTCATACGTGAATAGGTAATGATTTATTAGACCGCTTTGTCCATCGGTAGCGGAACATTGAATATTGCATCGTCTGGAACTTCCTATCTTGTACAAATAATAACAATAATAATAATCTCGGCTTCTGCTAACACGATCATTTGCTTTTGAAAGCTGCAATTGATGGTGGAAGGTGACCGTATTTCGATAGATGACTTTAAATGACAGAATAACAATTCATTAGCTAACATTTTATCTTATTTTTTTAATTTATAGCCTTAATGGATAAATAGGAAAACGTATTGGGTAGTGCACATATTTTAATCGATAATTACAAACATGGTAACAGTTTGCTTCTCTTAGGTACCAAAACACGTAATTTTTTTGAATTGAGTAAAAGTGTCAGAAATAATAGCGCCCCCACGACGTTTTGCATCACGCCCGGGCGCGTTTAATAGGAGAAATACGGTACAATTATATTTCACTTACAAAATACATCTATGTGACTCGTAAATCAAATAAGGTATAGATAAGGAGAGTGTGTAAAGTACTGAATTACACATGCTGCATATGGTCAAAACTTTTTGCAACATTTTTTTAATTTGAAAGATCATTCTACCATTCTATATGATTATTTTCAAAATGCAACCTTTTGTTGATCAGTGTTGATGTCAATCAGATGGTCCCTCTTCAAACAAAGTGACAAATTGTCACATGATACACCCATCACACTGCTGGAGGTCCAAGTTGGAAAAACATTAAAGAGAAATAACTCAAATATTAAGCTCAGAAGAGTTACTGTTCTTGCACACTGCAATCAGTAATCATGAGAGGAACATAACTGCTAAGTTTTAATCCTTTGCTGTTTAATCCCTGCTTTTTACATGCCTGTGATTTTATGATTGAGAAAACATTGTGAAATAAGAAGAAATTGCTTCTAACAAGCAATTTCTTCTTTTTCCACACTAATTTCTACTCTACTGAATGGTTATTTTTAAAAATAAATCCACTTTAAATTTTCGTCTGCAAAACCTTTGAATTTGGACAGGTCTAAAATTTTGTAAAACAGGAAAGGATTAAGTCAATCAGATTTGAGGTGACAGAGTTATGCTCCAGACAAAGACATGGACCCTACATGCCAGCCTGCATGATGGACACCAGAGGTCAAGGTCTTTTGACTGGCCTATAAAAATGTTTTAACGCTAACCAGACATCTAAGTGTATACAAAGTATGAAATGGCCAATTTGACATTCTCAAATTCTAAATTGTGTATATTCTAGCATGATAGTACAAATTAATTTGAATTGTTTATGACTAGTTATTTTCATGATAATTCATCATATTATACCCGTTTAATGAAAATAAAAATCCAATCAGCTTAGTTTCAGGGATAGTTAGCAACCTTTAATTTCAAACTAAAGTAACAAAGTGTTCAGGAAGAAAACATTATAAATGTCAAATATGAAGTACATTCTTCTACATGATCAAGTCTTGTATCTGATCTAAATGAATGAGGAGATCCATTTATAGGTATAAATATATCAATCATGGAGAGAAACATGGCTCTACCAACTTTTATTTTGTGAGTGATATTTTCACAACACATGAATACATGATAAAACATTGTAGCCTGGACGGTTTCAATAAAATTTGTAATCTACCCATTTGAATTTTATCTAAATTGAACGCAAGTCTAAATTGTAGAGAAGTTGCAGATGACATAAAACCTGTTAATAGCATTCGGAACATCACTCGGCCATTTCCATAAACTGCAACAGGCCTCGGATGTATGTAAGGCTGATGGGTATGTAACAAAATCATGCATTTTGTTAGGTAGAAACAGGGTAAGAAAAAACTAGCGCTGTAGATTTATATCTTTTACAGTAAATAACGGCTGAAAAAACTTAATTTTTGAGAATGACAAATCATTCTCAAAAATTAAGATTTTTTCAGCCGTTATTTAAGATTCTTAAGATATTTATATAAGCATACGATGCTTTCACGTCAGTGACTTAAACGAGTAGCGTTAACGACGTCGAATGTTTTCACTCACAGTTTCGAGGGCTAACATCATTTTAATTGATGTCATCGAGGTTTTCCCGTAATTTTTAAAAATAGTCTGTCTATGTACATCCGAGGTTGATCGTGAGATTGGCCAAGTGGTGTTCCCAATGCTGTTAATAGATGACAAAATGTCCAGATTTAAAGATAATGCAGATAATATTTGTAAGTTTGAACAAAAGCAGAGTGTTCAGAATGTAAAAGCCTATACAACTTGGCAAACCTGATTTACTTTTCTCTGAAAAAAGCCAGGCTCAAAATCATCATTTGGCACACCCTGCTTTAACTTAACCCTAACTAGGACAATATAAAACAAACAGTGAGCATCTTTTATACACAACATGTTTGGCAGGACTGTTCAGTGTATGCATTTAGATAAAAAAAATTAATTGCTCAGCGCAAAAGAGTTGTAACTGCCCATAGATATATTTTGGCAGTTACAACTATTTGGCACCAAGCCATTGAAAATGAAATTGTTGATTATGTTATGTCTGCTCATTTTTTAAGGTAGTGGACCAGCAACATTTGGAACTTATCAACTTTCACAATGTAACCCTAGGTTTGAAACACTTGGTTAATTGAGGACTACTTCAAGCAAGTTTTGATACCATCTTTTTGAGTCAAGTGTTTTTCTTATTTCATATTCTAAAAATTCAAAATCTAATTTTTGTTATTGTTGTTGTTGTTCACATTCTGAACTCTCCAAATCTAGTTTGTTGTTGTTGTTCAGCTTCTGAAAACTCTAAGTCTTGCTTTTTGTTGTTGTTGTTCACATTCTGAACACTCCAAATCTAGTTTGTTGTTGTTGTTGTTGTTCAGCCTCTGAAAACTCTAAGTCTAGCTTGTTGTTGTTCACATGTGAACACTCTAAATCTAGCCTGTTGTTGTTGTTCACATTCTGAAGACTCCAAATCTTGTTTGTTCCTGTGGTGCATTCAGTGCAGCACTTAATGATAATCCTAATACTGTTCTGGTATCTGCCGGGTCTATCACTCCATCATCCCATAACCTGTAACACAAGTTTAACCAGCAATTCCATCATACAATCAAAGCACTGAAAGTACTGATGGTGAACGAATCTGTTGGTATTCTGGAGTGTCATGATAAATCATGAAATGATGTCAGCATACACTGCCTGCTTTCTAATTAACCCTTGTCATACTGAATAAAAAATGTTGAAAAAATTGCAACCAAATCAAAGTGCTCAAAGCACTGGATGCACTAAATGCGAGTAGGTATTATTTTTGAAAATAAAATTTTTTAAACTTTTCTGTATCAGAAAAGTAAAAACAGGTGATATAGACAAAGATCAGACTGCACATTTGTGCAGGCTGATGTTTGTCTATAGCTCCTGTCAAGGCAGGAATATTTTGGGATCAGCATGACAAGGGTTAATTATCATAAGAAAATTGGTTTAAATTGACCATTGTTTGAAACAAAATTGAAATTCAGCATGATAAGGATTAAACAAGAAACTTCAGTTTTCTAGCTGTCACATGAGAATTTTATTTACACAAACTATTTTTTGTATACAGATCCTTGATCCTGGGGGCATCACATTAATAAGAGTGGCAGATGCACATCAGGGTATGTGATAGAGTAGTTGATAGGGGTCTACTAGATGATGCTGTTTACAAAATATGAAAGTTTTCATCCTTCTGGTTTCAAAAAAGAGTGTTTTTTATAAGATTTGCTTTTTTGTTTTTACGCAAGATGGAAGATGCATAGGTTGAGCCAAAATAAGACCCAAGGGACATGATATGAACAATTTTTGTATTCTTGACAATTTTCTTCTTCATTTCTATGTGAAATTGGATTCACCAGAGATTGTATGATATTCATTGAGGGTGATTTTGAAAGAAACAGGCTTTAATTTCATCCGACTGCAATTTGCTCTTTTTTAAGATTTTCTTAAATTTCCAACCTTTTTGTTACCTGCTATATTAGCCCAGTGGTTAAGACGAAGATGAATTTGTTTTAAGATTTTTGGCAAATTTTTGGCCTTTGGTTACCATAGAAACTAGAGTTATTGATGGAATAAAACTCTTTTGACACATTTAGTAGAGCTTGACACAAGGAAGATCCCTGTCATGTTTCAGCTTGATTGGCCCAGTGTTATAGGAGATGTAGAATTTATTCTAAAATTTTTGGTAATTTTCAGGCTTCTTGTTACCATGCAATAAGAGTTTTTGATGAATATCAATTCTTTTAACAACTTTGATAGAGCTTCACCAAAGGAACATCCCTACCAAGCTTGATTTGCCCAGTGGTCTAGGAGGAGATGTTTGAAAAAATTGTGGATGGATGGACAGCTGGACGGACAAATGGATGGATGACGGACAGTGAGTGATCACAATAGCTCACCTTGAGCTCTTTGTGTGCAGTTGAGCTAAATATTAGTAGAGGTTCACAAGATTATACAATCTAAATATGAAAGCTCTCAGCTTTCTGGTTTCAGAAAAAGTTGGGGTTTTTTTTAGTTTTCTCTTTTAAGTTGCTATGGCAAAGCAGAGTATGGGTGGCATTTCTGCCTTAATTATGTTTGAAAAGTGCAAACTGAAAATTGGGTGCTTTTCCAGGAAAACTCTTCTAACTTTTTTCAAGAAACTTCTTCTTCCTCAATATTTTCTTATGTATATGAGCGGCTGCACAGTTTGATCAGAGTCTTTCTTTTGCGCTCAATAGATGGCTACGGACCTAAAATCGCTTTTCACAAACCAAAATTAATTTTAATGCACTGCGTGAGTGTCCAGGCTATTCAAAGTCTTTCCATCACGCACACATGAAATTGTTTGAAATGTCAAACACAGCTCAAATATCTCTAGAAGACCTACCTTGCACTTGAGAAATAGGGACTTCCTTCCATTTCATATTTTTTAATTACTGGATCTTTTAATGCTCTCTCTTCTTCATCAGTCCACTGTGAAATAAGAAAATAAATGCTCTAGATCACCGAAAAGGAGAAAATAATTTACTCAGCAATGGAAAGCTCCATACTATATGATTTAGAAAAACAAGAGGTCCAGAATGGCCCTAAACCGTTTACCTGAACTTTATTGGTCCAGTGGGTCTCATCCAAGAAACTTTCTGGCAAAGTTTCATTCACATTTGCCTTATTGTTGAAGAGATGTTATTCCAAGAATTTAAAGTGAAATAGACCTTGCCCAACCATTCACTACTGAGGAGACTCTAAATAAGGTTACACCCTGCCACGTCCATATCTATGGGCCAATCAAAATATTGGGAACAATTTTTGAAAAGGGTCAGCCAAGGAACATTCTGGTAAAGTTTCATTGAAATCAGCAAAATGGTTCAGGAGATGTCATTCAAACATTTCAGGCTTAAAGTAAGCCCTGCCCTGCCCTGCCAATATTTACAGGCCAATCAAAATTTTGCGAACAATTATTGAAAAGGTTCACCCAAGGAATATTCTGGTAAAGCTTTATTGAAATTGGAGGGGATGTCTATCAAAGATTTCATGCTCAAAATAAGCCCTCCCCTGCCACTCCAATATTCAGGGGCTAAACAAAATTGCATGAACGATTTTTGAAGAGGGTCACCAAAGGAACATCCTGGTAAAGTTTCATTGAAGTCATCCAGTGGTTCAGGAGGAAATGTCGTTCAAACATTTAGGGCTCAAAATTAGCCCTGCCCTGATACGCTAATATTCATGGGCCAATCAAAATTTTGCGAACAATTTTTGAAGAGGGTCATCCAAGGAACATTCTAGTAAAGTTTCATTGAAATCTGCCAAGTGGTTTAGGAGGAGATGCAGTTCAAAGATTTCAAAGTGAAAAAATGCCACGCCCTGTCAAGCCCATATTTATAGGCCAATCAAAATTTTGCGAACAATTTTTGGAAAGGGTAAAGTTTTATTTAAATCGGCCCAGTGGCACAGGAGAAGAAGCTTTTAAGATTGTTGACGACGCATGACAGACAAAGCACAACAGACTCAGGGTGATCCTAAAAGATCCCCTTAAGCATGTTGTGCACAGGTAAGCTTAAAAGACCTAGACAATGCAAGATGAGGTATAACTTTCATAGGATGCATTTTTGTACATGTATTTACCCTATAACAGCCATTTTCATTAGTTTGACTTTTCAAAGAGACCAAGACATTGACAACTAAATGGCCTTGAGTAACTGATTTAATCCACTGGCCTGATTCTCCGGATTACAATCAACACATAATGATTTAATTTTAGTTGTGTCCATCAAGTTCTGTGCATACTAATTGGCTGAAAAAATGATTTTATTATCCGATGAAAACAATTTTGTGCACACAGCTATTTTGTAAGCTTCAGCAAAAAAGTTGTTCCTGTTTGAAACCCATTTCTTATAATAGACAAATCATTACTTTTTTGCTTCATGATATTAAATCATAAGATATGAAGATAATATTTGCTGATTTCATAAAGGTGTGTATCTAAAAACTGAATCACACTTGTGTATAAATGCACTTTTAGGTTTTAAGTTTCATACATCAATGAAATCAAGAAATAATCTCTTCATCTCTTAAATGATATGCTTTTTGGTTTAATAAAACAACAGAAACAACTCAAATGCACAATAATTTTCAGTATTATTTGAAATCATCCCTCAGAACTTTCATGAAAAAATAATTGAAATAGAAAAATTATACCTTATAGACCACAATTTAAAAAGTTTTCATTGTATTTACCAAATATGGCAATTACTTTATATTTAAAACAAGAGCTGTCGGAGGACAGCGAAGCTCGACTATTCCTAGTGCTGGATAGTAACAGCAAATCAATATCGACATTGGAAATTCAATAAAATGAAAGTCAAGAGAAAAGAATCTTTGTCTAGAGGCTGATATTATGGTCACAGAAGCATGTGCAGAGTTTCAAAGCAATAGCTTTAGTAGGAACAGATATACAACTAACTTAAAACATTTGCACGTAAAAACTTAACAAAGATTTTCTAAGGCCAAAAAGGGTTAAAATTCCACTAAATTCAATATCAGAGTAATGAATCGTTTTCTGTGGGCTAATATTATGGTCAAAGAAGCATGTGTAAAGTTTCCAAGCAACAGCTGTAGTAGAAATAGAGATATTACACAAATACAACATTTGCACGTAAAAACTTAACCAAGATTTTCTAAGTCCATAAAGGGTTATAAATCCACTAAATTCTATACCAGAGAATTGAATCTTTATTAAGAGGCTGTTGTTATGAACATTGAAGCATGTGCAAAGTTTGAAAGCAATAGCTTTAATAGAATTAGAGATATAACTGATGTACAACATTTGCACGTAGAAACTTAACCAAGAATTTCTGAGTCATAAAAAGGTTAAAATTCCACTAAATTCAATATCAGAGTAATAAATCTTTGTCAAGAGGGTGATATCATGGTAACAGAAGCATGTGTAGAGTTTCTAGCAAAAGCCTATGTAGAAATAGAGCTATAACTGATGTACAACATTTGCACGTAAAAACTTAACCAAGATTTCTAAGTCCCAAAAGGGTTAAAATTCGACTGAATTCAAAATGAGAGTATTGAATCTTTGTCTAGAGGCTGATATTATGGTCACAGAAGCATGTGCAAAGTTTCAAAGCAATAGTTTTAGTAGAAATAGAGATATTATAGAAATACAACATTTGCACGTAAAAACTTAACCAAGATTTTCTAAGTCCGAAAAGGGTTAAAATTCCATTAAATTCAATATCAGAGTAATGAATCTTTGTCAAGAGGCTGTTATTATGGTCACAGAAGCATGTGTAAAGTTGCAAAGCAATAGCTTTAATAGAAACAGAAATATTACAGATAAACAACATTTGCACGTAAAAACTTAACCAAGATTTCTAAGTCAAAAAGGGTTAAAATTCCACTAAATTCAATATCAGAGTAATGAATCTTTGTCTAGATGCTGATATTATGGTCACAGAAGCATGTGCAAAGTTTCAAAGCAATAGCTTTAATAGAAACAGAGATTTTAAACACTTGCACGTAAAAACTTAACCAAAGCATTACGCCGACGCTGACGCCGACACCGACGCCCGGGTGACTGGAATAGCCCCCCTATTCTTCGAATAGTCGAGCTAAAAACAGAATGTTATCTGAATGATTGATATATTTCGGCCAATGGAGCTAATGAAATATCAATGATAAGTAGTTTCATGCATTGATGAGAATTGTACATGAAATTTATTTGTTAGGAGTTACCTTGAAATCTAAGACTTCTTATAAAGTGTCATTTTACATGTTATTGTCATGCAATGTTACAATGTCATTTGTTTATTTGGCTCTGCTAAGACAACATTAACAAGAGGCCAGAAAGGGCCAGTATTGCTCCACTGGCACTTGAGGTTTATTTAAAGTTTTTAGTTCTATTTCATTTGTAAGCAGATCATCATCAAACATCAAGGATAAGGGGTTATATCACTTAACTGCTATGATGAGGAATGGGTAAACATGATGTCAATCATTCAGTAAAGGTAGACATGCCATGCATCCTGATTTCTCCGGGACAGTCACAGATTTTCAATGCTTGTCCTGACATCCTGCATTTCTTGCAGATGTCCCAGAAATTTAAGGAGGAAAAAAATCTGAGTGTTTCAAAGGCAAAAGGGTGTTGATAAACCAACCTTATCATAAATATAGTTAGTTTTATTATTATTTATCTTTCGGTGTTAAGAATACTAGGACCAACAGGTGAGCTTCATTAAGAAAATTGTTTGTGGCTTAACACAAATGCAGACGACTCATTCTTTACAGATTTTCTGTCAATTTGTCATATCGTGAGTCAATCATTTGATGACTCAAAGTGAAGTTTGGTTGAATTCTGAAAAGTAGTTTCAGAGAAGATTTTTTTTATATTTTATCATATGGGACCATTTATCAGTGCTGTGACAGCCCATAAAGCCTTAGTCATCAGCCCCATCAGAATTATATGTACAAATCTGAAAGAGCATGTGCTAAGCATCATTCCTGTGAAGTTATGTTAAATTCTGAACAGTAGTTTCAGATAAGAAGATTTTTTATATATCATGATATGGGAGCAATTTTCAGTGACATGTCAGCCCGTTGAGCCCATGTCATCAGCCCGATCAGAATTTCATGAACAAATCTGAAAGCATCATTCCTATAAAGTTTGTTTGAAATCTGACCAGTAGTTTCAGAAAGGAAAATGTTTAAAGTAAAAGTTATCAGACAGTCAGAGGCACCCACACACTCACTCACTATTTACACCAGGCCACCACAATAGCCCTGCTGGACCTTTCCAGTAAAGCTAAAGATTCCACCATATCAGACTCATTTTTGGTGACTCAACACCCCATAGCACTGAAGGACAGACGCATGCATTGAGGCCTAACGGCCATGACAATAGCCCACTGGACTTCATCTAGCTGAGCTAAAAATAGTGGAATGAACAAAAGTATGCTATCTTATCTTGGTAATTTTACTGGTCTTGTCGTGAGTTTCTTAAATGATAATCTACCTTTCTTTCTCAATTATCAATTATCTCAAAAGGCATAAAGATAAAGTCTTGATGCCATTAAAGATAACAAAGATGAATTATTCTGAATAATCCTACTGCCCTTCAATATTTTCTTTTGTCATACAATGAAGCCTGTATTGACCTAATATCACCTGTGAATTGTCAGACAGTCTATTTTTAGACACAGTTTGTATACACTTTCAACTAAATTTCTGTAATCTTTAAGGGTTTTTTTATAATTAGGTGCTGAAAAATTATTGGTAATGGCATGGTAAATAGAATAACATGTAAGTGTTTTAAAATTTCAATGTTATCTGGTCTCAGCTGCAAGAAATTATCACAACTCAGCAAAGCCTCGTTTTGATAAATTCTCCCAACCTGGACAAGATTACATTGATGTTTTTAAGACACTAACATTTATTTTCCATATAACTACTTCATCAGCTTATTGACTAAAGTGCAGTTATTCTACTACATTTATTTAATTCAGTTTATCATTTCTCTAATATACTTTGACCTTGCTTCATGTATCATAGTGATGACTCAGTGTGAAACAGTTGTAACTACCTATGCACATGTACACAGTTACAACTGTTTAGTTCTGAGCCATGGATTTGTGACTTAACAATCGTACATACAGGTTTTCCTTCTCGTGCACGTTGTTCACGTGTAATCTGTGCCAGTACACCAGCTGCCTGCTCTCCTCCCATCACCGATATTCTAGCATTTGGCCACATATACAAAAATCTAGGACTGTAACAATATGATACTTTATAACTTATGTGTGTATGATATATAGGATCTGTAATGAGATTTTGTTTGAAACATGCTGATCTTAACCAAATCTAGATTAGAAATCTTATAAAGCTTGCTAAGGCTCGCTTAATAACATTTCTAGTCTAGACTTGGTTAAGATCAGATTGTTTCAAACAAAATTTAATTAGGCTCAATATGTTAGTGAAAACCTATTTGTTGACAGAGGTAAAGATAAGAGGGAGTAATGCCAGTCTAAAACCTTCATTTCTCATTAATACCCTATGTTGTTGGTACTCAATTAAATTGTCTTGACCAGAGTATAGTATAGCTTAAATGCTCTAATTTGAAATCCAATATACCCCCTCTATCTGTAGCTTTGGGTTGTATTGAAGATGTCCAGGGTTCTGAGAATATTTTAGAAGATTTGTGAGCAAAAAAGATATGTAAATATCAGTCTAGAAATAAATAGAAAAGTAATAAAGATTTAAAACATTGGCGATTAACTTGCCTATCCTAGACTTTTAAGGGTTATCTTGATTTTTAAACATAAGGCAAGAAATAATTCTACTTTATTTTTAACTGGGCCCAAGCTTATAAATCTTTTCTCAAGCTTGAGATCAAAGCTATGATTTATTATTATGTTATAATAAATGTATGATCATAAAAAATGATATTTATAAGTTGTTATAAATACCAACTTATCAAGATTATCTTTTATATTCATTTTCTTTACATTGTAAGTTCCAGACCATTCTCAACAAAACACAAACAAGATCCATAATCTTGGACCCAGAACTCCGTAGAATTTTCTAATAATAGGCAAACATAGAATGATATTTTTTAAAGCAGAAACATACATGTTAAAATGATTTTACTTTTGTCATGGAGACTAAAGATAGTAGTTCACAAATCAAGCTATCACTTAACAGAGATAGCTCCTAGTGTAAGATTAAACGTACCTATAGGCCCGTCCACACATCCCATAATTCCCAGCACCATACGATCCTCCAATAATCAATGTTATTTTTGGTACTCTAGCACACGCCACAGCCGTCACCATCTTAGCACCATGTTTAGCTATACCCCCAGCTTCAGCATCGCGACCAACCATAAACCCTGTTCTCATAGAATCAGAGATATCACTAAACATCAACGTATTTGCACGGCAACAATGATGTCAAGGCTATAGCAATACCTTGTGTTATCTATGATTAGCTGAGATAATAATGATTTCAGAACATTAACAGCTACCCTGTTGTTTTTTATGTATAGAGAACCATTTTCTTACAATGAAGAGTAGTAGTTGCTCTTGACTCTGATTAATGAAAATAGGTCAGTTTAACTGTTACAGACACATCAAATTTAAATGGCAAAAAATATTGATAGCCACTTCTGAGAATCAAACTCAGAACAGCTTGATTATGGAGCAATGTTTTAGCCTAAACCAAAGACACTGCATCAATTCAGTTTAATGTGAAAAGTCAAAAAAAGCTTCAGCCTGAAAAAAAAAAAACTGAAAGGGAGAAGGGGGGCAAAGAGAGTTATCACCCTGGATAGTATAAAGCCTGTGTATAATTACCTGTGATATTTTGAAGGAATAATAATGGAATATTCCGCTGGCTGCACAGCTCAATAAAATGTGTTCCCTGAAAAATGAAGCAGAAGAATTAAAAGACAACTTTTAAGTGTATTGAGTTTTTTCTGATATTGAGGCCATTGTTTTCTATAATGAATAGCCATCAGAGACATTCTTGTTTTATAAATACACAAGATCAATCCTTCAATGTGACCATGCCGTCATCTTTGACACTATTTCCTTTGAAAATGAAGTAAGTTTTGCGTTTTGAAGCTAAAAACTGCTTCTACTATTAGTAACACAATATTCTACTGGTACTCAGTGTTAGTTGAGACAAGCATCAATCTTAATATCACGAAAACATTACAACAAAAAAGTTCTTTATAAATGCTGAAACCATTACTCAACACACCCATATTGACTATTCATAATTCATAGGAGTTACAGTAAATAATTTCACATAAATCTCTCTGTAAGGGTAGATGAAATTTGAATATTGCTTGTAAACATTATTTTCCCTCCGGTCATGAATAAGCATGATGGCTTCAGAATGAATTACATGTTATACATATCATTGGTTGTGATTTGCCTTGGTTTTTTTCAAATAAATGAAAACAAGAGCATTGCAGAGCGACACATATACGCGCGATGGGGCTTTTCAGTAACCTTGGCTTGTCAGTAACGTGAGCTTGAATGATAGCTAGAAAAATTGCAGACAGACAGACAGACGACTGGGGCCATAACATAGTATGACCCTTTGAGTGTAAATTGAAAATGGTTTTATGCACAACTATATGCCAAACTATTATTGCTCTCAAAAGAAATATAGTGAATTTCAAACAATTCAAGAGCAGATAATACAAGAAAGACCAAAGCTTTTTGAATTTCTGAAGTCTTAAGTTCAATCAAATATCAGGGTTACATTGTGGCAAGATTCATTTCAATCCAATCACATTTGTAGGAGTTGTGCACACACACAAAAAAAATCTGTAGTTTTAAACTATTTTGTGAAGTTAAGGGCAGATAAATCAGGAACTACTTTACATGTGAAAAATATTTAGTCCTAAGCACAAACAGACAACCTACAGAGTCATTATGGCAAGTTTCCTTTCATTCAAAATGTAGGAAAACGTGAGCTGACAAGAAATTTTGTTTTTCATTCAACTCAAGGGCAGATAACCGTGGCCATAACATAATACGACCCTTCAGGCGTATAAAAAGAGGGCCCCCAGAATGGCCCTAAATCACTCACTTGAATAATATAAGATATACCAGGAAGAAACTTGAAAACAAACAAGAAACCAAGAGATGTTTCTTATGCGCCCCTAAGAGCTGGGCAATGACCTATTCTTTATCAATAAATCAAGGGCAATAACTGAAAACATATGATGAGTAGAGTTTGTTTTTTGTGCACTGCACTTCCCTTCAATGAGAACTATCCACCTGTGAAGTATCATGATTTAAGCTTGCATACTTTTGAGATATGCTCTGGACAAAAAAAGGTCTATGAAGGGACAGACGTACTGACCAACCTGCTGACCGACTGAAAAGTGCAAAGCAATTTATCCCCCTCTTCTAAAAAGGGGGGCATAATAATGGGCCTAAGGGAGGAAAGTCACATTTAATGATTTCAAAGTAAAAACAAGCCTCCACACTTACAACCCCATATTTTGAAACTCATCATAATTTAATGAAAAGTTTTAAAAAGGGGTCACCTAATGTACAAGTTTAGTATTAATTGATCTACTACTTTTTAATGATATGATATAAGAAGATTTCAGGGTCAAATAAATGTATGCCCTGCCACAAACATATTTGAGGGTCTTTCAAAACTTAACAAACAAGTTTTTCAGAAGGGTCACCCAAGGACCATTTCTGCCAAGTTCTGATGAACTCAGTCCAATGAATACTGAGAAGAAGAAGTTGTTTAAAGAATTTGGGGTAAAAATAACTCCCCCCGCCCCCTACCACAACTTTAATTGGGGGTCAAATAAATTTTCACCATTTTTTTTTTCAAGAAGGGTCATCCAAGAAACAATTCTGCAAAGTTTAGTTGAAATCAGTCCATTGGTTACTGAGATGCTTAAAGTAGGGATGGAAACGACTACCCGATTAATCAAGTACTCAATCGAACAATCCAATTATCGATTAATCCGAAAAAAAAGTAAAAACATAAGAAATTGTTTACCATAATCAGGATTTAAAAAGTTTTCTCAAAATAGCGATCATTCATTTCAAACGTAACGCAAAGCTAATTGTAATATTATGGGGCACCTGGTCATATCCGTCGACAATTTTCCAAAATTGGAATCAAGTGCCAACAATTGCTGTTATTGTTCTTCCTGTCACATAATGATATAACTGTTTCACACCTCCAATGTTTGAAAAACCCTGATAAGGGTCAAAAAGTTTAGTTTGCGCAAGATTTTCCTATCAGTTTATTGAACTAGACCTCTTCGAAATTCTGTATCGTCGAGACAAAACATGGTGACTTTAGGTAATGGTGCTGAAGTTTCTCTGTTTGATTTACCAAAAATAATATATAAACACAACTAATTACAACAGAAAATATCTTTGATAGACACTTCTACAGATTTAAACATTTAAGATTGTTTCTTCAAATAATTCCTGGGTTCCATCAACGACAGCAGCACGCATTCTTTCTGACGAATTGTCTCTCGCCCATGGGTTGATAATTTTAGACCTATAAGAGATAGCAGTTGGAGACTAGGAAAGGAGGTGGTGGTTGTACTGGTGAGAGAAATACCATGAATCCTTTGTAAGGTGCTCCAGCCACTATATAACTAACAAAAATGTTGAAAGTAGCGTTTAACCTCATTCAATCAATCAGGGACCAAAGGTCATTTCAACTGTTATTTCGACCGAAGAGATGCAGTAATAAATGTAAATCAACGTGTTTGAAACAATTCGTCAATAATTAAAAGTCGTCAATACTATCTGAGTACTCAAGTACTCGATTGGAAAGGTTACCGAGTACTTGATTAGTAAAATTGGTACTTGTTACCACCCCTAGTTTAGAGAATTGTTGACATATTCAGACACATGATTCTTAACGCACAAAAGATTGAAGGTGATCACAAAAGCTCATCTTGAGCATATTGTGCTAAGTGAGCTAAAAATTCAACTTCTCCTACCTTTAATGCTGACTCTGCAAACAGGACACCATTGTTACCAATAATTCCTACTGGGTAACCCCATAATCGGGCAAAACCTGAAACAAGATGACTCAAGTTATCGCCTGATAAATTATTTATCCCTTCAACAGTTTGTTTTCTAGATTTATATGTGATTTTTTCCAGTTTGTTTTCAATTTCAATTGGATGATCTACCAATTTTGTTCATTAAATTTGATTATTAGTTAATCAATTAAAAAGATGTGTTTGTGAACCAAAATTGACTAGATCTGTTGTTAGGCGCACTCATACCCCCCACCTGCACTTTTTCTGGTTCTGTAAGCTGCTTGCTGACAAAGTTCAATTGTGACCTTGACCTGCATGACCCAAAAACAATATGGCCCACCACCTCTGGGTAATAGGCAACAATTGTGAAAAGATCAATGATTTTAGGTTACTTTGATCTCAAGTAAGAATCTAGAAACAAGAGGGCCAGAATGGCCCTGAACCACTCATCTGAATTTTATTGGTCCAGTGGAACTCATCCAAGTAACTTTTTGACAAAGTTTTATTCACATTTGCCCAATTGATGAAGAGATGTAATCCCAAGAATTTAAAATGAAAATAGACCCTGTCCGACCATTCATTACTGACAAGACTCAAAATATGCCCTGCCCTGCAAAACCCATATCTATGGACCAATCAAAATTTTGCAAACAAATTTAGAAATGGGTCATCAAAGGAACATTCTGGTAAAGTTTCATTGAAATTGGCTAGTGGTTCAGGATGAGATGTCATTCAAAGATTTCAGGCTCAAAATAAGCCCCGCCCTGCCACACCCATATTCAAGGGCCTATCAAAATTTCGCCAACAATTTTTGAAAAGGGTCACCCAAGGATTATTCTGGTAAAATTTCATTGAAATTGGCCCAAAATATCAGGCTTGATACTGACCTGTGACTAGAGTATCTCCAAATAAAGCTTTAAACTCATCAAATTTACTGCCATCAACTATTCTACTGATTACCTGTAAAAAGAAACAGTTCTTCTAAATTTGGGTAGGAGAAATCATTTTAAACTTTGTTCCTAGGGAAAACAATGAGTAATAAATAAACACTTGTCATGCTGAATAAAATTCATGACACAAAAGAATTTCAATGAAGGTGCTGAAAGCACTGGTACTGTCATTTGTGAGCAAGTATTCATTTTGGAATAACAAATTTCAAACTTAGAGAAGAAGGAAACTTAGAAAGGAAAATCAGGTGGTATTGACTATGATCAGACTGCACATATGTGCTGTTCTTTGTCTATACCTCCTGCCTAAGCCAGAATATTCCAGGCTCAGCATTACAAAAGTTTAGCTTTTGAAACAGGATGTGTTTGTGAAACATGAATGTACCTGAAACAGCAAAAGTTTCACCTTGACAGATGACCTTGACTTAATTCATCAGATGTATTTCATCATGCCATAAATGAGAATCGTATCTTGAGGAGGCTTGAAGTAATCAGTTATGTTAAATTGATATAAAGATTTATAGAGAACAGACTGCCAGGCAACACTATAATGATATTCCCCAATATACCCGCCTCTTTCAATATTTGTAGTCTGAAGTAGACATTTAAAGTGTCATCGTCTTTAATTTTTGCCAACAATGAATCAGAGCAGATACTTTATAAAGACTTTTTATAGATAAACAACAAGTGTCCTAGCTCTGCACACTGTTTTATTTAATAGCTTTCATAGCAAAGACATTTTAGGATTTCCTAGTGTAATAATGAGAGGTTATTTAACATTATTTGGTACAATTCTGAATTCTATTGGAAGAGTACCCTGCAGAACCAGGTTATATTTGACGAGGGGATATCTTTATTCCAAACCATACACTGAAAGTTCCACAATTAACTTTTATGGCATTTGAGAGATACAAAAGGAATAGATCCAAAATGATCCATACAAAGGTGTCAATTGCAAGTCTCTATGAACATGGTGAAATTAAAGCAAACATTTTTTCTAACATATTTCACTCTCAAGTGATGCAAAATAAGCAATGTCATTGGTCTTAATTGTCATTATTTACATCAAGAAAAGGGTTGTTGTCTATTTTCATGTATATGGTGTGAGATTCTTTCATTCTATTTTCATTCCCAGTCTTAAAATGTCAAGGGGTGTATTTCTTTTGATTATGTCTCATTATACGGCCGCATATTTGAAAAAGGTAATTCAAGTTGGTGACTTGAAATGATTGAAATCAACACTTTCTTTATATAAAAAAACGTGACTCACAAGAGGACAGAGGAAAATGACAAAATATATTATTGTTGGATGTTAAAGTATAGATGTCAAGAATCAGGCAATTTTCTATAGGCAGCCAAAATCTGTTAAAGTTAGTTTCATAAATTTCTGTCCATAATCTGGTGTTTGTCACTATTAAAGGATTTCGTTTCTTACCTCTCGTACATCATAAGTTTTCTTTAAATTGGCCCCAACTATACCATAGAGTTCTTCTGCTGGAAAAAGGGGTTCTTCAGGGGGCTGTATTGTGACCTGGAAAGAAGTTGATGTGACCTTGAAATCAATTATTGACCTTATAGGATTTTAAGCCTGATATCTAGATACATGTACAACTATACATGGCTCCATAGTTGGGTTCAAAGGGAAACTTGATAAAGATTTTTCAGTCCCTGCTATAAAAATGGTCTGTCTGTTTTTTAATTTATCATCCAATATCACCAAATATTAAAATTTTGTCTGGTTAAAGGTAAACTGATTATTGGACACTTTAGACCCTTCAAGGTCACTTCAGAGAATAATTAAAGACTTTTTAAACTGTCTTTAATTCTTGTTCTAAGTTGTTCTTTATACAAACAGTTGTTTGTCTATCTAATGACAGATGGTGTTTTATACCTGTGGGTCTTTTTTATAGTTGATATTTCTGATGACATTTCTGGCCAAATGTAGAGCATGAGTATCATCCTCAGCATAATAGTCTGTCACCCCTGATTTACTGAAATAAGTTAAAATTAAATACAGTCGGTCACCTAGAATTTACTGAAATAAATGAGTTATAGTCTGTTATATACATAAACCTTAGAATACTGAAATGCTCATGAATTAGAATCTACAAGTTTGTAATCAACAGATAGTTTTAATTAAAAGTCATGAATTAACACCATGTGCATTATATTTCCAAATGTCAATAACAGGGATGACATCATGTATTGTAGTACACCCAATATTCTCTGTTAATAACCAAGTTTAAAATGTCTGACCCTTACAGACACCAAAAAGTGGGCATTGACAATACAGTCAAAGCTGTCTTAGTGACTATCTAAACTAAATGACTCCCTGTCACATGGAGTCCACAGTCTAGTGGTTAGGACCATGGTTTTGAAATTGAAAGGTCCCCAGATCAAATCTTGACCAGACCACGGGAATATTTATGAGCAAAGAATTTACTCCGTGTTGCTCCTCTCAACCTAGGTGTATGAATGGGAACCCGTGAGAGTTGTAAGTCCAAGTGCTGTGGCAGTCAAAGGCGCCATTTTCATAGGGATTAAAGTGTAAAGTTATGAAAATACATATATCGCAAGACTATAAACCAAACTTTAACTTTTAACTGTCATATGTGATCTTAATTATTGCCTTATCATGTTTGCCTCCAATATTCTGCTGACTTCTGCTACTATCCAACAAGCAATCATATCATACAACCCGAATTCAATTATTAATTCTATATTTTGCAAATGATAAAATCACCAATAGAAGTGGACATATTATAAACCCCTTAATCAATTATTGAGGTGTTTTTTTTTTTAATTAAGATTTAACCAAACCACTATAAACTATTTACATGAACAGGACTATCAAAATAGGTTGTTTGAAATATGTTCAATCAAATAGGTTATACTATGAAGGAGAGCATAACATCACGGCAGATTGCTAGTTTGGGGTTGAAGGCTGGCAGTGTCATTCTAACTTCCAAAGAGGGAACATAAAGAATAATTCCAGTGACTATTAACTGGTAATTTACCTAAGAATATATATAACCAGTACAAGATATCTTTCTAAAACAGAATTATGAATGTTTACAAATGTTTATGAGAATAAATATCCTATATCCTCTGCAGTATCTGCCAATTTGATTTTCAATCTCTTCTAGCGTCTCCAAATATCAAGTGGAAGAGACTGTTTTGCTTTCAAAATTAAAAGATGGTCACTCGAATAGTATACCAATTCTATTCTGACAGCGCATACTTTGCCCCAAAGATTGAGAATTGATTCAAACAGGTACTTGAAATTTAGATTAACTGTTTATTTATTAAATAAGGATTTTGTATTAAGATACTACCTACAATAAAGGTCTCTTAATAAGGGTCAGACATACTTACAATCAAGGCCTCTTAATAAGGATCAGACATTATTTCAATGAGATTCTCTAAAGGTCAGACATATTTATAATGAAGGTCTCTAAATAAAGGTCAGACATACCTACAATGAAGGTCAGCACCACCAAGATCTTCAGCTGATACCTCTTCCCCTGTAGCTGCCTTCACCTGAGAACATAATGTCAATAATAGTCCTGGTGTACACAGGGTAGAGGTAAGCAGTATAGACTGAGATCACATTACACAGATGTTCAGACAGATCTAAGTCTACACTGCCTGCTTTCTACTTATATATTTTAAGAAAGAGGCCCTTGAAGGCCTATGAAACTCTTCTGGCTATCAATGTTTTCATTAATTTAATCTGATATTTCAGGATTTTTAATACCTTACAAGTCTGTGCAAGATGAAAATATAAGCTTCAATCCCTTCAATTTGTTTTCTATTTTATTATTTAAAGGCCTACTATTTAGTCTTTTCATAATCTTAAGTCTACAATCATCCTATGAAAGTTTTAAGAGAATCTTATTACAATTGTGGACTTTATTGCATAAAGGAGAAATAAAGTGAAATTCCTAAGTGAAATTCTATAGGACCCCTTATCCTGTGTTATCCAACAGACATTTTCAAGATGACATTTTCTTATGACCCTACAATCATACTGTGAAAGTTTCAAGAGAATCTGATAATATATTAGGACTTAATTTTGAACACAAGATTGCATTAAATGAATTTAGAAAAAAAAAATCATAAGACCCATCTTCCCCTCGTTTACAAGGGATTGTCCTGATTTTCAAAAGCCATGTTCCTCATCTCGCTACAATCTACCAATGAAAGTTTGAAGAGAAACAATAATTTTTGGACAGGATTGCACTTAGTGAATGCCAAAAGTAAAATTCCCTTTGGTTCCTTTACCTGTGTTATCCAATGGACCATTCCCATTTTCAAAGGACCCTTATAGCCCTACAATCAACCTGTCATATTTTCTAGGGAATCAAATAAAAACTGTAGACAGGAAAAAGATAATGGACCGACGCAAAGACAGATTGACAGACAGACGGATGGATGGGAAACAAGCCTTTGCTATTAGTCTTCTGTCCTTCAGTCACTAGAGCTCAAAATTCAAGATAATTTGATTATTTGCTAATATTTGTTAACCCATTCAAAATCTATAAGACCCCTTTTCCCATATTTTCTGAAGAAACATTCCTTATGAATCATCTCCTGAAAGTTTCAGAGTAATCTGATATTATTGTGTTTTTTATCAAGAAATATTTATTGACAGACAGACAGACAGACAGACAGACAGGAGATATGCCATCACTCTTCTTCAGTTGTTTGTTTTTATTCATAAGTTTTTGTTACATTACTATTATGTTTCAATTTGCTCTCTCTTTCAAAATGCAAAGATGCACATAATAGATATATCACAATGACAATAACTCACTAAAAAGACTTGAGATTCACTTTAGGAAGTTCTTCCTTTTCAAAAACAATTTCTCACTAATGAAATCAAAGGTGTCTAAATTCCCTACACAGTACAGAACAAGGCTAAAACTTCCTCATCACACCACCCCTGCATTCAGGATGAAAGCATTGGCAAAGTTTTTTCGAAATAATACCTCGCTTTGCAAGTATGTGCACTTGCAAAGTGGGGTATCATCTCAAAGCGCTCGTTAAACGTTTTTACATCCTGAAGACAGGGCTGATTTTACAGTGTTTTTACCAGTGGTGGTCCACCCAGAAAGATGGTACCCTGTTTTTTCACTATTATACTTTCATCAGCCATAGCAGGAACATAGGCACCCCCAGCAGTGCAGGAACCCAGTACTACAGCAACCTGTAAGGATAACAATAACATGAAATTTACAGGTACAATATCATTGATTTCCTTCCATAACCTAGTAACTACAGCATTTAACAAGCTGTATTTCCAGGGTTATTGTAAGTCTGTTCAACTAACATTTCTCTGCAATTCTATGTAACCTACATTTTTTCTTGCCAACTCTTTGTTACTATTTGTTTTTTAAGAGTTTTTGATAGTAAAAAAATGATTTTGTCCATCAGTCTGCAAGCCATCAATCAGCTTAAAAAATAAATGTCTTCCCATTTCTGCAATAAGCAGAACAGAAAATGGTCTTGATTTTAACAAGTTTTACTTTGCAAAGGGACTATCAAAAACTTCTGCATTTTGGTTATTTGCTATAAATTTATATAAAAGGGTGCATTTTTTCTTTGTACAAAACCTGCTGAACCACATTTTGATATTTTTCTATCTAGTACCAGATGAATTCCCACATTCCTTAATTATAACAAAGTTGTATTGATTTTACCATTAATAGGTGAGCACCAACCTTGTTTTAACATGTGATATTTTAGTTGAAAATGTCAAGACTGTTCATATCCTAATTAGCATTGTCCAAATGTGAAATAATGGGGATTTTTCTGTCAAAAGTTTAGTTTAATACAACATGTTTTAACCATATGTTTCCATTTTTCTACTTAAGAGCCTTTAACAACCCTCATGTTTAAGAAAATGAAGGAAATCAACAGTATGATTTCTTGTCTAAGTAAATAACTTGTCTTAAGTCATTGGATTTTTGACTGACAGATATAATGTGGTAATTAATAATCAATCAATGCCAGATTCATATCTCACCTGAGGTATGTTTTTGGCTGACATGTTGGCCTGATTATAAAATATTCGTCCAAAATGATCTCTGTCAGGAAATACATCTGCTTGTCTGGGCAGATTGGCTCCTCCTGAATCCACTGTAAATAAAAGTTTCAAAATTTTCAATATACCAGAGAAATGATCTTGGACAGTGTTAACCAAGGTTTCCTAATCATTTCATTAGGAACCTCTGCCAACGTTGTTCCAAAATGTAGCAGAACTATTAACGCTTCCACTTCCTTTCAAACCTTCCCATCTTCCATCCCTTGAAGATCTTACATTTTTGCATTATACAAGTATATTTGCCTTATTGAGATTTAAAGATTAAGGGCAAAAAGTTAACAAAAAAGATTATACGCTTTACAGATCTGTGACAAAAACATTCACTCAAAAAATGTAGCAATCTTTTTTATCTTTGATATCACGAAAAGTTTTGCCATCATTTTGACATAGTTTTGGCACATCAATTTTGTGATACAAGTTAACACATATCAACAGCAAAAAGTAGTTTTAGTAATACATCATCTTTTGTGGGAACATTGATGCATTTGACATCATATAACCAATGAGGAAAATATCTCACTTTGCTTTCAGTGAAATTCTAAAAATCATCAATATCATTACTTGTTCGTTAGTTTTAATTGAAAAAAAAAATATTATTATTATATTATCAAACTATATTTTACACAGAAAAAACTATTTTAGAATTGTGATCCTGTTATAATGGATAAAATTTCATTTTGGCATTGATGAAAAGTCTATACATAATATTGTCAATACAATTACTGGCATACAATCTGCTGATTTAGTACTTTTTGCACCTTGTCTTTAAATGCAATTTTGAGTAAGGTTTTTATTCAACATGAGAAGGGTTGAGGCTGAACAGAAGCTGAGTGTAAGCCATAAGACCTCCAACTGCTGAAAAGTCGGTTCCTAATTCTATATAAGTGTCAAATGTAAGACAAGAATCAACTTCTACCTACCTAAATAAATACAAGGTAAATGATTCTGTTGGGCTATTTCCTGAGCTCGGATATGTTTCTTCACTGTGATTGGGTAATAGGAGCCACCTTTAACTGTCGGATCATTGGCTACTATCATACATTCTACCCTGCCATATATACAATATATCATGGATTGTCTCGCCGCTTGACCACTGACAGCTACCTCGGGTATTTAAACATTTCAGTAAAAACTTGTTTTTAAGGCACCACTTACTGGACCATAAAAAGCAGTCGTTAAAGTGAAAAGTCGCATAGAACATGTTTTGTTTAAAGAAAATCCAAATAATTTCATATAATTTTACGAAATTTCTCAATATTTCTATACTTAAAACACTCATTAGAATCATGTCAATGAGACAATTCTAATGAATTTTTACAACATAAGATAAGTTTAAAATTATTTTAAGACCAATATTATCTTCAGTATATGATATATGCCTTCTTGTTCCAGAGAAGATTAAATTTCTAAAGATTTTCACATTTTCTCCCTTTTTAGTGTCCAAAGCAAACAAAGTTAATGGTGGATTTGATTTGATGAGACCCCTTTTCCAGGGTTTTCTGATGGATTAGTCCTATTTTTCAAAAAGAAACTTCCTAAAGGCCCTTAAATCATCCTGTGCAATTTTCAAGGTAAAATCCATTAGGCCCCTTTTCCCATGTTTTCTAACACATCAGCCCTAATTTCAGACAGATCCATTTAAATATTCTTTGTTTGACCATCTCAGTCATTCATACATATACTGAACATCAAAAATAACACATCACTTTTTAATGACAAATAATTTTACCCTGAAATCGATCAATTTATTGATATGACATCGCTTTAGTTCTGCCACCCTCTTTGTAAATGCTATGAGGGACAATAACTGGCCTATTGTAAGGCTAAAACATTGATTTTAACAAATCTCGGTGCAATACTTTGGATGCTGACATGATGAGGAGGCTGCATTATAAGGTGAAATGACCGGAAATTCTTACTCTCTATGTCATAATTTTTCAGGTTTTAGTGGACTATTGATGACCATGAAACACAAAAATTATGAATCTGAGCCGAGTATCTAATCCTTCAGTAGCTATAGCCATATGTAACACCCCATAAGCAAGGCAATGTTATGGTCCATTCTGCTCATGCAACTATGGACTTTCTTCGTGAACACCTTTTTTTAAGTGATACCAATGCCAAATTTTCACCGACTGGACTTATCTCAAGATCTGGAACGTCAAATACGAGCTTACAATGTGAGTCAAAAAAGACCCAGAAAACCCAAGGTTTTGAGTCAGACTTAGACAGCACGCACAGCTAATGGATAGCTATATTGGGCAACAGTCTTGATAAAATTCAGAAATCCATGTGTCAGACATTCTTTGAGTGCAATTTTGCACATGGATTCATGCACTAGTGACTGAGACTTTTACTGAGCAACTGAAACCTTCTCTTACTTCAAAATTTTTCATTTTGGGGGTTGTCACCTTTATGAGTGTTCAACTCTTCAATGGGTATGTATATGTTGACAACTTTTTTGTCACAAATCAATAATTGGTTAACATTTATTTTGATATAACCATTCTTTCAAACTTTATGCCGGGGATTATGAAAAAAGTTATATCTTAAAAATGAAATGATGCATTACTTTTGTTGTTCAGTTTATTTCTAATTATCCACACACAAGTGTTTATCCCCCTGCCATAAATCCACTCCTTTCCTTCATGCAAGTCATACTCTGCTAACTCAATTTACTCTAAACCAGACAAAGGGAGAAAACTTCTGCCAAACACATTACAAACATTTTTAGAATGATTATCCTTCCTGCTTGAACATTTCCTTTATGTTAATTAAATCTAGCCAGATGGGTTTGTACAGTTCAAAAGGGTGAAAGCTTTTACCTACCCTAAAACACACCAAATAAGGGTAATTATCCCCCTGCTAAAACCTTTCCTCAATGCAATTAATTTCCTATTACCTGGTTAAGTAAAGCTTTAAAGGGAGATAACTTTAACCTACCCTGAAACACGCCCTATTCCAGTGATTATCCCCCCTGCTGGTACCTCTTCACCTTTATACAAATTATATCCAGCCAGCTGGCTTAATTCAAGAAATGGTGACCTGAAAATTATAGGAAATAACATGTTGTTGTGAAAAAAATAAGGCACCTTAAATACATGTATCATTTTGACAGAAGAATGAACTTGATAGATGACCTTGACCTTGATACCTGCAGATTAGTATCAGAAAATTTGGTATATCAAACAGAAAATATTTGT